>JAJNCI010000007.1:667062-1334125 GCA_030708095.1 Trichoderma sp. CBMAI-0020
CCCCCCCTCCCTTTCTGCGAGTCCAACAGTGTCGGCATCATCACAAGCCTCTCTTTTTCTTACAGTATATCACCATAGTAGTCATAGTCTTCGATCCAGGCCTTCTAGACCTCATCGACTCCTCCATTCGATGAACCAGGCTTCTCTTTGGCCGCCTCGACGAGGAAGGCCTCTTCAATTGCCCCCAATCGCTTAAACACCCTGAGCCACCGCTGGCCCCATTGACGAATGGTAGCCTCGCGCTCGCTTGAGCCGTCGCCAGTCTCCATCAGTTCATCCTTGCTTCCGCCCGCCCAGCTTACCAGCAAATCATTGAGAGTGCTGAAAAGATCCACGACGGCCTTGGATTCAGCCTTGCGTGTTTCCTCATCGGCATCGGGAGAAGAGACAATCTGGCGGGTTTTGAAAGACGCCTTGGTCACCGTGTTTAAGACAAGTTCAAAAATGTGAGGCTGGGCAAGCGATTCGCCGGCAGTAGCACCATCGGCAACAGGGCCGGCCGTCAGAGCCCAGCGCACAATCGAGGCAGGCGTAAGGATGGAATAATTCACCAGCTTGTCGACGATGGACAGGGCGATTCCGGGGTGTGCGGACCAGTAGGCCATGACGGCAACTAGGATTTGGTTTTGCGCCGCCGGCGATGAATTGGCAGCGTCGAGAAGGCGGCTTTTGCTTCGCTCAATGCACGCGATGACATGACTCAGTGATTTTGATCCAACCCAGCAAATGGCCGTCATCAAGACATCGGTGCTTGCAACGACGGGATCGAGTGCTCTTTCGCTAGCGTCAGATTGAATCTTGTCAATAATGAGCTGAAATTCTTCATCGGGGGCTTTCTTTCTGAGCAACCCGCTAATCTCTTGGCCTTCGCTAGCGAATGGCGTATCTGAATGAAGCGACGTAGTCGGTTAGCATCAATACGATGATATATACTGGACGTACAAGGAGTAGTGGCTTACCAGGGTTGTCAAATTTGAAATCAGGGACGTCCTTCTCTTTTTCAGGACCAACCAATGGTTGATACGGTTCCGGAAGGGTTTTCTGAATGCGCTGAGCGAAGCTAAGTCGTACTTCCTTGTCCAGGGCACCTTTCAGAAACCATTTGATAGGGTGGATGTCTGGGAGGCTGCAGTCGTCACTCCACTCCGCCCACTTCCAAGTAAAACCAAAGTTACTCAAATGGTGGGAGAACCAGTCGAGGAATCTGAAGCCCAGCTGCAAGTCCATTCGAGGAGAATTGTTGTAAAGATATCGAATCGCTCGTCCTAGACTAGGCGCAATGGCAGCTGGGGCAAGCTTGCAAGCCTCTGTCAAAACAGAGTGGTAGTAGACCAGCTTGTGCTCAGGCGAAGGTAACTGGAACAGCTGCGCAAACACAATGTCAACAGCGACATCTTCTGGCTTCCACGTGGACTTTCCTGGCGTCGTGTTGCGCAGCTCATCAAATGGGGTGGCCCTCTTGACAAAGGTATCATCGGCGAAATAGCAGTCCAAGTCGATCAAATATCTCGCTGTGGCGTTTCTATTGAAATGAAGGCCGTTGATTGTGTCGGTAAGACCATCCCTTATTAAAGATGATGCCACGCTATCCGTCGAGGGCACGGATTCCACGTCCTGGTCGGAGTAAACGGAGAAGTAGACCTCGGGGAACAGTGGCCGAGGGCCAGCAATCACCGTTGCAGGTATGGAGATGTTTGGCAGCTCGTGCTTTGGCGCATTGGCAAGCTTGTCCTGAGATTCAATCTCTTCCAGGGGCATGTTCCAGGGCCGGGGGATGCAGGTCAGCTCCCAGTTTTTGGCGGCTTCAGCTTGCAGCTGCTTTTGCAGAAGCATGCACAAGCTAAGAGATGCCGATGAGTTTTCATCCTTGATGTCGGGGTGATAGGGATCAACCAAGGCCTGGAGCGCATGGGGCTCGGACGCGATGATATCGGTCTTGTCCATGAGATCTGCCGCCTTCTGCTGGAATTGGCCGGGAGCAGCGGCCATGATGTAAGGAATCGTTAGCAGAATGATCTTGACAATTTCCGTGCCGATCGTCTAGATGGGTACATGTTAGTACGTGAACAGATCTGGGTGGGCAAGATTTTGGAGAGGCAGCCTACATCCTCGGAGCTTGCAGTCTGCAAGTCAGCCGCGCGGCTGAAGAGTTCTTCGAGCAGAGGGAATATTCCATCGCCTTGCAAACACGCCTGAAGGCATGCCAAGAACTTCAAATACAGCTTCACGTGCTTCCACTCCCCCTTGGCAATCTTGCTCTCCGTCTGCTGGGCAGCGAGCGTCAAGATGGCGTCCACGATCTCGGGCTTGAGCGTGTTGGCCACCAGCACCACAGCGGCCACAAAGGGAGTCTTCAGAGGCTGCTCAACAACCAACTGCATGACCAGATTCACAAAGGTATTGCGTAGGTTCTCGTCGTCGTGGTTGTCGGCCACCAGGCGGGCAATTGATTGCACTTCTTCGCCCCATCGGCGCAGAGGGGAGTCGGCGATACTGAGGAGCTGCCTTCGGAGGCGCACAGGCGGTGGCGCCGAGTCTATTCGCCGTCGCTGCTGGCGGCGGTCATAATGATCATCGTCATCTGGGTTGGGAGACGGTCGCATCAGCTTCTGCAGAGCGTGCGTATACACGTTTTGGGATATGACGAACCTCTGTACCTCCTCTTGCGGTTAAAGCTGCCCTGCTGTCTTCGATCGTAGTCGGCCATGATTCGACCCTCGGCTGGAGCACAAAGCGATGGTGAGGCGTGCAATTGACTGTTGGGATGCTGCTTAAAGCTCGGGAAAAGCTGCAACGCGCGCGACGGCTTCAAGAGGCTCGAGCTAAGTAGGTCCTCATCTGGAGCAGCCAATTCCCTGCTGTAAAGCGGATCTGCACATGCAAGCGCCCTAGTCCACATTAGTGCCTCAGGCCGCATTTTTGGCCTCGCTCTCACGCGCGTAGCCGCTGGTCACCCACCACGCCAAGGCTATGCCGTATAGAATCACGAGCTTCAAGGACACTCTTGATGTTTTGGTTATACACACTTACACTACCTTCTCTTGCACGACGTACCCTTTTTTTTTTCTTCTCAATATCCCTTTTAGGCCGGCTGCAGGAACTCATCCTACCACCGTTTTAAATGCTAAACGATAGACAGCAAACTTGGTGTTCTCAGATGCTCATTGGCCCTCGCACATCCCGACGTTCAATCAGCTCATTGACGATTCTAGTGTAAATGCTATTTATTATTTTCTGTCTCCCTCAAAGAAAGAAAATCCACTGCAAATAGGTAAGCCCAGCATCGCTCCTGGTCCTCCTCAGACGATGTGTTGTCCAGCAGCTCATCTAGCTCGCCGCACCTAGTTTTTTTCCTTTTCTTTCTTTTTTCTTTTTTTTTTTTCCCTTGTGTCCATTCAAATTGGTTATTTTCAATGCCAGGATCAGTAAACGTTTCCATAAGTGCTCTCATAGTAGTAGTAAAAATCCATCTCCCATTCCTTTTTTCATCTGTTTAAACGATGCCTGTCCTAATATCCCGCTAAAGCTCATTTTCCCCATCCATTGTCTGCGACATCCGGGCTTTGCTGCAGGGGGTCTATATCCCGCGATCCAAGATATCAAATCTGGTCCAGCACTTCAACATTTCCTCTGACCCCCGATTTCCCTCTCCCACTGTACGCCGATGCGTTTGAGGCGAAAAAGGAGACACTGTTGTCGTCAAAGACACACAAGGCCGACATCCGAAACCGTCGACCCCATAATCCTCCATTTCCACTGCACTGAGCCTCGTAACACGACAACAGGAAAAAAAAAAGAAGAAAAGAAACAAAGTAACAGCCAGCTCCATCATGCATCAAACGTGGTCTAAAAAAGTGATTCCCTGAGATGCGCATTAATGCAGCCTCCCTCGTACTGGCGGATGACCTAGTTTCCTGCCAGGAAAACTAAGGTTTTTAGGGGACCAAAACAAAAATAAAACGCCTCCATTCCTTGCCAATTTTGAGACAGTTTCCGAAGCCTTCCTTTCCACAACAGACAGCAAAAACCATCTCGCCTGTCCCCCCCGGTGCTGAGCGCGTAGGCTCCAACGCGGCAAAAAGCTTTGGGCGTATATTTCATCCTCTCCATTCTCTCAGCATGGCCTAAGTATAACAGCGAGCCATTACCCTTGGCATCACCCAAAGCCCCGTACTGGAGCGAGGACAGGATTTAAAATCTTCCAGAGACACCAAGCGCTTCGACGAGTACAGCAGTAACCAGCCACACTCCATCTGGCCGACATGTGGCTCAGTCCAGTTTGGCCAGCATGTCTTGCTTCGCCATCGGCGTGAAGTTGTCAATATCAAGACCTCGGGCGGCTAGAATGGGCTTCATGTGCGCTGGTACGAGAAGCTGGTTGAGTTGGGGAGCGATGGAGAGTTCTTAAAAAAATTATGTTAGTAAATGATTGAAATAAAGAAAAAATCACAGCTGTTTGAATGGCTCTAGCCTACCGTGGTGAGTGAAGTCAAAGAGATCTGGCAAGTCTCGCAGTTGACCAGTTCCATGACGGGAATCGGGCAGCTTGGTGTTGGGATCCCTGAGCTCGTCGAAGAAGGGGTGTACCATGGCGTCGACGGCAGCCTGACGCTCGGTTGGTGTATACTCCAACAATCGGGAGATGAGATCGATAGCATTGGCGTCAGCCTTTCGGAAGACCTTGTTGAAGGGGTGCGGCTTGATCTGCGGGAACTTGTGCTCCATGTAATTGGGGTTCATGGTGCGAATCTGCTCCCGAGTCGGCGTGCCGAGAACTTTGATGATCTCAACCAGCTGGTCAATACCGGATTCACCTGGGAACAAAGGCTGACCAAGCATCAGCTCAGCCATGACACATCCAGTGGACCACACATCTGCAGATGGAGCAAGTTAGCAAACATATACAGGTCTTGATGGAGTACCGGATGTCGTACCAATTTTGGTGGTGTAATTAGTAGCACCAAAAATGAGCTCGGGTGCACGATAGTACCGCGAGCAGATGTATGAGACGTTAGGCTCGTTCTCGACCAGGATCTTAGCACTGCCAAAGTCGCACAGCTTAAGAATTCCGCTGTTGGGATCGAGAAGGAGATTTTGAGGCTTGATGTCTCTGTGGCAGATGCCCTGAGAGTGGATGTAGGCAAGGGCTCGGAAAAGCTGGTAGATGTACAGCTTGACCTCCAACGTGGGCATGGTAGTCTTCATTTTATTGAAAAAACGAGATGCCCGATAGACAGTCTCAGGAACGAATTCCTGGACCAGATTGAGATAGACCTCATCCTTCTGATTTTCGTGTCAGCTACAATGCCTTCACAGACAGCACCAAGGTTATACATACACGTTCGCCGTTCGAGTAATAGAAAGCCTTCAGCTGAACGATATTCGGGTGTCGAACAATTCGCATGATTTGGAGCTCACGATTCTGTACACACAAAGACAATCAGCCAAGAGCGGGGAGGATGGGAAAGAGGTGAGGATATCATACCTTGAATCGCTTGTCTTGGAGGACTCGCTTGATGGCAGCATCTTCGCCGGATGGTGAAAGCTTGGTTTGAAAGACAACACCGAACGAGCCATTTCCAACAATCTTGCACTGAGTGTACTGCAGATCTCTAGTCTCGCCGGTGATACCATCTTGAACTCTCTCGCGGATGACCTCTACAATTTGAACCGATGAGTCAGTTTCATAAGCACAGGCGTACAAAAACGGAGAGTGAGCTTACCTCCCATCCGCAAGCTATTGAAAGCATTCGGCCGGTGGGTTGACATTTTGGGCGACGTGTACTGTGACTAGAGCGCCAATGCTATCGTAGATCCGGTTTGAAACACCCAAGCGATAAGCAGGTGAGGGGCAACGAAGAAAGAGTCCTGGCGAGGGCCGTGGTGGGCAACGAAAACTAGGAAAACAGGAGGCAGATTGCAACGCGACAAGTCGCAAGAGCTTCAGTTGCCGGCAGCGGCGAGCCGATCTTAATCGACTAGAAAGATTTTTTTGATTTTTTTGATTTTTTTGATTTTTTTTTTGCAGTCGCGGCGATGAGACGCGGCTGATCGAATTTCGTAAAGTTCCAGCTGAGATTGCTAGAGGAACTGTGTGCAGAGAAGCGGCTAGAAAAAGAGAGAGAGAGAGAGAAGCCGAGAGTTAGCAACAAAGAAATCCGGCTTTGTGATCAAAAGGAGC
Source organism: Trichoderma sp. CBMAI-0020 (assembly GCA_030708095.1). Lineage (NCBI taxonomy): Eukaryota > Fungi > Ascomycota > Sordariomycetes > Hypocreales > Hypocreaceae > Trichoderma > Trichoderma sp. CBMAI-0020. Next base: position 673,244 of record JAJNCI010000007.1, read on the forward strand.
GCGAATCAAGAGTATTGACAGGAAAAGATTTAGAGACTGCAGCGCCGGTTGAGATGAAGTTCTAGACTGGCAGGTCACAAATTGTGGTGACACGCTCGCTGCCAGGGCGAAATGGGAAGTGCGGGGAGGGAAGGGGACTGGAGCTGAAGCTGGATGGGGGAAAAGGCACCAGCTAAGGCGGACGCGCAGGGCAAAAAAAAAAAAATTGGTAGCTTTACCAGCGATGAAAGAATCAACAGGCGCGGAAAAGGCAGCCCCCCAGAAACTCGATACGAAAGTGCAAAAATTGCTGGTGCGATGGGAAGAATCCAGCTGCACCAGGCAGTATGACAGTAGAATGGGTAGGTGAGTGAAAGGTGGGAAGGGGGAAAAAAAGGGAAGGGGAAAAGAGAAAAGGATGCCCCTCCAGGGAAGACAGCTGCTAATAAGGTGTAGTGTAAAAGGTACCTGCAATCAGGACGTGACAAGCGGCAGCGGGTGTAGAGAGAATTCCATAGGTCGAAAAAACGCTACCTGGTAGTGGTTGGTGTAGTGTAGTGGCACGAGAATGCTGGGCACAGAGAGAGAGGCGGGTCTTGGAGGGAGCAGGGCGGGGTGCTTAACGAGGTGGGCTCGTGACATGCAACAGGCGACGAGCAGCAAAGGCCACGCAACGAAGGGGAAGGTGCCGGGGAGGACAGAGCTGGGGATTCGAGATGCTGCGAGCTGAGTTGCAGCCTCGTAAGGCCAGCGGGAAAATTGGATACCGCGAGGAGGGAGAAAGGGCAGTGGGTGGTGCGAGGTGCGAGGCTCGAGGCAGCATGAGTCGCTGGTGAGGGCTTTGCACGGCGCTGCGTCGCTGCCGACCGGGGACAGGGACGGAAGGTATTTGGTGCACGTACCGGATGCAGGCTCACGGCCGATTCGATGCTAATTGAAGCGTCGGCGAGGCTGACGGGAGAAGGAGCTGCGGGAGCTTGGCAGTATTGGCTGTCGTCTTGCGAATTTTGTGATGGTAGCGTTGGCGGCTCAGGAGCAGAAACGGGAGGCTTTTTGGTGGAGGAGGTACGTCAGGACCGGGACGGAGGCTGTGGAGCACGGCGCGATGCTGACGGCACGAATCCTATCTGGCTGCACAGGCTCACAGCGAGACGAAACGCTGCACGGGGGCTTCGAAGACGAAATTCTGGTCAAACCCGGTCGTGATGCGACGGCCGGTTACGAGGTGCGCGCCCGGGAGATGCTCTTGACGATTACTCGCTGTCTGTCTGCCGCGTTGCACTGCTTGCTTGCTTGCTTGCTTGCTTGATTGCTTGATTGATTGATTGACTTTCTGCTGGCTGGCGCTCGAACTGCACTATTACACTTTGCGGCGATGCGGGGCACCTGCTTCTGCTTCTGGCTGCCTTCTCAGGGTCAAATTGCAGCACAGCTCTTGAGGGTCATTCCATCATCAGCCCAACGGGTTCTTTCGTTCAGCACAGAGGGGACGCCACGCATTCCCTGGAAGAGAGCTATCCACGGGTTGCTTATGAGGGGAGGGGACAGCGTGGCCAGCGGTAATTCACGTACACTTTGTGCCTTTGGGCTGCTCGGTGTAAAGAAAGATCCAAGGTGAGGTGGAAGAAAAGTCGAGAGGGGAGGGCGAGGCGCGGTAATAAAAGTCTCTAGCGAGGGCGGACGGGGCGAGGCTACCTCGAGCAACCACCTGACCAACGCACGAGAGGTACCGAAAGCCAACAGCCCGGCAAAGGTTATTACGACGAGAGCGCCGTGGAAGCTGCGCGCTGCAGAGGTGCACGCAAAGCCGACGATGCTCGGGGGGGTTCTCCCTTTACCTGCTGGCCAATGGATCAATCAATGGGTTGGAGAGCTCGAGGGACGAGAGACGGCGCGAGCGTGCAGCGCAGAGGGCAGCACGAAGCATTACATAGCGATCTCAGTCCTGTGAGGTAATCCGCGAGTAGCTCTTGGCCAGGAGGGGCGCCTAAGCCCACTACAGCGGCGCGATGGCGGGTGACCTGCTACGGAGTACATGCACTCTCAATCCATGCAGAGAAATTTGATGGATACAGGCCGGTAGGGGCGCGCTTATTGTGGGAAGCAAGAGGTCAGGTACTGCTGCTTTGTGCCTGCGGACTCGCTTGGGCTGGGTGCAGGTACCCGGTACTCACGGCCTCTGCTGCTCAGCTGGCCCAATGCCGGCGTCCTTTCCGCTTCTTGCATCTCCCTCGCACTTTGTTTTCCTTCTTCTCCTTGTTCCGGCTCGGCGCACAATTCGACAAGTGCTGCTGCGCGCAAAATCCCGTACCACCTACCAGGACCTGCCTCTGGATACTTCCAGCGCCAGCCAGAGATCCAGCAGGGGATCCACAGCCTTAGGCTCGAGGTGCTCATGTGCTCATTTTTGAGACGGGCACCTGGCGCTAAAACTCGGCAAGCGGAAGTCAAAGACAGGGCCATGCAGCGAACCATGCAAGCCTGAAGCTCTTCTAGCGGCCACTAGTACCTGTAGAGAGCCATTTGCTGCTGGCCAGCGTCGTCCCAGGCCACATCGAGAGACAGCAGACTCGCAGCTCCCCGGAGGAATACCTTAGAGCTAGGGAGGCTTTGGAGGACGAGACCCGGGCTGCCAACGGCTTACTACTAGTAGTATGTACCTTCCATCGGATCAGACAGCGTCGGAGCTCCCTGGCGGCAGCTCACGGGGCGATGCTCAGGTACCGGTACTGGCCTGGTGCAGGCACAGCTTCCGCCGGTCGCGTTGACGTCGGTTCTGCGTACCCTCCCAAGGCAAGTAGGGCAGACGCCTACTGGACAGTAAAAGATAACGGCATCATCATCGCAGACGGCTCCCCTTTTCTCGGTACCTACTGGCTGCTACCACTACCTTAATTTACCCCCAGATGCTAGGCACGATTACGAAGTCTGGCCAAATACGGGTATAGCTCAGGCGGAATGTTTAATAGGGTGGCAAGAAGCCATGGCCTGATATGCCGGTAGCACCGTCGTTTTTCTTGCTGCTGAGTAACGGCGAGTTTCTTAATCATGGCTCTGCAAGAGGCTTCCACAAATCGCTTACCTTTTGCCAGGTCATTTGACGACCACGTCTTCATCTCTCATGATCATCGTCTTTCCCTGAGGCCATGCATCGCGGGCCCAGACAGAGAAAAGGCCGTTGGGGGTTGCTGATTAGAGTCAATTGATGAGAATGACGGATGTCCCCCTTACCACTTTGGCCTGTAGCCGCCGCCACACACACACCCCTTTTTTTTTCGCCTTCAATGCTTTATTGCCCTCAGCAAGCGCCACCTCTTACGGCTACAACTCAGTCTTGGACGCTTTGCTGTCGAGAACTGCTCTGTACGAAGGAGGTGGTTCGAATTGGCCCAAACCTTGCCAAACCCTGGAGGCCTAGTTCCCACCGGCGGCGAGATTCACGCAGCCGGGGGGCCAGCATCTAGGTATCTCTGCGATCTGCGGCCGAATGCACAGGCGAGAATTTGATGGTATACCTATACCTATATTTCGCTCATACCTACATACGGCTTGCATGTGTAGTGCATGCATCAGGATTCTCACAAGATGCCCCAGGGGTGGTGCTTCCAATCATATTGCTAGTGATATCATCCAGGTCACGCCAGATGTGGCAGTGTCTCTGAATCCCTCCTCATCTACCGGTTAATATGTGCTCAGTTGGCTCAATTCTTGGCTACCGTTGTCTGCTGCTTTTCTCCGGGCCACTGCCGCTCTGTCAAGGGTGCATCTCGCCAGTCCAGCGTGCGCCCCTGTGGGAATCGACGATTTGCGAGTAGCATCGTCTGCCCAAAATAGGACCCATGGAATGATGACCTCACACTCGACAGCAGATGCTCGTTCACATAAGCCGCACACCCCTACTTCTGCAAACATGTGCGCGTGTGTGTGCGTGTGTGTGTGCGTGAGCTTGCCACAGCCAAGCACAGCCAAGCAAACCCAACCCTGAGTCGGGTCCCTGAAACAAGTCGACTGTATCTGGCTCAATCAGGATCAGGATGCTACTATACAATTGCAGCCCAGCCGCAAGACACGCAGATTTGCCTTCAGGCTCCTCGCAGTCAGAGATTCGGATGCTTGCATGTGCGCCGTACGCAGAATAAGCAGATACGCTGTGGCAACACCGACATCTGACACGCTATTCATAGGCGCATGCGCTACTGCTGCTTCTGCTTCTACATATAGAAATGTAGCATCGTGTAGCAGTGCTAGTACAAGTGTGCGTACACAAACCAAGGATGTGACTGGTCTCTTTTTTTTTTTTCACTTTGTTTTGTTTTGCTTTTTCTTTAATTATGTTTCCTTTTTAACAGAATACCTATACTACCTACATGCTCAGGTACTCCTGCCAACACTCAACGCCATGTCTCAGCAAGGGGCCGAAGGTAGCGGCATGCGGGTGTGGGTTTGTCTCTTGCGCAGGCATATCAACATGAGCATGGAGTAGGCAGCCTACTTTATATGAGTACCAGTAGCCATCGATCAATAATCAATGGCTTAGCTGAGGCTTGCAACGCCGGCTTCAGAAGAAGAGCCAGCGCTGCTTGCAGTTCGCCAAAGACTTTGCTGGAGTTGGGCAATGGCTCCTTTGTGCTGCCATGCATCTGGGCATTCTGCGCCTGTTGTCACAGCCGACGAGATGATGCTTATCATGTGTCCGTCACTACATCCAATGCAGGCTTCTTTCTTTTCTTGCGTTTCTCAGAGCCTTGTTAGCGGGTCGCGGACGGTAGCTGCGCCTTTTTTTCGTTTTTAGCGGCAGCAGAGCGTCATCATTAGCATTGGGATTATCCCAGCAGCCGGCATCCCAGCATTCAGCTTCAAATGCAAGACGAGGCTCTGTGCCTGGAAACCCAAGTTGAATTGGTGCAAGGCCCAGGGAGTGCTTGTGCGAGCACATTCTTCAAAGGCAATCAGCACCATTCGTCAGGCCGTCTCCATGGTGGAGATTCTCGCGAGCAAAGGACCATCTCTTTGGATCCATGGCCACAGTGGATAAGGGCGCCCAGCCCAAGGTTTGTGTGCTCGATGGCTACTACTGTACCTCGTAGTTTGCCAGCATTGGCATAGCATCAATTCTCAAAATCCCCCTCCGCTCCCCTCACCAGTTGCAGCATCAGGCATTAGAGGCACATCCGGCCCCTCCTGGCCCCCTCCCTTTCTCCAAGGCTTGCCATATGGGAGGCCGATCCGTGAAAATGTCTCCAACGGCTTGACGTTGCTACCACTAGAAAGCAACACTCAGATCCGGCTACAGCATGGAGGCAAACCAAAGCGCTGGTATTCGCTATCTGGGTGTCCTTCTCCATCTTTTTTCTGTCTGTTTTAGCGACGGGGGCATCTTAGCTCCAGCCTCTATGGGGCCTTCTGTGGGCACGGCTGGGACTACCATCAGCTTTCCATCCTCGACTTCCTGTCAGTCTCGCAACTGTGTGGTCGGAGCCGTGAGCTCTGAGAGATTAATTGCCCCCTCCGGAGATTGCCCCCTTGCGTTGATGGAGCGCCAATTACTGCCATGACTTGCGCAAAGCGAGCACAGCTCGGCGCTCTCTCTGCACATTACCAATTGCTAGATGGCGAAGGCCCGCAGCAGACTGTACATGGCGCGAACGCCAGCATTGCAAGCATTCTTCCCCCTGTTCACGCCTGGTCTCTTTCTGTCTTGGTCACATTGGGGCTCAACGTCATGCTGAAAGTCATCTGGGCGAGCCAGAGCCGGCGAAAGCTACTAACGCTAGTGTGCATCGCCAGTTAGTGTTGGTCCGTCCAAACGCTGAGGGCGATCTTATTACTGTATTGGTGGACTATCGCTGCGATGGCAGCAAATCCAGTATGCTGGTTAGCCCAGCTTCGCAGCATCATTGCTATTCTGCAAGGCTTTTGACTCGACGAGATGAGGCTGCCAGAGCCCCGAGTTGGCCGGTTATACCAAATCTTCTGTGTTTTTGCCCTTCGTTGCCTCCCTCAGTCTTCCTTTTCGTCAGGGTCTCATGACCAGAATCATGCAACGCTAAGGCCCTGAGCCTTTCGTCTCCCATGGCGAAACATCTCCATCAACGCGCATAACGAGACAGCAGTGCGAATGTATGCTTGTGGAGTCGAGCCTGATACAGCATCTAACTGAGCTCTGCTGCGCGAGCATGACCAGCTGCCAGCCCGGTCTCAATCGCAGTGGCAGAACCGGGATTACCAATGCCTCCCTTTGGATCAGAGACGCAGCAGCCAATGGCCGTCGTCAATTGGCTGAGCTGCAATGTGGCGCCCTGTCCGGCGCGCCCCAATTCATCGGCGGGCGGATGTAGCACCGGCTGCTCTTTGACGCCGCGTGTAGATGCGTCTGCAAACTTCCAAACCCACGGCGATAATACCGTACAAGTATGTACCTCCATACCACAGAGTGCTCCACATTCGACCATGTTTCTCGCAAAGAGAGGGTACTGTATACCACTATATACTGTACTGTACTGTAGGTACTTATCCACCGAGACCCTGAGCTAGACAGTCGTGGTTGGTGCAGTGGCAGATGGGAACGTGCGTCGAGGTGATGAAATTGATACAGCACGACTGGAGCCTCAGCTTAGGTCCATCTCGGTGTTACCTGCAGCGTGTCTTTGCACCCTGATCTCGACCGCGGCGACTCATTGCTGGCTTTACGAACATTATGGAGTGCTCTGTCTAGCATCTCATTTCATGTCTTTGCCAGGCCCCACCCCGAGGCCACGAGACCTGGAACAGCCCCTGCACAGTCGGTGCAAGACGCAAGTACGGGACGTGATCCCAAAGTGGTGGCCGCGATGCGGTGCAACGATGGTGCGTCGAAATGGCCTGTGAAGGCGGCACACAGCAGCGAAGAAGAAGAAATCGCCATGGATAGATGGTTTCTTCCATGGTGCGTTTCTCGCGGCTGGATGGCCATTGCCATAAAGGCCAGCAATTTCCATCTCTGTGAAGCTCTCATTGCCGAATACTAGTACCACTGCCTCATGAGTTGTATCTGCTAAAGCGAGAGGCAACCAATTGTTCCTCTACAAGGGAGCGTGCTAAAAGAAAGAAAAATTCATCAATCAGCACATAGTGGTACGAGCTTGAAGATTTGCTACCGGCCGCAAAATATACGCTACTACCCGCTCGTTCTGGTGCTTCTTTGGTGAAGAACTGCATGACTGCTCCATGCATGTAGTGCTCCGTGCCTTGGGTAACATCTACAAGGAGGTGGATGTAAAAATCACAAAGTCATTTATGACCAGACAGCTCTGCTGTCGATGAACTAAAAGAGGCACAGTAGGGGACCCCTGATGGGACCCCGAATCCGAATGCTCGTCTCACTTGCCGCGTCACAATTGGAGACAATTTCAGCACTACTAATTAACTAGGTACTACAAGCAGAGGCGATTACTAGATCTGCTATGAAAACACTACAGTTAGGGGGGAGATTTGAAGCTATTGCCGCCTACCTATCCCAATTAGATAGACTTGTCGGCAGTACCTCTCACTATTAGTGTTGGCAGCGACGCTGCAAGTAGCAATACTTACACTCACAAGACTAGTACTGCCTCCTACCCCTTGCTTATTTCGGCGAGGTCAGACGGCCTTCTGCAGCTGCAGGGAGCAAGGTATACCTACATCAGACAGACAGGTCGGAGGTATCTGATTGGTACTACTACTAATACTACTTGTACTATTTGATGCAGCCGGCCACGGAAAGCTGTGCCTCTCCTGCGCAGTTGAGCGTTGCGCTTTAGTTGTCTCTAGGGGTCTGAAATTCTTCCGTCTTGGGCGCTACTACTACTTCATCTGTACATGCATACTTCTGCCGTCATTGAAAAAGCCTCTAGCAGCCCCTGTTGGCGTTACTTCGTGCGGTCAACCTGCAGGGAATTCATCATTCTTCGTAAAGGCAACCGGTCTTCTGTCCATGTGGATGATGAATGATGAAAATGGCGGCCTGCCCATGTTTGGAGGTGGGAAACAGGGCCATGAAGAATGTGGAAAAGCAGATGTGACTATAGTATGACGCGTGCAACACTCGGGCTAGTTATTGACGCATTCTCAGCATACATGTACTTCATTATATGATCTCCGGAGAAGACTTGATATACCAAATGAAACTTTAGGAGCCCCCTCGTAGGCCTGTTGGCCTTTGGACTTGGACATGTCTTGGCGAGATCTATAGAAGTCTAGTGGCAGTCAATCTGTTTGTCTCACGATCAACAGCTACTTTACACCATCTCGGTTAGAAGAGATGGATAGCCCAGGGCCCCAGGGGCAATTTTGGGCTTTCTGATTAGCGACACGAGTATTAATAGGTAGAATGATCATCGTTGGATGCAAGGGCGTAGTATTTAAAACATGTTCAACTGGCAAGCTTGGGCTGCAAATAGAATTTCTTCGGATGAGCCGTCAAGGGCTCTTTCATCACGAGCTTACAAGCACACATAATAATGATTCTATATATACAATCCATCACTCTTATCCTATACACGGCATGAGCTCTGCCAGCGTATGCCGCTCACCTGTTTATCAAGATTGACCATACATACGTACAGCGTCAGTCAGCTACTTGGAATAGACAGCTCATCCATCCTATGACCAATTTACGCAAGGCGTTTCCCAAGAGGCCGCCCAACATAATCGGCAAATCACATCGCAACCATACTGGAGCTATTTGTAAAACAATTTGCATAGTACATTCTGGGTACAACTCCTTTTTCTCATAGTATAAGCCATCTAGGTAGATAAGGAGCTGTGTGTCTTAGACACTTTCAGCCTGTAGGATGAAAATATTTTTATACCTTGTTGCTGTGTAGTACTTGATACTAGTAGTAGTATATACGTTCCTATTTTTTGCCTTTTCTCCCCTTGCATCACCAACCCGTCTCGGATGTTGCTTCCGTCCCTTCCCGCTCCATCCCGCTGCCATCTAGCCTGCGACATTGTCTCGTATTTAGGATTAGGTAGTAGTAGTTGTAAAGCCAACTACGGATCTGACCACAGCCTCGCCTTGTCTCGCCCCCTATTTTTCTTTATTCCTTCCGTGGGTTGGTGTGGTATCTTGATCCCATAGCCTGAGGAAATCAGGCTGCGAGTTCTATTCGGAATTTACTTGCAATGCAACGCTGAAAAAAAAGAGACCAGTAGCGAGGAGCTGCAAAAGAGGAGTAGTACCTGTTTTTTTTTTTTTTTTTTTTCCTTTCACGAAAAAAGTGAATAAAAGAAAAATCATTCGATATCTTTTTGTTATAGTCAGGATGGTGGTCCTGATCAACAAAAGGGGGCGCCATCGTAGTAGTACAGAGTAATAATAGTTCATAAATATCTCGTGGCGATCAGACAGGGGAGGGAGAAGGAAATACAGCCGCAAGTACCACGTATATCTCTGCGTAACACAACTCAGACACCCAGGACAGAGCCATATTCCATAGATCGGGAGGGTTTTCTGCATCTGGCTGAACCTAAAGTCCTCATGATGACCTTGGATCTAGCCCAAGAGAGGCGAAAATAAGTGAAACTGTCGAGGCTGAGACTGTGAGGTGGTACTACTCCGCGTAGCGTAATCACAGAAAAGTAGAGTTAGGGGCGGCACGTTTTAGTGTGTGAGCTTAGCCCTCAAGTCTTCTTACATGCAACCCTACAATCTCGGAGCTGAAACTCGCATATGCAGGGAGCAATATTGGAAGGTGTATTAGACAGAGACAAGAGAGAGAAAAAACCGCCCGCTTGTCTGCGTGTCTGGCTGCTTTGGGCCACTTGCATAGCCTGGGCAGCACAAAAAGTGGCAAAAGATGGTCCAGAAGCTCTAGGGTGGATGTCTCAACTCAACAGACGTGTGTGTCTCGAACTTGATGCGACACCCTCAGCCGGTTGGCCAGCTCCTTGTCCTTCCGCGTCATATCTTAGGGGTCAGGGGCGTCTAGGCTTTGACTCAGCTCTATGCGGCTGACTTGAAGTGTCACCCAAAGACGAGTGTAAAGGAAATCGGAAATTACACAAAATCCGTTCATCGAAAGGGGCGGGAGGGCCGGAAGCTTTGGAGTATATCTCATTGGATTAATGGAAGCCTTGGCTGGGCTCTCTTTTTTCGTCAACTACCTGAACATTTGTTCAATATCAACGAGTTGCCAATATTTGCTACTTTACCGTAAAACATCTACTCGTCTCGAATCCATTTGCGTAAGATGAAGACCAAAACAATCACACATGCCACCACCAATCTTGCTTCCTCGTTCTTAAGAATTGAATCGTAATTATAAATTTGATGTTGGCGCTCACTACTTAAATTTCGTCGTGGATCTTGTCTGCCACCATGTCTTTTGAGGTGTTGATTACTTTCTCTGAGCTCGGCCTCTCCAGAGGCTCAGCTGGGGTACCCAAGCCGCCAGGAATGGGACTCATCTGGCCGCTCTCAGGTCTGCTCATGGGTCGACTGCCGGCTATACTGATACCATCAGGAGAGCTTGGGAGTAGCTTTGGATCCAAGCCAGGAATACGGATACGCTTGGCTTCGTTCTGATACGCGGCAGGAATAATCTCGATAATCTCGTCGCGAGGGAATTTAAGATTGGGGATATCCATAGTAGAACAGTGCATGAGATAGGCGAATAGCACACGAAGAACAGACTCATGAGCAATAATCAAGAGATCGCTCTGTTCGCGCTCTAGCTCCAGGATGATAGGCTCAAGTCGAACGGCAAGATCGTGGTAGGACTACGAGGTATATCGTTAGTCAGACACTTTTGTTATCCAATGAACCAAATATAGCTTACCTCAGCGCGGGGATATCGATGATGATAGGGATCAAGCCCATGCTTCTCAACTTCTTCAGGATATATCTGCCTGATCACTCGCTCTGACATCTTTTCACAAACACCAGGATTGATTTGGCTCATTTGAGAACGTTGCCGAACCTTGTATCCCTTTTCTTTGAGATAATCAGCAGTTTGTATTGTGCGAAGACGTGTTGATGTCCAGATGGAAAGAGGCCGTTGAGGTACATCAGGTCCACCTTTGGCAATCAATTCTAGTCGTTCTTGTTCGCGATGTTTTATGAGGGTTTCGGACATTCTCTGGGCATAATATCTGCCTTGTTCTGAGAGGTCTGCGTCTGCCTTGTACGAATCCTCTTCTGTTGTTGTACCCGCACGAGCAAAGAAGGTAGTTCGTGATTTGATGTGGAGGTTAGTGAGGTAGAAGACAATTCTGTGCGACAAGTAACCGAAGCTAACGTTATTGTAGAAGAATTTCTCCCCGGCATTGATCATCTTGATATAGTTGAGTTCCTCTTCGTCCATGGTTTCAAAAACCGGGATCCTCATTTCTATTCTTTTCAGATACATTGTCGCCGCTACCTCAGGATCCATTCCAGCAAACTACGGCCGCGGTCAGTGGCTGGAAGGAAGGGACTTTGGCGAAACCTACATCCGGTGAGGAAATCTTGACATTGATGGCATTGTCATGTAAAATTCGCTCATCGTCCACAAACGATTCGATAAATAGAGTCTAATTAGCATCTGTTGTCAGTAAACCCAACAAAGAAACCAGACCAATGCCGACAACTTTTGACTCCTCACCTGGACGTCGTGCTTTGCAAATTCCTTGGCTAGGGAACGTCTTCCACTCGCCGTTGGGTTGACTGCATCGTAAATAGCAACCTGGCCGTTTTCGTGGTTTAACCAGGCATAGATATCTTCACGGCATTTCTTTAGGATCTTTTGACGGAGGATGATGGATGAAGGAGAAGCATCGGGGAAGAAGTAATCGTCAGGAAGTGAGCCGTCAGGGCCTATTGTGGCTCGTCGATAGTCTCCCAGGTGGAAAATACGGGTTTTGACGCCAAGCCATTGGAGATAGCGTGCCAGAGACACACAGATGTGTCTGCCTAGTGTAAGCTCTTCGGCCCAAACGCTGCAGCCGTAGATTTTCCAAACTCACGTTTTGCCGCGGGCAGGTGGTCCAACCATGACAATGGTGATACGGCCGGAGTGGAAAAGCCGTCCAGACATGGTGCTATATAGCTGGGCCGGCGCCATGTCATTATCTTCAGACACATCATGGATACTATCAATGAAGGTCGAGCTCCTCCGGCGGTACCGGGGGGCGTTGGCCGCAATCTCAGCTGTCCTAGAATGCCGTGGAATCAGTTTTAACCTTCGTTTAACAATGATTGATCTTGCGCGTAAATGAATAAACGTCTTCAAGTAGTATCCCCCAACACGAAATTGTTTCCCCCTGTAGCTATAGTCGTGGCCAAAAGGGTTGGGTCAGGGGCTAGGGATGACAAGAATAGAGTAAAAGAACTGTGTGGAAGATGCGAGCTTCTCGAAGACATCACAACGCCATAGCCAGAATATCAATCCTGCGTTCCTCGCAAGGGTTATGGGGCATGAGCTCTGTACGAGTGCATGTAAGCCACCTACAGTAAGGTGTCCATCTCTGCGAGTCGAGTTCGTCCTCGCTAGATGACAAGAATCTTGACCGACGCTCTGTTGGGCTTTCCTAAGACTCGCGGTTGCAACCAGTGATATCTGAACTTCGAACACTAAAGAATAATAGTAGACAATAGTAGAATAATATGCGACAGAGTCCAAGTTGACTAAGAAGCGATAACTCAATAAGTGAGTTTGTGGGAAGCTGGCGATCCGGGATGCGGTGAGATGCGAGATGAGATCCGGCTTAGCTCAGCCTTTCGCCCCGCCTCGAGGGATGATGCAACCAGGATCAGACAAGACGGCGACTGAGTAGCTGGAGATGTCGAGCTTGGCTGTCGGCCTGGCCTATCCAGCAGAGGTCTCGATAATAATAGAGCCGGCCAAGAAGATGGAGGAGCTGAGGGTCGCGTTTGACGCCCCGGCGAGCAGTAGGGACGGTATTCGGTTCTAGGTGATGAGAATGACGGATGCAAAATGAAGAGGCCGTTCATGCAAGGGGACATGCGCTACGGGCAAGAACGGAGGGACGCAGCACGGGAAGCGCGCAAGTATCGAATACTATCCGAGGAGAAATTCTAGGGGCGTGCAGAGGTACTGCCTGCAGCGTATGTAGCAGTTTCGGGACCTCACAGCAATGGCTGACCAAGTTCTCGGTACCTACCCCACCATCCCGTCTTCCAAGTTCTGATGGAATCCATGCCAGATAGTAACTGGGCTGCTGTCAAGAAATCGAATACTTTGAACAAGAAAGTGGTATATTTATTTGGATAGTTGGCACACCCAAGGATAGTGAGCAATATTCATTTCAAACTTACAAGACATTCCATTTATTCCATTGTAACACAAGCCCAGAGATTTACATCCTAATTGCAAGTTGCCGGTACAAAGCACCTTTGGCCACAAGCCCCGCGGCCATCGGCTCCGGATTATCGCGCTCTCCGCCACTGAAAAAAAGGCTGAAAGTCTCAACCTGGCAGCGTCACTCACAAAAAAGTGGCTCGTGCAGCTCCCGCAGGCTACGGACAAACTGGGTCGGTTGAAAATTATTCTCAGCATCTCCATCCCATTATAGCCGCTTCGGAGCTTGACACCGCGCTTCTTGGGGCAGAGCAGCAAACATCCACTGCCGAGGCTTGCGTGAGGCCTTGAATAATCCTTGATACACCAATAGCCTCTTCGCTCCTGTCACCGGCGCAGCGCGGCGACTCGATTTTTCGTCTGTCATCACCGGTTTTCGCTCGGCTCGGCTCCAGAGCCACCACATAATACCGCCGTCATGGCCACTCCCGTGGACACATTGCGGTCCCTCGTCTTCTCCAACCCCATCGCCGCTACAATAGGAGATGCCGTCAACTACTTCTCCGAGCGGAGAGCAAAGCTCGGCCTGAGCAACCCTGGCACAATCGAGTCGTTGTCCAAGGAAGTCCAGCGCGATGTCTTCCTCAACAACTACATGTTCACCGGCATCCGTGCCGACCTGACAAAGATCTTCAGCATGGCGCCGCTGTTCCAGGTGTCGCACCAGTTCGCAATGGGTGAACGCATCAACCCGTACACCTTTGCTGCCATGTACGGCACTGGCAAGGTAAGCAGCAACGCATTGGAATCCGCGCACGAGCCGCAGTGCTGCCTTGGTAACTAACTCCGGAATTCAACCCCAGGTCTTTTGCCAAGGTAACGTTGACAACGAAGGCTCTCTCTCCGGCCGCTTCAACTACCGATGGACCGATAAGCTGGTCTCCAAGTCACAGCTGTCCATCTCTCCCGGTGGCCAGGACATGGCCCAGTTCGAGCACGAGTATACTGGCAATGACTTCAGCGCATCTCTCAAGATGCTCAACCCCTCTTTCCTCGAAGGCGGCATGACTGGCATCTATATTGGAAGCTACCTTCAATCCATTACCCCTAAGCTTGCTCTCGGTCTGGAAACCCTCTGGCAACGCCCTGCTCTGACCCAAGGTCCTGAATGTGCCGTCTCTTACTGCGCTCGATACAAGGCCGCTGACTGGGTCGCCACTGCTCAATTGCAAGCTGCTATGGGAACCGTCAGTGCTTCATACTGGCGAAAGCTGTCGGACAAGGTTCAAGCCGGTGTTGACCTGAGCCTCGGTCTCGTCCCCTCCCCCGGTGGTATGATGGGTGGTGGCCTGCAAAAAGAGGGTGTCACCACCATTGGTGCCAAATACGATTTCCGCATGTCCACCTTCCGAGCCCAGGTTGACTCCAAGGGTAAGCTAAGCTGCCTGCTGGAGAAGCGTGTCGCTCCACCCGTCATGATGACCTTTGCTGCCGATATTGACCACTTTACGGTATGTGTGCCATGTTTACAAGCGATCCGACATATATCAGACTAACTGTTCGATTAGCAACAAGCCAAGCTTGGCCTCGGTGTCTCAATTGAGGCTGCCCCCGAAGAGCTCCAAGACCAGCAGGAAGCTCTGGGCAGCCAGGCTCCTCCCAACATTCCATTTTAAAAAAGCCACGACAGGAAACTCCCAGCGCATCACGAAATTCATAATCGGATCTCGATTGATAGACGACTAATGTAGTAGGACCGCAGGCCAACAAGAGGACGAATATTCATCTCTTCTTCTCCACACTTACGACTTTCTGATTGGTCAAGAAAATTAAAATGAAAAGAAGGGGGGGAAAATGAAGAGCAAAATTTTCTATCGCTTTATATTTGATGATGAATATCGTTTCTTTTTAGGTCTCGGTTCATACCTCTCTACATAACGACGGGAGAAGGGATATAAAGCGAAGAAAACAAAGAAAAGAAGAAAAAAATCCCCATTCTTTGAAAACCTTTCTTATAGGAGGGTTCATCAACGCCTCTGTGAAGAATGGGAAGGGGGAGCTTGTATGTGACAATTCTTTATGACGGTTACTCTCCAATCCTGTTAAGGGAGAGAGAATTACCATGACCCAAGACTGCCACAAATCTATTCTTAGATTTGTATTCTTCGTTCATGGTGACTCCTCTACCTCCCTGTGTATATTACAACTTTTTTTTTCCAAGGCTGGTGCATACGTGCAGTGGGCTCGGGCGGGAAATGGGCGGTATGTAAAGCATTTGGGAATGTCCGTCAAAATTCTTTTTTTTTTTTACTTTTTTCTATCTTTTGGATGGGATGGGACAATGTTGTAGGGAGGCATGTGTACACGAGAACCAAAAAAAGGGGGGAAGTGGAGGGGATTTTTTTTTTACAAGTACGGCATGTTGGCGAAAAAGGGTCCAAGTTTTACATAACTTGCTTTTCATGCTGAATGTACAAGAGAGATAGAGAGATGACGGACTTGAATGTAATAAATGAAAAAAAAGATTCACTGTGATGAACAAATGAAGAAGCCGAAACTCATTGTCTACAGGGGTACAACATTGAGTCTGTGGCGGATCACCGTGTAAGAAA
Organism: Trichoderma sp. CBMAI-0020; assembly: GCA_030708095.1. NCBI lineage: Eukaryota > Fungi > Ascomycota > Sordariomycetes > Hypocreales > Hypocreaceae > Trichoderma > Trichoderma sp. CBMAI-0020. Next base: position 689,094 of record JAJNCI010000007.1, read on the forward strand.
AAGAGGGACATTCATTACTATTCCCAAGGCATATAAAAATGCATTCAAATCAGTATACCTAGTAATCCAAGAAAATACAAGATAAAAAGTTCCTCATTCCACCAACGCCGTGGTATCAATATATATATATATATATATATATAAGCTGTTTCTTTCTCTTCTCCTTTCGATATATCGGTACAGGCAAATGACCTGTAATACCTCCCAGTCATCCGATAATCATGCATTCCAACACTATAATTCCATGACTCTTTCACACCATGACTGTGATTTTTTTCTGTCTTTGGAAGAAAAAGATGTATCCAAGTTTTAAAAAACACAAAAAGGAGAAGCGCTTGCCACCCTACCATATTTTGTCCGTCCCATAATGCTATCGTAAGCCATTCGGCTATCGTCTAATACTGTGAGAGCTCGCCCATCACATAACGACGCACTCCCGCTCGGGCTGATCTCCCGACTTCTGCTTTTCATTCTTCTCTTTAGACTTTTTCCTTTTATGCTTATGCTTTTCCACCTTCTCTATTTTGTCATTCTTGTCATGTTTTTCAGCCTTCTCATTTTTATCCGACTTTTCAGTACCAGGGGGGTGGTGTAACTGTTTTTCTAACGTCATTGATGGGGAAATCGGTTGAGGACTTGCAGTTGCTTGGCCTATCGAGGTGGTAGATGAGATATTCAGCACCGGTGGGTCGGGTAGCGGCTCTTTGCTGGTCTTGATCAACCCAAAGCGACTGAGATTAAGGCTAATACGGCCTTCGCCCGATTGACTAGCTGGGCGGCTCTGCTTATTCAGGTTGAAGCGCGAAGCGGCACGAGACAATCTGGATGATGTCGGTTCATCAGCCGGTGTTACGGCAGGTGATTGCGGATCTGGCGTAACAGATGGCGTATGAGCAGTAGAGTCCGTGAGCGCCTCGCTCTGGCGGCGTGAAATCACAGACTCCACGTACGACCCTCCGAAGTTGAGACTTATACCTTCTAGCCACTTACGCGAGGGTCGCTCGACCTCGGCGGAAAGTCTAATGCTAGGAGGCTTGCTTTGCCCCAAGCGACTGGTCGAAGCTGAAGCTTGATGTTCGTGGTGCGCTGCCAATACATGCGTTGAGCTAGCTGGCGTTTCTTCGCTAGTCGCAGAGTTTTGAATCTCCAGACTCTTCTTTGATTCGTCATAGGATGGTGGCCGTCCAGTGTCTGTGCTCTCAGAAGCATCGACCATGGGCAAGATTTGGTAGAACAACAGATATGGCATCTCGACTTTTAATGATTCCTTAATGTCGTCGACAAAGCTGACTCTGTTGGCGATATCTAGATCATCAAACTTCACCCACTGCGCTTCCTCATAATCCGGAGGCGGATCGAAATCATGCCTTCTGTTATCAGTGAGGAGTTTAGGGGCGACTCTCGCAAAGGAAATGTAGTGGCCACTTTGCAACGAATCGCCTCGATGGCAGACAATGGACTGCAGGACGAGCTTATATTCCGTTGCCAATCCATTGACCTCCTCTTCAATGTTGGGTCCATCAGCAAGCATAAAATGCGGAAGTCGCATGCTCTCTGGAATGTCGATATACGTATTGAGACGCTTCGGCTGGCCAGACTCAGTCATGGCATACCGCTTTAAGCAGATGCCTACCACAGGGCGCTGATCAAAATTCATTGCTACTTCGACATCGTTTCGGGGCTCCGTACTATTGACCGCATGCCAAGCTGTATACAACATTAGTTAAAAGAATGTGGCGACTGGCAAGGATTGTATACATACGAATTAGTCGGAAGAACTGCCAGGCAGGTATCGTAACCGCCTTGACTACAGTTGATCCTTTCCCACTGAGCCTCTTGCGTAGGGTACTGGTTTCGGAACTCGTTGGGCGCCCCCCATTGTCGAGCATTACCCGCTGGATGACACTAGCTGACCTATGTCTGATTGTCATCCTAGAAGAAGACCCTGCGGCATGATCGCTTGCATTGCCTGCGCTGTCTCCTGCGCTCAATACGCTGGGTGATTGCGGTGACTGCGGTGATTGCGGTGCGTCAGTGGGAGCGGCGTTCTGGCTCGTGCCATTAACGACTGGTTCCGATATAGTTTCTTTTTTATCTTCGTCTTTTTCTAGCAGGGGTCCTGCCCGCGGAGTCAATGGTGACATGTCAATTGGCGATGATGAAATGGCCGTGGGCGTTAAGACACTTTCTTCGTCCCTAATCAGCCGAATCTGGTTCGGGATTGATAATGTAGGAACTGCGCCTGGGCTGCCGTCCTCTGCAATCGATTTCTTTGCTTCTTCGCTGTCTCTGAGCACGTCGACCTGAGTATTGAAATACTCTTCTAGGCAATCTTCTAGCTTAATGCCGTTTCCATCGGTATCTGATGGCACTGCTAGATTTAGTAGCCTCTCGTAGACAACTTTGTGGTCATCGTCGTCATGTCTCCCTTGGTGGAAGAGATCAACTTGCAGCGAAAGGAGAGGTAATTCTAGCTTTTCCGTAAGGAAAGCAAAGGCTTCCGAGGTGTCCTGTTGCTCCAAGAGGCGGGCGTCCAGCCAGCCGCATTCAGCCATGGTGTCTTGTATTAATTTAGTCTACGCAAGTTAGTCAATTGATCAATTTCTCGGGATGTTTTGTTGCTCACCAAGTCGGTGCGGATGAGTCTGCCTGTGCGTAGCATGTTGACCCATATACGTAGCAGTGTAACTAGCCTATTCCTGGGATCATCTGCCGGGAATTGGTTCTTGAGCATGCACTCGAAAGCATCGAGCTTAGAGAACATGGCAAAGAGCAGAGCATCTATGTAACAGGTGACGGCGCTGCGGTTCTCGGCACCAACCATATGAACGCTTGGATCATAGGGTAGAATAACACCAGAGGTGGATTTTTGCTCGATATCGATGAATTCCGTAGTACGCTGCGGGTCGCCATTGGCGTATTTGGTGACCAAGATATCTTGTATGTGCTCGACGGTGATGTTGGTAATGTTGAGTGCGTCTAAACGTCGCTGGATATCCTCAATCTACTTATTGATTAACATTTGTTTGGTAAGAAATTGAGACGAAGCAGCGCACCTTGGCGGCTTCTTTAGCAGCTTCCGCTTCATTTTGGTTGGCCTGTCTTGAATGGTCAGGCTTGAATAAAGACCGAAACGTGTCGGCTGTGAGAGGACGTGCCTGCCAGCGAGAAAGGATACTGGTCAGCCATGACCGTTTCTCTCTGGGGGGTTTGGGTTTGGGCAACATGTCGGCCCATTTTCAAAAAAAAAATAATGGGGGATTGAGAGGTTGTAGGAACAATTGTTTACCTTATTTGCAGGAGGGGCAGACTTGCTACGATGGTGCTCGCCGCTCTTATCGCGCAGGCTGAGGAACTTCCTGGGAAATTCCTTCATGATTTTCCGCTATGACGGGCCTCGCCTCGTGTATGTGGAGGAGGTGGGAAACAGACTCTCGCGGCGTGGAGCGAGAGAAGAGGCGTACGGTACGCCCCCATCATAGGGCGAGACGAGTCTCGACGCGGCGCTGGTGGAGCTGGATCGGCACGATATCTTTGCTGCAGATAATTAAATCTTGGTCGTATATATATGTCCTTCTCCTTTCTCTTTCCCTTCGTTGGCGCAAGGCTTAATTCGAGGTATCGGCTACCAGTCTGGCGAGATTCGAGACGGCTTTATAGCTCGAGGGGATATGCTGCGCCGCAGGCGTCGGTGCGTCGCCGAGAACAGGGCGCGACTGGATAATGGAGAAAGTAAAGGCTGAGAGGCGCTTCGAGAACGGAACTGTGCAAAGGGCGCAGTCGGACGGGGTGACGAGGTGGCAGGAAGGAGATGTTGTGTCGCGCAACAAATGGACCCTCGAGCGATTCCAAGGTTCAAATAAGAACATGAAGCGAGTGCTAAAGCTAGTGCTTCGTGTTGGCCTGATGTTACAGTGGCGGGGGCGGGACATCCGGGTGGATCAGATGCTGCCAGGGGACTGCAGTGGGCTGTAGGGGCGACAAGGCGACTAGACAGCGCTATAACGCGGCATGATACTGCGCTGAGGTGGCACCTTGCGACATGCCATCGATCCTGTCGCAGTGCCATTGAGAGATTTACATGAGATCGCAGCGGCTGACGGCGTTTTGTTGAGGCTGGTATCCATCGCATCGCAGCTGGATCCGCAGGGACCCTTTTGCGCGTCCAGCTCCCATCGCCAATCACCTGCGCCCTGCACCACACGGCGGGCAACACCATCGGGCTTCGCCTCAGGGCCGGGCCCGTGAATACGGCTGCCTTGGCCTTGCGTTAGGAATCCCACAGAGGCCCAAGCTGTTGTTTACTATGTGCCATGTAGCGATGCAGTCCCTGCGCGGTGCTAAGGCGGCCTTTTACTAACCTGCAGTTCTCGTGCCTCGCAAACCTGACTTTTTCCCTGCGGCCTCGTGGCCTGCGTACGAATGCCCTACGTAATTCTACGGCGACTGTTCAAGGCAGGCGATTTCTGGACCCTTCGACAGCCGTTTTCGCACATCTAAGCGGCTTGCTAATCTCCACTCCTCGCAGTCATGTTACCGATATGGAGTCAAGACAAACTTCTCTCCGGTCTTGGGCGGAATAGGCGGGGAACGTGACAGACGAGGACCCGAGCTTACGGGTCACAAAGATGCTAAGACATTCTCTGGAGTATTATTTACTAACAATGGGAGCGGATTTTTTCGCTACTCTAGTCGAGCTACCCTCGTCACGAGCCTTTTCCGGACTCACTGAGCTCTGGGACGAGAACGGTAAAATGCAAACAACGTCATTTCATCCAGGCTACTCAATACCAGGCGTTGAGCCCCCCGGAGGCGTGCCGAATGAAAGAACGTTGGAGCTTTCGTGCAAAGGTATTTTGAAGTACTGTCAGGTTGTTGCCATTTGCATCTGCCGAGCAGCCGCAGCGTCTATTGTTGTGCTTAAATTAGCATCAGCGGCTTTTTTAATCGCCTATGGCGTGACGAAAAGGCGTCGGATCTGCAGAAATAGAGTACCTAAAGTGAGGTGAGGTGGCTTAGGCCAAATAGGCAGCCTCTCAAGGGGCCACTGAAATACCTAGATGGAATCATGCATACCTCTTGACCAATCCTACAGTCCACGATCTACCAGGTCTTCCTTCATCATGAATTTTGCACTTTGACGCAAGCCATGGACAATCTTAGGTGGGGGGACAGCTTTCATGGGTTAGAAAATGAGCTGCTATGGCGACTTACACGCCGGCACCTTGGCAGTTTTATGCAATGCTACATTTCAGTGCATAGCTTTTGGCAAAACAAGAGCTCATGTCTTATTTTGAAAAAAACCATCTGCACCTATAATAACTGAGAATCCCAAATTTTTTTTTTTTTTTTTTTTTTTTTTTTTTTTTTGTGATTAATCTCCAACGGTTCCCAGCCAAGTCTGTAACCTCTCCTTTGTGAAACGGCCTGTCCATCGGTCCCGAGATCTCGTTTATTTCGGAGTGCGGGCCGAGGTGCGTCTACACCGCCACATGCCTTCCGCCGCAGTGTGGCGCCAACCCTGGCCGGGATTAGCCTGTGGCTAGTGCCTTAGCAGAGGTTAGGAATTGGAAAATTCCCGTTGTCTCGAAGTAAAGTGGTGGGCAGATTAAGAAACTTCCTACGACGAGGCATTGAGACCTTTTGCTTTGGGCTTGACAATGGCGGCTTCCCGAGAAGGCGTTCGCCTGGCAAGAGCCTTGAGGCAAAGACTGCCAATTCATCAGTCCGCTCCGCTATGCGCAAGAGGATTTGCCTTAACCAGAGCGACACAGAATGCGACTGTGAAACCAGACAGCATCCCCGATATCGAGTCAACCTCTTCCTTTTCGACGCCGCAGCCTAGTAAAGATGTTCTCAAAGCTTTTGAAGAGTCACAGAAGCAAGGCGAAACAGAAAGAAGGCTCCCTGGTAACCGGTACGTGCTGCCCTTTGCAGACTCATGCTGCAAAAGCTTTGCTAATAGTAGGAATCCTAGATACCAATATCATCCTCCCAAATACAATCGAGGCCCTCTGCACCCAGTCCAGGCACCACCCTCGTCCGAACCGACTGCTCGTGACTTCGTTCCTGGGCCGTTCAGCTTCCCTCGCTTGAAGCACACATATGACAGCACTATTGCGCCCGACCTCATGACCCTCACATACAACCATACCCCTCCCGGGACAGTACCAGTTGAATCGCAAAAGGGAGTGTTGCGCCAATGGGACGGATCTTCTCCATACCACAAGAACCGACCGAGCAGAGGACCAAGAGGCGGAGGCTCGTCAAGACTGGGAATATTGGAGCGCGACATCTCCTGGCATAACATTCCTGACATCGAGGCTGTCACTATCAACTCCTATGCTCCTCTGGCCGCCGACAACAAGGAGTACCTGCATGTGGCTCGAGCCGTTGTCCAGGCCATCAGCGGCCAATTTCCTGATGTCACGACTGTGAAGCACAACGTCATCCACTGGGGCGTCCGAAAGGGATCAAAGGCCGGTGCCAAGACCACCCTGCGCGGTGCTGCGGCATACGACTTTGTCGATAAACTGGTGACGTTGGTTCTGCCCAAGATCAAAGATTGGCCAGGTATCAAGGCTTCTAGCGGCGACGATGCGGGCAACATTGCCTTTGGCATGAAGCCTGCCTGGATGTCGTACTTTCCCGAGATTGAGTTCAACTACGATGTAAGTGAGATGCGGGACAGAGTATCCTTGATTTACGAGCTGCTCTCTAAACTAACATTTGACAATCATAGATGTATCCCCCTAAGCTGATGCCTGGCTGCGATATCTTCATCCACACCACTGCAACCTCTGATAGGCAAGGCAGGCTGCTCATGGAAGCATTGGGATTCCCTTTCTACGGAAAAGTTACGCATTGATGAACATCACGTCGGCGATTTGGGAGCATGGGTGAAATAAAACTTGCGAGGGGGATATATAAAATGTATAACAACGTGTATCGTAAAAGCCAGAATCGTTAGATACAATGTATGAATATTGTAGGATACCTCTATTCATCAATCCCTGCCGGTTGATCCATCCAATACTTGCAGAACGCCTCAACTCCGCCCAATGTCCTTTTTTCTTCTCCATTTCCTTTGAGATCTAATTGAAACACATTTATGATTTTTACGCCGAAGCCCCATTGGCGGCAGCCTGAACCTTTTCCCTGAGTCCATGGATGACAACATCAACGGCTGCCATATCAGCGGCGTCTGTCTTGGCTGCAGTGAATCCTCGCTTGTTCAACTCGTCCGTACAGTGATCCATAGAAGGCTGGTAGTTTCTAACCGCAGAGCTCAGCGCATAGATTGCCTTGCGTCTGACGTCTTCGGCCTCATCCTCCTTCAGCGCCATCTCGATCAGAGGAGTGACGCCGCCAATCGCCAGCAGGCGCTCTTGAGTGCGCTCATTGTTCTGCACAGCGGTGCCGACGCACCAGGCCGCCATCTTGCGCAGCTCGCTCTCCGTGCTGCCCAGATGCTCGAGCAGCGGGGTCCACAGGTTGAGGTTGGCAATGTTGTTGGCGTTGTCGAGGTTCTCAATGAGCTGCTCAAAGTTGTCAAAGGCGATGAGCTTGTTCTCCAGGGTAACCTCGGGGTCGCCGATGATCTCCATGGAGCCCTTCATGAGGTCAGCATCGGAGGGCCCTCCCATGAGAGCGGCCATAAGCTCCGGGGTGAGGTTTGTTGGCGGCGGTAATTGGGCATTGGTTTCAGTGGAGGGGCCATTTTCGCCGGTGGTGGTGTTCTCGACGCTCCATCGCAGGAGCTCGTTGAGTCGCTTGTCGCCCATGGTAAATTATGTAGTGGTTTAGCGAGAATGCGTGTGGATATCTGCGTAATAGGAAGAGGATGAAAGGATCAAGATATGGAGCAGCAATCTGGAATTGAAGTTGTTCGCCAAATCTCGAGTTTTCCGCTTGTGGCATTCATGCGGCTTCTGGAAACTTCAAGAAGGCTTTAGTCTACAAAGGGACTAGCGCCGTCGAACTCCCTCACAGCCTTACCAGGGTTTACTTCTAGTTGAATCCAAGGCTTGATCATCAGCTTTATTAATTAAACTGTTTATGAATCAAATTTCCGAGAGAGAAATACCTGAAAAGCTATGATTTTGAGAGGAAGTTTCTCAAAAACCTCTCAAGTTGCCTTTGAGCCTGACAATTGTTTGTACGCCTGGCATTTTGGACTGAATCCTAGAAACGAGCAACAAAAAGCCAACCCCACTTGTTCATCTCAGAACCCAGGCAATGGCTTTGCACTCCGGGCTCCGTACGAGTGTGACCTGTAGCCTAACCGTCATGATATACTTACTTATATCGATACTTTATTTAGAGAGAAAAGTTGAGCACCCCAATTATGTTATCTAGCACTTCAGCTAGAGCGTGGGCTACTACTACTGCTACTGACGCTACTCACGCCATTTTTAAATATATCTGGCAGTTATTTGTTTCAATACACAGATGGGCTGCCTTGTTGAGCTACAGCTAGGGTGCTGGGTAACTTTTCCCTCAACTTAGAGAAGTGTGTACTCGTCACAGCCCAGTTGCTTCTCCTGCATACAGCCCTTCTGGGCGTCAAAGTGGTGGGATCTTACAGATGACGTAACGTAGCACGAAGCCCAACAAAGAGCTTCGTACATTAAAAGAAACGGGGATGACACTGCTAGATACTGACAATAATGCTGTGATGTATAAATCATTGGTAGGTGGGTATGCTTCCGAGTATCTCGGCGGATGGATATAGAAACATTTAGGCTTGGAGGATGGCGTAGTCTTAATTCAGAAGCCACGCGTTGTTTGGAAGCTAAGACGGTCTCAGAGCTGTCACAGTCTCGCCTTGTCTCGCTTCGCCCGCCCTGCATTCTGGGCCAAGCCGACTGCAGCGCTACGCAACATGCAGCTTTGGATCTCCCGGGAGATGTTGATCCAGCACCAGACTAGGAGTTTGCACGCTCTCTATAGGTAGAAGAGTAGAGCTAACGGCTTTACCTGTTTGATACCCTACACAGTTTATATCAAAGAAAGATGACTTATCCACATGCCTCACGTGATGGTCTGAGTAGAGTCGAATTCTTTGAACAGCTGGAACAAGGCTTAGGGCGGCACTGGCTCTAACCGCAATTGGGTCGATGTGTTGGCGCGACCGAATGAGCTTGGCTGGGGAGATTTGATAGCGAAAAGGGGGCTAAAAACCGTCATCAGCTTCCTCTGGTGCGCCTCTGCGCCTCTGCTTACTGGCGACTGGCGTATTACGCATTCGATGGGCGGATAAATCTGGGGATTTGGAATGCAAGATGCCTAACTCAGAGATTCACTTGAATGCTGCTGCCTTCAGTGTGTGAGAGGTGCTGTAATCTCTCTGCCTAGCAGCAATAAGCTTGGTTCAGGCCTGGAATCTCGTTGCAGGGGCCTGCGTAGAGCACAGGCAATTTGACAGTCAGGAGAAGGAGGCTCTTGGTGCAGAGAAGATCAGGGAGCCTTGAAGAAAGAGCACTTCTACTAGGTACCTATTTTCTGTCTCTCCCAAGCAGTTGGTACGACGTGGTAGGAAGTCAGCAGCAAAAGTCCGCTGTTCCTACCAGCCACACATTGTGCCCCCTTAATAATGCGGCTGTCACCGAGCTTAGGAGAAGGAGGGGCTATCAATTGGGAGAGCTTCACAAAAGTGCCCCTCTCTGCGCATCATCGCATGCCTGGCTCACCCGTCGGCCTGGGAAGATCTGGTTACACTCCGTAATACCGCTGAAACCGAGTGCGTTTGCTATCCACGAAAGAGAGTTGTAGAGACAAGGCAGCCGTTTTTTTGCCATCAAATGGGGTGCCTCAGCCTTGGCGGGTTGCGTACTGGGACGCGTACGATGAGACACTCGATGGCGCTGAGAATCTGGCTGCCTCGACTAGTAATTCCATTGCCTCTGGCTGTCTCGGTGATTGCAATTAGGCGTCCATTTTGTGTCTCCTCGAGCTCGTACATGCCTAGGCACGGAGTACGCACTGCTCCAGCTGTGGACGTGAGCATGGCCTCGTACCGTGCGGATGGAGCTTTCTTGCAAGGTGACGATGGCGTTGATCTCAGCCCCTCCCTCTCCCCCACTGATAGATGCCTTGCTATAGCGACCTAAGGGGACCCAAGGAGAAAACCGAGACCCAAACGAGACCTAAAGGAGCGCAATAGCAGGAGAGCGCTGAACAGCCACCGCCATGAGCCAATCATTAAAGCGGCAGGCAGCGCTGCATGGTTGGCGGGCGCGCGCGGTACTCCATGGGCGGCGACCAGGTACCTCGCACAAAGCACGCCGCCGCAGCGGTACCCAAGCCCGACCGCCGAGGTACTTTGCGCTAAGGCGGTCTCGCCCTGGTTCGCCGCCTCCCACACGCGGGCCCCACCAGGCCTTTGTCCCGCCCACAACTCTGTGCCCATCGTGGCAGCGGAGATACATACTTCCCTCCTTTCCTCCCCCTCCACTCTTTCTACTTCTTCTACAGCACCCCCCAATCGACAGCTTTCGACCTGCGTGTCACCTTAATATTTCCTCACTTCGTCCTCTGTTCTCATAGCTCTCGAGACCTTGCGATCGCGCGAGCTTTCTTCGTCTCTCTTCGGTTTCTTCATTCACCTTTTCACCAGTTTTCATCTTATAATCAGTCACAATGGAAGGTACGTCGACCTTGCCACGCAACACCGCGTCCAGCCTCCTGATGCCGAGGCCAATCAACCAATCGTCGCCCTGATGCCTCGCCGTGAATATCAGGATATTGGCTAACATATGGATTTCCCGCACTGCAGAAGAAGTTGCTGCCCTCGTTATCGACAATGGGTAAGCTTCCCCGCCATTGTCTCACCGACACCATATCCTCTTTGTCCCTCCTCATCTGCGGGCTCAGGAGGCACGGTCACGGCCTGCCAGCCACGCCACGCAGGAGGAGCGACAGATTGCATCTACAACTGCATCATACAAGAATGATTTCGCTTCCTTTGAATCTGAAAAGCTGACAACGATGCAGTTCCGGTATGTGCAAGGCCGGTTTCGCCGGTGATGACGCTCCCCGAGCTGTTTTCCGTGAGTACCCCACTTCTGCTCCCTTTCCCACGCAACTGCCCGCCAGAGCTATACGTTTTGGGGCCATTGGGCGTTTGCGCGCCACCGCCGCCGCACGCCTTGGTTGACATTTTGCTAACGCCGCCAAATAGCCTCCATTGTCGGTAGACCCCGTCACCATGGGTAAGTTCTAATAATCAACACTCTCGTGTCGACCGCCGTCATTTTTGGTGGTCGCATTTTGGGCGGCATGGATCTGACCGAGTCTCCTTCAGTATCATGATTGGTATGGGCCAGAAGGACTCCTACGTCGGTGATGAGGCTCAGTCTAAGCGTGGTATCCTGACCCTGAGATACCCCATCGAGCACGGTGTTGTCACCAACTGGGACGACATGGAGAAGATCTGGCACCACACCTTCTACAATGAGCTGCGTGTTGCCCCCGAGGAGCACCCCGTCCTGCTCACCGAGGCCCCCATCAACCCCAAGTCCAACCGTGAGAAAATGACCCAGATCGTCTTCGAGACCTTTAACGCTCCCGCCTTCTACGTCTCTATCCAGGCCGTTCTGTCCCTGTACGCTTCCGGTCGTACCACCGGTATCGTTCTCGACTCCGGTGATGGTGTTACCCACGTTGTCCCCATCTACGAGGGTTTCGCTCTGCCTCACGCCATTGCTCGTGTGGACATGGCTGGTCGTGATCTTACCGACTACCTGATGAAGATCCTGGCTGAGCGTGGTTACACTTTCTCCACCACCGCCGAGCGAGAAATCGTTCGTGATATCAAGGAGAAGCTCTGCTACGTCGCCCTCGACTTCGAGCAGGAGATCCAGACCGCTGCCCAGAGCTCCAGCTTGGAGAAGTCCTACGAGCTTCCCGACGGTCAGGTCATCACCATTGGCAACGAGCGATTCCGTGCTCCTGAGGCTCTGTTCCAGCCTTCTGTCCTTGGTCTTGAGAGCGGTGGTATCCACGTCACCACTTTCAACTCCATCATGAAGTGCGACGTCGACGTCCGAAAGGACCTCTACGGCAACATTGTCATGGTAAGTGATCTTCGCGCAAAAAACAGACCGACTGAATAGCAGCGCTAATCATGCATTTCTCAATCCAGTCTGGTGGTACCACCATGTACCCCGGTCTCTCCGATCGTATGCAGAAGGAGATCACTGCTCTTGCTCCTTCTTCCATGAAGGTCAAGATCATTGCTCCTCCCGAGCGAAAGTACTCTGTCTGGATCGGTGGTTCCATTCTGGCTTCCCTGTCAACCTTCCAGCAGATGTGGATCTCCAAGCAGGAGTACGACGAGAGCGGTCCCTCCATTGTCCACCGCAAGTGCTTCTAAGGTAGGCATGATTTGTTCAAAGAAATTATTGCGTGTTATAGATTGCTAACTGCAGTTCAGAAGCTACGCGAGGTCAAAGACAAAACCTCACATCCTTCGCCAATCACTCATACCAAGCTCATGGAGTCGACAAATCATGCAGTGTCTCCATGGGCTCGCGTGTATTGCGATCGAGTCTCATATTTACGAAAAGTTTTTGACAGGGTCAAGGAGATGGGCGTTGGCTTTTCTCTGATGAGGATACAACGGCTTGTGTATGGCAGCTGGGCTGGATGCGTAGCGCGGGTCTAGGGGCTAGAAGCTTAGGTTGATACAAATATTTATTTGCTTTCCGGTCTTAGAGAACCTGTTGAATGGAATTCTGTGATAATAATAGTATCTTTAACGCTAAATGCACCCTGGTTGTATAGCCTTTTACTGCGAAGTGTTGGTAAGACATTGACTGATCTCTTTGTAGGGTCTGGCCAGCAGTTTATTAATGTCTATGTTGGGAATCCTGCCCAGGTTGGCTGTTATTGGTGGCAGTGGCACTACTGCTGGGACTGTTACTCGTTTCTTTACTTGTGTCACTCCTTTGTTCGGTAATCTCGTCCGGACTATCTTGGAGGGTGGCGGCGACTTCGGCGTTGGCCTCTTCGTCTCCATCTTCCAGTCGCCTGTACTTTCGCCGACTCTTCTTGGCCGCGCTATCTGCTTTCTTCTTCTTTAACGCTCCAACTATGGCTGAGCGGCTCTGGTAGCCATTGACGAATTCATCCACCTTCTGCGCCAATATCTCTCGAGCTTGTTTGCGGTTCTGGCTGCGTGATCGCGTGGCTTGGGACTTTACGACGATGCCGGTGGGGATGTGCTTGAGCTGGACTGCGGAATTGGTTTTATTCTAGCAGAGGGACCTATGTAAATATATCTTCTCCCTGTAAAACGGCCTTCTCACGAAACTAAATGATCCTCTGTGTATCTCTACGTACAATCTTTTGGCCGCCGGGGCCGCTGCCTTTGAGGTAGGATTCTTCGATTTCCGAGTCCGGGGGAGGTTTTGGACGGGGCGGGAGGGTTTTCAAGAGAGTGGCGCCGAGGGTGCTGAAGGATTGAAGGCTCGGGAAGGCTTTGGCCGATGGTGCGATGGGAAAGGTTCTTAGCAAGAAGCCAATAGAGCGTGACATGGTTTTCTGGTCAAACGAAGAGCTCTGTAAAGCATAGGTAGAGGATTTGAGTTGAGCTATGAAGTTGCGGATATACTGTTGCGACGAGATTAGCCCATAATGGCGCCCAGCAGAGGCGGGCTATCCGTAGCGGGCTTAGGGAGCATCCGCCAGTGGCTACCAGCGAAGCACCGCTAACTGGGCGGGCGCCACAAAGGTTGGGCAAGGGGACCGGAAACGCTGCATAGCGACATTCCCAATTACGATTTCCGGATTACACCTCTTTTTTTCCTCATCTTCCCTTTTTCCCCTTCTTCCCATCGGCACCAGCGATACCGAGAACCAGCATTCATACGCCATCGAGCATAGACAATCTTCCACACAGACACACCAAGAAGGAAGAGTCGATTGAGAAAAACAGACGACCCTTATCGCCTTGCGACGCAACAACACTCGAACACATTTCAAATTATCCAAGAAAACTACGGGCATCATTCAAACATGGCGTCTTGGAGTCTCAAGAAGATGGTGGAGCAGAAGATGCTCCAATTCGACGTGACGTTCGCAACGTACATGTTTACGCCAATGGAGAAGTTCTTTTTCTGTAAGACTTTATTCCTCCCCCCTTCCTGTTCTTCGCCTACTTATCCGGCGGTCCCTTTTCCCGAAATCCCCTTCATTTCCTGCTGGCCTGATTGATTCTTTGATCCTGCGGTCGCGGTTTCAACCTCCTTTTGAGTCAACGACAACGATTGACTCGTCTCCGGCAATCCCGGCAACAGAAGCCAAAACTTCCATACTGCATCCGAAAAAAAAAAAAAAAATGTCGCTAACAGAAGAAACTCGGTTTTCCAGATTCGATCCTCTTCCTGCTCATCAGCCTGACCTCCATCGCCGCAACGCTGTACCTCCCGCAACACGTCTCCCTTCTTGCCGGCCGCGCGTGGTACTACATCAACGGCGAGACGATTGACATTGCGGCGTTTGCGAGAAATGTCTTTGACGGGGCGCTGGGAGCCGGCAAGGGCGCTGCGGCGGTTGTGAGAGAGCTATAAACACATCGACAACTGGGGGACAAAGGAATATTGAGAGATGTACAACCGGGGCGAGCGCTTACGATACTAACGGACACGAATATGAGGGCTGATGAGAAAGAGGGAGGGGGAGAAAAGGTGCAATCTACTGCCTGGCGAAATTAAAATGCTTGGCTTGATATCGAGCAAGGGGGCAGAGCGGCTTTTGTTGACAGCCGTTCTTATCTGCGATGGACTATTTGGCGTTGGGCATATTGGTTTCGAAGAGGTGTAATGGAATGGCTGGCCTTGTATGGCTTTAATGATGGTATAAATTAATACGCTCCTGCTACGAGCTTAAAGTGGTTGGTAATACAAAATGTTCCTCTTCCTCCTCTTCTTTTTAAGCACCAATGGAATTGTTTTTGAGTGTTTGAATGCTTGGCAAGGATGTAAATGTCCAATGTATTTTGCCCTGGATATGAATTATTTGAGTGCTTATGACTGCTTCTGTTCTGTGAAATACTCCTCTCCAAAACCGTAGATCCTTAGTGAGCTATCCTCTCCGGCAACAGCAAGCTCGTATTTGGCTGCGTTTTCATCCTTGCTTACTGGCCGCCAAGCTAACTGGAGAACCGTCTTGGGGAGAATCAGCCTGTCGATAATTAGCCGGCACGATCTTTAATCAAGCACGTCAAGTTATGAAACGGAAGGTATAGGACTTACTCAGGAGACGTCGGCAGCTCCACAATAGATGAGCCATCTTCAGCCACTGTGCACAGGCTAACACGTCCGCTCTCCGTGCCGACGGCGAGAATATACTTGTTTCCCGCGGGCTCGGTCAAGAAATCAACTGATGTGATCGGCCCGTCGGAAGCCAACGAGGATACCTGTGTAAACTGGGGCTTGGCATCACCCTCACCACCTTGCTTCGACAACGACCAGACTCTGACCTGCTTGTCTCGGCCTGCTGTGGCGAACAGGGGCACTGAAGAAGAGGGAGCCCATGCGGCGTCGAGAATCATACGGGAATGGCCCTTGGCATTGGACTGCAGCAGCTGGTATTGAATGGCTGAATCTTCTCTAATGCCTCTCTCGAAAACAGCCCATTGACGATCACGGCCAACACTCAGGAGATACTTGTCGTCAGAGGAGAATCGTATTCGGGTAGCTGTCAGAGTATGGGCTGCTAGCGGAGGTCTGAGTTCGGTCCACTTGTCCGTCTCAAAGATGCGGATGACGGCGTGATTTATGGAACTGGCTTTGCAGGCACTAGCAATGAGCTTGCCATCATGGCTGGCGGCAAGACAGGAGATTTCGTAGCCGTGGCCGTAGAGCTTCTCCATCTCGGGCCAGAGGGTGTGCCGAGAGAGTGTTTCCTCGAATGGTGGGTGGTCGATATCCAGGTATGATTTCTTGACAATGGACGCGGGATCAATAGCATCTCGATCCCGGTCGTCTATGGGTTGAATCTCCTGGTCGTCGTCCAAGGTGTCAATGGCCTTGTTGGAGAGGCCCAGCACGGGCATGTTGGCAGCATCAGGCATATCCGCAATGTTTGCCCCGTCGATGCCTCCTAGTCGATTGAGCATGGTAGCGACGGCCTTGGGCTCGCTGAAGACTCTCATCAGCTTCTCGTCAGCGCCGGAAACGAATTGCGAGGAACCCAGCGAGTCGATGCAGTTTAGGTCGTAGCCGTGAATTTGCGGGCGAGACATTTCATGCCATGTGCCGTGGGCTTTCCACTTCATATGAAGCCGGGTTGTCTGATCTGAGCTTGTGGAGAGGAGAAAGCCGCCGTCTTTGGACCAAGAGATGCCGGCAACAGCCTTTGTGTGGCCAGAGATGGCGATGCGAGGCCTCCACATGTCTCCGGAGACGTCATATTCCCACCTTCTCCAGCTGCCCGTTCTGCCCAGACAAGCCACTGATTTACCATCGGGGGACCACAGGCCGGTCCAGAAGCCGCCAGTGCTTCCCGTTGCCGTCGTGGCACCTTTCTCTCTGCTGATCTCTCCGAGCCTCACCATACTGACCCAAATACCGGAGCCAGGGTCAGCCTCCCAGATAGCAAGTGAGTTATCAGCAGAAGCAGACAGGAGCTGCAACTTGCCATCAGCTTGGGAATGCCACTTTGCGCTGTAAATCCAATCTTCGTGGCCCAGCAGCAACGCCTCGAATGTTACAGAAAAGTCCTTTTCTGAGATCTTGAGCCAGTGCGCTTTATTGGAAGGAGATTTTCCAGGCATGAAAGCACCGCTTGAAGGGTCCGAGCCTTCAGCTGCCAAGGCGGGGAGTTCCTTGCCCTGGTGCACTCTCCAGATTCTGATGTATTTATCCTGGGAGGCCGACGCAAGAAGTAGATCGCTATCCAGGCTGTTTGTCTCCTTCGCGAAGCTCAGGGATCTAAGCCAGCCTTCGTGGCCGCTGAGCGTTGCCTGGAGATTGAACTGGATCTGATCCGCCCTCGCCTCGGTTGTCAGGATCTGGATGACATCCTTTGTGCCAGCCGAAGCAAGGATGTAAGCGTCGTTGTCGGCGCCAAGAGTGCTAAGTGAAAGACATAGAGGGAAGTATTTTGGTGTCGTATTGATAGTCTGAATCAGCTGCAGGCGATCATTCTCAAAACTCCAAACCCTGATGGTTGCATCTGCTGCTCCTGTTGCGACTATCCATTTTGGCTGCTCAGCAGCGACTCGCAAAGCGGTAACGCAGTTTACTGGCCCGGCGTGCTCAGATGCCGTCTGAAGCAACTCAAAATCTTGTCTGTCATGAGAAGATTTCCAGACGGCCAGGGTCTTGTCATCTGAGCCACTGATGAAGTAACCCGAGGAGTCATTCTCAAGCTCGGGCAGGAATGTCAGGGCTTTGACTGTTTCTTTATGCCCGTTCAAGAGCTTGGATACACCTCTTGGAGGATCGGTCTAACATTACAGAAACACAACAAAGTCAGAAATTGCATGTCCAGCGATGAAGACGGCGCATATAAAAACTCACAGCTGGCCGCCACAGAGCAATGTTGCAATCTGCTCCATAAGCCAACAGCCCCGTCCGGCTCCAGTCCGCAACGGCAGTCTGTCTGTTTGCGCCGGCAGCCAAATGCTCGACCGTCAAGCCGTTTGAGATCATGTCATCAATATGCCGAGTGAAGTATGAACTGGAGAGTTCATCAAGACAGACGAGGGATCCACGTGACAAGGATGTGACATGCAAAAAGTTTGCGGAAAGACTTTTTTTGGTGGTTACCGACGGTTTTTGGCGGGGTACGAGTCTCACAGCTGCTACCAAGGCCCCGAGGCTTTTCGAAGGCTATGCAATTGTATCACAATAAACTTGAGCCTATGAATAGTCCTGTTCATCTGTTATCCTTCGAAATAATTTATATTTAATGCAAAGAAACAAGAACTACTGCGTCGTCATGGCATGAAGAGATCTGGTTGATTCTGTCGTTCCAAGATAGCACTCGATCGCTGCAATTTAGGGCTAGTTTGGACCTGACTAGGCCGGAAAAAAGGTCTCCGTTGTATAGCTGCTCGTGCCAATATCAGACTCATCCATCTACTACCACTGGATCTGCTGTGATCGCAGCATCGGCCACAATCTCATTAAACAGCCACATCTGGTGGACAAGGCCTCGCAAAAATGGCTTCAAACACTGCCGAAGCAACGGCGCAAATGTCCCTCGTCGTGGAGTTTTCGTAAGCCTCAGCTCCCCTTTTGCGCCTAAGCACTCACTCCTATCATGCCTCCTCCTCCTCCTCCTCCTCCTCTCCCTCTCCTCACATTAATGTCACCAAGAAGGCGCACAAGTCCGGGCGTTTCTGCTGTTAGTCTGGAATGTAGCCCATCCTAGGCTATTTGCCCATCCGGTCTTTGATACGTGTACATCCAAGAGGATCAAGCTAACAAATGCTCTGCAGAGGTGGCCTCGAGATGCTCTTCTCGGACATACGCCGCCACGCCCTCACTCTGCCTGCCAAGGACAAGGACGGCAACCCTTCCACTATTGCGTATTTGATACATCATCTTTGTGAGCATGTGATGAAGGACACCCGCAGGGAGCTTTTCGTCCTGGACGGCCATCTGTGCGTCTCACCTCCTCTTCCCCATGGGCACCTGTGCCAATCACTGGTCTGCGTTGAAACACCCTGTCCTGGTCTTCCTACGTGCTAGAAGCTCGGCTCTATGACTGGGGGGAGTATGAGAAATGGTTCCAGGCTTGGCAGCGAGTGTGTCAACCTCAGCCTATCATATTGCCTCCACATGAATAGCCTGCTGCGACGTTCTGATGTTGCTCCACCATCTCATGGAAACTCGGTTGCTAACTGGTGCTTATTTCTACTCTACAGGCGGCCAGGCATCTTGGTTCTCATCAACGATGCGGACTGGGAGCTGGAGGGAGAAGAAGAGTATGAGCTGAAGAGTGGCGACAACATTCTCTTCGTATCAACCCTGCACGGTGGCTAAGCTTTTAACCTGGGCCTGGGCCTTGCTAATACTACTGGGTATATGTATGTGTACGCACGACACGCCCAAATCTATTGTTAGGACATCTTTTTGTCTACCAGCAGCAAACTATTTCCCCACGTCAAGCCTGGATCGATAGCGGCTCAGCTAAGCAGGGTGCTCCTCGTCGTCCCAACCGCCAGCTCGCCATGGTCCGTACGATTAACACGATTCATGCACCGTCCGACTTCCGTCAGTGTAGCATCAAAAGTCTGCATAAAAACGGCATTTAGATCTGAGCCGTCTTATATATTACGGATCCGACTCTTCGACTACCCGCATAAACCGACAAGTGCAGATTAGAGTAGAGGCGGACTACAGTCAAGATGGGAACGGGCCGAGTTTCGTTCGCTTTGACCTACGCCCGAAGCTCTCTTGATGCCCAAAAACCCCATGTACGATATTTCAAAATTCAAACTATGGTGCCTTTTAGCGTTGTTGTCTCCCCGAGAATTTCGGAAGTTTGCCCATATTCATAAACGAGCGCATATTCTAGCTTCAACAAGCCCGTGTGCGTAGGCATACGCGTGGACATGGTGTTGCTCACCCCCTTTCCCATACTCGTCGTGATTTTGGCGATCTAGCCTGGGGCTCTTTTGTCTCACTGTGTTTGTGATCGACGATCTCGAGCACCACTGCGACTTGCCTTCTTGTTTCTGTTCCCCTGGTGGCTGTGGTGTACCCGATGTAGCCGAGTTGATCTGTGATCTTGGCCAACACGGCATAAGTCTAAGCCAGAAATCGACACCGAAAGTCCACGCTGGAGTGTGACGCAAACGTGGTAAGTCAATGGGCGGGTTCCATTAAGCGGTGAATGCGAGGAATAATCAAAAGGGCGTGAGTGAGGTCTCCCTTGCATAGAATTAGCTGATACGCGGCTGCAGCTACAGTATGCCTGCTCCCAAGTTTCCCAAAACGTATCAAAAGCGTGCAGCAACATTACTGTGCATGTACATGGGAAAAGCGCGCACAGACTCGGACACGCAACGTCTCTGAATGGCCTTTTCCCCCATGCAAACACCCCCTCCTCTCTTGCGTTTTTAACGATTCCTTCATTTCCAAGGTTCTTTTGGATTCTGGTTGGCTGCCACTTAGATGAAGTCACTTTGGGGGCCGCAAACAAAACCAAGGAAACCCCACCGAACAGGATAGGCGTGACCGGTTTACAACCATGTTCCTTGTCTCTTCACACCGGTGCCATCTCTTCGCCATTTTAAAACAACTCATATTTTTTGGGGGGTATAAATCCTTCGGGGGATTTTGCACCGACAGCCGGATGGTTCAATTTTTTTTATCAGCTACTTCGCTTGTCTTGGTAGTTTGGATACAATGCTTATGACAAGAGAGGAGTGCAGTGCGCTTGGTGACATCCCCGGCGCATGATGATTTTGATTACATGTATCCGTACCTATGAGGCGATCGGCGACAGCCGCATGAACCCGCCTCCCTTGTTGACTTTCAACTTTTCTTTTTTCTCTTCTTTTTGTCTTCTTTTTCGTTTCTTCTCTGTATCCCTTCCTCATTTCTGCTACAATGCAGCGCACAGGCATCGACTACCCCATATTCTTCAGCCCCCAAGTCTACAATCACATCCTCCAACCCAGATCCGGCGAAACGGCACTTAATTTCCAATCAAATCGTCCTTGTCCTAAAATGCCCCCCCCAAACTTCAGCTGCTCAGGGCTCTGCGCCCGCAATATATACCTGCCCTACCTAGCAAGGGTAGAAAGGGAAAAAAAAAAGTGATGTGTCTCTTAATCCCACTTTATTAAGGAACGGACCTTACATAGCTTCGTCTCTTATCACTTTCTCTCTCTCTCTCTCTACTGTATTCTCTCTGCTCTATTTACCCACCTTTGCCACCCCGGCAATCATTTCTTCTTTAGCCTCCGGGGGCTGAGATGAGGACCTTCTTTTAAGAATCTTACTGGGGAGCTAGATCCGGGTCGCTGGAAATCGTACGATTTGCGTTCACTTCAGCTTTTGGGGGTCACCAACTCATCCACTTACCAGACTAGAAGGTATCCGAACTAGGCATTTACAAAGGCATTCGAACCACCAAGCTATCTTCAAACGCCAAAACGATAAATGCAAGGGAGAAATCGTGATGGAAAAAACCCTCCGCCGGCCCCCAACTCCCCGAGCAGCAGTTCTACTCGTAATGCTGCTTGCTTTGTTATTACGGGGCAAAGCACCGCAATAGTCACAAGACGCATGTGATATTTGAGCGTGTCGTCTCAGCATTTTACGCCACACTAGGAAGCCCGGGAGCAGGTACCGTGACAAGCATCCCCAGTCCAAAGGTCCTCTATCCTTGTTTCTACCTGTTCTTTTTCATGTTGACGCTATCTTGGTCCTAGTTTTGATTGATCGCCCGGACTGGCACTGAGACTCTACCACGCCAACAGAGAGGAAACAATGCATTAAAAAATGTTGTATATTGAAACGCTTTTCATCTAAATGATTCCCACATCGAAGACTACCTAGCTCGCGCCGATAGACTGGGGAATAAACATGGTTTGATTAATGACAAATGTACAAGCCATGAAAGAGGCAAATACCTCGCAGCAGAAACCAAAACAGAAAATAACGCCAAATCCTCCGTTGTTAACAAAAGAAAGGATAGTGATTCCAACGCAGTATTCCTCCCATCCGCAATGTTACCAATTTACATGCAAAGGTATCTCAATAAATCTGCCAGTTCAGTGTGCCTTACCCAGTCCCTCAAGTAGTACATCGAGCCAATCTTATCTTGGTCGTGGCAGATAACTCATAAAAGCTCAAAAACAAGAGCTAGCCCCGTTCCAAGTAACCCAAAGAAGCATTATGCTGCCTGCAGCCTTTGTGCCGAATTCTTCATCGCTTGAAATCAAATTAGGCCACCGCTCGCACTTTGCAAATAATTTGTACATTTATCAAGAGAAAATACAACTGGTACTTTCTCTCTCTGGTCTTTCTTTTTCTCTCAGTGTATGAGATTTGAACATATGGTTATAAAAATCATGTATGCGTGTCAAAAGCAGTTGCCTCTTCACAGGATGCTGACAACTCTTAATATGGCAAGTGACTTGACGGCCCCAGCTGTGGTGGCGATCCTGGCCCATACAGGCTGTAGGAGGGGTTGGGGTTGCGAAGCACGCTGCTCAAGATGTTGGTGGAGCCCGGGGGGATGGCATATGGCGAAGTCGACATCATAGGATCTTGGGCTGGTAGAGCCAGCTGAGATACCTGAGAGGCGACAGAACGCAGGGGCCCGCGGGCCGTCACTGCGCGAGTCTTTCCCCGGCCTTTAACGCCCTTGTTGCTGTTTTTGTAGTGCTTCTGGAAGTAATCAAAAAGCTCTCGGTAGTCCTCAGGCACTTCGCCTTCCTCTGAGAATTGCACAAAGAGGGCGATGAGTCTTTGAAGAGTGGCCTTGTGAAAACTGTTCTGGTGAGTCTAATAAGAAGGTCCTTGGTTAGATTTCAGATATTATTTGGTGGGCAGAGACTGAACTCCTTACCTTCATATTGCCCAGCTGAGAAAATGCCTTGTTGCAGTTATCAAGTCGGCAAACGAATGGCTTCAGGCCTTTGTGAGTCTCTTCATGAGATCGAAGATTTCCTCGCTGAGCAAAGGATTTGGTGCACTGACTGCAACGAAATGGTTTTTCGCCCGTATGACGGCGCATATGAGTCTAGAAACCCAAGGCGGTTAGCAAATCAGTGTCTTTAGGATGAGTTTCGCTTAATACATACCCTGAGGTTTCCTCGCTGCGAAAAATTAAGGCCGCAGTTGGCTTTAGGGCAGACCTGTCAACAATTAGTGGCGTGATGCCAGTGAAGAATCAGGTCAGATACTCACATATGGTCTATCACCAGTGTGTGTTCGTTGGTGGATGTCACGGTGCGTCTTTTGGCTGAAGGCTCTGCCACAGTTTGGGCCATCGCAGATCCACTGCTTTCTAGGCTTCCCTCTTTGAGTAGGAAGCGTCGAAGGGGGTGTCGCAACATGCTCCGGCGTAGGGGCAGGCGTGGGAGGTTGCTGATGATCCGCCTTTGCTCGAGACCCTTGTATAGCCTTCATAAGCTCGTCAACTTCCGTTCTGAATTCGATCTTGTCCGCTGGATCAAGTGTTTCGTTATAAGCAAGAGTCTTGGCCTTGTCAAGTCGAGCAGCAATGACAGAACTTGGAGTAGCTGGACTAAGGGAAAGAGAAACTGAAGTGCAAGAATCTGGAGTAGCAGGACCTGGAGTGATGGGGCTATGGGCAGTAGAAGAAACCGATTCTCTCCTCGATATGGGAGAATAGGGCTGGTATTCCTTCATTGACTGGAAATTGCGTTGGTCAACAACAGAGGCCTCAGTGATCATGTAAGGATGCTCTCGAAACTCGGTCTTGAATGGTGAGCCGAGAGGGGTTGATGGCGGTGGGCTATGGTATGGCACATAAGAAAATGCGCTGTGGCTCTGATATTGGGGAGGCGAGACGGCAGAGATTGGCGAGTGGTTGTAGGCTGAGCCCATTAGATACGGGGCAGATACTTGGCGCTGCATCTGGCTGCTGACTTGAGATCTGGGATCATAGGATGTGAATGCTGGAGAGCTCATGATGGAAAAGCTTGATGGCGTGTGCTGAGGCCAACGACTCCAGCTGGGATTGGCGTGCGGTTGAGCTGCGACTGCCATGATGACTGGCTAGTATTCAAGCTTGCGATCAAGGCTGACAATGTTGAGAAAGTATGATTTGAATGCTGTGAATGGAAGAGGGACGAAGCACTCAGTATAACCAACTTGTGGGAAAGAGTTTGTTATAGTCAATGTGTGGACCGAAGCTGAGAGAGGAATCTGTTGAGCAAGTAGTAGAAGAAGAGGTTTCTGAAAGGCGGATAAGGAGGGGGTTATGTACCTGTGGCCTGGATTGGGACATCTTGGAAACAGGATAATATACAGTTGGTACGCAAGGCAATTTACCAGGTAGATGGATGACTGGGGTTGTGTGGAAGCCCGGTCGTCTGGTAGTATATTTGTCGGAGATCGCAAGCTAGAAGATAGCCACACCAGAGATGTGACCAAGGCTAGCCGCTAGGGCGTGGGCGAGGCCAGGCACAGGCGAGTACAGCCCTTACATGGGGAGGCCGAAAGAGGAGGGCTGAGGCAGAGCTGCAAAAAGTGACGGATATGCTGTACAATCGTTGACTCGTGTTGTTTTGGGCCAGACGGCAAGCAGACCATTGCCAATACAGGACGGAGAAGCAGTGCCTGGCACCATGGCCGGGGCGAAAGACGGGCGTGAGGAGATCAAACAACTGGGGCTGCCATTAGCTTCTCACACGCCCCCTCCAACCTGGGGACTAGAGCTCCCCCATATTGTTCGCTGAGCGACTGAGGTATACTTGTGTGAAGATGGGGAGGGGAGGGGTGTGAAAAGGGCTCGCAGGGCTATAGCGGCGATTCCCGACTGGGCCTGTTGACTGCTAGGGATGTGGCGGTCGTTTCCCAGGTCTGGGGCAGTACGTGAGAATTGCAGAACAGACTTAGAGTAGGCCGGCCGGGGGCTCGTTAAAGGAACATTGAAGGCCTATGCTTGGTGCCAGGATATTGGCTCGTCCATCAGGGCTCTACTTGAGTTCCCTTGCCAGCCAGGTCACTGCCACGGCCAGCAGATACTTCACATCGGATCAAAGAGCATCACTTCATCTGAAATAGATGAGCGCAGCAGCTGCAGGCGCTTCTTTCGCCGCAGGCCTGGAGGAAACGATAGTCGCATGCATGTCTGAGCAGTACATGTAATAGTGGCCTCTGTTGTCTGGTTCAAGACATGTCAGAAGGCGGAATTGGCGAAAAAGTGACCTAGACTGCGGGAAGGAATAGTTTATGGCCATCCAGTCATTACCACCACGAAGGGAAGAGGGTGTCAAGGTGTCTTCCCGACAAGGAGTGGATATGAGCTATGCTGTATCCCGGCTTGAAGATGCTGCCAATTCCGAGCCAAAAATAACAAAACGAGCCAAGGCCAAAGAGACACGGGAACTGGGTGTTGAAGGTGTTTGGCATGCCCTGTTGCTGATATCCTTTTTGCCGACATTTCAGTTTCCATGTCTTGATTCCCCCTTACCGTTGAAAGTTAGTACAATGAATAACAAGAAGTAAAAGACTAAACCGGTGCTTCTGGACCAGGGCAGATATAGGAAGTATGCAGTACGCAATATGAAATCGAGGAAAATTTTCAGAATTCAAGGTGGTGGGCAGGGCAGAAGACGGTTGGTGTACGCTTACTAGTGGTACTGGGGGCGTGGTTAGAGAGGACCACTACCAGGTACTGAATACCTGCCTGTAGTACCTGTAACTGGGCAGCGTCTGACTGAGCCGTGGGTACATGTACCTACTATTACTTCGCATGCAGCTGGGACGGTACCGCAAGTACGAGCAGTGCCCTACAGAGCCGGCTAGGGAGGTACTGTATGCTACAGTATGGCAAGCGAGGGGGCCAAGTTGCCATTTGTGGACCGGGGATCCCTGGAAGCCAGCGAAGCTCCATACCTGGGCGCCAAAAAAGAGAAGGAACAGCCGCGCGAAGTGCTTTACGGGCAATACCTGCCGTCTATGGCTCAGCACCAGATGAGGTAGGAACAAAGGGTAGGTATTATTTGCGTATCGAAGAGTTGGGCAGCCTTCATGAGGCCATTCATTGCCTCCCATGCTGCTTCAGGTCAGGGAGACACTACATGCGTTTATCTTGGTAGCTTCAGTTGAGTGGCCCAGGAATGCTACTAGTAGGTATGCATATATTAGCCACGTGCGACTGCCTGGGTAGTACAAATCTTGCTCTTGCAGTACCACCACTGTAATACCTACTCCTAGGTACTATAGGCACCTGCAATACTACTACTACCGGAAGGCGTTCATCTGCTAGGGCTATTGAAGACGGGTCCTTCGTATAGCGCCTAATTTCATGGCTATTGCCACGACTTCATCCAAACCAACATGTATGCTTTCATCTGCGCCGTTAATTCGACAAGATACATCCTTACACACGTGCATCCGAGTGCTGCTGCTGTAGGCACATATCTACGCCCAACTGAAGGAGAGACATGGCCATCGAATTCGCCTTACACGCCCCAGCCCCAAAGGTGGAGCTTAGCGATCGCCTGCTAGCGACGCCAGCACGGCTGCTATGCTTGTCCCTAGGTGGGTACGCAGGTACTTGTAAGGCCACCCCCATTTCTTGCAGCCATCCTCTGCTCAGACAAGCCGCTAACACAATCAAGCTTCAACCCCTTGTGTTCATGCCGCTCTTTCTCTGACCCGGCCAAGCACCCTGAACGATGGGTAGCGATGCTGCAGCGCTCGCATCTTTGGGCGGCTTCATCCGACGGCTCATCACATGTCGTTTCCTCGATTACGCTCGCACAGCCACTACTGATGGACGGTGAGATGGAGCTTTCGTTTTCATTCATCCGCCTATTATTGTTCAAAAGCAACCATATGCGCCTACTTCGTGCCTACATACTAGTAGCAGGCATATGCCTACTTGGTATTACCTATAAGAAGGAATGCGTGTCGACTGCTGCCAACCTCGAAGTGCTGCAGCGCATGTCCGCGAGGATTTTCCAAAGGCCATCAAATGGTAAAAAACCTACATATAATTCCAGATTGGGCAATGCATTTGTTCAATGGCGCCTTTTGATTCGTCGACAGCGTTCTGATTCCCCTCCAGGCTAGATTACTTTTCTCAACCAGTTCGGTCTAGTCTGGTCACGCCCCCTTGCCGCCCACTTCCATCCAGCCCCAAGCGCGGATGCTCCGTCACACTCTCACGCTCTCTCACTCCGGCCATCTGTCAGCAAAGTGCACCGCACAGTGCCTCTCTTTATGTTATGCACGTATTGTACAAATTGTTGAGAGCCCGAGGCCTGTTAGTAGCACTGCATGCCACTCTCTATGACGACTCTACGGCGTACTAATACGAATCTGTTGGTAGGGAACACCTGTGCGTTGGTAGCCGAGATAGTCAGCTGAATATGTCAAGCCAAACGAGTCTGCACACCGTTCTCGAACAACTATCCCTATTACGAAGTACACAAACGAAACTGCGCGCTCTGCCATGTTGCACAGTCTCCTGCAGAATGCATAAAGCAGCGAGAGGGGCTGCCAGAAATCCCGGCTTCTTGGAAACCACATACAGTACCACTTGTACTAAACTCGTATGAACATCTCCCGCCAATTTTAAACCACCTGTCGGGGGTGTGTACTCAGTATGGATGCAGAGATGCTAGCCAGGGAATTGGACCCGGTTGGTCAGTCACGTTACGAGATGCACTTTTCGAACCGGGGTGGGCACCAGCCAGAGAACAAAAAAGGGAAGAGGGTCAAGTCGCCGTATTCGGCACACCCCGTGCTTAGTACAAGCCATTCTGCCATCTCTGCTTTTCCAGAGTAGAGATGTGGTTTATCCATGTAAAAAGTGCTGCAGTAGGTATCCTGTCGCAAAGAGGCTGGAAACCATGGCAGACTCCTTGAGCAGAATGGCCCTTCTCATGCAACTGCAAGGGTACATCCATGGCCGTTACAACCTCTTTTGGGCTCTGTGTTTTCAGCTCGGCTGATCTGGAGATTGAACGGGTAGGAAGAGACGACAGACAAGTTTGCTTTTTTTTTTTCTCTTTCCCCTTTTGAGCGCTTCTCAAGAATCCGGTACACTGTTCTGTTCACTAGTCCGGAGCACATATCGCTTCTGCCATTACCAAAGCAGAAGTGAAAAAAAAAAAAAGTGAAAAAAAAAAAAAAGTGAAAAAAAAAAGGGGGGGGGGGGCAAGGATATGTCCTTCGTCAAGTTAACAATGGCCGACTCACAAGATTATTGAGCAAGAACCGGGACTCAATGTCTCCGAGAAGCTCTTGTCCAAATGAACTGACCTAATGGGCACGGTTCACAAAGCGCCTCATCAGTTTACCCATTGGAAAATGATCATTATCTGGCCTCTGATCTTACACCATGCATGCATCAGTGAAAGTTACCTCATGTGTCCGAAGCAGATATCTATGCCGGCACAAGATCAGATACCTAAACAGCGATAGCCAAGGGAAAGAAGTAACAAGATTTTACTACGATTACTCCTAGCATGCATAAGAGCGGCAGCCCAGACACTAGGCGGCCCAAACGCAAAATCCTGAGCCGCCGCCACACCACAACAAACGAAAGCCCCTTTTCTCGAAAATGAAGAGGACTGAGGTGTGGATTGGACATTTATGTATTTTGTTCAAAGCAGCACACATCATCATTTGGCTCAGCAGCATCATGACGCCTCTAAATGTAGGCGAGCAGTCCGCCTCACCAGAGATACCATTAACTTGACTAATGGTACCTAGTCAAGGACAGCTCAACGCGATTAATGCGGGCTCTATTGCTCAGCTTTGGTGGATCTGATTGCATGCATGTCAAGCTAATAAAGAATCGAGTGGATATCTGTGGGAGACCACGGCTGCCGTTGAGCTCGAGGCACGCCGCAAGTCGTCTATTACACAAGTATACTGCCTGTGCACAATCGCATCGGCGGAGCATCAGAAAGAGTGACACCACAGATCTCTCCCTGGCGTCAGTGCCACAAGCTCTGCAGTTACCAATACAGTAGCGACAAAAATGGTTAAAAGCTGCGGGGAACAATTTGAGCTATGGGGTGTTGCAGGTCACGCTCTGCAGACAAGATGCGGCATGCCTGTCGAGGCGAGAGCGGATAAAGCCCGAGCCGCAAGTGCTCTCAATTTTAGCACTGGATCGCAAAAAATTTACGATGCCGAGCCTGGAGAATGGATGGGTGTTGATTAGGAAAGCAAACTTTTCTCCGAGCCCACCTACGTTCTGTTCCATGTGCTGTTGGATACGACTGCAAAGTAACCAACCGCACCAGATCTAAATCCTCTTCTCGTCACATATCTAACCATGACAGGGCTTTTTCTCTGTTAATTTATACAAGATATTGATGAGCAAATAGCAAATCGTCATTCCCTCATTGAATTAGAGAGGCTGGAGCAACACCCCCCAGCAAAGCCGGGATCCTGAACGGGTACTGAGAAGCTACTTTCTATTTGGAATGTTCTGCTTTGGGAGGCACTAGTAGTTTCAAAATCTGCAGCTATTTGGACGAGGTGAGCGATCTGAGTGGTCCGCTCGTACAAGCAACCAAAAGCAGCAGCAAACCTTCATCTCGTCTCTTCGAGAAAACTTGACATATCACCTACAGGTGAGCCAGAGAAAATTACAGTGTACTATTATACTGCCACTTACTACCTACTACTAGTACTAGTGCTACTAGTGCTACAAGTGCTAGTACTAAGACGCGTTGGCCTGTTTGTTTCATCGACTTGCGCATACCACTTTACGTTCTACCCATGGAGGCTTACCCTCTCTTGTCAACGCCCTCTGAGCAAAGTACTAGCGGAATGATTGACTGATCTACCCGCTGAACACGAAACCGTTTCTGGGTGGGCCGCGAATCCTGCGCAAGTGAGGCCGACTCACAGGACTGGGCAGAACGCAACTGCCACTATTACATTATGCACAGACCGCAATGTAATATTCGGAGCGGAGAGACACGCATCGTCATCATTTCTCACATGCGGTATCTGCCATATGAGCCAGGCATGTGTCTCATTGCGGCCTGACGGTGTGAAGCGAGGCAGACCAACTAGATTTATTGTTCTCCCCGGAAGACTCATAGCAACTCGTCTTCAGTACCCGTATTATTTTACTTCATAACGTGACCAGCATGGTTATGTTACTAAATCATGCATCATTACGTATGAAGAGGAGAAAGTGCCTCATTTTACACTTCACGGGCCGTCAAGTGACTGCAGCGGCTCTTATAACTAACGACGAGCCGTGTTTTCGGGCCAGTAGCTGCCGAGCTAACAGCAGTATGTTACAGTTGTGGTTGGATCTGAGAACTAAAGAAAGCAGTTAGGAGACACGGAAGAGGCAGACGGTGCCTTTCCTAGGGCGGCTTAGATCATACAAGATTCGCCGCGGAGAGAGGGATCCTGCATCCGAGCAATATGCCCCAGGAGCAATGACCAGTTCTCTGGTTCAGGAAGCTAGTAAGCCGACTGCTCATCCAGTAGGTACCCACCATGCTGAGTTGCATTCTCTCTCACATTTGCACGGCAAAGAGCTGGTGGCGGACGGATGCCCCTTGTTCGAGGGACAAGGCACGACAGCTGTAAAGATTTTTACGGAAGAGGGATTTACAGGAGTAGGGATCCAGGTATTCGACCATTGGGTCCACATACAAGTTGGCTGACGACTGAATGTAGCATTCTTAATTTACCTGAAATATCATGGCACGTGCAAGCGAAGGCAGCAGATGAACAGCCACTGCTATTTACAGGGCCCTGTTTTCCAGCTAGTCCCATTGCAACTTTGCCAGCAGCAATACCTGGATGCTCGCTTGTGATTCTTTTTACGACGATAAACGACTTTGCAGCAAGGCTATGGAAGTAACCTTCCTACTTGTAGTTCCCACATCATCATGTACAAGTACAAGTATGGGCGGCATCCTCGGCACACGAAATCACTGAGGAAAATCGAACCAAGCCATGGCTGCAGGCGAGATGTGATAGAAGCTCGATTGGCTCTGCCTTGGTATGTGCTGCTGTTGGCAGTGAAACAGCAGCGCCGGATCACGTGTGGCCTTGGGTAGGACAGCTCGGTTCCTTGTGGGGAGGCTCTATCTGGGGGCTTGAGGAAAAGAAAGATCAATGATGAAGGACAAGAGGAACAAGCCCCTGTCCAGGCTGGCGACGAAAGGCTCGGATGTCGCTGAAGCCGGCAAGCCACGTTATGTAGAGGATGAACGGTGCGGGGGCGCCTATTCAGCTCTCCAGGAGGGGCCCTGCAAACGCAGTCAGACGCCCGCCGCGTTCCGTAGCGCTCCCGTCCCATACTCCGTACCGTGCAGCCACCAGCTACGGAGATCAGTGCTGTCTGGCGATGCTTGCAGAGTCCCTGCCGTCGCCGCAGAGATGCCCGCTGAGGCGTGTTTGCTCGGTTTAGCGGTGCAGGGTCCCGCACTGGGCCGGTCTCCGGGGACCTTGGCAGGACCCCGAAAGTTGAGATGCGACAGATGACGCGCTATATGATGTGCTGCTTGGATGGCTCACCCCTCAGCTAAATAGCCAAACAGGCGAGGGACCCGAGCAGGCCGTTACGGGCGACTTATCTGATCGGCTTTTTGGGCCTTGGAAGCCGCAATCTCAGGCCTTGTACGAGTCCCAGTGCGTTGGGCGACTAACCAGGCTGGAGATGGCCACTAGTGTAAGACGGAGATTGAGGGTTCCTGATAAGGTGCAATCGACCAACGGCCGGTTAGGAAACCTGGAAACAGGCCCAGGTACCTGGTCCTAGGCCCTGCAGCCTGCACATCTTTCCCATCAGTATCTTGGAAGCCCATCTTTGTTTTTGTTCTTTAGCATTCAATGTTCGGCTACAATCACATGAGGAGCTACCCCACCGTTCAGTTGACAGTTCTCTTGAAGGGACACTGAGTGCCAGGTAAGTTTGGCAAACGCCTTGGTAACACAACAAACGGTCGTGTCCCACCGGTGCCTGAGGAGAAACAAGTTCAAGGAGGAGAGGCCAGGATATCGCCATTGCCCTGGTACTACATGTGGAGGGCTACAACTATTCACACCCGGGTAAGTTTCTCTGGCTCTTGGAATTCCATGTCTTGATACCTTTCGAGTAGGATTGCCATGATGCCTAGTACGGCTTTTAACTATTGTTGATTCCTATGCGCCCTCTCTCTCAGCTCTTCGAGCCTAAAGCTCACAGGGGATTGATTCCCTGGGCACGGAGGGGGGGTGTGAGAAGGAACTTGCCGACAGACGGCATAAAGCCAGATGGGGTCTACCTCAAAGGGAGAGACTGTCTGTCATTACTACTGCTAGGCTACACCAAGTTTACTCTGTGAATGTAGGTATGTACTTTGTACTTCGTATTATTGTCCTCACCCTAGCTTTGAGAAAACAAAGCTGGTGAGCAGGGTTGCGGTTAGCTACGGGATTGCTTCGCATGAATTGGAGTCACTTGAGTAATATAGTAGCTGCCCAACAGCTAGGCCCTGGGGCCTTGGGTTCTATTCTTTCCGTTTTGAGTGGCCGTACGGGGGAGATGCTGCAGGGGCTGCCACAAGTTTTGCTGCAATGCAACACTTGAACAACATCGGTAGCCTGGGTGCTGTGAAGGGCGGGCAAAAAAGGATCTGTCATATCATCTTCATGCAGCTCTCGTGTCTTTTCCTGTTCTTTTCAGATGAAACAGCTCCCAGCTCGGTTCTATTTTTGGTCGAGATCGTGCCCTTTAATGCAGCTCATGGCGCTGTTGGTACCGACATTTATATCTGCAGAAGCTGAAAATCGTGTAGAAAAAGGTCGAGGCTCTGAGGGCTCGGCATTCAACCACCTACCGTATACAGGTCGCGTTGCGAGCTTGTAGTGTCTTCACAGCAGGAGAGGAAAGTTATACATCACATGTTGATGTAGGGGCAATTTTTAGGCGAAGCAGATCGGTACCTTGCCGATGCTCTCGCTGTGTGATGATATGATGATGCCTGCCATGCATCGGACCAAGGCGCAATACAACCTGAGGCTGATTGTGGTAATGCTGCCAAGGTGCCTCGGGTGCTGGGACCGGCTCGGGACCGGCTCATCTTTGGTCCTTGTTAGGTCAGCCCAATCACCACATTCACTCCCGGCTTCAAACCACCTGCTGCACAGTACACTCACAAACGGGCACACAACCTGCCGTCGACATGGAGCCGGAGAGGCAGCCCAGCGGCTGAGCTCCGTCTCAAGCTTGAGCGCCGCCTTGGCTTCTGCTCCCTGTGCTTGGAGCTCGGATTTATGCGTTCACGTCCCGCCAAACCCCCGCTCGCAAATAGACAGTCGAGCAGTCACCCACCATCAGCCAACTTTAGCGTCCTTGCTCCCGCCCTGGTCCCTGACGGCGACGCATCTGTGTTCACAATCAGGTGCCAGTTTGCTCCAAGATGTCATCGCCCTCCAGCACTGGCTTGGGTGTGCCGCCCTGCATAATGACCACGCCTGTTTTGCGCCTAGTGCCGGCGCCATCCTACTGGATATGCACAATGTGAGCCTCGCATTTGCTGCTTTCTCTACCGAGGACGTCCCTCGTGAAGGGCCTCCATGGGCACCGTACCCCCTTCTCCGGGGCACCCTGGCTCTGGCTTTATTGGTGGCTGCAGCAATAGATCTCTCCGATGGTGGATCTCGGCCGAAGACTGAGATCGTGGGAAGCTGCATTTCGAACGACGATCGGGATTTTGCCGTTCATCTGTTTTGCCCCCAAACTTCTTCGATGGACGTCCCTGCCACGAGTGGATCGCAAACGCGAAGGATTTTCAGCTTTTGGCAAGCTTATGAAACGGAGGAGCCGAATAGAATGAGAGACGGGGAAAAGACTGCAAATATTGCAATTGTTACGCCCCCCAAAACAGCGGCCTAGATGCTCGCTGTACCGCTGGACTCGGCTGGTGGTAAATGAGAGGACGAATCCACATGCACTGGCCAGGCGGGCTCTTGGGCCAAGGGATAGCCAGAAAGTGACCAGTTATCGATGCGCGGTAGCGAGTGGCAGAGGCTTTGGCCTTGGTTCATTTTGCGTCGGCGGCACGCCCAAGCGAGCTGCATGTCGCAAGGCAATGAGACGCAAGTGGATTGATGAAGTAAAGCACGATTTCATGTCCGCTGATCCAGGGGCCCTCATCTGGCCCGGACCTCAGCGTTGATGTATTGGCGGATGCAGGAACGCGCGTTGTAGATGGCTCATGCTTCACAACAGCGTCCATCAAGAGGCTTCAGCTTTGTCGCCGGGACCACCTTGAGCCGATAAGATTCACGACTATGGAGAAGGAAACAGGTGCTAATTCACGGGAAGACATGACCGCAAAGTATGGCAATTTGATGCTCTGGTTTCATTTCCACCTCATTTTACGCTACTTTAGTATTCTCTATACTGGTGTATACGAGCCGCCAGATAGCATCAATATGCCCGTTCAACACCATTTGGCCTGCTATTTTCCTGACGGCAGGTGTTTTTGAATGATGATGGGTATCATTTACTCACATCTCTGCTCACTTTATATGTGGATCGATTTGACGCACTATCGAGCTTGGCCACTTCGCCATCGGCCAGACCGGAATACACATCTAGCTGGATCTTTTGTTGCTGGATCATAGCAGCTAGCGGTAACACGGATAACTTCGCCATCGACCAGACTAGAATACACAATTAGCTGGATCTTTTGTTGCTAGATCATAGCAGCTAGCAGGAACGCGTATAAGGTGTTAGTGTGATGCAATTGCCGCGCATTTACAAACGATACTACAACGCATGTCTTATGAGTGCCCATTGCCACTTCTGAGGCGAAGCATATAGCCGCTGTGCCGTACTAATGCAGACCTCTCATTTGGGTGAGAGAGTATTGGCAAGGCTCGAGTCATGTCTCATCATGTCTCAGCTTGGTCTGCCTTTGAGGAAGGCCAAGTGGCGGTCCAGCCACCCCAAGAGAAGCATTCACGGTGACTTGACATTCGACTACTACTGGTATATTGCCTTGATTGGATCTTCTGAGCCGGCTAGGTTCATGCAATCACAAAGCAGGAGGCAGTGAGCAAAATGAAGTGGTTTCAGCATCATAGGCGTTGTATTATGGTGATGGCCGCCATCAACGCCACATGCTTGTAACTCCTACCCAGTGGTAGGATATACGGCTATTTCTATTGGCACGCGGCTCATGCAACTCTCATCCGCGACAAGTGTTAGTGTGTGCTTGATGACACTAGGTACCTGTACTCCCCTATTATCTCACATATGGTCCGCTTCATGTGCGTAGCGGCGTCTCCGGCGACTTATAGGATTTCATCACTAGGTGTCATGCGTTTCACTCACTCACCCACTCACCCCTCTTTCAAACAGGACGGCGTGTCTCCTCTTCCAACAGACCACATAGGTCTTGAGTGTTTGATCAAACATGGCCCCGTATCTATCAACACTTGCACAATTTCACTCCCCCCTCCAGATCCATCACAATACAGTGTCGGAATTCGAGCGGATGTTTATCCTACATGTATACTTGAGCAATGGGGGCGGTTAGCGGCCCAGCAGGATAGGCCATTCCAGAATGAAGCCATCTCGATTAGGATAAGAATATCATTAGAGAGCTTTGGCATACGGCTTCCACTGCGGCTGATGCGTCTCTGATGCTTCAGCGAGGGTAGCCTGTTCTTGCTCCGACGCTTCCGCTGTTAGACAATACACCATCAACCTCCGTGCTTCTTTCATTTCCTTTTCGACTATATTGCACACATACAGCCCCCACCGGATGCCGGTGAAGCTCTGCCTATCAGATCACAGGAGGCCCTCAAACACCTGTGGCAGCTAGTGTTGACGTTGGAGCTGCGCTGCTTTTTTGTACCTTTCTCTCTCTCTGTGTTGGCCCTAACATGAAGTATTAGTCCAAGCCTGTTGGGGGGGGGGGGGGGGGGGGGGGGGGTTATTAAGAGTACCTATGACCCCCATCCCCAGCTTCACGGGCTTCAAGGGGAGGCTTGATACTGGGATCCATCCTCTGGAGAAGCTACAGCAGCAGTACTGCTTCAAATCTAGCTGTTGGGGTGCTTAGAGCTGCCCTTACTCATGGCATCATGTGTACTTGTGGCGAGTTAGAGGGCGCTTTGTTCCTGAGATCCAGCAAGACAAGGGACATTAGAACTTGGTCTTGATCATCTACCATTGCAAAAGTCACGCTCTTTTCTCCTGATGTCCTCTTTGGGATTTCCTTGCGTCGCTTTGGTAGCTAGCCAACGTCTATGATATAAGCGGCGGCACATCTGCGAGCCCGCTCTGACAGCGATGGCGCTTGGAGAGGCTGCAATCGCAGGCTGCTTCTGCTTCTACTTGGCCGCATTCTACATCGAGCCTAGAGCTTTCTGCATGATTTGCCTCGAGCCGCAGTCCCAGAGGCCGGCTGCGCTACACACGGAGCTCGCCAAGGTGCTGCTGCTGCTAGCACCTAGACAGCGACATTGATTTCAGCCACAGAAACCCCCTGTCGATGCAAAGGCCGGATCTCAGGGACCGCCGTGCCGCCGCCTTGCTCCATTCCCAAACGGTAAAGGCCGTGTTTCTGACAATCACACTGCTATACTACAGGATACTGCTTGTGCTGCTACATGTACACCCGCGTCGTGGTCTGCGCGCTGCCGGATGGCGCAAGTTCCTCGCATCTATCAGATCTCATCTTTAGCCCCCCTCTTAACTCCGGCCTAGGATGATCAGCGCCGAATTGCTAGCTACCAGAGCAAAGGCACTCGTCACGTCTAGCGTGGCTTCCAAGTTGCTGTTCCATTGCCCCCTTTCACTAACACAAGGCCGCTTTACCTCGTTTGATTATGGTTATTGTTACTGTTGTTGTCTCGGGTGGCTGGTGGTCGGTGCTGATGGCCTAGTCCACTTGAGCAAAACGTTGGTTGATATAGACAAGTACCTACCTACGCAAAGTACTGCAGGTAGGTACAAGCACATACGCCGGATGAGCGTGAAGAGTAGAGCACCTTTTTTTCAGTTGAAATTATGTCATTTACGGAACGAGTTGAGGCGCTGTCAGTGCGGCACAAGGGCGTCAAAGCGTGTGATGTGTAAACTTGTGCACGGAGGTTTGTACCATCCAAGGCAGGACTTGCATTTCGGATAGGTAGGGAGAGATGATATTCTCTGCTTTGGTTACATTGACCAGATCGGTGGAAACGGACGAGTGACTTTTCAAGAGGTGTTCATCTGGAAGTAATGACGTTTAGACCCAACGAGGAGCAGGTACCGGGTAGCATGTTAAGGCCAACAGGTCAGTATAACGAGCGATGCGTTTGAGATGAGAGCTACGTTGTCTTGATGTTTTTTAGTGACTTTGGCGTGTCACTGTACTCTCACTATTGAATCTCTTCTTGCCACTGCGTAGTGAATGAAGAATGATTGGGCCAGAAAAGAGCGCTTTTTTGTGCTTGTCTTTCTCCCTGCGTACGATGTTGCCACAATGGGATGTTGAGGGGTCAAGTATCCGCCATGGCAAGGGCACAAGTTCAGCTTCATACAAGCTGAACTGGATGGGGGTAGAGGTTGGAGATGAATTATAGCTGTTTCATGTTGTTTCAGTTAGAAGTGGGTTAGTAGCTGGGATATGACTTTGAAGTGTGTCTCTGGGCGTGCCCCGTGGGGTTTGATTGCAGGGTATATCGTGAACTTGGTGTTTATATACGAAATTCATGAGCCGGTAAAGAGGAACTAATACCTTATTGCTGTTGATGGATTCATTGATACGAAAAGAGGATTCCAGGACTGAGCTTGGTCATGGACGCGATCACTAGACAGATTCTCTCATCTTTGCTTGCAGAATGTAAAGCTAATGGTGGTTGGAGAGATGCACACTCAAGAGCATGAGGATTCAAGCTTTATTTCGCTTTTTGAGACAGCCATATATAGATAATCTATTCATATTATTAACTACTGTTTTTGCTTTTGCTCTTATCCGTCTATCTTGAGGCCCGCACTCTATATGAATTGCTCTCTCCTTCTTGGAACGCCCAAAAATATGCTTCTGTAATAAACAAATGCTAAACGGCCGTCGCCGACGTGTAGCGCGAAACAAGTAAAGAAAAAAAGGTATCTTGGTATCAATGTCGAACCGAAATCTGCAATCAGGAGAGCCAACGCGGGAGGTAGAACCGCACATTCTCATAGACCAAAAAGGTCACCCACGTCGACGGCATGACCCGGACGACGCCCGGAATCAGGCCGCGATAGAAGCCTCGGATCCCTTCCTCGCGCCACGTCATCCTCACCACGCCCCTGAAGCCCCTGCCAAACTTCTCGTCCGCCTGGTAGACCTGCAGCCGGCTCCGCAGGACCTGGTACGGATACGTGACGGCGCCGGCGATGAGCTTCGAGGCCGAGGAGATGACGAGCGTGGCCTCGGTGGTCATGCGGCCGTTGTCGACGCCCATGCGCTGGCGCCGCGCAAAGTAGAAGCGCTTGGCCGGCTCGTACACGGCAAACTGCACGGCGCCGTGCGACACGCCAATCATGGACACGCCCAGGCCGCGGTACAGGCCGCCGACGCCCTCGGTGGCGTAGATTGTGCGGAAGCCGGACATCATGGACGGGTACGCGCCCTTTGCGCCGCGGTCCGAGGCCAGCATGCGCGTCTTAACGACCCAGATCGGGTTCGACAGCACCGACGTGGCGGCGCCGCCGAGGGCGCTGGCGACGAAGTAGTCGGAGGCCGACGGCCGCTCGGAGCCGCGGGCCAGCGTCAGCAGGTCCTCGAAGCGCGTCTTGAAGAAGAAGAAGGACGCCCAGCTGAGGGCGTTGCCGGACAGGTTCGGCACGAGGCCGCGGTACAGCGAGGCGAAGGGCTTGGGGCTGTTTGTGAGCGACCGCAGCATGGCGACGGCCGAGAGGTCGTGCGAGGCGGCGGAGGCGGCGCTGGTGCTGACTGTCGGCGTGTTAGCAGGAGGCTCTTTGATTCTTCTCGTTCTTGCTGTCTTGTTCCGTTGGGCGATCTGTGTTCTGTCTGGTACATCTTTGCTGGATGTTGCCTGTATATTGGTGGAGTTGGGAGCATTCCAGCATCCCAGCAAGACGCACAAGGTGAAGCGTCCACTGCTTCATGGAAGACGAGATGAAAGAAAACAAAACAAAACAAAACAAAACAAAACAAAACAAAGCAAAACAAAACAAAACACAATGCCAGCATATCCTTACTCTGCATGCGAGTCTTGACAATGTCCAGCGGATGCACCACCAGCGTCGCTACCGTCCCGGCGCTGAGGCCGGCAATCGACTCGACAATGGCGGGAGAGAGGCCCGCATGTTCGCGTCCGGGCATGTAGTTGTTCGGTTCGGAATTGCGTCCCGTCACATCGTTTGGCTGCGCAAAGTTGACGGGCGAGTGTTCGAGGCTCATGTGGCAAGAAGGAAGAGGACAATATCGAAGGCACCTCTTTTTTTAGGGGACCTCTGGAGAAAAAAGGGCCCCTTGAGTTACTGGCGCTTTAGTCTAGTCAATTTAGAACCGAGCCGATTCACTGGCCTGGGCGGGTAGTAGCGGAAGATTTTTCAAAAACCGGGCGCTTTCGGGGTTTGTTATGTGTAACCGGCTGTTGGGTTTGAGGCGGAACAAGATTGGGGTGGCTTGAGTTGGCTCAATTGTTGATTTGCGATTCACCGAGCAGCAGTGTGTATGTCTGGAGTTTTCGACACCGCTGACAGCTGCGGGAAACCAAGAGGGTCTCTTGCAGCACATATTGCATTGATGCTACTATATGCTTACTTGCATACTACTGTTGTAATCAGCCGCGAGGGAGATGAAGAGATGTAGCGGAATAGATGATTCATTTCTGTAACTTTTAATCACTACGCCTCTTTTTCAAAACCCTCTTGTTGCTTCGTTGGATATCTTGATCTCGCAGATTGCATCCATCACCTAGAAGAGCTCATGTATTGAAATCGCAGAGTGGTTTCTTGGTCCAATTATGGGTTATACGAAACAACTGATAATACATTCCCATGGGTAAATTGCAGCATCGATCCGTTCGTGTGTCTCTTCCCCGCGGCCGTCGTCATCTTTTGTACCACGTTGCCCTCCCGTCTCGCCTCGTCTTTCGAGAGATGTGGATATTGCCCATACGCCATGACTGCTGGACACTATAATCCCCCTCCAAATTGCTCACTTGCTTTTTCTTTCCATGAAATTTCTCCCCGGTTTTCGTCGTATTACCATCGTATATCGTACATCAACGTCCTCGTCCGGTGCGTTTTGCGTTTATGAGAGAGGAGAGAGAAGGCTGATTCAACCGACATGTTAGCGTCAAGCATTCCCTAAATCATTCAAATATGAACAAGCGACGTACCGGATGACTGAAGGTCGGGGGTCGCTGCGGGTGTAGCCTAAATCGAGAAGAGTCAGTCTCCGGCATATGCCGTGCGTCTGCGTAGAGATCGCATACCCAGGTAGAGAATCAGAGGGAGGTAGCCACTAGATGGCAGTCAGCTATCAAATCTGCAGCAGAAGCGCCATGGAGGAAATGCCGTACTAGTGAATGGCGACTCGTGAAATGTCAATGAGCTTGGCAATGCGCTCCTGCAGTAGAGAGATAGTGTTAGCCGGGCCGTTTCATCATCATCATAGCTTTCGCTTTTTCGTCTCTCTCTCTCTCTCTCGGCTCCTTGCCCAAAGCTGCTTCGCATGCCGTACCTTGGACTCTTCTGAGAGGGCAAACATGTTGGTTATATGGAGCGCGAATAGAATACAATATCGACAGACGGCGGACGAGTTTGGCGAGAATGCGCAAATTGATGCTTCCAGGCGTCAACCGTTCTTTTCTCAGTTTGTCCCGCCGACTAAGAAATTTCGCGGCCCAGCTAGCACCAGCCATGCAATGCGGTCACTACTGCTTGCGGGAAAGCGCCCGCCAATCTAGCCGCGGCTCAACTCTGGCTAATCTGATAAGAAGCAGCAGGCGATAGATTCCTCTGTACATCCAAGCTAAACGCTTCAGTCGTCGAGATTTCTGAACTTCATCCTGCACTGCATCACACGCGACAAACGCCATTGGACCCCGTTTCCTCCCCTCGATCTCAGTTTCCAGCGCTAAACGACGACTCAATTCCTGCATCCGAGACCAGAGGCTTGATTCTTTCGCTTTACTGTCCTTACAAGGCCGCGGCCTGCAAACCGTCAAGATGGCTGTCAATCGGCATTGGTAGGTTTTCCCTCTGAGCAGCTCCTCCATCCTCTAGCTGCTTTCTTCCTCACCCTATGAATTACTCCCCAATGAGCTGGCCAACACGCAACTAACCCTCCCTCTTTCGCAGGGAGCAAGA
The DNA here is from genome assembly GCA_030708095.1 of Trichoderma sp. CBMAI-0020. Taxonomy (NCBI): domain Eukaryota; kingdom Fungi; phylum Ascomycota; class Sordariomycetes; order Hypocreales; family Hypocreaceae; genus Trichoderma; species Trichoderma sp. CBMAI-0020. Next base: position 730,065 of record JAJNCI010000007.1, read on the forward strand.
CAAAGAGGCCACCGTCTACATCGGCAACATCGACGAGCGCGCAACCTCGGCCATGGTCTACGAAATCATGCTCCAGATGGGCCCCATCCACAACATCCACATGCCTCGCGACCGCGTCACCCAAACCCACCAGGGCTTCGGCTTCGTCGAGTTCCGCACCCCCGCCGACGCCGAGTACGCGGCCAACGTCATGAACGGCATCAAGCTCTACGGCAAGTCGCTCCGCGTCAACAAGGCCAGCGCCGACAAGCAGCGGTCCGCCGAGGTGGGCGCCGAGCTGTTCATCGGAAACCTGGACCCCATGGTCGACGAGAAGATTCTCTACGATACCTTTAGCCGCTTTGGCCCGCTGCTGAGCATCCCCAAGGTGGCCCGCGAAGACAGCGGTGCGAGCAAGGGATTCGGCTTTGTCAGTTACGGCGACTTCGAGAGCAGTGACGCCGCAATTGCCAATCTGCACGGACAGTACATCCTCAGCAAGGAGGTTTCGGTGCAATACGCTTTCAAGAAGGACGGCAAGGGAGACAGGCACGGTGACCAGGCCGAGCGCGCATTGGCTGCGCAGGCCAAGTCAAGGAATATCCTCCCCGAAGCCCAGCCGCTTCCTCAAGCTTTCCTCATGGCCTCCAATGCCACCGCTCCTCCTCCAGCTTCTGCGGTCCCTCCACCCGCTCCCGCAGGCTTCGACTCGGGCGCCATGGGAGGCGCACCTGCTGGAGCACCGCCGCCCATGATGGGCACGCCTACACATGCCGGCATGCCCAGCGGCTTTGCTCCTCCTCCACGCGGGCCATCTCCGTACAACAACCCCGGAGCCGGCCACCCTCCTCCAAACGGCTTCCCCAGCGCCGGGCGAGGCTCGGCTCCCCTCCCACCAGCTCCCTCAGGGCTCCCCGCGCGGCCTCCTCAGATCCAGGGCGGATACACGAACCCGGCAGATTTCCACCCGTCTGGCTACCGACCCCCCTCGGGCGGTCCTCCTGCAGGAGTTCCTCCTCCGCCTCAAGGTTTCCCAGCAGTCCCGCCTCCTGGCTTTCCCTTGCCTCCCCCAGGAGCGACAGGGACACCTCCTGCGCCTCCTGGATTCATGCCACCGCCAGGTTTCCAGCCTCCACCAGGTTTTGGCCGCCGGTGAAGCAAATCGCAGTTTCTTGTTTGTTTTTCTGCATTTTAGCATTGAATTCTATGTAATACATCTGGTTTGGACAAGGCGGACATTGATTTCAGTTTAGGCAAGAGGATGGGCGATAAAACAAAAGAAATATGCCATTTTTAGACACAATACCATCAAAACATTTAATAGTCTGGGGTTTAAAAAAAAAAAGGAAGAGAGAGACGGAAACATTTTGAAGACTCTTTCCTCAACTCAAGGACTTTTCTTCTTCTTCTTGTATCCACTAATATAAGCGTCCTGGTTTAACTCCTTTCCTCCCCAAAGTTTAGTAACAGCCATGTTCTGCGTCCAGGTATCGTACAGCAGACTTTTGTTTTGTTGTTTTGTACGTAACAGGATCCCTTTTCACTGTATAATGATCCAACAACTAATGCTCCCACCCCTGGCCAAAGGTCAAGTTCAAATAAAATCAGTTGTGAAAAAAACAAAGCAAGAACAAATGGCAGTACCGCAACGGACAAAAAAAAAATACGCCCCTCAACTCCTCCGTAACAAAACATTATTCTCTCCATCATAAATTGCAAAGTTTACACCATATCTGATTCCTGCTTTTTTTCAATGCATAATACCCTTTCCACAAAACAAAATTATAGACTTCGAGAAAACGCGTCTCTAGCTTCCTCTGTCGCCTTATCCCACTCCTGTTTGGCCTCGTCTCTGTGCCCCTGTACCTCATACGACTGCGCCAGCATGCCATCGGCGACGCTCTGCCACAGGACGTTGCCGCTCCTCTGTGCCTGCTTGGCCGCCGCTCGGGCGCTCTTCAGAGCCTGCTCGCCAATGACGTTTTCGAAGAAGCGGCTCCGCATGATGCACAGCGTGACGGCAGCCCCCAGTACATTACTAGTGACTTTGGAGCCTGCCATGGCGGCGTGTATGTGCTGTTTTTGCTGGTTGAGTTGCTGGGGAGGGTCCGTCACTATTGCGGCCATGACGTTGTGCCAAGCGGTTCGAAGATCAATGTTGGTGTGGTTAGTGCAGTGAGGCTGAAGCTGCTCGATCAAATCTTGCGTCGTCTGATCATTTCGACAAGAAGGGTGCTGCATGATCCAGAGCCTGTTCAGTCCTGCAAGAAGCGCAATTTCTTGGTGTCCGGCTTTGATACCAGTGCTTCCCTGTTGCTGGACTGCAAATTGGTTGTTTAAGAAGATGTCGAGAGCTTGTTGAAGTTGGCCAATGCCTTGGAAATATACACCCTTCAGATAGATGGCAAGTAATCTCACAGTAGGCTGCGTTGAAGGCGAGACAAGAGACCCAAGGGTCTGAACCATCTGTTTAACATCTGACCATTGGCAGTGACTCGCTGCCACCAACCCCAAGAGAACATTCAAGTAGGCTTGAGCCTCTGTCCGCCAGGCTCGCTGCTTGATCGCCACATTTAGGGGAACAGGGGCACCGTATGGAATGCCAGCTGTCGAAGAGTCCCCTAGAGAGAGAGTTAGTGGAATTTGCCAAGAGGGAGAATGCGTCTCGGCAGGTAAAGTTACATGTTTGTAGGATCTTTAAGCCTTCTTTCCAGAACTCTGTTGACCTGCGCCCTTGTGATGAAGGCTTATGAAAGTTGACCAAACCGCTGATGGTAAATCTGGATACACGTTAGAAGAATATTTTAATGGCAATCAAGGGGCATCTTGTAATGCACGTACACGAGCGACCTCAGCTCCACCTTTGTCATAAATGTCATGATCAAGTAATCCATCTCGCCCTCGCCTTCGCCCAGGCGAAGAATCGCTTGAGTATCACCGCTTACAGTCTTGGCTGCAGACAACTCCTTCTTTATCGGTACGAGAAAATCGGATTTGACATTATGCCAGTCCTCGCAGTCATCCAGGCACGTCTGTAGCTGCCGTAATTTCTGGGCTGTGTGGTCCGGGTTCTGATGATGCAGGCTTGCAGCAACTTCTAGTAACAGAGTCAACATGGTGAGCTGCGTTATCTGCACTGATGGGTCAAATTGATATTTGGCGACCTGTGCGATGCACGCTTGTATCTTCTCCATGTTGCCGTCCTTGGCCGTCTTGAGAAGAGTGAAGCCCTCTATTAGTGAGGCGAGGACAGAGAGCGCAGTGTCGCCTCTGGTATTGGCGACATTCTGAATGGACCGTATGTTTTCGAGGGCACCAGCGTCTGTAATTCCCACTCCAAGATAAAAAGAAGCTTTTAATAACCGGAAGGCGTAATACCACTGTACATGTTTAAATCTGCAGATCCCGTCAGACTTGATTATCATTCAATGTGAGAGCAGGCTCCAAGATTCACTTACACTTCGCAATTAGAAATGTGACCGTCTACCGCTTTTAATGCCGCTTTATGATTCCTCTGGAATAAGACCTTCAACATGAGATACTGCATGCAATACTTTAAATCAAACAGACGGTGCTAATTCATTGCATCATGTCAGCTATACGTGCCAAAGGAAGCGAATCGAAAATCGAGGCTACACCGTGTTCTTTACTAACCTTGTCGCAAAGCGTAATTCCCTTTGCCAAAGCTGTCTCAGCCTCCATTAAGTTCTCCGTCTCCTCCTGTAAAAGCGCAGCATATCGTAATCGTACACGCGCCTCCTCTCGCGGCGCAAGTTGGTTGTTGCCCTGCAAAGCAGCCTCTAGACACGATAGCGCTGTTGCTACTAACTCCTGGTACTCGCTCACTTGGTTCGGACACAGCGCCATGGCTACGTCGTGCGAGGCGACTCGCGCTTTTTCAATGCACTCTTCTGCAACGGCTATCATTAAGGGTGCTGTGTTAACAGGTCGAGGTTTAGGCGTTATTGCAGGTGACTTTTTCGTGATACTCGGAGATCTCATGGAGAGCGAGGGTGAGTTTGTTATTGAAGAGTGTGGACTGGGCTTAATGCGAACATCGGGGGCTTGTTGAAGTACGCGAGTCGGTATAGAGCCATCTTCCTGTTTCTCTTGCTTGATTGGAGCTGCACTGGGAGGTGGTGGCTTGACAATAGACTCTTTAGGCTTTTCATGGCTGGCGACCGGGATATTCGATAACGTCGCCGTTGATATAGGTAAATAGGTCATTGACGGCTGTTTTTGAATATCTTGCATGTTGACATAGTGCACCGGTTCCTGCTGGAGCTCTGAGGGGTGAACAAATTGAGGCTGCTGCGGAGGATCGGGAGGTACATCCTGCTGAGGCTGCTGTTCAATGCTCTGGGTCGGCTGAGGGGCGGGAATTTGCGACTGAGGAGGTATAGGAGGCTGCGACTGAGGTATAGGAGGCTGCGACTGAGGTATGGGAGGTTGCTGTTGGGGTACAGGTACAGGAGTCTGCTGCTGAGGTACGGGAGTATGCGACTGCTGCCGCGGTTGCTGCTGAGGCTGCTGTTGCGGAGTAGGCTGTCGATATTGTTGTTGCTGCTGCTGCGGAGTAGGCTGTCGCTGTTGCTCTCTCTGCGGCGACGGCTGAGGCACAGGTGAATGGTATTGTGACGGCTGGGGAGTAGCTTGCGGTCGTGGGGGCGGCGGCGCGGGAGTTCGAATAGGCGATGGCTGTGGTGGAAGAGACGGCGCGGGCGACTGCGTATGATATACAGGAGACGGCTGATGCTGCTGTTGTCGATGGACCTGTTGGAGAGGCTGTTGCATCGAATGCTGCTGTTGTTGCTGGAGTTGCTGTTGTTGCTGGAGTTGCTGTTGTTGCTGGAGTTGCTGTTGTTGTTGCTGCTGCAAAGCCTGATGAGGGAGAGGTTGGTGTGGAAGTCGTTGGTTGGGAAGAGGCTGATGCTGCATCGGCTGCGGTGTCATCTGCTGCCGCTGGGGCTGTTGCTGTTGCGGCTGCTGATGATGCTGTTGCCATACGTTACTCGGCGGTAGATACTGGTTCGCCGCCTGCTGTAAATGATGGCCTTGATGGCTTCCAACTGGCGCTGAAGCATTGTACTCGGGGTACCCGTTGAAGCCAACATTGTATGCCGGCATTGGCGCTTGGTGCTGATGCGCCGGCTGCTGGAACTGCTGCGGCTGCATGTACATGCCATGCTGAGGCTGCTGCTGCGGGTTCTGGTGGTGATAGAACTGCTGCTCGTGGCCCATGCCGCCGGCATACATGGACTGATGGCCGTGGTGTTGGAACTGCTGCTGCTGCTGCTGGTTCTGGCTCTGCGGCTGCGCCATCTGCTGTTGCATCTGCGGCGAGAAGTAGGCCCCAGCCGGATGGCCGTACATCTGCTGCTGCTGTTGCTGGTGATGCTGACTGAGGTGATGTTGTTGCTGCTGCTGCTGCTGCTGCTGCTGTTCATCGTGGCCTAGATAGGCCTGTCCCGAAGGCAGCGTCCCTCGGAACGACATCGCACCGTCAGCATCGGCCGCTGGTCTTGCTGGTAGGAGAGTGAAGCACGGCGCAGACCAAGTTTCATGCTGTCCTCCTGGTCGAGTTCATCGGTCGCTTTCAGAAAGACGGAGCAGGTTTGGCTTCTGTCGAGGTGGTCTGGTCGAGCGGGACGCAAGTCGAGGCGCGCGTGATGTCGTTCGGCTCGAAACGCTTTTGGAAAAAGGGCCCTGGTCCCTCTGTGCACTCGATATCTGCGTTCGTCTTCGAGTTATTCGCGTCGCGGGGGCAATAAGAGGTGTAGAATTAGATACTAAAAAAGGGTACAAACGAGACAAGAAATTGGGACTTCCACCTCCTCTGACTCTCCGAAATTCGGGAAAGGCTGAACGTTGTAAAGTCCAAAGTCCAAAGTTACGCTTGCGGGAACACGCCCACTGTGCGAGATCAGCCGCGCCGCGCCTTAAAAAAAAAAAAGGCCGCCCTATCACATGGTTGGCTCAGCTCAGTGGCCCGTCAATTTTTTACTTGCACAGGCACTGCGCAGATCCGGACGTGCTCTGGACGCCCCGAATGCTACGCCATGCCGGATGCCGCTAGATCTGGCATCTTGAAGGAGGGAAAAAAGGGGAGACATCATCTTGTTGCCTTGTATCAAGTTAGGCAGAAGAATTGCTGGTTCTGGAGTTCTGTCGTCACTACACATTCCGTACATTGGTATATACATAGTTGCAGTGATCGTATTAAAACAGGATTCAAATAATTCATAAGTATACGTAGTTTGAGCTGCGGCCTTTTCTTGTTTCGCCGCATATACCACAAAACTAAGTTACATGACATACATTGTAGCATAAACAACATAATTTCTTTTGACGCATGACAACAGGCCCAATTCTCTGGCGGCCATAACACAAAGACCAGAAGAGGAAAAAGAAAACAATCAAAATAAAACAAATGAACAGCCGGAAGCCAAACGCCGTGACATGCATATGCAACCATATACCTTCCAAAATTAACACACTTTTTTTTTTCTTTCTTTGCTTCGTGCGAAAGGCTCAAACGCCCAAGGTATCAATAAGTCGTTCTTCGTACTCATGTTCTTAACCAACACACGTCCATTCAGCAAACACGCACCATCGCGCGGTGCGGTCTGCAAGAACCAGACCTCTCCAAATGCCCTTTTCGGAGCACTTGATGATTGTCTCCCAGGTACCGCCGTCGCTAACTTCCTCGTCCGGGGTCCTCGATCCAACGCTGATCCCTTTGCGGTCTTCTTTCCTCATAAGACGGAGAATCTTGCCTCCTGGTGTTTGAATTGCCAGCTTAGCCGGCTTCTTTCCCGCAACAGTGCCACTAGCCGAACTACCGCTCGCACTAGAAGCGTTGACGCTCATCGCAGATGATGGTCGAGCGAAAGGCACAGGGCTAGTCGATCCAGGGTTTGATGCCGGCGTGAGAGCTGATTGTGCGCTACTCGAAATGGAGCTGGGGTGCTGCCTGATGGCAAAGACAAAGGTATTGTTGAGAGCCAATTGCTGACATTGAGGCTGGACAACATAAATGTCGTGCCTTTGTGCGTGGGGGGTCGGATGTCGTGTGACAAATTCATATGGTGGATTCTCACCAGTGTGGATGATGGGGAGAGTAAAGGCCAGAGGATGAGGAATATCTTTGATACTCTGCATCAAGCCCCTTTTGCCAGCATAAACCTTTAATACGCCCTGGCCTTCGTCGCCGGGCAGCAGCGCCTTTACCGTGTAGCGTTTCACGCCGTTGAACCACTCAGCCTGTGCCAAGGCCTTCTTCTTGACAATGTCGCCACTCTCAAACAGATCGCCGTCGTTATCCTTGGTGAAAGCCCGTGCTTCAACCTCGGCTGCGATTTCAACATCGCTCGGCACGTTGAACATGATGTGGACCATTTCGAGGTCTTCTATCCTCGTCAGGCTAGTGTTGTAATCCACCAATTCGAGTCCATTCTTGAAATACGCCGGGCATGCGCATGGCAGATTCAATAGCGTATCATAGGCCACTGGAGGCACAATATGTTGCTGGTCGTGGTGCTCTGGCACATGAGTCCAGCAGATCTCTGTCGGCCGTGTGAGGAACCACCAGAGGTCCGCCGACGGCCCGCTCTGGCTCGAATAAAGAGCACGCTTGGGGTTGGAGGAGCTTGCGAGGCAAGCATCGATCATGCGCCATTCATCGTCAACAATGACTGCATTCCACCAGTGATTCGGCCTGGGCATAACATTGAGGTCCGGCACATCGCCAGGGGCTTTCAAGTACCCCCTCACCACTTCACAATGCAGTCCAACTGCAGAGCACATTTCCATGACGAGCATGGCATATTCTTCTGCGCACCCTCGCCTTACCTGAATAGTTCGCTGGGTATCGGCATCGCCCTCAAAGTCTTCTTCCCAGCATATCTTCTCAGCAACCCAGGTGAATATTGCTCGGAGCCGCTGTAGGTCACTCCTGTATGGCCTGCAGATATAAGTCTGGGCGAGCGTTGCCACTGTTGTTCCCGGGGGCGGCTCCTTCACATAACGAGAATTCTTGTCCACTTGAGAAAGATTAATCATATGGTAGTTCTCCGGTTTGTGAACAGGCATGCCATCCGCTCCTTCATCGCCTTCAATGCCCTCATAGAGCTCGTCGATAGGATTGAGGGTGGGATGGTCTTGCATCTGACAGCGCTCCATTCGCTCCGTTCGTTCAATCTTGCTGATGGAGTTGGACCGGTTTACATCACGCCGGACTTGAACCCAGTCAACGCCCGCGCCAAGGCCCATTTCTCGGGCGGCGTCGCGCCTGGATCGGGCGCCGCTCAACGAGGCCATGCTTGTTCCTGGCGACACACTATGCGGCTGCTGCAAGCGAGAAAACGGCGACGATCTCACGATAGGCATATGGCCGGCGGCTATGCTTCCCCGATTGCTAGCAACGCCTGTCTTGGCTGACTCAAAGATCTTCTTGAAGATGTTCCTTTTCGGCGACTTGGGCGCAACGAGACCGCCTAATCCAGGGGTGAGTTCTTCATGAAAGCCTACCTGGGATATCGGTCGGGCGATGCCGCTTCCATGTCCGGCAAAATTACTGGCGTGACTGCTGTGATAAGTCACGCCCGTAAATGGCGAGTCTGGCCGATCACCATCGTCGTTGCGCATACTAAGCGCACTTTGAGTACGGTGGGCCGTCCGAGCTAAGCTTCCTGCGCTCGTAGAACTAAACCCGCCAGCAGAAACGCCACTCCACAGCGTCCTACCGCTGCTTTGTGTCGAAGAGCTGCTGTTGCTCTGGTTGCCGGTCGAAGCGTTGGTCTGGTTTGTTTTGGTTGTATTGGTGCGCTCAATGCCCGGAATCATATCGTACACCGATCTTCGCCCACGCGCTTTCTTGTCAAAGGAAACCAACTCCCCGACCGTTGACCCGGCAGACGATTTGGGTCGAGGGTAAGGCTGGCCTTTTGGAGGCGGCGGCGGAGGTTTGTCGTCATCCAGGTTCTCAGGCATACTGATGCTATGCTGGTGCATTCTTGATATCTGCTTCTCCATCCTTTCCACATAATTGCTCAGCTGGGACGGGTCGTAAAATTTTTCACGATTCCCGTCTTGCTGCGACGTATTTTGCGATGATCCTCCGCTCCAAGTCTCATAGCCTTCGTCGGGACTCAAAACACCTACTGACGTCAGAGGCCTAGCAGCCCTCTGCCGTGACTTTTGTCTCTGCTGTGGCGGTGGTGGGGAGACCATATCAAAGGACTCGGGAGACCAAGGATCGAACTGCCTCTCAGGCGACTGTGTCTCTCGGATCCCTCCTAGCCCTTCCAATCGATCCAGCTGCTGCATTACTCCATCCATGGCTTCGCGTAGCGGTGACGGCGTCATATGGCTCCCCTCCATTGATGGCCGATGAGAGCTGCCGCCCCTAGGTGTGTGGTATCCGTCTCTCTGATTTCCATAACCATCGTCGTATGAGGTATACGACGCCTGCCTTGACGTGCTTTGAAGATCGGTGTAAGAGCCATTGGAAGGACGCTGACTTGACTTGTAGTGATCATACGAAACAGCGGAGCCGTGTCTCGGTATTATATCTTCTGCGTTATAGGAGACGGTAGAGCCGTGCCTCGTTATATCCGCCGGATTATAGGAAACTGTCGAGCCTTGTCTCGCTATATCTGCTGGGTTATAGGAAATGGTGGAGCTCGGTCTTGAGATGTCACGCGGGTTGTACGAAACCGTAGAGCCAGCTCTTGATATTGACTGATAGTTTTGTGTTGCATCGGTTGAATCTGCCCGCGCAACGTGTCTATGAGGAGGCGGTGCCGGAGGCGGTGGAGAATCCCCTCGGGCTACATTCTCTACACGACTTGCTGGACGGCCAATGGACGGCGCCGGTGATGGAGCTCTTGATCCATAGCCACTGGCGGGGAAAGGCGCAGGAGAAGGGGCGCGAGCGATGTCTTCGTGAGCACTTCTTGCAAGGACAAGCGCAGTGCTTGGATTCGGAGTCGAGTTTCCTCTGGTGCGCGACGTTACAGTCGCCTCCCGTGAGGGCTTATCTTGCAGCCGCGATCTCGGTGTTTCTCGAAATGTTTCCGGCTGTTTCGCTGTTGTATAATGCGGCGCTTTTGCATAGGCCTCAAATGGTTTCCGGAATGTTCTCGATTTCTGCGGCACAGTCTTGGGTCCCGACGCTGCTATATTAGGCGGTACTGGGCTCGGTGTTTTTGTTGGCCGAAAATCCTCTGGCAGCACTTCGACGAAATTGGATGGAAAAGAGCCAACAGTCCTCCGATCTCGAAACAGCCTGCCCACCCACCACGAGCCGTCTCCTGCATTCAGACATTCGATCAAGTCGCCTTCGATGAATCCCAGATCGCGTTTCGACTGCACACAAGATGTTAGCAATTGAGTGCATGTTAGTGGCACACCACCAAATCACAAACCTCTCCTCCCCAAGAATAGATGGCTCGGCACCAGCACGGAAATCGCGAGGGCAGCGGCGGCGGTGATAAGGCCATCATGTCGACGAATGTGCCGCGTCCGTGTCGCCTAATTGACCAGCTCTGAAGACGTGGGAGAGCAACCGGGTGAGGGAAGAGGAAAAGGATGGAAGAAAAGGCAAGGAAAGGGCAAGGGAAATTATCCCCGTCGCTGTTTATCCCTTGTCTGACAGAGCAAAATGTCGGGCGACAGGTGTGGGCAGCTGATGAACCGACGCGTTCGGATCCTCGCCGCCTCGCCAGATGGAATCAGGCTGGCCCTCGAATGCAGCCCGATGACGCGATCTCGACCGGTGTCGCTGGTAAAAGCGTTGGAAAGAAAAAGAAAAAAAAAGGCCCCAAGTTTACAGACGGCGCATGTTCGAAATGTGCGATACAGCGGCGGTATCAAAAAGCATGGTAGCCTAGGTAGGCTCGTGTTGATGTCAAACGGGGGTGAGCTCGGCCGATAGCTTGGAATGCGGTCTCCAGCGAGGGAGCATCCAAGCACCGCAAAAGGACAGGCCCCGGTACCTCTGTGTGCAGGCAGGGCAGGGCAGGCTAGGACGAGAATGAGCAGCTCACCGAGACTGTCTGGCGCAAACAAGGCTGGTGCTGTGCTGTTGTGTTGTGTTGCAGCGTATCGCGGACGCTGGATTGGGCGCTGCACCAAGCGAGATTGCAGCAAGGCATGGACGCAGCTGGAGGTCCGCTTCTCAGCATATCCCCGGTGGCTGGGAACTACGGGACTGGCCGACGAAAAGCTGCCGGCGAAGCCTTGCAAGGGCCGCTGGGACAACAGAGGGGCAGAGGCCGTTGCCGTGACAACTCTGGCTGTGGCTGGCGGAAGGGAGGGCGGCCCCTCGTGTTAGCGCCATCGCACGGTGCATGGCGCTAAAGGATCAACTGAAAGGCCAGGCGCCAATGGCGAGCTAGATCTGGCGCGGCGGGTGGCTGGGGATCGCGGTTCCATGGCGACGGCTGCAGCGCTGCAGCTGCGAAAGGGCGGCCTCGAGGCTCTGCGCTACAGCATGATATGGCACGGTGTCAGAATTACGTACTAGACGTGCTATAGACGTGCTATAGACGTGCTAGGCGTGCTAGGCGTGCCAGGCGCCGGGCAGCTCCGTTATGACGATCCAATGACATTTGCGACCGCGCCGGCAGCAGAGGGAGACCAGACAAAGTCCCTGGATGGACGCCTGCCTGCCTGCCTCGCGCCAGGCGGTGCTCCGTCGACTTGCACAAGCTCGCTGATGCTGCAGAAGCTGAAAGGATTGATGCAGTGCTTTCGTGCATTGGCGCGCCCACGACCTGAGCAGCGGCTGCATCCTGTTGATCCTCGTTGTGCGCGGCATCTCATCTCAGCTGGGCAGGGCGTTTGCGCGTTTTTGCTGCACGTGCCGCAGCCTCAATCGCAAGCCACGGCAACAACCTAAAATTGCATCGCCAGCACGGCCATATGGGCCGAGCTTAATTGGCGCTGTGCTTACCTGCTAGCAGTGCTGTAGCGGTTTCTGATCCAGCTCGGACTGGGCGGAACCGCCAAAGACAGCTATCCCAAAGCGGAGCATTGTAAACAAAAGCTACCCCTAGCTGAGCGTGGCTCCACTGCCCCGGACAACCGACCACTCATTCGTGCTCTCATCAATCTGCTAGCAACACTTGGCCGGCGAGGTACTTAGAGCGCTGCGACCTGTGTATTGGCCTTGGGGCTCCGACCGTTGACACTTCTTGATCCGATCGCTCTTGGCTTCTGCCGGCTCCAGGTCTGCGGCAAGTCCCACCCGTTTGCTCGAGCTGCCAGAAGCGAGTATCGATTCCCAGGATCTGCCCCTGACCGTTCGTGCTGGCTTCCAGAAGAGGGCCAAATTAAAAGAACCAGATAGCTAATATCGCTTGGGCGTCGCCAAAAAATGGCCGATGACGAGGGCCTTGCGGACCGCTATCAGGTGCTAGAGGAACTAGGCCGTGAGTCTCATCGGTGATCCGCAGTTCATGCGCTGTCGTGGATCGCATCGCTAACTCAGGGGCTCCAGGTGGCAGCTTTGGCGTCGTGTACAAGGGAATCGACAAGGTCACTGGAGAGACTGTGGCTATCAAGCATGTAAGCTCTTGTCTTTGTTCGGCCGACCAAGTGGCTGCCCTCTCTCCGTCAAACAGAGTCCCTTTGACTGACATCTTCATCTGCGCCAGATTGATCTTGAATCCAGCGACGATGATATTCAAGACATTCAAGCCGAAATTGCTGTTCTCAGCACTTGCGCTAGCTCCTACGTAACCCAGTACAAGGGCTCGTTTCTTCGAGGGCACAAGCTATGGATCATCATGGAATATTTAGGTGGCGGATCCTGTCTTGACTTGGTGAGCAAAGGCCATTTCCCTCCCGTCCGCGTCTATCCCTAATCAGTCGCCCTGCTGCAGTTGAAACCAGGAAATTTTTCTGAAGCTCACATCGCCATCATTTGCCGCGAACTTCTTCATGGAATCCAATATCTGCATTCGGAAGGCAAAATCCATCGCGATATCAAGGCGGCAAATGTGCTGCTTTCAGATGTTGGCAAAGTGAAGTTGGCCGACTTTGGTGTTGCCGCTCAACTCACAAATATCAAATCTCAGCGGAATACGTTTGTCGGCACTCCGTTTTGGATGGCCCCCGAGGTGATCCAACAAGATGGATACAGCTTCAAGGCGGATATCTGGTCTTTGGGCATCACCGCAATGGAGATGGCCAACGGAGAGCCTCCTCTTTGTCATATCCACCCGATGAAGGTGCTTTTTCAGATCCCCAAAAATCAGCCACCGCGACTAGAAGGCCATTTCAGCAAAGAGTTCAAAGATTTCGTTGCTCAGTGTCTCACTAAAGAGTGCAATCGACGACCCAACGCCAAGGATCTACTGCGACACAGATTCATTCGCTCGGCCGGCAAAATTGAGGCTCTTCAAGAGCTTGTTATGCAGCGACAGATGTGGGATGCGAACCAGAATCGCCAGAAGCATCCGATTTATTACCAAGAGACGCTGCAACCTATTTCATCCAAGGGCGACGACAACGAAGCATGGGTATTTGACACCGTAAAATCGGTGGCATTACCGAAGCAGCCAATCGCCAAGCAGCATAAACAATCTTCTGTATTTGCAACAGCTGAAGAAGGGTTGCGCAAGTCGGACCTTGACGAAAACTCTCTGGGTTCTTCGTCTCCGGCCACAAGCACCATCCGGAAATCGACAGTCCGGCGCGCTCCTTCTATTGTACAAGTTCCCTCGGCATACGCTAATGGCTCGCCCCGAAGCGCAATGGTCGCCCCAAAGAGGCCTCTCCAGCCTGATACGTCTTTTGGAAATTCGGGATCGACTATGCGCCTTTTCCGAGGAGTCCCGTCAGATGGCTCGGCTGGCATGCGTGGTAGCAGGAGTATGTCTCCTGATGACGATGTGTTTGTCGATGAGAATATTCCTCCACCAGTGGTTCCATCGGCCGAGCCCCAGAGCAAGGAAGGCCTTTTGGGGCGGAGGCTACACTCTAAGGCAGTAGAGCCTACGCTTGCAGAGCTTCATGCGCAAGCCTCAACGGCGCAGAAACGCGAGGCCATAGCTAAGCTATCTGACGCGTTCGCGGCACTGGATGCCGTTGATCCCGAGGGAACGTATCATCTCATGAACAGCCTCGTCGCTGCCATGAGCCAAGATAACAAACTGAACGCGGCGGTATTTCGCCAGTCTATGCAAAAGATTCCGAATGACGGCACCTCTCAAGGAACGGTGGTTGTTAAGAACTCTACCCCATCAGCGAGCCCTGCCAAGATAGTGCTAAGCCCTCACCTCCGAACCCAACGTCGACGCCAGCTTGAGTCGCCGGTATCGAAAGAGTCTCTCAGAGAGCAAGATAAAGCAGCGATTGAAGAAAATTATCCTGGACGAGAAGCACAGCTGGGTATGGAACATTGCAAGCAGCTATCAGACGTACTCTACAACCGTTGGGCAGATGGTTTGCGCATCCGGTGGCCAGCTATCTGATCCGGAGCCAAAGACCGACAATTAGGTGTGTCTTTTGGGTGATACGATTTGAAACGAATTTAATAGATGGAATGATATCGTTAGGATTGTCGTGGCAAGAAAATCAAAGCCAATCAAACGACTTGTACGATTTCAAAATGCGATATAATGAGCTTGCATACCGATACCAGCCGCAAGAAGATGAGCTACCACTGGCGTGGAGGGGCGTTTAGGATCTTACGAATGTTTTAGGAGCGCTTGACCTTGATATTGGAAAAGTAAAAGAGGCAGTGAGACACACATATTGGAGTGGACCATTACTTTTTTCTTTGCGTTTTTTTCCCCCTACTTCTTACTTTTCTCTTTTCTTTTTAATCATCTCTTCTTCTCCAATTATTGTTCTTTTCTCATTAACTTTTTTGCTTACTTGTTGCGGTTAGAAGAATGGGCGTTTAGGATGATGGTTACGGTCGATTTCTTTCTACTCTGATGAATGTATATATGATGCACACATGATTGCCATGTTATGAGTGCACCTATCGAATGAATTGGCTTACTTCGTTGTATCAGTAAGATGGTGTATTACGACGTGATTGTCTTCTTTAAAAGGGGGGAAATGTATCCTGCACCCAGGTTCTGTTATCTAGCATGCTAGCTACTGCTGCTGCTGCTGCTGCTGCTACTACTACTTTTAAATATATACAACATATGCAATTAAATATTATATATATAGATTGACTACCTTCTTGAACTGCAACTGGGGTGCTAGATAGCCAATTTAGGGCGCGACGCTTTCATGACTCTGTTGACTCGAGCCCCAGTTTGATCCTCCAGTCTTTAAACTCATCTGTCAGGATATCACCGTGGCCTGTTTCCTCTGCTTTATATACTTCAATAATGGGCGAATTAGCTCGTCGAGAAATTCTCCAAACGCCTTCGTCGTTGACCGTCTGCATGAGCCCTGTTTATAAAAGTGGTAAGAACAGATGGAAAGAGAGGAATGAAACATGGAAGAGAAAAGAGAAAAGATGGGCCTACAATCTAAGAAAGCAGCCGCAAAATTGACGCAAATGTCTGCATTCCAGGCCGGGTTCGGTCGCGCATTTACCGTCTGCGGGATGTTGTGCGTCTCAATTTCCTTGATATCTACGAGGATGCCGTCACGCGTGCGGAACCCGACGATGATCTTTGGGACGCCCAGTAGGAATGACTGGATCCAATATTTCATGAGTTTGCGGTGGAAGTTTTCCATGTCGCCATTGTGGCGGATCTCGGCTGTGGTTTTGAGCTCAACCCAGTTGATGGGGCTTCCTTTGTCTTGAGGCTTGGAGTCCCATACTGTCGATTGGCATTGCATTAAGTTTCGTTATTCATCTATAGACTCATGACGGGAAGAGAATTCAGTAGGAGACTTACTTGCGTCAACTTCGCCTCCTAGACAGAGGATAGCCTTGCCGATGCCTGTTCGGACAATGGAGCAGTACTGTTCTTTGTTGTTGACGATTTGGCTTTCGCGGGTTTCGATGAAGTCTCTTGATGTTTCGGCCCAAGGAGATGGGAGTGTAGATAGCGTCTCGAATTTATACCCTTTTTTTGGTGAGTTAATTGGTAAATGATTACGGCGGCAGATGAATGCCTATGCTCACCCCAAAATTGCATCACATCGAGAGATTGGCCTCTGCGAGGCTTCCCGCGGTCTTCGTTTTGCCTAGAGAGCATCTTATGGTCGTGGTTTTCTTCGATGAAGCTATACCTGAGTCAGCAGCCAGCTCATAGTAGGTAACTTCGTTTCGCACCACGCACATTGTGCCCTATAGAATATCATCATGGTTAAACATACAGCCAAAAGCCAGTGGACGTATCAAGAACAAACATACCTGATATAAAGTGGCATTCATTTCAAAACTACTATATGTCAGATGGGTGTTTTACGATGGCGTCTGAGGTGGGTGGAATGGAGTGCTACCCGTCAAATCGTTCAAACGGCGCAGCCAATATCTAGGATAAGCAATTGTGAGCTACAAAAAATACTGAAATTTGATTTCTTTCGGTTATTTTGGGGTTGGTAAATCAGGAACTGATTGATGCCGAAATGTGACGATGCAAAGGACAAAATAAACAGTACCTTGGTCATCATGCCTCTCCATGTGACTATATTCGCATCTATCCTGGTCCTAGTCTCTTGCTCATGAGAAACGATGGTTTTCAGCAAGCTGTCGAGATGTTCAGCTTTGGAATCGTCATGCTTCACAAAGGTGTCGAATCCAAGAGAGAGATCCGCCCCAAGCTGAGGAGGATAGTAGTATTTTATAGATGAATCATCGGGGCGATATTCGTGATTCTCATCGTAAGAGAAGCACGCAAACTCCTATTCAGACAGCCTGTAAGCCTGTGATTGACGAGAATAAACTTTTTTCGAAACCCCCCTTTTTTACAGAAATCAATATGCCAGGTGCCACATTTCGGCACAACGCAGCTTCTTCCAAGTACATCTACTCACCTTGGGCCTCCGCACAGGCTGGCTATCGCCTGAAAACCGCATTACCGGCTCTATGGAAAAATTGGAGGCCATTTTGGGAGCCGCAGGCACAGAGAATCTGAGGCTATTGCCATATACTAGACAACAATGATCGGCAGGCGACTTGCTGGCATGTGAGACGTGCAAATAAGGTGAATGAGAGAGGTTGATCTTAGCGCGTGTGGACGCTGGCGGGAGCAATAGCGGTAAAGCGTCAATGGCGGTTCCCTTCAGGTCGGAGCCCAGTTAATACAGTGCAAAGAAGCACCCTGGTACTGGTATAGCGATTGAAGGATTACCGGCGGCAGACGTGCAGCATGCAGCCAGGATCGAGACGCCACCGCGGGTCAGCAGCCGATCTAAAAACGGTTATTGTTATTTACTTCAATCTTGGGTTTTTTCTCTTCTGTGTGTTGGATACGTTGTGACTGGCTTTGACGAGGGTCTATAAGAGACGGATGTTAGGAAATTACACGAGACTCTATGTACATGTACCTAACAGTGCTAATTCGTCTACACACCTGCTGTGCAACTGTCCGAATGAAGAGAAATGTGCCGTTTCGTCGGTGTGCGATTTCTGTACCACCTCTTCGATGATAAGTAACATACAATTGAAAAGGGGCATTGCCATCTACCTGCATCCATAACTGTGACCAAATGCCGCCTTCATGCCGCCCTCCAGGCACACAGCGACGGGCACGGCACTTTTGGACGCACAAAGCATGAAGAGGCCCGTGGCCTCAGTTGTTTGTCACCTCGATCAGATGAATGTTGGTTCTGCGCATTGGCTCATGCCGCCTTGATACCGGTACCAGATACCTTTGTATGGGTCTTTGCATGGCAGCGTACTGTAGGTAGGTAGGCACTGGATCTACAGTAGCCAGGCAAGGTACCTACACCTCTCAGCAGGCAGGAAAAGTGGATGAACGGCTACATGTTCAAAGATTTGGACAAAGGTGACGAGGAAATGACTTGCTGTTCAGATTGTGCACACGCACGCACCCTTTTCTGACTTTTTTTTTCTTCCCTTGAATGGGTGGCCCAAAAAGCGTTTGCATTGGCAGTCTATTTAAGCACGTTAGGGAGGGCCCAAACCGTTGTAGAAAAAGGCATCGTTGAATCCAAACGAGATTCTTTCTTCTTCCAACATTCAACATTCGTCCACGCCTTCTCTCATCCGCCAACAGTCAAAAGTCGACGCTTTCATTTGCAACACTTGTTCTTCTTCTTCTTCTTATTTTCATCACCTCTCTGCCCACTTCGACAGCCCATCTCCTTCTTTTTATCTCCCCGATCACCGCTATTCTTATCATCTTCACTCCAGAAGTGTCAGCGCAAAGATCATCATCGCCAGCGCGTTTCCCCAGCGCCTCGCCCCGCCAACCAGCGCCTTTTGACTCGCTGGAATTTAGAGCCGGCGCCTCCACGTGATTAGCCAGTCCAGCTCCCTGGCTAAGAGACTCCTGTTGCCTCGCCCTTGTCAGACCTTCTCAAATCGTCGCTTGGTGGGCCGCTGGCGCATCTCAGCCTCGTCTCTCCAATCGTCGCCGTGCGCTCGACTTACATCCTTTCTCCAGCGTCGAGCGCTGTGTCGCCAGGCTTTTTGGCGCAGGCCGTCTGGGCTCGCAGCAACTCCAGAAGCAGCTTCTGTGCCGCAGAGCTGGTTCGCCCTCCGCAGCGGAAAAGGCATCGCACTCTGCCCGCCAACTCATCTCATTCAAGCCAATGCCGAGGTCACGCAGAGGAGCCGCAAAGAAGTCCAAGAATCGCAAGGCGCCCGCTGAAGAGGACCTAGGCTGGTACACCATCAGGCGCATCCTTGATGAGAAGACCGTGAGAGGTCGTGTTCAGTATTTTGTCGAATGGGACGATAACGCCGTCACCGGGCAAGCATATGATCCTACCTGGGTTTGTCTAACACATGATGCTCCTCACGTATAAGCCTGCGCGCGCAGATGGGCATTTCGCTAACTAGCATGTACAGAGCACTGAGGTCACGACTTTGGCCCTACAGGAATGGGAACGGGTCAAGGCTCAGCGTCTTCAAAAGGACTGCCAGCAACAACAGCTCGTTGACGAGCAGCTTGAAGAACAACCTCAGCCAAAGCCGGCATCGGGCTCAGACCCAGAGTCGGATCTCCAGGAACAGCAAGACCAGCAGTCAGCAGTGCAGCTGCCAGGTCACCAGGAACAGCAAGTGCAGCAGGAGCCCGTGTTGGATCAAGAAAGTGACGCGAGCCAACCACCGCGACCTGCTCACCGGCGTCGCCTAGTAAAGATCAACCCATCCCAGCAGAAGCGCAAACGCTCAGCCTCTGTAGCTTCATCTTCTTCCGATTCATCTTCTATCCGCCCTCGTAAAGTTATCAGAAGCGACACGTGCGGATCTCTGTGCGACGAGCCCGGAGCGTCTCTCGTTTCATCGCCTTCAATCTCCACCCCTTCCGAACTTCCAGATCTACCTGACGTAGATATTTCAGAGTATCGCTCACGAGCTGCCTCGGCTCTGATAGTCGAGATCCCTAAGAACGCGAATATCAACCGGGCTGATTATCTGAGTGTTCTTGGCTCACAGTCTACTGTCAAATCCACGCAGTCTCTGGCCGAACTTGAGAGCGAGGATAGTCGTGTTTCCATCGTACCAAGCAGCCAAAGAGCCCATTCGGGATCCCAGCAAGGAACAGACCGATCCTGGACTCAGAACCCTATCCCACAGGAACTGCTACAGTCATCCCCTGGGTTAATTCAGTCTCAGCCTCAAGGCTGTTCACCCGAGTCTAGTTCTCGTGTCATTCCAGATTCCCTTGAAGATCCTTCAACAGCAACCTCACAGCCGTCTGGCAGGGTCACTGAGGGGGAAGCATCAGAGAATCGCATTCAAAAACTTCATGATACTGTTAGCTCAGACATCCCTTCTCATCAGCCTGATCGACCAGTGGAGATTCCAGAAGCAAACAGCCCTGCCCTGTCTCCATCGCTATCACACGGCACCCCAGCAGCCCGCGCATCGCAACTTGTGATATCCTCGGGGTCTTCAGCACTTGTCATCACGCAATCCGACGCAAGCCCAAGGTTTCTTACCCAGCCACCAATCCCACCTGTCTTGGAGCACTTGGAGAGTTCTATAACTAGCCGAATTTTCGAATCCCCTGCTCATCCTGCCACAGAGATTGTGTCTACTATCAGCTCTAGCACTCCATCTGCATCGGATCCAGGAGCGTCTCAAGCTGCTCAAATAGTTTCTCATCACTTTAAGATACTATCTCGGCCTCCTACAGAGAGCGAGTCTTCGGAAAGCTTGCCCAAGTCTCAAAGCACGCCTCATCAACCTATCGACGTCAGAGATCAAAGCCTCTTCTCGGCCTCAAAGACTATCAACTTTCTACTACCAGCATCGGCATCTGGAATCAGCCGTCTAGCAGCGGCTACGGGCCCACAGTCTAAGCCAGTCACCCCTCTGAATACTTTCAAAGTGCGAAAGATGGAAAACGAAACTCCCGAGCAAACTTCCGAAAGGATACAACGAAGATTGGATGCAGAGCTCAATGCAATATTTCGCCTAGATGAGTTCGATACCACGTCTGCTTCTCCAGAGTCGCATCAGATGCAATCTAATCAGCCTTCGACGGAGGTGCAAGAAGAGCATATTACGCCAGCTGAGGAAGGCACAAGGGATACGAATATTGAGCTACCCATGCAGTCATCCCCACTGCCCCTTGGCGTTGGACCTCTTTCTATTCAAGAAAGAGCGCCTTCAGAGAATGCAGAAGCAGTATCTGATGAGACTGCGCACAACAAGGACAGTGTTCTTGCTACAATATCCGGATCGCGGCCCACAGCTCCTCGAAGGACCGTTGCTGAAGAATTGGCTGATGTATTTAGCCCAGTCTTTGGCGAGGCTGGGTCGGGACAGCCGCAATCTGTCCCTGAATCTGTGCAGGCAGAACCCATAGAGGCAGAGCAAACCACAGTCTCCCTTGCGGACATAAGTCGCCAACCGGAGCCGGCTTATAAAGATATCCCTCTCCTGTCTTTTACGCATCCTAATGAACCCCTGATGCCGGAGCCTTCCTCAGATGTTACACATTCTGAGCAAGTTCATAGCGAACCCAGCCCCACCGAAGCATCAGCATCTCCACCAGCAGCACAATCTTCAGCAGCTGCTCTCCAACAGCATACAGTCACCCTCCCATTCCAAGCAAGTCTTCGCCAGAGATACAACAACATAATAGTTGAGTACAGGGTTCCTTTCTTGGAGTTTAACAGGTGTTTCAGCGGCGAAGACTACTCAGAACCGGATCCATCACTGGTAAATCGCATCGACGAGCTATTCAATAACTTGTTGAACGTGTGTGATTACCCTGAGAATATTGTGGGAAGCGACCTTGAAAGGCTACCTCCAGCACAGCAAGCCAAATATTGCTGCGACGCTAACCCAAAGTTCAATTTCATATTTGAACTCCTAAGTGGAATTGAGGATCATTCCAGCATTTTAATCGTTGCTCGCTCGCCTGAGCTCCTTCGGCTCCTTTCTCACTTGGCAGAGTCTCTCAAGATGCAATTCAGTTGTGAAGCCATTGGCAGATCAGATCTCTCGACCGGTGACTCAAATTCTAAACTCGTTCTAGCGCTACCAACTGAAGACATCGATTCTCGAGATTTTGATGTCGTGATCGGATATGACCACTCCTTTAGGCACTCTTCTGTTGCTCAAGAATTATCAAGAAACCCCAGCGCCAATAGACGACAGCTTATCTTGGTACTAGTTACAACTCATTCAATCGAGCACATCGACCTCCACATACCAGAAGATTTGCCTCCAATGGAGCGAAAAAGCGTCTTAATCTCTACGATTGTCCGCGCTTGGAAGTTGGTGGAGAGTCCTAACCACGGCTACCAAGAACCACATGAGATTGCTTCTTTGTTCCTAGAATTTCTATCAAGTGATGAAGACACGCCGATGTGGGACCCAATACCTGTCCCAGAGGCCATCCTTGACGTTTATGTCCATACTCAGCCACAGTCACAGATGCTCTCAACAATCTCACAGCAAGACCGCGAACTTGGTCGAAAACGCAAACATGTAAGGCGGCCTTTAGTAGTTGAGGAATGGCACAGTGTATGAATATGAAGTACTAACTCATATGGCGTATTAGAATGATTTTGACGACTTTGATAGCAAGAGACCACGAGTGCTCTCTATTGGACAAATCACCTCGTCAATTGGAATGGGCAGGCCTCCATTATCTGACGAAGTAAAAGCTCTATTGGAAAGCGCCACGCCTAAAGAGGATACCTCTCGACCGGAAGTATTGGTCAACGTTCCTCAAGCAGTCCTGCAAATTTTAGCAGAAAAGGTATGCCTCATATCATATCCTCTTTTTTTTTAACAAAAAAAATGATATTTTGTCTGACTTTGCGTAGTTTGCCGAGTATGAACGTCGCATAGAAGCGAACGATCACGAGGCAGAATACAAATCTGTCATTTCGGGCCTTGAAAAGCGGCTCAAAGATTATGAGAGAACAGCGCACAAGATGTACGAGTCACAGCGTGCTGCACTGCAAGACCGTTCTCGATTCGAGACTGAGAAGCGCAAATCCGAATCTGCCATGCAGTCTGCAGCAAACCAGTCCGAGAAGGAAGCCCAAAAAGCAAAGCAGAGAATTCTAGAGCTTGAAGCTACCGTGGCACGACTAACAGAAGACCCCAATGCCTCTAATCCACAGGATACACCTTTGGCAAAATCTGAAAGCCTCTTCCTGGAAGCACAGGCCAAGGTCGTCTACCTCGAGAAGCGCTTAGAGAACGCCCACAAGGACACAGAATATATTCGGAGCTTGTATCAAGACGCAGCCGATACGGCTTCTGGATTGAAAGCAGAAAATAACCAACTCAGAAGCCAGAACGAGGACCTGGACAAAAAGGCGTCTGAGAACTTTGCTCGAATCCATGAGATTCAGGAGCGAAATACTACCAAACTATATTTTGACCAGATCACAGAGCTCAAGTTTCAAGTCAAAGAACGAGAGATAGAACTAGATCGCGCTCGTGAGGAGCTACGACAGCTCAAAAATGGACGGCGGGAGACTCGACAGTCTAGCGTACCTCGAAGTCCACGCATGGGTATGATGAGCCCACGGACAATTTCCCGAGCATACGGAGGTCCAGCTAGCAGAGGGGCTAGCCCGGCCTCGGGAGCTGGCGTCGAAGGTATGCAGTTTTACGGCCAACAGCCAGGAAATGGCCGATGGGATCATTTAAGAGGATAATGAAGGGGGGAGACGGGGTGTGTTATAACGTTTAACTGCGATTGGGGACTGGAGGGGACTTGCAACCTAATTTTCTTTCCTTTCCTCATTCTCTTTCTTTTATGCTGAGTTGTTTGGTGCCTGGGGCTAAGGGAAAGAGGTGTTGTATTTCCACGCTCTCCTTTTTATTTGCTCTTTTCTCTTTTTATTGCGCCTCTTTCAAAGGATTCGTCCTTTTTCTTTTGTCTTTTCTTTGTGCTTCAATAGGGTATTGGTCAAAGGTGGTTTGCCTTACTGCAAGGTTTGAGATGGATACATTATATAAAAAAGGTATATAAAGAAAGGTTCGCTCAGGGCATCATATGAGAGCCGATTTGCAGAATCTAAGTAGCACGCGCTATTAACAAATAAATTGACAAAGCATTGGGTGTAATATTTACAGTACAACCCCAAGATGTAGCACAGTAAGAGGAATTTATGAAGGCATGTTTTTTCTTCTTTTTGTTTTAAGATTTGTTGAGACAACTAGACGTTGTAACCAACAGGAGGGAGCAGTATACACTACGTGCTTCATCAACTATAATAACACATTGGTTTGGGATGCCGCTACTAGCCTCCTTTCCCATCAACCGTCTAGCACCTTCGCTGTTCCTTCTTCACTCCAAATATAAATAATACCATGTACAATACTCTGAACAAGATTTTCTTTTCTTTCTCTTAGATCCTCGGTTGGACAGCGAGAAAATTTACTTCTCCTCGGGGTACAGGTCCTCCTTCAGCTCGACGCCAAGCTCCTCTCGCAGGGGCTTGAGCTCGTCCAGGTACTGCTGGTACTGGTTCTTGTTCTCGACCTTGGCCTTGATGCCTGTAGATTGAGTTTGCGTTAGCATGCTAGCTTTTGGACAAATGACGTAATTTGATGTCCGCGACAAGAAGTAGAAGAGGGAAAAGATGAGAATAAATAAGAGCAAGGGCATGGAGAGGTATATAAGCATGACTCAATAAGCTTTTCTTCATGCATATATACGTTGAGGATATATGTGTATATCAAAGGTGGGGATGCTGATGACTCCTCAATTCAACACAACGAAAGATGGGTGAGGGCAGGCCATTACCTTCAAAGATGCGCACGGCGGTAGCAAAGTCGTTGACTCTTCGGGCAGCCTTGAGGGCAGCAGCGACGACGGAGGGTGAAGGGACGAGATCGTAGGCGAAGGCGTTGTTGAGGTTGCGCTAAAAGATGACTTAGCATATCATACGATTCTCTAGCTGGAGCTTTGTGGAGGGTCATTTTTTTTTACCTGGAGCTCGAAGACGTCCTGCACAGAATCAAACTCCTTCTCGAATCTGTGATTGTGTTCATAAATCTCGTCAGCCACTGGACAAGTTCATTCGGTATGCATAGCGTAGCACAGCAGCATGTAGAGCGTTGTTGATTGGGTCGCTTTTCCTCTCCCCCCCGGACAACCTCCAAAAAAAAAGCTGTAAATGTCCCATTCTGCCGCCCACTTTATTTTTTTTCCCTCCTCTTTGCGTTGTATACATTGCCTCTCCCGCGGCGCATTGCGCCCCAATCGCCGTGCCGTCGATGCGTAAAATGGAAAATGACGGGCGTCTATGGTGATCCTCACCTGGCAGTGAACTCCTCAAAGGTCTCCTCAGCGTGCTCGGCCTTTCGGGAGGCAGAGATGCTGAAAGGGCGAGCAGCGACGACGGCCGAGCGGACGGCGAAGGGCGCGGGACGAGCGGCGGCGCGGACCATGGAGGAGCCGCGAGTGGCGGCGCGGAACAGGGCGGCGGACTGCATGGCTGGACGGACGAAAGATTGAGAGAGAGAGAGAGAGAGAGAGCCCTTTTTGGCAAAGAGAAGAGAGAGGAGTTTTGGTGTTTAGAGCGTTTTAGGCTTGTCTAGATTGGCAGAGGTGTTTTGGAGCAAAGAATCGTCTGAGAGGCGGCGGGGATGACTAAGCGGTGGGGATTGCCTGATTTACCGGGCAAAGGCGGAGGGAGAGGGCACAGTACGAATTGGTTTTATGGCGGGGCTGAGTGCTGGTGTATATTGGCGTTTACGTGGACAGTGCAGACTGTGCGAGCGCGTACGGGTTGGAATGTTACTTTTCAATAAGCCAAATTCTATTCGACGAGAGAGGCCGCATGCATTGCGAGCTGCTGATGCCGAGACGAAAGATGCATGCCGAGCGATAGGCTATCAGATGGAACCAGCATCTCCGCAGCAGCGTTGCGAAGATTTGATAAAGCTGTAAAGCTCTGTCAGTACTGCAGTTCACTGGCCACCTTGAAGCTGAGTAGCGTTATACAAGATTCTACCGAGGAGTTTACACACATGGTAAGAAATCCTCGGTCCCGGGCTAAGATGATGCCCGCCACGGAAGTGCGTCGGGATCGCCGTGCTGCCAATTGCGGCGGTTCTTGCATTTGCTTTCTTCGCATCGGATCCTCCGAGGCCGTTCAATTAGCTGCCATGATGCCAATTGATGGTATCGCTGGCTAGAGCACACCAACAGCTCTAATTGGTGAATAATTCTTGGCCCAGGAAATATATTCGGGGCGTTTAAAGCTCTTGGGCAAAATGAGCACGAGGCCGGCACCAAGCCAGGGCGTTTCAGCTCCCGCCATGATGGACTTTTCAGCCGCCGCCCTTGCATGAATTGACCTCAGTCTGTCGTATCGGTCATCCCAATATGCTTGCTTTATGTACTAAATGTTCCTGGCGTTCCTTGCTTCTGCCTTGTTCAACAATCAAATCCCATCGCATTCGCTTCCGGCGTCCGCGCAGCGCCGAAATTACGTGGCATCCGGCAGCACAGCTGGAGTCCCTGCCCGGGCCGAGGTCACGTGCGAGGACCAGAAGGTGTGCATGTACATTCGGAGCCAGGCAAGCAGAGGTGTGAAAAATGAAGAGCCGTAGAATTATTAAGTGCGTACAAATCAATAACAGAAACATATTCTACAACAATTGCTTCTTCATACATATTGTATGTGCGTTATATAGATATGTGTGTACCGGATTTCCGCACCCCCTGTATTTCTGTGCCCCGCGTGAGCACCAACTACTTGCGTTTGCCCATCTCCGACAGTGCCCAATCACATGCGCCAAAGGCCAGATGTACACTTGGCCTCACTGCAGCCAAATTTCCACTCTGGAATAGGGGATGAGGCGTCTTAGTCTGTGCTAGTGCTAGTGTAGAGTGCGCGTACTCGATGCTGGCGACGCTCCCGTGCCGAGTATTACCAAACACTATTTCTTCTGCCCTCCAACCTTTTTTTCCCCTTCTCCTCCTTCTCCTCCATCCCCCCCGCGAGAGAGTTGCCATTGTCTTCGTCTCGGAGTTTGGTTGGCTTCGTCGAGTCTGATCGTTTCCCTCCCTCTTTTTCTCGTCATTCCTTCGGTGTGCAATTTTTTTTGCCTCGATTCAAATCTACGGACTGCAATTGCAATTGCAATCCCCTTTTTTTTTTCTTTTAATATTTTTTTGGGAAGTCGTTTCTTCGCGTCGCGTGTTCACTAGATTTCTCTTCTTCCTCAATTGAATTGCAGGAATCTGGTCCGAAATCACCTTTGCCCATCATGTCGGCTCCCGCTACGTTCTACGAGCAATTGCCGCTCCCTACGCTCGATCGCCCTTTCGGCATCCACCTATGGCCCATCTTTGACAAGCTCTTCACGACCGTCGTTGGCTACTCGGCCAATGACTTCGAGTTTGTGCCCTTTGAGACTCCCATGTCCACCCTGAAGTCGACGTCCATCTTCATCGTCATCTACTACTTCATCATCTTTGGCGGTCGAGAGCTGATGCGCAACCGTGAGCCCTTTAAGCTCAAGGCGCTCTTCCTCATCCACAACTTCTACCTGACCGCCATCAGCGGCTTCCTCCTGGCTCTCTTCATTGAGCAGCTTCTGCCCACTGTTGTCCGCAAGGGTATCTTCTTTGCCATCTGCAACCACGATGGTGGCTGGACGCAGCCTCTGGTTGTTCTCTACTACGTAAGTGAGATTCGTTGGAACGCGAAACGTGGCGGTATGGCTAACCGTGTGTGATTTTTCTAGCTCAACTACCTGACCAAATACCTTGAGCTGCTCGACACCGTCTTCCTGTTCCTCAAGAAGAAGCCCTTGACCTTCCTCCACTGCTACCACCACGGCGCCACCGCTCTTCTTTGCTACACTCAGCTGATTGGCTTGACCTCCGTCTCTTGGGTTCCCATTATCCTTAACCTGACTGTGCACGTTGTCATGTACTGGTACTACTTCCAGAGCGCTCGTGGCATCAAGATCTGGTGGAAGGAGTGGGTTACTCGTCTCCAGATCATCCAGTTCATCATTGACTTGGGTAAGTGACTAATCGCCACCTTATGTTTTTTCTCTCAACATTGACTAATTTGGATTTGACAAACAGGCTTCGTTTACTTCGCTTCCTACACCTACTTCACCTCGACCTACTTCCCCTCCATGCCCAACGCTGGCAAGTGCGCCGGTGAGGAGTTTGCTGCCTTTGCTGGCATTGGTATCCTCAGCTCATACCTGGTCCTCTTCATCTCCTTCTACTTCGCCACCTACAAAAAGGACGGCAAGGCTACTACTCGCAAGTCTCTGCGACGTATGAGCCAGGCTCCTCTCCCCGACCCTGTCCACATGGCTACCTACTCCAGCGGCAAGACCAATGGCACCACCACTGGTGCCAAGACCAACGGTGCCACTGCTAGGTCCCGCAAGGCTTAAATTGGCCGCATCTGAGGCCATTGAGATGTCTTATGAGAGCACAACCATGTCTCGATCGAAAAATTTCAATGGCCAAACAGCTCAGACACTGTCAAGGTGCCGAGCATTCTAATACTTTTGATGAATCTCAAGCACTTGCTACTACAAGGGGACTATTACACTTTTTAATCTCTATTTTGGACATGAGGACATTTCCAGCAAATGAACTAATACAAATCGCCCTTTGCGATGATGACATGTCTTCTGCGAACTATGACGACGGCGGTTGACGACGGGTATATGGATTAATTTGGGGAAAAAACTGGAGGCGTAGGACGGGCTAGGCAATTATTGTTATGAGACAACGTCCCGGGTAGGCTGAGCTGCACATGGAATGGCAGCGTCACGGGCCAGGAAAGTCATGCCAACCTGGCCTCGTTTTATTAATTATCTTCTGCCTTTATACTGTATTATACTTGGATGTATACTTTATTCACCTGGTATGCTCCTGAACCAGGAGATGAGTTAGATAGACGGGTGGTATGGGACAAGTGTTGATAACTACGTTGTTTCAGCATCTTTAGTATTTATGCAATTGAAGATGTGTCTGCCTTTTCTATATTTACATGAGCACGTGTCAATATACTCTCATCGGACTTGAGATCCAGTGCAATGGTGAATGGATGCTGAGAGATGGATGATCACTGGTAGACGCTGCGTCGACACGAGATGCCGGCAATCGGTCGTGTTCCGTTGGATCCTTTAAGCATATTTCCAAGCACAAAGCATAAAGTTAACAATAAAGCAGGCTTACTCAACTGCAGATGCAAGGGTTGCTTCTCGTAATCTCAAACGCAATTCCGGAGCCTTGATTGGAGCAGGCCAAAAAGGACCTGCAACTGTGAAATTGCCATGGCCCAGGAGCAAAGGCAAACATTTGACGGCACAGCCCGGTCACTGGGGCCAGTGCACATTAGCGCCTGGCTGCCAACTGGCGCGGATTCCAGCGGCCGTGAAATGATGCGGGGGAAAAGATTGGCTCTCAGGGCACCGCACCGCTGAAACCGCGTCCGCTAGGCTGCCCCCTTCAGAGGCTTGTTCGGGTCCTGCCAGCTGTTTCTCTTGCCCCTGGACGGGACTGCTTCCGCACGCCACAGCGGCAATGGGATAGACACAGGCTCATGTTGGCATACCAATTGGCACTTGGATCCTGACCTCGCCTTTTGCGACCCAACTTTTGTTTCTTCTCTCCTGTCAAGGCATCCAATCCCAGCATCCACCTTGAAACTGGGAAAACAGCCATTTTAAACGCTCAGCATACCCTAATCAATCTTTCTTTCTTTGTTACTCGAAGCCTCGATCACGTCTCTGTGTGCCTTTTCTTCTTTTTCTCTTTGCATTGCTTGCGAGAGACATCTGCAACTCTCTGAACCAGTCGCTGCTTCTCGCGGGCTGGGCTGCGGAGGGGACCCCGATTTCAGCCTCGTGGATTGTTCGTGGGGCACAAAGCTGCAAGGGATGCGCAAAACAAGTTTCAATCATCAGCACCGGTCCGGAGCATCGCTTCTTGTCACGCTTCCTTTGACATTTCGTTGTCAGCTCTTTTACTTGTTTTTTTGATCTCTTCTCTTTTTCTTTCTGTCTCTTATTCCTTTGTTTCTCGTTCCTTCATCAGTCCCTCGCTACGCGTCCATCACCTTGGCCAGCTTCGTCCTTTTCTTGCATCTGTATTTCTGCACGTAATACCTTTACCGCCTCTGTTTGGCTTCGTTTTGGCTCGGGCTGCGCTTGGTTTTTGGAACAATCAGCTCATCATCGCCATGAAGTTCCCCTTTCGGCGGAAGGACAAGAAGAAGCTGGAGCTCGCGAGCCCTCCTCCTGAATTGCGCCGCCCTGTTAGTACCAGCCGGGAACCATTCTTCCCTCCCAGTGTGAGGTCGAGCCAGCTCGTCGCCGTTCTCCCAGCCACGGTCCTGGGACGGATATTTGGCTTCGTCTGCCCCCATTCTCGCGATGAGACCTATGATGCGTGTGAGGAGAGCGGAAACGACGACGGTTGCATGCTGTGTGACCTGCGCGACCTGGCGCACTGTTCGCAGGTGAATCGAGCCTGGCATCAAGCAGCCACCAAGTCATTGTGAGTTGCCATTTGAGACTTTTGCCCCGTTCATGCATGTTTCCTAGCTGACTCTCCCTTTAGGTATCACAGCGTCCGCATCGACCAGGTTCATTACTGCAGGCTCGAGGCTTGGCTGGCTGAGAGGCGCAAGCAGACCAGATTTGACCGAAATGCCATTCCCGAGGATCCAGCTCAAGCGAGACTGAGACTGTTCCGCCGCACTGTTCGCGAAGACCCAACCCGTCTTGGCAAACAGGTTGAGTTATTGAAGACGCCTTACCAGGTACGCGAGTACTGCCAGGTCGAGTTGGCTCAGACCATTGCCGTTCTCCCCAATCTCAAGTATGTCGATCTGCCAGAGGGCATGTTCTCGGATGAGTCGAGCAGCTCGACGCTACGATTCGAGGTCCAAGCCAGATGCCCCAACATTCGAAAGATGACTTACAACGCAGGCTCGGAGCGGAGCTTGGCAGCGCTGGCTACGGGTCAGGTATGGCCTCGGCTTGAGGTTCTGGAGCTAAACGGCATCAGCGTCGACACCTTGACTATGAGAGCGGTGTTGAGCTCGTTGCAAAACCTTCGGGCTCTGAAAATGACCGACACGGAGAGCATCTCTGATGAGGTGCTGACGGCTGGAACGGGGCCTATCATGCCCTCGTTGGAGGAATTTGTGATGGAAGCAACGCCTCGAGTGACGGCTGCCGGCCTTATCGAGTATCTTGCTTGGCCAGAGACCCAGCGCGGACTCCGCGTCCTGACGCTGATCGATACTGGCGTCCACCCGCAAAGACTTCAAGAGATTTTGACGATGGCGCCGTACCTAAAGACTCTAGCCATGCAGGCCAAGGTGATTGAAGCATTTCCGCAGAACGCAGGCATCGAGCTGCTCGCATCGCAGAGCCTCGAGGTTCTGCGCTACGAGATTTCTACCGAGTCGGATAAGGAGGTGTATGCCACCATGAAGGCTAGCTGGTACACTTACCTTGCCTCATCTGTCCTTTCGGGGTCTATGCCTAAGCTGCGCAGGCTCTATGTTCACGACGAGTCCTTCCCCGAGCAGCTTCAGGGGCTGCCTCCTCCCAACGCGGGCCTCGCGGGAGCACATATGCGAACCCCGTCTCACAACTCGACTCACAGCACTCGCATGGCGTATGCAGGAATGCCAGCCTCTCCTACATACAACCCATACGCCAACACTCCAGCCTCTCCTACTTCTCCCAAATCCCCGTCACCCCGGCAGCTTATGCCTCGTGCTCCAGCAGCACATCGATTCAGCTCCAATAATCCATTTGCGGCGCACCTGCGACCTGCTGCTCCGCCGCCAGTGACCACCCTCGAAGTGTACACTAAGACCGATGAATTTGGCAAATGGAACTTTAGCAAGGTTGACGCATTAACCGCGGTTGGCCCTGCGCTGCGACGCCCCGTCAGCAGCTACGGCCTGGCGGCAGATGTCACCGGAGAGGGATGGAACCGAGGCGAGGTTCGACGCAGTATCATGGTCGGAGATGGCAGCGGTCTATTCTTGCCTCTGCCTCCACCGCCTGGCATGACAGACGAGTTTGGGCGCAGGGGATCTGCTGCATCGGATTCCTGGCGGCCTTCAAGCAGCGGTGGAGATTCTCTACGGCCGCCGCCATCACTTTGGCCGTGATTTTTTTTTTTTCTCGTCCCTTTTTTTCTTTTTTTTTCCTTCCCAAGGCAAATTTGCCCGCTTCGGTGTCATGGGGCTTTTGGTCATGAGGCACATACT
The DNA here is from genome assembly GCA_030708095.1 of Trichoderma sp. CBMAI-0020. Classification (NCBI taxonomy): domain Eukaryota; kingdom Fungi; phylum Ascomycota; class Sordariomycetes; order Hypocreales; family Hypocreaceae; genus Trichoderma; species Trichoderma sp. CBMAI-0020. Next base: position 761,862 of record JAJNCI010000007.1, read on the forward strand.
AGACATGATGATTGATGGTAGCAAATTGTGGTTTATGCCTTGATTTATCTATTTCCTTTTTCTTCCCATCATCATCAATTTCTAATCTTTAAGGATCACTGTAATATAGAAAACACACAAGGACTGAAGGATCTGGGACTATACTAGGGGTACATTAGCAGTCGGTTCGTAATTCTTTGTTGGCGTCGATAAAGTTTCTATTCAAAGTTCTTTGGCTTCGCTGGATTTGCTTCTTCATTTTGTTGTGCGGTATATTATCATTTTCTTTCCGTGCCATTACGGAAGATCCGTCATCCGTGGCTTATTATAGCAGCCAAAAGTTGACCCGCATTGAGGCGATCGATATAACCTTATCATATGATGTGTGTTCTATTTGTAGCTGGCGTGTGTGAGGCGTGACGATAAGCTTATGGCAGCGCCATGTGGTGTTAGTCATTCTCCGGCCGAACCAACTAGACGGTACCAGCATGACGCCTTTTGGTGGCTTTTTACTCTCTTGAGCCAAGCGGTGGAGTACGAAGATTAAGGTATTTTCCCGATTTAGAGCTGATGATTAAGGAAGAGGCTTAGCTGAAATTTCGAATTCCCTCTTTTTGAGTTTGTAGGGGACTTTTATGAAAGAATGGGCTTTTGCAAATTTAAGGTTCCCACAGCCTTGCAACCAATGTGGAAGTCACTTTTCAGGGCTGCGATACTGTGAATACTGTATGGGCATCAGGCACGACATTTCTTTCTTGGGTCGATTAGTCTGCTTTTGATCTTTGTTTGGTCTAGTTGACAGGAGGATGAAACCAGCTCAGGTGGGCGTTTGAAATGGGTATCCCTGGCGGTTAATCAGCGTCTGAGGAAGCTTTTGTATGATGATTGCTTGTCTAACTACATGTCTGTTGCATTTTTCTATATTCCAGTTGGATTACACATCACATGTGTGTTCCATCTATCCATATTCTAGTTAGGTATACCGAGAGTGCCGACATATTCACATGTGTGTTGCACCAAGATTTGCCGGTTTTAAAAGTAGGAAAAGGAAAGATAATGGTAGCCATACCTGGCAGGGATAAGTAACGGCACGTGTTGCAAACAGACGAAACATACATCCCCAAAGTGCCCATACATCTCTATATATCTAAAACATATACATATCATTGCGCAAAAGATAAGAAAGAAAAAATCATTGCGCTCACGTGGGATAGCCCACCGTACCGTGTATCAGGTTTTGTTTCGTCTTGGCGTTTAACTGGGTGACGAAGAAAAAAAAATTCATCATTTAAGAAACAATCGTCAAACAAACGTTCCTGTCGGCCAGGGGGGCACGGTTGGGGTCCCAGCGAGCCGTCCGTTTGATTGAAACGCTCGAGGCTGATGTTGAAACGAGGAAGGGGGGTCCAAAGGCTGTAACACATGGGCAAGAAAATGACGAGTAAATTTTATCGATTTTTATTTTCTTTGCACTACTTGGGTACCTTGGGCTTGGGATGAATCTCAGCATGATGCCTAAACGAGAGACCATTTTTCTCTTCACTGGGAATACTCCCTAATTCTCCGGTTTGGTCGGAGTATTCTCAGCTGTGGAATCTGTAGCTGGAGCTGCACAGCCGCTGTGGCTCGACGCCGCGTCGTTTCTATTTCTGAGTTCTTGTTGATGAAGATGCGACTAAACTGGTTGAGGCATAGAGGAGGCCGTATAGGAGCTGTGGCTGGTAAGCTATGGCTGTCACCCGTGGCACGGACCCCCCGTCAAAAAGAAGGTTTGCTGGTAAGAAGGTGTGGCGCATGCATCAAAGTTGGCGTCAACAGAAAGGTGTCAGCCCCATCATGACGCCATCTATGGGGCCCTTTTTCCAGCTCGTGCGTTAGTTTAGGTACTCTCAGGTAGCGTTTGTACCTATTTGGCAGCAGAACAGAGATGGTACCTGTAGGCACCATCGTGTCTAAAAGTGGTGATGAGATCTGTGATGCCTGATGGTGTTGCTATTCCAGGGCCATGATAGGCATCAAAGGTGGCGATATACGTAATATGGGATCCAATGCCCGATTGTCGACAGCATCTCTACGGAGCCGTGCCTGGACCAGAGCACGGCCGCTGGGTGATTCGCAGTCAAAAACCGGTTGGGATTCAAGCACTCTGGTGAAAAAGCGCTGCCTGCATACAGTACAGCTTCACTGTCCAGATACCTGCGATAATACCTACCCGTCAAAGCTCGGAATCTCAGGCCTCCGGGGCTAACAACAAGGGCATAATTGAGATGCAGCAGAGTGACGTCCAGATCTGAAGCGCCGCGTGTCGCGAACGGAAGCTGTCAGATGGCCGTTTTCTGCGGCACTAGCAGGTTCCAGCCTTACTGAGATATGTACAGGTATGTGTGCCGACTCATCAGGCTGCTGGGGCTTTGGAGCTCATCGCCAAGTTGTTTTCAAATGTCTTGTGGTGGCGATCTTTTTTTTTTTTTTTTTTTGTGAGACATGTATTGTGGCAGATACGAGGTTTTTGTCGAGTCCGAGCTCCAAGGCTGCAATCCTTTGAAGAGGGGGTATCAAGTAAATAGGCGGCACTAGTAGTTTTAAAGAATACCTGCTAGCAGGTCAAAGACACATTGACACATTGTCCTGGTATTTGTCTTTACCTCCTTCGCTGGCTCCCTCACTTGCCCTGCTTGCCTACCATTGATCCAGCAGATGGGGTTCAGTTTCGAATCCATTCCGCGAACACGTACTGTACACAACCTTGGGCGCGGAGGCATCTAGAGCCGTGGAATCTGGTGCGACTCGGATGTTGCAAATCAGGGGCTCGGTAGAGGCGATCTCGGTTTGTGCAAGCGATGGAGTGATCCTTTGTCAAACAGTCACAAGAGTTGCTGGGATGAGCCATAGAAGAGCTGCCAGCGTGTTTATTAGCTTATCAGCTTGCGACGCCATAAATGTACTCGGAATACACATGTAAATAGTCAGTAGCTTGTAGGCAAAGCAAAAGAAACAGGGGAAATGGGACGAGGAGATTCTTGCATGTGCATGTCCTGCAGCATTGCAGTGCCGTGATTCGCAAACGGTTGGACAGCGCGATGCTAACTGAGAAGCGCCAGCAGAGTCGAAAGTGGGTGTGCACGTCGGCGCCAAAAGAACAAAGTAGGGCCAGTTAGAGAGAAGACACGCACATGCTCTGATGTAATCGAAATGGCTAACGAAGCTGCAATCGCGAGTCTAGAATCTGGAGTCTGGGTGAATGGCGGTGCGTGATTGGGTCGTGGCAGAGGGAGATGCTAGCTCTTGGCTTCAATTCGACGGCGTCATGTACATACTGATGGTGCGCTGCAGGCATGAGGTGGATGGCGGGGATTGGCTTGGAGAATGCCTCATATCTATCTAGCAAGAAGATGCATACGAGCCGATCTAAATGGCATGATGGTCTCGTGCCAGAAAGGAGAACTTCAGGGCAAGGGAAGGCGGACGTATTGGAATGTCTCTGCTCAGCCCTGGTGATAGGGTAGCCGTCTCTCGTACGGACAAGTCCGCGACGCATGCATACTGTACTGTATTTGTATACGAACACACACAAACACGTGGACTCGTCCAAGGCTACGGGAAGATTAGGCTATCCACACCGAGGAGCCCTGATCACCATGTACAACATCCTTTTTCGCCCTGCGTCGAGGGCGCAGTCTGTGCGGCAGGCGTTTGTTATTGCGGGATGCAGCTGTTGTCGTGCGCTAAAGTCGTGGAGACTAATTACAACGCACATACTGGTAGTACTACCCAGGTAATTAAATGGCAATGTTGAAGGGGGAAAGGGAAGCGCTTGGACGTTGTGCTCGAATAAAAAGTCAAAAAAGAGGAGGGATATACTTGTGCCTGCTGCTGAACAGGCCATGTGTTGGTGACGATGGGAGCGCGTGTTGGCTGGTGCTTGTAAATTTTACGCGGTTTAATATCCGTATTGTTTTTTCTAAATAACAGAATTGCCTCAAATGCCCCGAAATGTCAAAAAATAGCAATTTGATTCCAGGTTGTATCGGCACATCTGGTTGAGCAGCTCGTAGCCGTTGTCGATATCGCGTGGTGGCTGCTTGCTTGCCTGCTCGATATGTGCCGTCCATGGATCATCGCAGCAAACTACCGCCCACCACGGCAATTCATCGTCAAAGACGGGCTGGAAAACCGCCCATGAGCCATCTTAGCTCTTCTTTAGCAAGCCCGCTGGCATTCTGTATACCAGCATACCCAGCACACAGAACATGTCGTGCTCGCAGCTCGCGTCATCTTCTTACGCCCCCAGCACGGCCCATCAGCGTCTTCCCATGAACCGTCTCAGATGCTCGCATCTGTTCCAAGACGATCTGCGGCTGGATGCTACCCTGAATTGCCGAGCAACGTCAGTGGTGCTACCAAGCAGTTTAATGACGAGCTACACGTTTTTTGTGCATCCCCAGCCAGTCCTGTCCATTCAATGTCCCTAGATGGATACCGGTAGGCTACAAGAGAATTGCCGCGTGACAAGATTGGCTATCTGCTTTGAACGGTGCAGAGGTCCCTTGGGTCCCTTGGATCACTTGGATTCCTTGGATCCGCACGCTTTCAGTCTATTGTTGCTTCCGCCGTGGCTTGTCTAGCTAGGCTTCTAGCCATGCCATGGCCTTTCGGTGGCTGGTGAGGAGAAGAGGAGCAGCAGGCGGTGCATTGGACGACGCCTTGTGGAGAAAAGAGTGTATTGTCTTGTGGTGGCCGTGTCTGCCTTCCGGCTGGATTTTGGGGTTCCATGACAATTTCTGGAGAGTGTGCTGTGATAATCCAGGGTTCTTCTAATCCGCTCATCATCCTTGCCCACCTGGTGCAGTTTTGTGTGTAATTCAGGTGCCAGGAGAGAGGGATCAGCACAACTACGGCCTGAGATCTGCGAGGAGTCTATGCGACTCGCACTGCTATGTATTATATGAAAGGTATGTATTTGATGCGCAGCACTAGCCAGAACCTAGGGCAGCAATGTGCTGGTGTCGTGACTCTTCTCGCCTGAGCTACTGGCAGGTTGGAGAAAGACTCGCCGGTTGGAGGTGCCCGCTGGATGCAGCAGACGGGACGCTAGCCATCAGTTTGTTGGAATGATGGCATAGTGTATAGTATAGTAGGCGGTGGCTGGGGAAGAGAATTGGAAGACTGGAAGCTTCGGGGGGCTTTAAGCGAAGGCATCGAGTCTCTAGCCACAGGCTGGAACTTGGAGGTGGCGCTGCAAGCGATGCGATGCGATGCGATGCGATGCCATGCCATGCCATGCACGACTGAACTCAACTCGGCTCACTATATCTGCAGCAGTCACATTTGTCGACACAATATGACAGCTTGGACGAAAGCGAAATGGAGAGGAACGCGCGTGGACAGAAACAGCTGCTCGCTCCGTTGGCCGCACTCATCAGCTACCGGTCCCCAGGCAAAAGGCGCGGTGTTAGTTGGCTGCGGCAGGCCTGTGAAACGACTCGGTGGCAGGGGAGCCAGTCAGTGACATTTGCGCAAAGTTAGGTAATGCGTGCGAGTGCGAGCGGTACAAGCCATTCCACGGCGGGATACAAGCAGTACAATTCTCTTCGCTGTGGAACCTCGCACCCACTTTTGCGAACCCCTGCCACTCGACTAAAAGGAGACGCCAAGGCAAGTGGGGCTGCTCGCCGTGGCCCGGGCGCCGCTGGCTGCAAGTACCCAGTGCGGGCTGCGCAGCATGCACGGCCGCCCTCGTGCCAGCCGGTGGAACATGCCATGCCTGCGATGCACACAACACGAGCAGGCTACTTATCTCTGCGCTCCCCCCTTCCGGCCGAGAGACATTCTCTCTTGTTCCCTTCTCGATCAGGAAATCTTCTCTTCTCTTCTCCTTGTCGTCATTTTTCTTTTTCCCTTTTCGCTTCTTTTGCGCACGACGAGAACAGAAGCATTGCATTCCTCTCGGCAGCCTCCCTCCAGCGCCCTTTCCCTTCTTGACGCCTTATTCTCCCATCCTCCTCACCAGAGTCTCTCCCTTCCATCTTTCTTCTCTTCGACTTTTTTTTTTTCTTATATTGGTCTTGGACCGTCCCTTGCAAAGCTCCTAACAAAGGAAGACGGGCACGCAAATATTCAATATTGTCTTTACGGCTCGCCTATCCACCAGATCATGTCATTGGTGGACCGCTCGAACACAGACATCCAGGCCCATCGCATCTCGCACAGCCATACTACCACGAGAAGATTGTATACAAGACGGAGCTTTCCACCAAGCTCGGAGACTTGCACTACCGCAACCACAACCACTGACATGGCCCAATTCGACAACGCCATGTCGCCAACCACCACCACAAAGCCTGAAACTATGCTATCCAAGGCACCGGCTTTGCCTCCTAGGAGCGCTCTGAGAGCCTCACGCCTGCTGGCCACCATGCCTCAGAAGCTTTCTCAACACCGACCCGTCCTCACTCACGCCGCCCCTCATCTCCTCTACCTCTCATCAGAAGAGGACGTTTCTTCCTCCGCCGACGACTTTTCCGACTGCGACTACAGCTCCGATAGCGAGCACACACAAGAGGTGCAGGAACAGCCATCGACCTGCCAGGACATTGCCCGCATCGTCTCCGTCGTCTTTTCAGGAAAGCCCTGCATTGTCCAGCTTTCTCGAAGGTCAAGATCGCAGACCTCATGTTCGGAACGCTCTGCTACCGAGCTTACAAGGATATCAACCGAGCCTGTGTTTAGCAGGAGAAAGGAGTCTGTCTCCTCTACATCATCATCCAAAGCGGCATTCCAGCACCCTCCCCGCTCAAGCAGCATCATGTCCCCGGTTTCCTTTGACAAGGACTCGAATTCGTTCCTCAATGTGGACCCCTTTGCGTCAAAGTCAGAGCCGGAAGAGCCCGAGCAGCCCGAGCCGCAGCTCCGAAAGACGGCCGCCATGTTCAAGAGGACGCTGAGCCTGGTCAGGAAGCGTAGCAGGCCTAATCTGAACCCCGCGGCCTCGCGTTCTCGAGAGGGTCTGTCAATACAGACAAGCACCATGGAGCAGCTTAGCGAGGAAAAGGAGGAGAACCACACCAGCACCCCGCGCATCTCGACATCACAACCAGCTCTGTCCTCCTACCCAGGAGCCATGGCCCCCCGGAGAGCCAGTAGCTACTCAGCCGCCACACTGTCGCCGATTAGCGACGTAGCGTCACCCCTGTCACCGACAAAACGGATTCGCCAGGGCTTCTTGACTCGGCGACGAAGCATCAGAGTATGAGCAGGCCCATACACCGCTCCCGTTCTCTCTCTCTCCTTGATTTTTGTCTCTGCCCTTCAACCCCAATACTGGGTCCACATTCCTTTCGATTTTCACGAATTTCCCGACCAGCGGCTGGCCTCTATTTTCTTCGCTTTTTTGCGGATCATGACGGATGGCGCTGCACTGCAATCTACTCCTTTTTATCCTTCTCTCCTGTCCTTTATCAACATTATTGTTTCATTTTTTTTTTCTATAGGCGGCGTATTTCATATGGCATAACAAAAAATGGGGGCACATTGCACAGATGGCGTTTCTTTCATTTCTTACGTGGGGACTATATGAGAAGAGTCTCGTCATGTGAATATGACACTCTTGGCGTTTTCTTTTTATTCTTAGGGAGGCGGGATGGAAAGCCGCGATGCGATCGGCGCAGCAGCTGGCAAACGTGCATTTTGTTTTCTTTTTTCGTTCCATCTACGCCAAGTAGTTCATGATGCTTTTACCAATGAAGAAATTTTCTTGGACCGCGCACATATATGTTCTCCTGAATTATTGTGTAATTTGCCACGTGAAGTTTATCTTGTGTGTGAATTGAATGAAGCCCCGAATTAGACGTTTCTACACCGACGTTACGATGCTACGTACTTTGTAAGCTTGCCATGCCGTTGCAAGGGGTTTCCGTGGACCCGGGTGGGCAGGAAATTCCTCCTGCATAGCTACTGTGCTGTACAAAGAAAAAATACTGATGGCATCCCCCTGGCACGCGGAAGGCGGTCGGCCAGGAACACGGTGTACAAGTGTCGGGCTTTTCTGGGGCCTGCGAGGAGAAGTTTTTTTTTTTTTTTTTTTTTTTTTTTGCTGAAGAAGAATTGCGTCAATTGTACTTGTAGGATGCATGCATGCGGGTTAGCATCAAATGCTTGTAAGTTGATGGGCTTGACATGTACACGTCGATGCCCAGAGTGGATATCCTTGGGCGTGGCGGCGTAAGAGGTTCTGCTAGTGGTATTGCGGCTATTGGAGATGGAGATGCTGGACCGGCTGATGGGTGGCGGATTGTGGGGTTTGATATGGCTGTGAATGATCAATCACTTTGCTGTATGAGGTTTATGGACTTGTGTAAGAGATGCTGGCGTGAGATGAGGTTGGTTGGAAGTACAGAATCTACATGAGAAAAAGACATGTGAAAATGCTGTTGGGAGCCTATTATTTTTGTTGAAGAATGGGTAAAAGCTTAAGAAAAACAAGGTCATATGGAGATGGTGAGATTTTTTCCTTTGTTCTGCATCTCCCCTCCGATATGGTGGAGTTGACGAATGGAGTTGACGATGTGTTGTACATGCACGTATGGAGCTGTTAGCTGCCGACATGTGGCCTAGGCTGGCAGATGGCATGGACATGCATGGGGAATAGGGCCACTAAGCTTGTTGCAACACTCTAATGCTGGGCTTTATTCGATTCGTTGGAGGCGGTGTGCACATGTCTACTGTATATGCGTGATGGATTTCTGGTTGTGACTTGAGCTGCCGTTTTTGTGAAGTGGGTGAATAAGATGAAGTGAGTATAGTGTTAGTCAATAGGTAAGTAAACATTGATTTTACAGCGGATTTCTCAATTCAGGGTCTCGCTGCACATACTCCGCTCCTGCGCCAATTTATCTTCATCTTGTCATTTCTCGAGAGCAATACGTGTACGGCATGTGCGTAGGCAAGGGGCATGTGTGTCATCGATGCTCCAATTCTCACACGTGGGAAAAAAAAAACATAAAAAAAAAAAAGGAACGGCTATTGAAGAGATCCTGTACGAGCTACTTACATGCGGTATACTGTGCAAGTATACATGGCATAGCAGCTCAGGAGAAGTTGGAAAAGCAGGGTTCAGCTGTCATTGTTAGTAAAGACTCGTACTGTCACATATACGAGCTTTGTCTGACAAAAACGACCTGAAGATGAAATACAATAGTAGCATTATAGATGGAAGGGATAAAATGCGACAAGGGCCCTGTTTTCCTTGTTTTATGCAAGCGAAATAGGCATATTGTTCCGTATTACAGGCCCCTTGTCGCTGCCCGGAGAAGGCGATGCAGATGCCTTCCGGGGTTGTCTTTGTCCTGCCTAGCAGGCAACCTTGACTCTTTGTTCCTTGTTTTTTTCTTCTTGTATATTTGCCCAAGAGGCTTACCGTGCATATCAGTGCTTGTGAATATACAGGTACACAGATAAACAGCAGGGAGATTTTTGGTGGTAGCAATGCCTACTTGTTTTTACGCGTAACCGCTCTACATCAGGAAATGGTGATGTGTCGCTGGTGGCGTAGCTCGAGTGTTGCGTATGCTAACAGCGAACAACCAGGCGAAGGCGACGTTGAAATGAAAAAAGACGCCACGCGTTCATTCAGCTTGATGCAGGAGTTTTCCCGGCCACGTGAAACCAAGATACAGTTCCAATGGCATTCCGGAGTAAACCGCGTCCAGATGCTTCAAATCACCAACTCGGCCGAAATCAAATCGTCCAAAAAGAGAGCTACGAAAAGGCATCGCACTGCTTGCAACTGCGACATTGTCTTGGATAACCCATGTTGCTTGCATACTGTACTGCATACTGCACATCACTCACTCGCCTTCACAGACCGCCTGCGGTACTAACAATCTTGGACAAGACGCATCTCTGAGACAAGAATATCCTGTGTCTTGCATTTTTCTGCCCACTGCAAACAGGTGTGTCGTTTTTTCTTCTTTTGGATGGAGTTGCTGCTGCTGCGGGTGAAGCGAGATGGGGATGACGCCAAAGGCAGATGGGCGCTAGTTTGCAAATCTCTTTAGTCCACTGAGGGCCTAAACCTCTAATAAAGATGAACATGTCAAATCAAATTATAGCTTACCTAGAGACGAGGCAATGGTTGGATTAGCTGTCTTGTTGCTTGCAACCATCTGTAAAACACAAGTACGTAGCTGCCATCTATCGTGTTGCCTCTCTCTCAACAGCCATACTAGACTCAAAAGCACAGCAAGTGAGACACATCCAAGTCCCCACCGTCAAAAGCATGTGCGGTACAGACTTGACAGCGCATCAACTGCATCCCAAGGCCCCGCATTCGTTCAGGAAGAAAAAAAGAAGATCAAAAATAAGAAGAAAACAGATGCACTGTGAGATACATCCCCCCCTGAGAACAGCGCCCACGGATCGTCTCCCAAGCACAAAATCAACAAGAGAGAGAAACGCTAGAAGCGCCCCATCTCCCAGCCGCCAAAAGAAGAGAGGGCTAATTTCGGTACTAGGGTCTGGCTCCAGCAAAGCTATCCGAATGAGGCAACAATCTTTGGAGGGGAGGATTCAAAGCTGTCAGGGGGGGTTTTTAAAGATGGAAAATATTTTCTTTTTCTGTGTGATGCAAAACAGTTAGAGGCTACTAATAATTAGACAAGTGCGGATGAGATCGTCTACAATGCAATTTCCTCCGCAAAATGATGTGCTCTATGCGGAGGGACCTCGAGCATGGCCCGTGGTTCATGCGTGATTGGCCGTTTTTCATTCCAGCTTCTTCAGTAAGTACCGTCCAGCATGTCCCTCTGTATAGGTGCAGCCTCACGTGTCGAAACATACGGTGTACTTGCCTTAGTACATGCACGGAAGCCTTACAGAAGCCTCACCGCATCGGCCGCTGTCCTTGGCGCCGACCAATCCCGCGCTCGCTCAGCCTCTCGTATCGTCTTCTCGTCCCGCCAGCGATAAAAAGCAGCACTAGAGCCTCTCCCATGTCCCCTGTCCCCTGTCCCCAGTTAGTTCACCGCTGCTGCTAATCCGCTCTGAGCTGTTCCGCTACAGTACAGTTAGCAGCACTACAGTACTTGTCTCTTTTTCCCGACTAGCCCCCTCCGTTCTTCATCAATCTGCTTCATCCCACCGTTCGTCCCATCTCTTGGCCTCTTGGCCAGTCCCTGACGCCATCTCGCCTTGTCCTCTATCCACTGTTGAACCCTAGCGGCAAAGACAAAGGAAAGTAAAGAAAAAAGTCACTTCTCCCCAATCGCAGTTCTTCTTTTCGCGATCACCGCCTTTTTGGCGATGGCGGCATCTCCCCAGGGGGTTCGCGGGCTCCATTTGCTCTCGCTTGTTGGTGCTAGCATTTCATCCCCTGGTCTCGCTTCGGCCACCATATCAAAAGCCAGACAAGAGAAACGCATGATGCTCATTCGACCAATTACCGTTCCATGAATGGTCTTTTCTCTCGTACGACCACCGCTTTACATACTTGTAAACTGTACTTTGTCAATATTAATAGCATAATGACGATCCATCTCATCTCCTGTCAATCGATCGTGTCTGCAGATACTCGGAGATGATGTCGTAGCTGTTAATATAGTGGCAAGAGTCGTACGAGCAACAGCATCAGCGTATATGTGCGCACTTTGGAGCTCCAGGGGATACCATACTGTAAAGTAGATACCTCTCACACAATACAAGCACAAGCCTCACCTGCGGGATACTACGGAGCATCTCTAATTAGAGATCCACCGCTAGACCTCAGCCGCCTCGGCCCTCGACGCTGCGACGCTAGATGGATCGCCATCTTATCTAGCATCGCATCCCCATCCCGCCTGTGCTAACGGGGCACGTGTCTGTGATATCATTCTCATACAACCTAGTCATGTACATCGTGGAGCAAACGCGTCTCACTATCGCACGTGGTGAACAAGGACGCCGTCTATCATTCAACATTCAACTTCCAACATTGTAGTATTGTATATTTTTCTCCCGCCTTGTTCAAACCCATACAAGTAATTGATCCATCACATACACCCACTCTCCTCCGCTTGAGCACCCGTGCTCCATGACCCTTTCGCTTTCTCTCTCTTCATTTTACCCAATCTGCTTTTGCTTCCACATTATGCTAGTCGTAGTCATGGGAGAGACAAAAACACATATCAAAAGATTTGATGCACTCAAAAGTCACAGTCAAAAAGAACATGCCTGGCCCCATATAATGCCGATTCGGGCCGTACGCTACTCATCATGAATATGCCTTTTGCTTTCAGCTTTCACCGTTCAGGGTGGCCTGGGTTTCAGGGTCCACGCCACTGGGTTGCTTTGTTCGGAGAGTCAAAGAGAAGGGATACTCTTCGGGGTCCTCCTCCTCACTAAAGAGTACAACATATTAGCATAATGTCAACAGTATCATGAAGCGTACCAAACGGTAGGGGGATACTTACGGCAATTTCCAGGCGACATAGTCTTCCGTGCTCAAGCCCTCTCGGCCCTCTTGCAGACTGGCAAAGTCTCCGGGAGTCATCATGCCAGTGCGATCGCGAGGCGAGCCAGGCACAGAGAACGGCCTGGAGATCTTCTGGTCCGGTCCACGGATGAAATCCTCAACCTCCTCTTCCTCCTCGTCTCCGTCAAATGAGTTGGGGTATGCTCGTCGAAGAGCAAGCTGTCGGGCCTTGATATACTCCATGCCCATGCGCTTCCAGTCAAGCAAGTCACTGAGTCGCTCAGTACGGTTTCTCTGGTTGATACGCTGACGTCGGCTCTTGTTGCAGTATTCAAACATGAATTGACTCAGCTGGTTGACGGAATCTTCAACGCCCTTCATTCTTCGGTCTACAATGTAGATACCGTAGTCGCTAGAGTTTTCGATGAGCTCCTCCATGTAACATCCAAAACCAGAAAGGTTGGTGGTGATGCTCGGAACGCCCATGACCGTACACTCGGCAGGAGTGTAGCCCCATGGCTCATAGTATGAAGGGAAGACGCCCATGTGACATCCGCGCACAAAGTCATCGTAATCCAATGGCAGCACGGGGTTGGCTGAGTTGAGGAACTCTGGGTGGAACACAACCTTGACACGGTCTGATGGGTGGTTGAACAGATGCACCCGGCGAATCTGGTTCAAGACGGGGTCTTCGCTGTCGTTGAGCATGTTGTGGGTGACAATAGGGGGAAGCCCATGGCGCTTCATGGCAAACAGACGCCGACGCAAGAGAACGCGATCTTGGCCGGAAATGAGCTCCTTCTCATCGGGCATTGGGTCGCCCTCGTGCCACTTGAGAGACCGCTCAAAGATGCGGCGACCGATGGCTTGCTCAATGATGTTGGTAGTGTCCTTTAGGGATTTGATGACGGCCTGGCCCTTGAGAGCCTCCACAGTCAGTGATGTAGTCTGAGCGGGCATGATGATGAAAGCCACGACAGTCATCTTGCTGCCCGCATCCTTGAGCCGGTGGTTGAGGCGCGCAAGAGACTCGATGAACATGTCAACACCCTTATTCCGGAATTCGTAGCGCCCAGCAGTGAAGAAATACAACGTGTTCTCTGGTTCAAAATCATAGTGGCCGTAGAAGTGACCTCTGACAAAGTCGTGGATCTTCTCCTTGGCCTGCTGGTGCAGGTTTTGGAACTCATGAACTGCCGAGAACTTGGTGACGTTGAGGCCGTTGGGCAGCACACCATCAGGCTTTCTCTTCAAGAGATGCTCCGACTCAAAAGCAGTGATGTGTGAGACAGTTGTGAAGACGTCACAAGAATGAGCAGCAGCACGTTCAATGCAATACCGGTGGTAGATACCACGCTTTCCAGCCTCGGCATCGACATCAAAGTACTGCAGGTTGTTGTAGAAATCAACAGAGCCGGCACAGAGATATCGCCCTAAGAGAGTGGCATGGGTTGTGAAGATGGTCGTAACATCAATCCGTCTCTTCTTGGTAAGGGGTAGAGCAACGCCAGCCAGCCACTCGTGGAAATGGGCAATGACAGCCTTTTCCTTTTCGTGGCATACAAACTACTTGCATGTTAGCGAGAGCCAATCAAATGTCGAGAAATACCAGGAGACGGGAAGAATGTAACTCTGGAGTTATGGGGATGAGAGAAAAAAAAAATTTCTTACCTCTCCAAGAAACCACGCCACCAAGTATCCAAACACAACAGCCTCATTGGTTTCATCGTCGTCAGGTGGGGACGGGATGCTGGCCACAGACCAGAGGTCGGACTTCCACTCGTTGACAAAGTTGTAGGCTGTCTTAGTATCAATCAAGAGAACCCTGGGGGCGCCCTCAATCAGCCAGCGGCCGTACAACATGCCAATTCCCCGATCCTTCATGGTCTGCATGGTGGCGGCCAGCTCCTTATTGGTGGGCTCCATCTCTTCGACCTCGACTGCGGCCTGTTTGTCATCAGTTGATGCCCAACTTTGAGTTATTAATTTAATTTTTCTTGCAAGGGAAGAGGGCGCACCGATTGGTGGTTGAGTGGACCGATAAGCGTGTATCGATCGCCATATTCAGCCGTGGTAACCGGAGCCTTGGATTTGAGCACAGAGTAGATACCACCGACTGTCAAGCAAATCACATGTTAGCGTGGCGAGCTCTTGATGTTTTGCCCAGCATTGGGCAGAAACGGGCGCAGAGGGCAGAAACGACCCATGGCCCGCGAGGGGCAGAATGCGACTCACCTCGATGAGCCACTTCCGTAGCAATCTCAAAGAGAAGGTGGTTCTTGATATCGCGTTGCGGGTGTCCGTCGGCCATTGCGTCGTTCTGAACTGTAGACTATCGCAGAGGTGTGTTCTGGGAGTGGTGATGGCTCCGGCGAGAGGCCTATGCCACGAGCCAACAATTCAGATGACGTAGGTATTAGGGTTGCGCGAGTTCGCACAAGCTGGACATTGGAATTGTAAGTCTTTGAGCGCGGAAAAGCCAGCAGGATGCAAGATGGCAACTCACTAGGACTGTAGCTACCACGGAAAGCGAAGAAAAACTGGTGTTTGGCGCGGCCGAATTTCGGTGCGAGATATTCTGGTCTGGTGTGATTGGGTTTAGCTGGTAGCTTCTTGGTTCTGGTGGCGTCAGAGCTTAAGACAGCGGCAGGATGGTTCTGCGTGTGGCAGAGGAGGCTGGCAGCGAGGCAAGACAATGGCTGAGGCCGTGAACCACCGAAGCTGGCTCCAAGCAGTCAAAGGACAGTTGAGGCAGAAGCTGAGGCTTTAGTATGAGCAGCAGCGATGGAAAACAAGATCAGGCCGGGAGGGGGAGAAGAACTTGATGAGGGACTTGGACTGAAGCTTTGGAGGGGTGCAACAAAAAGAAAGTGGGGACCTCTACTCTCTAAAGGTGCTAAAGGTGGCGGGTCTGGGGTTATGCAACAAGGCCGTAAAGTGGAGCGCGCGCGGTTGGGCTACCACTAACAGCGCAGCCCGAGCGCTGGTACGGCGCTGAGTTCATGTATGCGTTTTATATGTGCAGTTGATGCATGCGGATCACGGGAGAAGGAATCTGGAATGGTGTCGTCAGTGGCATCGTCCGCTTATCTAAGGAGGAGGGCTTCTGTTTCTGCCGTACATATATGCCTCTTAGACTAGTATTATGCCATTATGAATACTTGCTTACTACTTTTTTGTTCATCCCTACAGTTCGTACTAGTAGTAGGCATGGAGAAGAAGTGCCTACATGTTCCTATGACAATGACCCGTTCTGTCCCTTCCGCCAATGGGCTTGCATGGTTCCTCACCTAGCGTGGCCGCCACGCAACGCCGTTCACCATCAAAGCCACTGACGCCTCTTCCATGGGCAGCAGCAACCGCAGATTCTAGGTTCTTGTCCCTGCATCGGGTCAACCGCGGACAGGTGAGGTGTCAAGTTGATCTTGTGCACTATCCTTAGCAGTGTGGGGATGACGCCATGGATTGCGGGGGAACAGATCGAAGTCGAGTGACCAGAGGCTCGGATTGGCTGATGGAGACGCATTGGCGATGGGATATTTTGGACTGTTCCCACGACTTTATCCATTGCCCCCAATGGGAGACGACCCGGCGCGAGAGTTGCATTTTCCGTCACGGCATTGGCTCTCTTGCTGCACTGCAGAGCCGCGGCCCATCGCCATTGTGGCCATCTTGGCGGCTTGGGGTTGTATTTGGGACTCAAAATGCAAGCTGGTGACGCCAAACTGCATTACAATGCCAAGGTTATTGTGCCCTACGAGTGATCTGATATATTCCGAGCACGATCTGCCTGCTGGACCTATCCAACACTCAAACATGACGTAGGGGCTTCAAGTTTGTCTGTGGTGCTCTCAAGCGTTGTTGGTAGTTGGGTATAAGCTGACTATTCCGTCTCCAGTATAGATCTCTGTGATCAATTCCCCGGAGGACAAGGATGGTCCATATTGGAGCGGCCAAGCAGGCAACAGGATATCGGTCCACACATTGTTTCCCACTTCTTTTCACCAACCTCACTTGTGCTGCTTTTTTGGCGTCTTAGAGCATCATTAGGCGGTCTAGATGCAGCTTAGCGTGCATTAAACCACGCCTTCAGCCTTGTGTTTCTTTCATTTTGATTGGTCTAATGTTTTAGCCATGAGCCCCACAGTGGACCATCCACTCACAAGGCTGCGCTGCCCTTTCCAAATTTTTTTGAGATTCTCTAGTCCACCCATGCACACCACTGCCATCGGTTTGCGCCAGGACGATAATTTCAATTGGCACAATCTCAAATTTCAATACATTTGGGCATTTCACTATACAAAACTCTCATTAAGCCCTCTGAAACTTTCTTTCAAAAATTTTCTGCCACAATGGATGCCTCATCTGCTCAGGTGAAGGTCATCTTCACCACCAACGAGGAAGACCTCGTCCTCCCAGAGTCCAGGAGACAATTGCTCGTGCCAGCAGGTGAGAATCTACCCAGAAACCTTACAGAGGCTAGAGAGGGGAAAACAATGCTTATTAGTAACTCTTAACAAATCGCAGACATCAAGCGCTATGGCCTCTCCCGCATTCTGAATTCCGAGTCGATGCTGGACACTTCATCAGCAGTCCCTCTCGATTTCCTCGCAAACGGCACATTCCTTAAGACGAGCATCGAAGAATACCTTAAATCAAACGGCCTTTCTCAAGAGACAACCCTGACCCTTCAATATGTTCGCAGTCTCCTCCCGCCCGTTTACGAGGCTAGCTTTGAGCACGACGACTGGGTCAGCGGAGTTGATGTCCTGTCATCGACTTCTGCCGCTGGACTGCTTGCTGGAGATGCTGCCGTCAACGAGCGAGTTGCTAGCGCTTCTTATGATGGCCTAGTGAGAATCTGGAATCCCTCTGGAGACGCGATTGCCGTCTCTGCTGGTGGCAAAGGCGAAGGACACACTCAGCGCATCAACGCTGTGCGATGGCTGTCACCGACACAACTGGCGTCGGCTGGCCTGGATAGAAAGGTCATGGTCTGGGACTATAAAGAGGCAACCGATGGTTTCTCTGGCTCTCTCAAGCCTAACATGGAACTTTGGGGGCATGCGAAGAACATCAATAGCATCGATGTCAACGGTTCCACCCGACGTATTCTCACAGCGTCTTCAGACGGACGTGTTGGCCTGTGGTCCGCTTCCAAGAGGACAGCACCCCAGGCTGATCCCGAGACTCTTCCCTCCGCTCACAGCACCAAGCGAGCTAAGCTGTCCAACGCTGGTTCTACCGCTCAGCGTGGACCTTTGGCACTGATTCCCTTGCACGACGAATCGGTCACCGCTGCTATTTTCCACCCCAAGGATTCGACCGTCGCTTACTCGGCTTCTTTGGACCACACAGTCAAGACGATCGATCTCACAACACAACAAGAGGTGTCCCGCCTCACTACCATGCACCCTATCCTCTGCGCAGCAGCACTCCCTGGCGCAAACCTGGTAGCGGCCGGTTCCTCGGCGCGACACATCACCCTGCTCGACCCCAGAGAGTCGGCTGCCGCGACCGCCGCCATGACTCTCCGAGGCCACGTCAACATGGTTGTCTCCGTGGCGCCCTGCCCGGAGAATGACTACTCGCTGGTCTCTGGCTCGCACGACAGCACGTGCCGCGTGTGGGATCTGCGTAGTACCCGGACCGCATCGTCTGACGAGGGCAACGGCAACGTCAGCGAGCCCGTCTATACTATTGGCCGAGAGTGGCTGAAGGGCAAGAAGCTGCCTCCTGCTGGCGATGGCGCCAAGGTGCTGAGCGTGGTGTGGGACAAGACATGGGGAATCGTGAGCGGAGGAGAAGACAAAAAGGTGCAGATCAACAGGGGTACAGGATTGCTGGCGTCATAGACTTTGTTTGTTTAATTTCATTTCAGGTTTGAATATACCAGGACTATAATAATTATTCTAAAAGTAATAGTTGTCTGTCTGTCAAGTCTTCTTCATTCGTGTGTCTCGTTTGCTTTCTCTATCTCCGCGTTCATCTGGTTTGCCAATTTTATACATTCTTCGACCAATGACGCATGCTTGGACCAATATGACCTGCTCAAGTCAGCATGAGGAATTACCTCTTTGTGTAATCTCAGTACAGGATAAGGCAGATCCTCGACCATTATAGCGTCAAGGATATAATGCGCAACAGTGCTGGTCAGAAGCGGTGGTTTGCGCAGGAGCGCTGCGATATCGCCAGGACAGAGGTCCTCGTTTCGATGCCAAATGTAGTACGCCCTGATGCATGGCACGGGTGCTTTGAGCCCGGTCGATTTCGCCGCGCGATATTCCTTCATTAGCACCTCGGCCGCGACGACCCGCGCGTCTTCAGTGTCGGCGGGTATGGGATTGGACAATGAGGATTTTGATCTTGCTCCGGATGGTGTAGGGGCGTTTGTTGTTGTCGGAGCTGCTGTTGTAGCTGCTGCTGCTGTTGTAGCTTCTACTGTTGTAGCTTCTGCTGTTGTAACCTCTGTTGTTACCACTGTTGATGTGACCTCTGTTGCTGTAACATCTGTCGATGAAACTTTAGGTTTGCGAACTCTAGGTTTAGGAGTCTTAGGTTTGGAGATGACACTCGTTTGATTAGGATCTGCTATTAGAGCAGCATCTTCATCGGCTTTCTTCTTGGCTTCTGGAGGATCAGGAAGAGAAATAGGCAGCCGTAGCTCCGCATGATGCGGCCTGGGAGGACAAGGAACGAGCATCTTTCGCTTCTCTTCAAGTACATAGTACAGCTGGAGACCGGCATAGGCGTCGGATGCGGAATCTGTAGTCAATCAGCCATTTTTGTTGCTCCAGCGGTAGTGTAGAGAGGGTTTTCTCATACAGTCAATCTGCTGTGGATTAAGCCGCCGCATCCAATTGCCAGTCCGCACCTCTCCCTTGTATAAAGGAAGTAGTAATTGGTCTTGGACCTGAGTAGCCAACGATACCAGGCCCTTGTGGATCAAGCGGCGCTCGTGCGGGAAATGCTTGACGATCCTGTAGAGATGGCTCAATTCAAAGATGCCTTGGACGTTGACGCCGAGGTGGTTCCTGAGACGCGTGCAGTCCGGCCCGATGTTGACGCCTACTTTGCTCACTTTGGGGTCCTCCATGATTCTGCGAAAGGACGGCGGCACAAGGTCTGCACCGTGCTTGAACACGGCTATATGAAACAGGGCAATGCGACTCGGGCTCGCGATCTGGATGAGAGAGACGTTGCGCCGCGGCCCGTCCGCCGTCCTGGCGTATGCCATCCACTCCAGATCCAGGCCAATGACATCTTGGTCTAGGAAATACTCTGTGCACACGCGCTCCATGGTGGCTTTGCTTTCGCAATAATGGACCTTGACGTTGTCAACGGCGGCGTTTTCATTATTTCGATGGTACATGGTATATGACCAGTGGGACTCTGGAGTGCCAGGGACGGCAGCCCGAGCGGCGAGAAACTGTTCTCTGGAGATGCTGAACTCTAGTGGTGTAAATGGCGGTTCGACGGCATTTTCTGTGTCAGTGCCACTGTTGGATGTGGTGGCGACGCTGTTGATCGTATCGGCCGCGATGTTTAAACCCGGCAGAGAAATTGGCGGCCGTCGAGCATCAAAAGCAGCGACATCTTTTGAGTATGATGATGCCGGCGGCAGTGGGTCTTCAACGGCCCCGACCGAGAATACACCTGTTTGCGTCGAGCTTGCAGAGGTCTGGGACCAGCTCTCGTCGCTTTGGACAGAAAAGGAAGATTGAGGGGATATAGTAGTAGCAGCAGTTGTAGTTGCAGTGGTACTAGTTGCAGTAGTGGAATCACTCGCTTCTTGCAGCGACGCCAGCGCCCCGAAGCGAACGCCAAACTGGGAGCTCCATAGCTGGTTGGGAGGGTTGAAGCTCATGGCTCTATGATACGCAGTTGTATACATGTAAACGACTATGGACGCATGCCTCGCAGCCGGACGACGACGGGTTAAATAGGAAACGGGCCCAAGCCCGCTACGGAACATGCACCTCGACATCAAACCGCCCCCATGGCGGACGAGCCCTTCAGGTTCTGTTCCAGGCCCTCGCAGCGAGCTGGCCGGGATCGCAAGAGCTGAATCCGTGAATAAGTGGTGATTGGCCGCCAAGGCAACCATCACGTCTCGGCGCTTACTTGTATCAGGCGGGTGCACGAGCAGGAGCACGAAAATGCACGCTGTATGCGTGCTTAGTCACCCGTCGTGGGGCACGGCTTTTTTCGTTGTTTGTTGCAATCTGCCTAGCGCTGGACCAGCTCGCCCTGATGCAGAGAAACTACTGAGGAATAAGAGATTCATCTTCTGCAACGAGAGGCCGGGAGTTGAATTTGTGAGAATTTCACTATTTTCATCAGATCATATTCCATAAAAGCAGTTACACAGTCGGAAGGGCGGTACGTGAGAAGCTTTTCAAGATGGCGTCACAACTGCTACCCCTCGGTGAGTCCCTCTGCTGAGCCTCATGCCGGGCCGTATCTTATGCCACTGACACCTCGCTTCAGAACTCATCGACAAGTGTGTCGGATCAAGAATATGGGTTGTCATGAAGGGAGACAAAGGTGACAACATCCATCCCCGTCTCTTACGCTTGCTGTGGTATTGACACCTTGGGCAGAATTCAGTGGCACGCTCATGGGGTTTGACGACTACGTCAGTAAGTGGACGCCTCCATCATTCATTCATCCGCGACTCAAAGACTTTTATCTAACAAAAGGTCAGACATGGTGCTGGAAGATGTAACAGAATTGTGAGTTTTGAGTCTGATGCTACACAGATTGTTGTGCTGACTCTTCATCTTCTTTTTCCCAATCAGCGACTACTCTGGAAACCACACAAAACTTCCTAAAATTCTGTTGAACGGTAACAACATCTGCATGGTACGACCAACAACTCCTCATTGCTTGATGTCATATCACACATGCTAACATGGTTTCATAGCTGATCCCTGGCGGAGAAGGACCGGTTGGTGCTGCAGCTTGAGGAATTAGAGCGTAAGGCATATCTATCTCAAAATTAACACGTGATTACCAATCTTGCCTCTGTGCGCAGTCATATATTTATTGTTACGCGTCTTATGGCAAGGAAAGAAAAACACTATAGTCTTATCTCAGAATATTAGTTTCTGATTGTTAGAAAGGATCGCCACTTTGAAGCTGGCCTTGAATATCCTTGTAAACAGATTCTTGGTTGAATAATATAAAGCTCATTTTCCCCTGGTCCAAACAAAATCGAAATGCAAAGCCCAAATCTTTCTGTCCCCCTAACGCCTGTCTATGAGACGATTTGATGAAAATCCTTTTAATGACCATTCGATGGCATATTACCCTGGTCTCCAGTGTTTGTGATTCGTCTCAGCTCCCACTCGCGAGTGAACTCTTGATACAACATCTCGAGTTGGTTGATGAGCTTTTCACATACTGACGTGAAAACGTCGCGCGGTGAAATGGTTCCGTCTGTTTGAACGCGGATATAGAGCTCAGGGACATTAGGATGAGCAACTGCCATAGTGGTTAGCATGGTTAAGCCCGCTTGTCATTAGAATCAATGCTCACTCTTATATCCCGCCATGTAGACGTTGGGGTGGGCTTTGAGGTGCTCAGCGAGCAGGTTGCCCAGCGTGTGATCCTCTTTCTTTAGAACAAAGTCAGAGGTATTGGACATGCCTATAAGAAACATTAGACTTTCACTTCACGCCGTCAGAGTCACGCTGGTCCACCCACCGGAATAAACCTTCTCCTCAATCTTCTTCTCGCCATCGGCGAGCAAGAAGAGCTCGAAACTTGGCTAATGTCAGCAAATCATCAAGTAAAACAACAAATAGAAAACAAGGACCAAGGAAAGACGCAACGGATTGTCTTGAAGGTTGTCATGTTTGGCATTGCATCCCGCCATGGCCACTAAGAGTCGGAGACGGATCAATGGAAATAGGAAGAGGGGTGATGATGGAAGCAGGATAGCATCGATGAAGTAGTGCAGAGAAATTTGGAGTGGGAAGGAAGTGGGAAAATGAAACAGTCAGAGGGCATGCGAATAATAATCCTTCCTGCTGCATAAATTTCCCATAGCTTTGGAAAGAAAGCAAGCTCAAAGTGAGGGCAGGAATCACTTGCAGCTGGCAGCTATAGTTGCTGGGCACGCACTTGCATACAGCAGTATACAGAGGGCTAAGAGGGCATATAATAGAGTGGTAATATCCGCCTGTAAAAATTATGGCCCAAAAAGTGAGAAGACGTAGCCCTGGCCTGTCTCCTGGGCTGCGGCTTTCGAGTACGATGACGTCCAGTTCCTGGAGTCCATCACCAAGCCGGGGAAAGATATTTAACAGGAATAAACGCCAAATCTTATGAAGAGATCCGCAACGTACCGATCAGGTGCGTTCATTTTGATTAGATGGAAATTTTCAGCTGGGAGCACCCGATGGCTCACTCAGGAACGCGTAGAAGGAAATCTCGTGGCAAGGCTGTAGTGGTAAGGGATACCGCCAAGAGCACCGTCGGAAAAAGCTGGAGATAGAAGATTATCGTGGTTTTATCGTGTAATTTTTATGGCAGATTCTCTTTGATAATCCAAAAAAGAAGTATTTCTGGCAAAATCCGGCTTAGAAGGGTTCTCTTGCCATTATCGTTCGAAAGTGCTCATGAATGTCGCAGTTCGAAAATACCATTGAAGGATGACACTGGCGGCGAGTTTGATAGAGCGGATCGGCTAATGACCGGCTATTTAATTTTCACCTACGTTGCGCCTCCAGCCTAGCCTTTGTACCTAGGTAGCTACACCATTTCGCCGTCCGCAATTCTGGCTTTCAAACCAGTAGATATGCCCATATTTTGAATTTGGTAGGGCCAATGCCGCGAATCTCGCCATGGCTCTTCCGCAAGGCCAATCGCCACTCTCCCAATGTCGCTGCATTGCTTCCAGCATGTAGAGATATTCCTTCTGCCATCAATGAACTGCGATGGCTAAAAGAGCATGTCAACGGCACTACGCACATTGCCAAAGAAAGCTTGCTTGCACGGTTGTGCACGAAAAGGGGGCAAGGCTACCCTTTGCAGTACATCTTGGGATCTCAGCCATTTGGACCTCTCGATATCAAATGTCGCTCTGGTGTTCTAATACCAAGATCGGAGACTGAAGCGTACACCTATCATCTTGCCGACTTAATCAAGTCTGGGAGCTTGAAGCTTGATGGCCCGAAGCGCGTCTTGGGAATTGTCGACTTTTGCACGGGGACCGGATGTATACCCCTGCTTCTGTATGCATTACTTTACCGGAAGTTTGATCATTTAGAGGTCCTTGGAGTGGATATATCTGCTCAAGCCACAAAGGTAGCTAGGAGCAATATCGACCACAATACCAGGCTTGGCCATCTCCCAGACCACCAGCTAAATCACGAACTTGGTATCATGCAGGAGGATATCTTCCAGGACGAGACCATAGAGAAGCTAAAGGGACGTAAGTGGGATGTGATGGTGTCTAACCCACCCTATATCTCCCGGCGAGCGTGGAATTATGGCGGTGGCCAGGTTGGATACTCTGTTCGCAAATACGAACCGCTTCTAGCTCTGGTTCCAGGCGATGGTGTTCCGGTTCCTGTAGATTGGAGCCACGAGGATGTCTTTTACGCGAGACTTTTGGAGATTGCATGCCAGCTCAAACCGAGAGCCATGTTGTTAGAGATTGGCGATAAAGAACAGGCTCGTCGCGTCATATCCCGATTTCTCCAACACAATCTGTCAATCAACTCTGAGGTACAAGTCTGGAGAGACTGGCCCGATTTAGCTCCAGCGGGGGACAAGGACTGTTTACTGGAAGTCCCAGCGCAAGATGGATCCAGCCGCGCAATCCCGATACAAGGCGATGGTAACATACGATCCATTTTCATCAGACTAGATGCATAGATATCAGGTGTTTTCTTCCATCTCTTAGTGGATAGATGTAAATGGATTTACTGGTATAATAGTAATCTACTGCCTTGGAAAGGCATGGCAAGCACCCAGAATTAGAGCACGGAGTTTGGGCGGTGGAATCCCGATCCACCGAGGGCCTGCGCTGAGTCGGAGAATATCACGTGATGCCGTTCAATTTTCGGGATTAGACGTGGATCCTCGGCCGGCAGGCTTCAGTCTCGTAGTGTCATACAAGTCCGCAGTGGCGTTGGAATATCTCAGTTTTCTCCTAGCATCTATCAGTTTCCTGGCATCGTCATATCCGAGCAATCAAGCGCAATTCTGCGCAGCGAGTGAGATTGCGCTGCATTGCGCATTTACCATAAAACCAGGACCGGCGGATCCGCCGTCAAGCTCACAAACCGCCGCCACCCACCATGTCACGATATCTTCGCCAGTCGAGCCAGCTTGCCAAGCTGGCGAGGTTCTCGACCAGCGTAAGCTTACAGAGGACACAAAGGCTTGTCGCAAGCTCCAGGACAGCTCCTCTGAGAGCATTGTCTGCGCACAACGGCATCCTCCCGCGATACTACTCCTCCAAAACCCCGCACCCCGATGAGAATAAAAGCTCCGACTCTGGAAAATCAGTCAACCACAATGAAGCAAAATCAGAGACGGAGGCCGGGCCGGAATCGCAAAAGGTGCCCTTGCCACCTCTGCCGGAGGGCTGGATTCGCCTGACCAAGGAAGAAATATCGCAGCTGCAGGCGTTTCAAGAAATGCTCCCCGAAGGCCAGAGGCAGACGTTGAAGGACATTTTGGTGGGGCTTCAGCACACCGGCGCACCGGCCGAGATACGAGATCTGCTGCAGAAGATGCGCCAGGGACCTGGCAACTTGTCAATAATTGACAAGGGCCGGCTGATGCGATGCGTTTTCGTCATGGCTGAACGAGTAGCGGAATGGGAAATCGAACAGCAGCAACAAGGAAAACGGGGCATGTTTGACCAGAACACCAATGAAATGAACGAGCACAACTATGGAGATAAGAAGGAAGGTGCAGGCCAATCGCGCAAGGCCTCTAGCGATTCACATTCCAATGAGCAAGGATCCGACCCTAAGAAACCCGAAAGGAACTCGTGGATGGATGCTCTCCAGACTGGTCTCGTCCTAGGTATCACGCTTTGGGCAATTGAGTCATTCAGCAGGCCCTTCTCTGAGAAAGAAATCACCTGGCAGGAGCTACGAAAGGCCTTCTTGGACAAGGGTCTTGTACAGAAACTTGTGGTCGTCAATGGATCACAGGTGCGCGTGGAACTGCACCCTGATGCTGTTCAGTCAACATCCGATGGTTCTGGCGCCAGGAGAACGTACATCTTCTCGATTGGGTCCGTTGAGTCTTTTGAGAAGAAGCTCGAAGAAGCACAGGATCAACTGGGCATTCCTCCGTCCGAGAGAATACCTGTCAGCTACGAAGCGGGTGGCAGCACTGTTGGCAACCTAGTTCTGGCATTCGGACCAACACTCCTATTCATCGGTTTGATTTTGTGGACACAACGGTCCATGAGCGGACGAGCAGGCGGCGCTGGAGGCATGTTCAATTTTGGAAAAAGCAAGGCCAAAAAGTTCAACGCCGAGAGCGCAGTCAAAGTCAAGTTCAGTGATGTTGCTGGTCTTGAGGAAGCCAAGGTGGAGATTATGGAATTCGTTAGCTTCTTGAAACAGCCCGAAAAGTTTGAGAAGCTGGGTGCCAAGATTCCTCGAGGCGCCATTCTCTCTGGTCCCCCCGGAACAGGAAAGACTCTTCTCGCCAAGGCTACTGCTGGAGAGTCTGGCGTCCCTTTCTTTAGCGTAAGCGGTTCTGAGTTTGTGGAGATGTTTGTTGGCGTGGGCCCTTCTCGAGTACGAGACCTGTTTGCCGAAGGTCGAAAGAATGCGCCTTGCATCATCTTCATTGACGAAATCGATGCCATCGGCCGTGCTCGCCAGGAAAGCGGTCGTGGATTCGGCGGAAACGATGAACGCGAGGCTACCCTTAACCAGATTCTTACAGAAATGGACGGATTCAACACTCGAGAACAGGTCGTTGTCTTGGCCGGTACCAATCGTGCTGACGTCTTGGATAAGGCGCTGATGCGTCCCGGCCGCTTTGACAGGCACATCTACATTGACCGGCCTACCATGAAGGGACGACAAGAAATCTTCCAAGTTTATCTCAAGAAGATTGTCACCAAGGAAGATCATGAACATCTCATTGGCCGACTTGCTACCTTGACCCCTGGCTTCTCTGGTGCGGATATCTCCAACGTTGTGAACGAAGCAGCTCTAATTGGTAAGTAATAACGACAAGTGGAATATTGATGGGATCTTCAATGCTAACAGCTCAAATAGCCGCGCGAGAGAACGCAGACGACGTCAAGATGATACATTTCGAACGTGCAATTGAGCGAGTCATCGGAGGCTTGGAACGCAAGTCACTCGTACTCAGGCCGGAAGAGAAGAAGACCGTGGCCTATCACGAAGCTGGACACGCCATTTGTGGTTGGTTCCTAAGACACGCCGACCCCCTCCTCAAGGTCTCAATCATTCCCCGCGGCCAGGGCGCTCTAGGCTATGCGCAATATCTGCCTCAGGATGCTTACCTGATGAACACCAACCAGCTCATGGACCGAATGGCCATGACCATGGGAGGGCGTGTGTCTGAAGAGCTGCATTTCCCCACGGTGACGACCGGTGCTAGTGATGACTTCAAGAAGGTTTCCCAAATGGCACGCAGCATGGTCACTCAATGGGGTATGTCAGACAAGGTGGGACCGGTGCACTTTGAGAACGACCCGAACCGCATGGTCAAGCCGTTTGCCGAGGCTACGGCTCAGCAAATTGATCAAGAGGTGCACCGGATAGTGGAAGAAGCTTACGCTCGATGCCGAACTTTGCTGGTGGAGAAGAAGGAGCAAGTCGGGCTAATTGCTGAGGAGCTGTTGAAAAAGGAGGTTCTCTCTCGCGATGACATGGTCCGAATTCTGGGCAAGCGGCCATTCGATGACAATGAAGACTTTGAGAAGTTCTTTGGAGGAGGCAAGGAGGCGAGCGCTCCGCCGCCTTTCCCTGCTGAGACAGACACGCCCAAGGAGGACCCGCCCACGGGCACGCCTGCTCCTGCGTTTCGCGATATTTCAGATGACGGATCGGGCGTCAAGAGGTGATTTCGACCAAACTTGGAACCCTTTGATGTAAGAAACGAGCATAAAGATTGAGGAGGTATGGGTGTCAGTGGGAAGGAGGGGGGATAAGGGACGCTGCCGGGAACTTGACATGTCCGGATTGGCTACTGCCGTCTTTTTTTCGCCAGCGCAGCGGGAAACAATTCCCGCTACTTTCATGGCTAAAGACGGCGGACTGTGTTATTTTTTTTTTCTACGAGTCTCAACTCTACCGTGGGCACTGGAGATGTTTAAAAATTTCCACTGTATGTACTTTTACCATCATCATATTAGGGGTCTAGCGGGAAAAAGGAAAAGGGGGGGCTTTTTTGAACTTTACTGTGTACTTGTACCTGGATTTAGAACCGTAGATAAATCTAAAGGATGAAAGAATTATGTAGAAGAGCTTTGGAGAAGCTTTTGTGAGGAAATGCCCATATACAGAATGAGACGTAGCTTTTAAGGCGTGCGCTTGACCTACAATGGGTAGGTACCTAAGGTAGGTAGCCAGAAGTCTGCGATTACCAGAATCCCGAATTCTGAACCTAGAGAATATTTCCCAATGAAATTGTTGAGATTATAGAATAAAATCCATACTGACTGTACCTGTAGGTATGAATCATTGACGTATAGCTATCAACTAACATGTACTTGATATTAGGCACAATTTCCTTAGCACGAGCTAACCAGCCAGCCTTATACCGCATGGGCTCGGCAGAGCTGTATCGCCACCACCCTCCGCAAGCGAAGATGCATCATCTATAATCTATGAGACAAGGGCGAATATCAGCTACATGCATCGTTGCCGTATTGTACAGTAGGCCTAATTGGCAATCCGGGCATGGAAATAGGTAAAATCCTGGGCTATGGCACTGGGCCGAAGATGATTGGGCGGCAAAGTTCCTCCCCCCGGAGCGGCGCTAATAGAGAAAGGGCTCATAAAGTGGCGATGTTCCGGGATGCTGAGATCCGAAAATGGACGCCGAGACTTGCTTTTGGCCCGTATTGTGCAAAAAGAAAAAAAGAAAAAGAAAAAGAAAAAGAAAAATATAATCAGAAGGAGGATCTTAGAACTTGCTAACCGCAACAGGCGAATCTGTTAAGTATCAGCGAATTGATGGTATTAGTACCTTTTGCGAGGGAAAAAAAGTCACTGGCGTGAACTGTCGACTATTTTATACATCCAGAATAATACCTCCATGGACTATCAGGCTGGAGGGGAAAATAAAAGACTGGGGCTTGAGATAGTTGCAGTTACACAACAGCTATACAAAGTTCCCCGCATCAATTCACAAAGGCCAAGGTTCACTGAGAGCCATCGTTTGCTGGTTGGTGGTAAAAGTTCTCTCTTATTCGTACAGTGCCTAATTGTTACTAATTATTCGGTGTTTAGGCATGCCGATTTTTAGCAGTTACTGTTCCACCGCAGGGGACGAGTGAGAAAGTCTATAGTGACTTTTAGGTTCCCTGCTGAATGAGGCTACTGGGTGGCCTTTATGCCTTCTGTTCGTAGTGTAGTGCTCTGCCTCGTGCAGTTTGTCGCCCGCTGAGATATAGATATCTTGGATGGGCTGAGGCTCCGGGCATTAGCTCGTACCTGAATGTCCGAAGGAAACACAAGGGCGTAATCTAAATGGCTGTGGATTGTATCAGAAATTGCTTGCTGCACATGCTGTGTAATACGTATATGCATGTACAGAAGGGAAGAATAAAGGTTTACCGACTTGACAGCACGAATGAAGTCGAGAAGCCATGTGGAGGGGCAAAAACCGCGGTAAACGGCAGCACGGCCTAAGCCATCTTGGGAAATATTTCACGTCTCCAGTGCGTAATACTAGTGTTGGCGCCGTCTTCCGATCTCAAATCTAAAAGCCAGGCAAAGAAAAAAGAGGTGAGAAGGTAAAAAATGACATGGGCTTTTTTTTTTTTTTTTTTAAACTCCAGCTGCAATTGTGTATCCAAGAGGTGAAAAAAGAGGGGAGCAAGGAAGCAAAAAGAAGCAGTCATTGGCTCTCGCGCTTCTGCTGCACGCAGTCAATTTCTGGTGCCAGCTAATACTGCAGGAGGATCTGCTCTTCGCCTGAGCAGGGGGTGTTGACAAGACTCCCTTGTTGGCACTCCATAAAGGCGTTGACCAGAATCTCGGCCTCTGCTTTTCCTGCTTTGCTTTGCATTGCATAGTCACGCTCTTCTGCGTGCATACTCCTTTGCGGTCTCAATGTCTCTGTTATGAAGAGATAAGAATAGCTGACACCGACCCGTCAGTTTTGCCTTTTGCCCTTGCGACTCCCGGAAAGCCTGGCGTCTTGATCTCGGCATATCCTGCACTGAGAGGCGGCATTGACAGCACAAAGTGGCCGCAAACACCAAGAAACTGTCCACGATGGCAAATCTCGTGGCCGACGGCTTGCCTAGCAGAGATGGAGGAGGAGCGAAGCACCACGACCAGCAGCTGCCAGCCATGACTACGGCGGCAACATCAACATCAACATCAACATCAACATCAACATCAACATCAACATCAACACCAACACCAAGAGGCGGCGATGCGTCGAGATCGACGACACGGCGGAACGAGGCCTGGTGGAGCATCCATCCCTTCCGCGGCATGGTAAATGATATCCGCCGCAGAGCGCCTTTCTACGGGAGCGACTGGCTCGACGCGTGGGATTATCGAGTTGTGCCCGCCACCGTCTTTATGTATTTTGCAAAGTACGCCGCCATGCCCAATAGACTGTTCTGAAGCAAACAGGCATTCATTTGCCAGTAATTAATGGACATTTACTGACCGGCCTGTGCCATCAACAGCATTCTACCCGCCCTGGCCTTCTCGCTAGACATGTTCCAGAATACGGGATCCAACTACGGTGTCAACGAAGTTCTGCTAGCTTCTGTCCTGGGCTCCGTTGTCTTTTCCATCTTTTCTGCCCAGCCCCTTGTTATTGTTGGAGTGACTGGTATGTTGCTCTCAGTATTCAATCATACACACATCTTGATACTGATTCTAGGGTTCCATAGGTCCCATTACCGTGTTTAATAGGTACGAGAGGCACCGAGATAACAAGCTATCTGGCGACATCCACCGAATAACTGACCGTTTACAGTACAGTATATAACATCATGAAACCAACTGGCGTCAATTATCTCGGGTTCATGGCTTGGATAGGAATGTAAGCTTCAACAACCGCTCTCAGACTTGACACTATCAGCAGGCTACTAATCAACAGCTCTCGCATCTAGATGGTCTCTGATTTTACACTGGATCCTTGCTATTACCAATTCTTGCAACTGGCTTCGCTGGGTCACGCGATTCCCCTGCGACATCTTTGGCTTCTACGTAGCCTTCATCTATCTCCAAAAGGGTATTCAAGTTCTGGAGCGTCTTGGCAGCGACAGCGCCTTCTACCTCTCCATTGTCGCAGCGTTGCTGCTATTCATGGTGGCTTACATCTGCAGTGAATTTGGATCCAGCAGTCTCTTCAGACACCCAATTCGTGTCTTCCTCAAAGACTATGGAACACCGCTGACTCTCGTCTTCTTCACTGGCTTTGTGCATATTGGCCGTATGTCTGACGTGCACTTGGCGGTGCTCCCAACCAGCAAGGCGTTTGAGCCTACCGCGGATCGAGGCTGGGCTGTTCATTTCTGGGACTTGAGCGTTGGGCAAATATTCACCGCGCTGCCATTTGCCATTCTTCTTACTATTCTATTCTGGTTTGACCATAATGGTATGTATGATTTGCTCCTATACACTTCTCCCAATTCCAAATTATCATGAGTATGTGTTTATTAACGCCGCCATAGTATCGTCCCTCATCGCACAGGGAAGCGAGTTTCCCCTGAGAAAGCCGGCTGGGTTCCATTGGGACTTCTTCCTTCTCGGCATCACCACTGGAGTGGCAGGCATTCTCGGATTGCCCTTCCCTAATGGATTGATCCCCCAAGCCCCCTTTCACACAGAATCCCTTTGCGTCACCAAAGCTGTCAAGCAGCTCGATGAAAAGGGCGAAGACAAAGGCGCGTATACCTTTGAAACGACTCACGTTGTCGAACAGCGGGTATCAAACCTGGCTCAGGGGCTTCTTACCCTTGGCACCATGACCGGCCCTCTTCTCGTGGTCCTTCATCTTGTTCCTCACGGAGTCTTGGCGGGACTCTTCTTCATCATGGGTGTCCAAGCCCTTCAGGCAAACGGCATCACAGCCAAACTGCTCTTCCTGGCCCGCGACAAGAACCTGACGCCGGCAAATTCCCCTCTCAAGCTCATCAAACGCCGCATCACCATATGGATTTTCGTAACCATCGAGCTGGTTGGCTTCGGCGCCACTTTCGCCATCACACAAACCATTGCTGCCGTCGGCTTCCCCATCATAATCCTGCTCCTCATTCCCGTGCGCGCGCTCCTCCTGCCCAGAATCTTCCACCCAGACGAGCTGATGGCCCTCGACGAGCCGACCGCTTCAGACTTTACCATGGAAGGCATCGGCGGCTCTTGGGGCGGCGGTCGACACGAAGTCCAGAGCAGCGATGAGGACACCCCCGTCCAGAGCAGGTCCTCGTCCTCCTCGCGCCGGACCAACGATGCCAGTGACGATGATGCAGCCGCTTGCTTTAAATGCCAGGAGGACCTGGCGGAGCTCGGCCAAGTCCAGAACACGCAGAATACGATGACCAGGAGGAGAAGCATTGATAAGAGGGCGGGTCGATTACGCAGAGGGAGCATAGTGTCAGACACGGCGTAACTATTACATGGTTGTTTTGCTCATTATCAAAAGAGAAAGAGGGAAAAAAGAAAAGTACTTGATACCCTGGGTGACGTCCATCTATAGCGTGGATTTATTGTATGAATTTGGAGAATATGGTGAAGTAAAGGCTCACATAATAAAATACTTGGTACGACGTCTCTAATATATATGCAATATTCCTATAAATCGCAACCGTCATCCATATCCCTCCCAAGTAAATCCCTCGCAATGCTTCTTTTACACATAAAGTATACATTTGAAAACAACAAGGAAAGGAAAAGAAACCATATCCCCCCTTTATTCGTCGTCATCGCTGTCTATGACAAAACCACCCCGTACCCTCGGCCTCCGGGTCACCACAACGGGAGCATCGTCGCCCTCTTCCGCAATCTTCGCTCCTGACTGCTGCGCTTGTGAAGCATCTTCCATGTCAATATCGTCGTCGCCCCCTGCGTCAACATCGTCCTCCTCCACGCTAACTTTTCTCCTCTTTCTGCCACTGCCATCGCCATCGCCATCGCTCTCCTCAGCGGGGGTATCATCCCTATTAGTATTCTCCTCCACCTCTTCATCGTCGTCAATCAGGCCTCCTAGCAATAAGTCGTCATCATCTTCACCTCCAACATCGCTGTCAACCTGTACTGCGGATTTGCGCTTTGTAGGCTTCTTCGCAACGGCAGGTTCCACGGCTGACTGCGCAGCCTTGGCAGCGCGGGCAGCAATCTCCCGTTCGCGAGCAAAGAAGGCTTCGTCTTCTTCCTCGTCGAAGTCGTCGTCTCCCTCCCTGACGTATACGGCGGATTTGATTTTGCGTGCTTTTTCGCGCTCTCGCTCGCGTCGCTTACGGGCCTTTTCTTCAAGCTCCTCATCGCCCAGCTCCAGGACCTGGCTGTTCCTCCGTCTCCTCTTCTTCGTCTTTTTGGGTCTTTCTGATTCGTCAACAACTTTTCTCGCTGTTGGGCCGCCAGGCTCAAACAGTATTTCATCATCCACGTCTTCGTCTTCGTCGTCGTCAAAATCAGCCTTCTTGCGGGGTGGTAGTTTTCTCTTTAGCTGATTCTCTGCCAGCTGTCCGTCGTCAAATGTTGGAGGGCTAAATTCTGCTTGGTTGATATAATGTAATGTGTCTTTGAGTTCGTCGGAAGTGACATCTCCTGGGACTATCCAGAGAGACTCTGGCGTTTCCTCACTTGCAGGGCCAAGCAACCGAATTCCGCAAAGACTCAACAGAAGTCGTAGGTACGAGTTCTTGAATCTCGCGGCGCGTCTCGCGTCGTTATCAACACGCACATCTAGACATTTGATTAGTTCCAGGAGTATTTGCATACGATGAATCGGGGCGACTTACTGAATGGAGGAGGCTTGCTTGGCTCCTTTGGAGCACTGGCATCTGTTGACTCTTCCAACGGAGTTTCAGTTGACGCCAAAACTTCTTCTGCCGCAGCCCACGACCGACGTTCACTCTCAGCCGCAGTGAGAATACTCTTCACCCAGTTGATATGATCCCCCTCGTTCTTGTCGAGCAGTGCGCCGACCACAATGGCAATTTGACGATCTCGCTCTTCTGTAAATTTGAAGACAAGCTCGCCTCCCGGCTTCGCCTGTTTTTTAGAGGCAGTCTGCTTCTCATATCCATATTCCAAGAAGAAAGCAGTGCTCTGCAGCTTGCTGAAGAGCATCTCGATTATAAGCTCCGGTCTCTGTTCAATCTTTTTAAAGCATTTACGAAGGATCTGCTTTACGAGCTCCTCCCAATCTTTAAACATGCCTGAACCCTTATCCAACGGCTCAGGACCTTTGATCATGTTGTAGAATAGGTGTATTATGTCCACACGGAAAAGCATCACGCTCATCTCCTGTTTGAAAGCAAGTCGGTAGAAGAATCGATGAACGCGTTTCAGCTGTGAACCGTCCATATCCTGGTAGAATCGTGTAAACTTGACAAAAGTATCCACAACACCCTGCGGTGTAAAGCGAGCCGCGAAGCGTTGAAAATCAAACTTGCGCTCTTTCGAGGTGCGCTCCGCAGTTTCGTCGTCATTGGCCGAGTCATCGTTTTCTTCGGCCAAGACGCCGTCTTCTGCGCCCTGCTGCTGCGGATCTTTGTTCTTCTTTTGCCGTGTTCGTTTGCGGGAGCGAACCTGCATGTCCGCATTCTGCTTTGAGTATGCTTCTAAAATCCGCAAGAAATGATGAACCAGCTCCGTAGCAGCATCCAAGTAGTAGAATCCTTGGTCCTTGTACGTCCTGACTATGTTGGCGATGATATCATGCGTCGACTCTTCATAAAACAAGCGGCTCAGAACATTCTCTGCAATTTCCTCATCATCTTCTCTGCCGCTCTCAGTCATTTCTTGCACAGTGAGTAGAATCTGCGTAAAGCACCTCATTACAGCTGCTAATTCATGCCAGTCCTTGTACTCATATGCCTCGTTCATCGCCTTATTAAGAGTAATAAACATTTCCTGGTTTAGAACCCCGGCAACAAGGCTGAAGCTGGATACGTCGTCATTACTCTTTCGAGAGTCCCTTTTCATTTTCTGCCGTGTCCGTTCAGCCTCGAGAAACCATGCCACGAGGTAAAAAAACTGCCTCCTGTGGTATTGCATGACATGTGAAGCTTCTCGGTCGATAGTTTTGCGAACATGTAGGAATAGGGGATTAAAGCCCGAGTCGAGAAACTCTTCGACAAATGAGCGGAGCTGTCCGGTTGCTCGCGCGTTAAGCTTCGCCGGCGGTCCTAGGTCCCTCTCATCTTTATTCTCTTTCCTTGTCCTGCGAGGAGGCTTGAAAACTTTG
Source organism: Trichoderma sp. CBMAI-0020 (assembly GCA_030708095.1). NCBI lineage: Eukaryota > Fungi > Ascomycota > Sordariomycetes > Hypocreales > Hypocreaceae > Trichoderma > Trichoderma sp. CBMAI-0020. The sequence continues at coordinate 796,906 of JAJNCI010000007.1, forward strand.
TTCTTGTCCATCTTCAAGTTGCGCGCTGTGGTATTAGCGAGAGCATCTTGCCCCGAAAGCGAGGACATCTTGCCATCTTCACGCTTGACCCAAATCATCGTTCCGAAGCGGTTGTGTCGGGTCGGGCCATTGCGGGTGTAAGCATTGAGCATCGCCGACTCCTTATTCATCAGGGACGCAAGCTCATGCGCCTTGGCCTTGTGTACTTGCCGCTCGGTCATAAAGAGCTTCTCTATATCAACTCTTTTGATGAGGTGGTAGATAATCTCCATAACAGCCGTATCCTCCGTCCTGAAATCATCGCCCATGTTTGAAGCCAGGGTGAGCAGGAATAGGAATATGTCTTGGTATGAAAAGGCGTCGATGGTGGCCGAACGAGAAATTTGCGTCTCATCGCCCTCGTATTGAACATTGGGAGGAGGCGCAATCATGGCCATGTTGCGAAGGAAGAAGAGCACCAATTTGATAATGCCTTGATCTCGTGCTGCTCTGTCGCTCGCAGGAAGCGCCAGCGACGGTAGGGCAGTCCTGACAGCAGCATGCAGGATCCGGGCTTCATCGAAGTTGATAATGGCCATCTTGTATTGAACTTGTGCAAGCTCCAGCACAGGCATATGTCGATGGTGGTTGATTGTCATCCGCTCCTTGTCCCTCTCCATCGGCCACGTCAACGGGACCATGATCTCAAAGCACGCCAGCGCGATTCGAGACTTGTACTTGCTATCGGTGGCATTTTCTGGCCATGTCGCCAAGATCGGAAGCAAGTCTCCCTCGATCAGGTTCGCTTCGTGGATGCAGCGGGCAACGTCCATGCGGTTCGTCTTCTCGTCGTAAAAGCGAATCCATCGTTTGATATCGCGGAGAACCTCTAGTGCGTCGTCTCCCAGGTGGTATCGGCCATCATCTTCCGTACCGGCGCCTCCGAGCTAGCATCATTCGTCAGTATAAATTCAATTGAACATCTGCATAGGGCACAAGCGCAGCTGCTCTTCAACCTACCGCCGCGATGAGGCTGCTGATGTGTGCCCGAACTTCTGGGTGGACAATGTCCGTTGTGCCGTCGGCCAGCTCCATATCAGCAGTCTTGCGAGAAGCTGCTATGAATTTGAAGATGCATGAATCGGCGACAGCAGCAACATCGAGATCAATTCAATGCGCTTTACGCAGTGCCTCAAGCAGATCAATTCTCCAGGCCCTCAGAGCTTACAGAACCCCTCCAGCACGCGTCTAGCTTGAACGCGCTCCAGCGCAAAAGTGAACCAATTTACGCGGTCTGATAAGCGGATCATCATCGGCAGCCGATAAGCTGCTCTACCTGTAGCTCTCTCTGACTTTAGCTCTGCCTTTAACTGCCTCCCTTGGCTCTAACCGCAGCCGTGGGCCTAGGACCGAGGCCGAGGTTACCCGGGCTGCGGCTGTTCATATTAAGCGTCCACCTATATACCTCCTCTAGCCGCCCACAGCTTCACCGTTTCTCATCTATTCTTCACAATCCAATATGGCCAGCTCAATTGTTCGACGGAGGGCGCTGGGAGCTTTGCGCCAGGTGCGCTGCTTCAGCTCTACCCCAAGGCAACTTGCCGCCGATGTCAAGAGTCTTGGTGTCCTCGGCGCCGGTCAGATGGTAAGCAGTTGCTCTCTTACATGTGAAAGACGAAGCTCTAACATGGCGTGCAGGGCCTAGGGATTGCTCTTGTTGCCGCGCAAAGAGCACAAGTTCCCGTTACTGTTGTTGATGCTTCTGAGCAAGCATTGAACAAGGGAATTGCTTTTGCTGGTGCGTTGGAGCTCCTTTCGAGCTGTAAGCTGAGTGATGTCATTACTGACAGACGTGACAATAGAGAAGCTGCTGGCCAAGGATGTGTCCAAGTCAAGAATCACTCAAGAGCAGGCTGATCAGGCCCGCGCGCTGCTCAAACCCAGCACCAACATTGAGGACTTTTCATCCGTCGACTTCATCATCGAGGCTGTGCCCGAGATCCCCAAGCTCAAGTTTGAGATCTTCAGCAAGTTGGCAAAGATTGCGCCTCCCCACGCCATCTTGGCCACAAACACGTCTTCAATCTCGATTACACGCATTGCTGCGGCCACTACCACTGATCCCAATGACACCTCGGCTTCATCCAGAGTTGTTTCTACCCACTTCATGAACCCTGTCCCAGTGCAAAAGGGCGTTGAGATCATCAGCGGCCTGCAAACCAGCAAGGAGACGCTCGATACAGCTGTTGAATTCTGTAAGAAGATGGGAAAGATCACCTCTGTCTCAGCTGATTCTCCCGGCTTCCTCGCAAACAGAATCCTCATGCCTTATATCAACGAGGCCATCATCTGCCTTGAGACGGGCGTTGGTGACAGAGACTCAATCGACGCCATCATGAAGAACGGAACCAATGTCCCCATGGGACCTCTGCAGCTTGCTGACTTCATCGGTCTCGATACGTGCCTGTCGATCATGAAGGTTCTCCACACAGAAACTGGGGACTCCAAGTACCGACCCAGCGTGTTGCTAGGAAAGATGGTAGATGCCGGCTGGATGGGAAAGAAGAGTGGAAAGGGATTCTACGACTACTAAAGGGTCTAAAGACTTGGATTTGAAGGTGTGAGAGCGTCAATAACTAGAATAAAAGATGACTATGGTGTATAGTTTTTAATCTGGAAATTGGAAATTGTACAAATTCAAAGGTTGAACAAGCTTCAAGGTCTTTTTCAAAGCCTCATTTCGACATGTGTATTTTTAGCGGTTGATGTAATGGTTCGCATTAGTTTAGCATCTTCAATCAGATACACATAGGCACTTGATTTGGAGCATCGTCGTAAGCATATCTTGCTAAGTATGCATCAAATTCGGTCACTCGTCGTGCTCAGACTATATCTTGTCAACCTGACCGACTCAACCCCAATAGTACGAGTATCTTACATGTATTCCGTATCAGCCTAACCGCGGCATCCAACTCTCACGCTGTACTTGGTTTAACTCTGTCCAAAGCTCATGCTTGAGCACCAGTGTAAAAGGGCTTCATGCACACTTACACGTAGACCCCAATCCCTCTTGCTTGACGTGCGTAGTCACGAGACTATTCAAGTGACCACAAAGTATGTAATATATTACCACCATGTATCGAAAGCAAGGTTGAGCAGCCGTATCGGTCAGCAGTATGTAGGTGGACTACGAGGTGGGTTGACTTGCATATGCCGGCAGAAGTCTAGTGACTGTGACAACCATGCATACGAAAATCTGATAATCCCAGGCAGGGCGCGTATCAACCGCTCTTCTGTGGAGAACAAACTGGCTTCTTTATATTGCTGATTTGCCGTGGTATATTGCTTATTTCACCCCGAGTTGCTATTTGTGTCATAAATGGGCTGCAGCCACTCAGTTATAGCAGTTGAGGTACTTTTTCTGGCCCAGCTCATTACAGGCACGACACTGGCGCCTAGGTACTGTAGGTAGCGTCTGTGCTCCCAGCGTTTCAGCGCTAGGCAACCTTGGAAGCCATCCGCGGACTAATAATAGATTAAGATCGGGCTGGCGACGTGTCTCACCAAGCCTTATGCTAACAATAACGGTCGATGGCGTGTAGACAATTTACAGCTTTGATACAAGTACCTGCTATCTACGAAATACGAAGTATTAGCTGTTGATCACCGTGTACGTGTAGCGTAATGTCGCAGTCATTAGGGGATAGACCACTTATTAGAGACAAAGCGGCAATTGCCTCGTTCTTTAGGTAGGTAGGCTAGGTACCTAGTAGTTTTACCGATCAGACGGCAAACGTCTCACTCATGGCGCGAGATGGCAGCAATCTCAGCACGTAGACACCATGTCCGGGCAGAGACGCGGGAATTTCTCAAAGATGCAGCATGACTAGGGCGGGCTAGCCAGCCGCTTCTGCTAGCATTAGGTTGGCGAGATAGGCCGGCGCTTTCATGCACGATGCAGCACTCACAGCGGCTGTGGTTCTCGCTCAGCCTTCGACATGATTGGAATTTTAGCCGTGTTCGAAGCCACCATTGCAAATTTCCAACTCGGGCAGAGACCAAAAAAGAGAAAGGGGGGAGCAATCAAGCAACGGCCCGCGTCATACCGGCGGCATGTCACTCCGTGGTCGGTGCTACGCCGCCCAGGATCAAAACCGTCCGAGTTCTGCTCTAGAAATTGAGGCTGAATTGGAGGATTGTCCTTCCTCCACCGTGACGCGGATGGCTTGATCACGACTCTCGGCAGGAGCTGGACGGAAATTAGATGCGTGGGCTCACATATTGTTGAACATTGGCTGAGCCCATCCGAAATGAGCAGCCAGACAGCGGCGCTCGTCCGGTGTTTGCCACATCCAAGAATTGGGTGTCCAAAGGGGCGACGTACATTTACCCCAACATTCAGCTTCTGCGGCCTAGGACCGAGCTTTTCCTCAGAGGCCATGTCGACTTCCGGCTAATATAAACCGGCGTGGGCTCCGCACTTGTTGCATGTACGGCAGCCAAGTTGCAGCGATGAATCTGCAAATTTTTACGCATTCTTATGCCACTCGGGGGGCAGATCTCCCGCCTGCTGAGACAATGATATGATTAAAGACCTGGCCTAGTCCAAGGGGAGCATGTGGCCAGCCCATGTGCTCACGATTGCTTGCAGCATGTTTGAGCAAGGCTCTGCCTGCCTGGTAGGAGCGCCCTCTTCCTACGGGAGTACGCGCGGATTACCTAGAATCTTCATGGAAGGATCTGCTGATAGGTACCGTCGTATGCGTACCTAGTACCAAAGCAGAATGAACACAGAGTAGCAATACCACCACTTTGTACAGGGGAAGAGGCACACGTTCTCTCACACCTTACTTACCTTGTGTGCCTGGCTGAAGCTTGTTCCCAAGTAGCTCCAAGCCGGCTGCCATAACACCGCTGTCAACAGCAAGCTTGCGTGAATCCAAGTACAAGCTACTCTGCGCCCGCATGCCGTCCCATATCTCGACTTGGAGGCATCACATCAGCTGTCCATCCACAGTCTTCCTCACCACACCACCCACCTGCTTGTTTCAGCAGGTCCAGAACCAGCAGCAACAGGCGCGAGAGGCCGCGGCCATTGGCTGCTCGGGCAATCTTGGAGTAAAACCGAGAACGCTTCAGGGCCGCTGTCCGACATGCCGCCCACAGTGCAGGAGAGGGAACAGAATCCCCAAAGTCTCCATCAGGCTTTGCTTTTCCTCTCCCTAATAAAGCCCGGGTACCTTGCTTGCTCATCTCTCCAGCGTCCCAGCAGCGGCAGCTCATGCAGCTCAACCAGTTGCAGTGGCTGCAGCGTTCCGCACGCGGTAGCATCTCGAAATGAAAGGCCCGGCTGCTCCATCCGCCTCTCTTCCGTAGCCTCTTCGGGCGGGAACTAGCACTGACTGAGGCAAAGGTCCGGGCCTCGATTGGAACAGAGCTCCCCGCTTTGTCGCGCACGAAGCTGGGCTCTGGCAGAAAGAGAGCGTCGCATGGGCGGCTGGACAGCGGCCGGGGCTGGCAAGGCGTCTGGCGCGGGGAAAAAGACAGCAACGCGAGGCTACGCGAGAGGTCCTGAAAATTTCACGCGGCCAGCCATGCATGCCAAGGGGCGCAAGGTAGAGGTACAACGCAAGCCGGGTGCCTGGCTCAACGGCCCTTTGCCCTCTGGGTCTCGGGGGAGTGTCGATATCTCGTCTGCTGCATCTGCATCGCGCACCCTCCCCCGGCGCAGCCTTGCTCTCTCTCGTCGTGTTTTCTGGTCTTCTTCTTGCTTGCCTGGCCTGACCTTGCTCCAGATCCTTGGCCGTCCCGATGGTTGGCAATGGCAGTTGGAACGTGATTGATGAATGGTATGGTGCGCCAACTTCGAGTGCCATGCAGGCAGCGCATTGCCTTGCTGTGGTTGGAGCTGCGTCCAAAGGACAGAGGCTGTCGTGATCTAAGTGGTGGAAAAGGCTCTAGTGCTGGTACAGAGTGCCTGCTGATACTACAGTAATAGGCTATTTCTGTCCTGGTACAGGTACCAGGCGGCACCGCCCTCGTGCCGCTCCTGCTAAGCTCCCACCCCAGGCCCTGCTAGGTTGTATTCTTCCACCACGAACCTTCGGAGAATCGAGATAATACTTTATCATACCTTGTTAGGACGCGACAGTCAAGGCAGCTTGCTCCATATATGCACACAGCCGTATGCACATGACGGAAAACCACGACCAAAGCCGGTTCTTTACTGCATCCACTCCACTCTTATCTGTTCCTCCTGTCGACTTGGGATCTACAAGGACAGTGCCGACTGCCAGCCTCTACACACTCTGCGAGCGCTGGGAGCCTTGGGAGAATCGAAGGCAAAGAGGGAAGACGACGGCGAGGGCGACAATGCCAGCTCGGCCGTTCTCAACAGTCGCGTCCTGCCATGGGCCATCGGGCGATCCATTCGCTCTCTAGCTGCTTCACAACAGCGGCATCCAGGAACTCACTCGCACAGTCGTGCCACAGCTGGCCGGGGTGCTTTTTGCCATCTTGCAGACAGGGAGCAGAACCACCAGAGCTCCAGTTCTAAACCGCCAGACCCGCCGCGTCAAACACGACGACCCATGCCCAGCGAGCCAAGTGGCCCTGAGGCTTTCCCACTTCCGACATGGCGGCTGCTTGCGTCCGCGTGGCCGGCGGCCATCCGAGACCTGGCACGAAATGCCATGTGGTCGGATCTTGCCTAATACTAGATACAACGTGCGTCTCTGTTCCGCCGAGCAGATGCTGCTCTGTAATATATGATGACTTTATAGATGCGTCAACGATTGAGCAGGAGAGGCCTGCAAGCTTCGAGGGATCCTCGCCAGGGACTAATATTCGATATCTCGCCTTGGCTATGCCGTGCCGTGTGCGACGTCTCTGCTGCTGCTGCTGGCACACACAATCAGCAGTAGACAAAGACACGAAGCGCGAAGCACGAAGACAAGAAGAGCTACTCCCAATCACGCGCAGCTGTTTCAACAGGGGCGGCGGCGGCGGCGGCGGCCTGACAGATTCGCGAGGTCCTATTGTCTGACCTGCAGGCCTCTACTACTCATATACTCAGTACAATATGCTTGCCACTGCTTGATTGCTGGCAACTCAGCTTACTATAGCACCATCGATCACCGCATTCCTCCGAATCATTGCTTTACGCTGCCGTGCTTCTGGAACTCATGCTTATTCAAACGGCTCCATGTTTGAGTAGGTAGAGTTTGTTTCTCACTTTCATGGTGTCTTATTATGCTCTTTGTATGGTGGAGCGTCTCTTCCTTCTAGAATCTCACTCCTGTTTCCGTTGACAGCATAAGCCGCCCGGACCCAGAGATCCACTGCTGCTAAGGTATTCTTGAAACGACATGGCGTCTCCTCCTTTCATTACAAAATATCTGCGCGACATTGGAGTTCCTACAACCTCAAATTCCACATACACATGTGCGTATACAGTGCTTGTAAGCCTTGGGTTTGCGGGAACATGCTTGTTCCGGTCATGCGCATTTGCTGACGCTGAGGTGATTTTACTAGGAATAGGCAGTGGTTGGCTGAAGACTGTTAGTACTTTACGATTGGCTGTTACATGTCTGCCGAAACGGGATATACAAAGTAAAACAACGATTCAACAAGCCGTGGGCCTGCCAATTACCGAGGCCAACGACATTTTTGAGTCTTCTGTTTGCAACTACCCCTGAGGAAGCTAGAAACGTGAGTTTGTCAAGCCACCCCGGTTTGGGATGAAACAGCAAGATACGGGCAGCAAGAGTATTGCGAGTGTACTGCTGTTGCGTGTATACTCTTCAAAATACTACTGCTGCTGTTGCGACTAGACCTCCTGGTTGAGGCGACTAAGCTCCGTGCATTATCGCGCTGGTGTGTCCACACGGTTGACTAAATGCAGGCAGGTAACGCATGTACGAAATACACACGAACGGCAATGCTACGCGGAATGAGCACTTTCAACGAGCCACATCTTGCGGCTTGGGCTGGCTCCACCGAGTCTGCCCCGGTTGCACCGGCGCATAGCCATTCTCAGCCTACCTATGTAGTCGCACTTCCTACAGTACAAAGTATGGCCTGGATACTCGTACTTGCACATACAGTACATGCCTCCATGAGCAAGGCTTGTGACTCTTAGATTGATGTCCGGGCGGTACTAGCGTTGCCCTGTAATTCCTCCGCTCACTGATTAACCCATGTCTAGATTGATATCCTGGCGATGCTCTTATAAAACGGCAAACCAACTGTGTTCCTCCAATGTCGGTGCCGATGCCCCTCCCCCTCGCCATTGACCACTGTGGTCAGACCGAGGGATGCAGCTGTCCCGCTTCAGCCTGATCCACGATGAGAATCCAACGAGAGGCCTGGCCGCAAATGCCGTCTGCCTGCTTTGCCTCCATCGTATGAGAGCCAACGACGCATGTGCTAGGCACAACTCTGCTGCGAGACGACTTCTAGCGCCATTAGCCACGCTCGGAGGTGTGGATACCTGAGCTGCATCGGTGCTGCAGTTTTCCAAGCGTCATCCGCTTCACATGTTCTCCTAGCCCAATTGATTGTCTGCATGAGCAAGCGAAACGAGGCTGGGCATGTTAGTGCTGCTGCCACCCTCTTCCAGTTGCGGCAGAAGGACAATGGCCAAGGACATCCGCCTCTTCATCCTTTATAGCTGTTCTTTCTGATTGAACGCCAGAAGGCCACAGCTCCACTGTTACCTGATCCTCTGTAACTATTACCTGCATTCGAAATTGTGGCGGTCCCCCACTTGCAAGGCCCTTGCGGATTCTTGTTGCTTGCTTGCCGCTGGCGGCCCCCTGTCCTCGATGGCGGCCCCATGCCCACCGATATGCGCGCCCCCCGGGCGTCAACCCTTTGCGTTTCTTTAGCCCCTTGCCCGTTGTATGTACACGCTCTCGACTACGATGGACTCTGTGGCCCGTTGAAGAGCTCGTCAGTGCCAAAACACGCCGTGAGCGACGGTCATGCGTTCGTCTGTGGAGTTGACTTAGAACAACGTTGCGGCTACTGTACTTCCCAGGAGCATGGAATAGCCCAGCCGAGGTGCCGTCTGGTAGTCCATTCCATTTGGCCCTTTGCTGCTGTTTGGCTTTCACCTTTGCTATGAACCTTGTCAAACATGCAAAAATGCTGGCTGATGAAGAGGCCACTTCAGCTTATGCTTGCGCGCGGACGTATCTCGCTGTTGGCGTCGGCAGTCTCGATGGCATACTGCAACAGTCGAGGTGTTCAGATTCGTGCAGGCAAAGGACCGACCGTGGTATCCTGATGGAGTCTGATTTTGCATACCCGAAGCAAGAATATGCATCGGATCACTGCATCGGCGCCTCTGAACACTCCCCCTCATGGGCGGACACGCAAATTTCAGGATGCTCGTACCTACTTGGCTTGCTCTGCTGCTGCCCGCGGCGGAGCTTTCTTACTTCCACCGTCCATCACCCTTCTCAACTGGATAGATGAAAAGAATGTCATAGCCAGTAAGTCGTTGCCACTCGCTTTTCACTAAAGTCATGACATTACTTTGTAGTTGGCTACATGTACTGGTACTAAGAACACGAAGTAGTCGTGGTAGGTAGCAATTCAACCAAGAAGCAGACAAGGGGCCGTTCTCAATTATACCCTTCCTGGTAGCGGGCCCTCTTTCCCGATCTTGGAACACGGAAGACTCCTGGTAGCTCAACCGACAACCGCAAGGGTTATAGTGCATGCTCTGTCGCCGGCCCATTATTACAGTGCGTCTTTTCGAATCAAGAAGCTTCCAAGCTGCATATCTGCTTGCCCACCCCATCCTCCTTCATCAGGTACCAGGTACGGAGACACCCCCCTCCCCACAGCTTCTTCTCCATCAACACTTGTGCCTAGCGGCAGCCTCCATTTTTGCCGTATTCTGTCCGGACAATTCTCTGGCACCCCTCCCTACAGATATTACGAGTACCTACTCTGGCCTCTGACAAGATCTGGAGCTTACAGGCTTTGGGAAAAGTCGGCCACCCTACCAGCATCTGGAGAGAGGACCCAGCACCTCATACCTGTACGAGGCATATATGCGAGCTGATGATTCCAGGACCATCGATTACACCCATATCGATGTTTGACCCCACTAAAAGCGCCTGGTAGTAGGTATATGGTCCTCGAGCTCTCATGTCACCATACAAGTAGTATATCCCCAATCCTACCTCGTGGAACCTGGAACTAAGCCAGATGCTACCCCTTCAAATCAGTCTTGCGACCTGGGCTTGGATAGCCACTCACGTTCTAACTTTGCTTCGACAAGGGGGGGGGGCTTGATCACTGGCTCTCTCGTTCTTGCAGGCGGCTAACTACCTACTTCTGTCCTGACTAACTCGGCCAAAGGGATACGTCCGCTGTATTGCAGTCCTCCCGCTGGGCGACATCAAAGGCAGCCTCTTTTCGAAGAGTTCCCGCCCCCTCAATCCTGACCAGATCAAATCCGCACGACCTTCATTTTGTGCAGCTGCTCTTCAGCAGAACTAAGCTTGTTCTTTGTGATAAGTCACTTAATGAGGTCGATTCCTTTCTGGTTTCCGGTCTACAATATTTTCGAACAGAAGGAACACAGTCAAACAGTAACACTTACCACTATTGTCGGTTACCACGGAGCATCTATCAACAACCCGTAAGCTGCTTACCTGTTTCGGTGCTTGGATCTACCAACAGCCTACCGGCGGCTTTATCGACCTCGTATCGAGTTGATGTTGGCAGAGTTTTCTTCAAGTATTTGTCGAAGAAGACGCCTGGGTGGCTCTACTGGTGCCTGTTCATCCGAAGACCAAAAAACATATTCCAATGCTCGTCACTAGACCTTCAGACTCTGAACATAGCCACTGGTCCTTTGGCAAATACTTCCCTCCTTCCGGCAAAGTACCAACCAGTTCACGCATGTCAGACCCGTACGACGCCTCGACTTCAGCTCAGCCAGACTGGCAAGGGCAGTATCCCTATCTGCCGCAACCCACTGGATCGGTCTATACTCAATCTTCAGAATCGAACCATGCCAGCTCGGGAGTATTCCAGCCACAGCCCGTGGTAGGGAACGGGAGTCTTCGGCTGGAAGCCCAGACTGAGAGACAACCGGCGCTGCCATCTGATTCACGCCATAACATTTATCGTGTAGGAGCAGAGGACATTACTTACCCTTCCCGAACGGCAGAACCATCAGAGAGAAAAGATGAAGCGAGGGGCATGAAGACGGCTTCCCTTTTGCTAGACGAATCACTTACGCCTGGTAGAGATGCTCCTAGACTCCCCGCGCCTTCGAACCATATCAATGCAGCAACGGCCATGTCCAAAAATTTAGGCAACCCCTCAAATACGTTTGGACCAGATGATCAATCCATGGCAGTGCCGAGTGACGATGCGGAGGATGCTTTGCTTGATGAGGACATGGCGGAGGAAGAAACAGATTCGCTACTGCAAACTACAGCAGAACGAGTGGCGGCCCGCCGGAAGATGAAGCGCTTTAGGTAGGATTCTGGACGCTGTTGGTGACGAATAAAGCACTAACATGCCAGCAAAGACTTACCCATCAACAAACAAGATTCCTAACGAGCGAGTTCGCAAAGCAGCCTCATCCCGATGCTGCGCATCGGGAGCGACTGTCTAGAGAAATACCCGGATTGAGCCCTAGACAGGTGCAAGTGTGGTTTCAAAACAGGTAAGATATGCCCAAAAAAAAAAAAAAAAAAAAAAAAAGGAATTTCTCAAGAGCTTGGAAGAAAGGAGGACTGAGGCTTGTATGGAGATCTAACAATTTTGTCAGACGTGCGAAGATTAAAAGACTCAATGCCGATGATCGTGACCGAATGATTAAAATGAGGGCTGTTCCAGATGATTTCGATAACGTGCAGGCTTTGCATTCGCCATACGGCGCAGTTCACGGAATGCCTCTGCCATTAGCGCAACCAGTTGATTTTTCGCACGCTCAGTATTCAAATGGTTCGATAATGAGACCTCTGATGGTGGATGTTCGGCGTGGCCAAGATGCACCAGAGCATATGTCACCAACCGGACTAACCCCATCGTTTGGCAGTATCGGATTTCATGCTCCGAATGCAGTGAATTCGTCTGGAGTAATGTCACCAATATCACCACACACGACTGACCGCTACCCTCCACACGGAAGTACCGGGCCTCACGGATCTCTGGAAGCGCACCGTCATGCAATTAGGCCACTTCAAGGCTTCCACGGTCGAGAGCCAACGAGACCAAGGTCCGAGTCATTACAATCGTATTATATGTATTCAAGTCCGAATACGCACTCCAATGCGGCTGATAGACCTCACTTGGTCTATCAGTCAAACCAAGTAAACCATACATCAAGCAACGCGGGGAGTGTTGATCGGAGTCCTTATACGAGTGAGTTGAGTTCAAAGACGTGAAATTGCTCAAGTCCTCAGACTAATACTTACTTATCAAGCTCAAGGCAATAACAACGCACAACCATCGCCGACGGCATTAAGCTATCCTAACTATCAACAGACGCCAGAGAATGGATCTCGACTTCGAGCCGCCTCAGCTTCTTTGCCACTGAACACGACAGACCAATATCGACCGCTTCACTCTCCTCAGCCAAATGGCCATCGATCAACTGGGCCTTCATCGCAATATGGAGCCTCTACAACATATCAGGCCAACTACGGAGCTGCGCCTTTGACAGCTCCACTGACGCCTTCTCTGGCAGGTCCACTGCCACGAGCGTCGGGTAGCCAACCAAACGCAAGAAGCTATCAAGATCCTACGGGAACAACTGAATTCTCTCAAACTGTGCCGAGCGGCGTGAATGGTCAAGATACTCGAACTGAGGCAAGAAGCATGTATACCAGTGGAGCAGTTGATTATTCAGATCACCAGCATCGAGGGTATGCAGCTCACAGAGGGGAGGTTTCACCCTTGGATAGGCCGAGACCTCCTTCACATCATAACACAAGGTGAAGTCAAGTCTCCGTTTTCTCTATGAATTATAGAATGGTCAAGGAATTGAAGCCAACTCTATACCGCAACACCAATTTCAAAGATCACATTTGTGAAGTTACGTGGATGTCTACAACCAGAAGCAAGAAGAAGGACAGATCGGCTTTGTGAAAGGGGAGCGATTATGATGCATTCGCAATTCATTTGGCTAGCGGCAGCATGGATGAGGTCAACGTTGCCCATCCCCATTTAACTTGATTCACTTTCTCCCTGTTTTTCTACCTCTTTTGTCCCTTTCGGAGTCGGACAGCAAATGATTTATGCTATGGGAATATTACGGACGAGCCAGGTAGGCTCGGCAGGTGCCGGGGAAACGGCGAAGAAGCTCTTATTGGCTTTTGAGAAAGCCGATAGTCTACGCACCGCTAAAGCGAAGTCGATTTACACCAGGCACTACCCAATCAGCTTGGACTATTGTCAAGACCAAAGCCATACCTTTTTTTTTTTTTTTGCAAAAAATGAGGCTGAGGTTTATATATGGAAAAAAAAAAAAAATCATACACATATAAAAGGGAAAAGAATTGACCTGGAGCGACAACGACGGGATCACATACGGAAATTGAGAGAATTTGAGATACCAAATACCCTCTTAGAGTTGGCGGGAGCAGAGCAACGCAATTTCCAATTCTTGAACATCCGGCTTTATTTTCTTCCACTGCTCTTTATTCCCCTTCTTCTTTCTTTTCCTTCCTTTTCGCTCTCCCTTATTCCTCTTTTTGTTTTCTTTCCTATTGTTTTCATTCTTTCTGTTCATTTGTATAGATTACAAGGACATACCCTTTTCTCCCCCTTGCCTTGAGGGTTATGCTTTGGGACATTTTTGGACACGTTGAAGCGTGGCAGGCAATTTTTCTTCCCCTCTCTTCTCTTCTCTTCTCTCAACTTCCTCTTTTCCATCTTTTCATCTTCTTCTCTTCTTCTTCATTCATCTGTGTATATGTATATATATATATATATCTTTACTTTCTTGAGAGCCGGATGCTACCCGTCGCTGGGCGAAAATATGGCAATGAGACAATATACATAAGTCATTGCATCACCAATATTTACTGTTGTCGTAGATTTTGACGTAGGGCTGTGAAGAGGTTGAAAAATACGCCATCCAACTTTATTCATGCTTCATTTCTACGTTGACGATGGCTTACGATATCCGGGATACACGTCTCACAAAGGGTTGACAAATAGTGCTCGGTATAATAGGCTCACCTGAATGAATGACTTGAGTTAGTATGCAATTCACAAAGTCTAGCCAATTCCCTTGTTGTATATAGAACCATTGCAAAATCAGTCAAGCCTAGATTTTCCGCCTGCAGCCAAGTGGTTGACGGATGTTTTGAAAACAAAACTCCCAGAAAACAGCATCAAAGCAGATAGGTTTACCAGATGTAAAGGTGTCATCATGATGGAGGAGTGGTGTATTGAGTTGAATAAAAAGGACGTGGATGAACTTGGTCTATCTATGCCAGGAAATAGCTTACCTCGATTATTGATGCTTTGAATGCAAAATTATACAAGTAGGTATACAGTAGGGCGTTGCCGCTCAGTTGTTGGGATGTGCGCGTGTATATATGGAGAGCATCGCATCCAGTTGGTGAGTCACGGAAAGGTGAAAAAATCGATCAAAGATGGCAATATGATCACACGCACGCACAAATGCACAAAACGCAACCGAGAGCCGCGTTGTGGCCATTCTCTATCCTCCATCTTCATTGTACCCAACCGATTCTTCTTCAACTATACAGTGGTTCTGAGAATTATATGTCACTTGCATCAGGTCATCATCGCATCATGGTAGCCACACAGACGGGGCCCTCGTGATGATGGTTTTAGGCAAGGTTGCTGAAAAAGTGCGTTCTGGACCAGGCATCGAGGTATCGTCGGGCAGCATCGGATTTGTCGCTGAGTGATCAGAACAGGGCCGGCGGCGTGTTTTTTTTTCATCGATTGCTGGTCGTTTGATTGAAGAAGAAAAAGAAAAAAAAAGAAGAAGAAATCGATCAAGAGGGGGACGTGCAGTTTTGGTTTTGCAGCCTTGCCGAGAATCTTCGCTGGCCCCGCATGTCATGTGACTTATCCTGTGATGCAAATGGAACTTTTTACGGATACGGCAGGAACTGATTTTTAGCGGGCATACAGCGGTTGCGGTTGTGTGATACGGTGGCGGTAAGAAGCTGTACGTCGGTTCGCGATAAGACTCAATACGAGTCGGTGTCTGTTTCGCAGTGCCTGAAGATAGAGGTAGAAGACAATGGAAACACTTTGTGTAGACAGAGGCTGGCTAGATGTGAAGACGCACGAGATCCGTAAAGTCTGAGAGCGACAAAGGCACCTATGTGCATCAGCTATAGAAGCACGTCCTATTTCCGACTGCTACCTCGCCACGAGCCACTTACTCGCTCGGTTACATAAGCGTATCATCGAGAATCAAGACACCGTTTGCGAAGCTGAGGCTGGCGATTCACTGTTTTGGCGAAAAAAGGGCGGAGCAGAGCGGGACTTGCGGTGGCAACGGTGAGTCTTCACTCGCTGGAAGAGAACTAAGACATGCATACAGGCACATGCCGTCGCAGGCCTTTTGCCCAGAGATGACGGACTACGAAGTGCTAAGATCAATAGTAGCAATTGTAGTAGTAATACTGCGGCAAAAAGAGGAGAACAAGCAGGAATGCACACCAGCAACAAAGAACAGCGCGTCTCTTTGATTCAACGAGATACACCCACTGATTTGACAGAGCGTCAGAGCATTTAAGCGCCAGGCCGGTCTGCTTGTCACGCCCCCCAGCGTTTCCGTTCCTTACAACGGCACCAGGCCAGGCCCTCGGCAACACGCGCTCCCCCAAACGGACCCGCCGCTTCAAGGGAACCAACCCGCTGGAGCTTAGCGCCAGCCCTTCTGTGCTCGCCGACAGCTTCAGTGCTGACAGCCGCTAGTGAGCCTTTTAGCCAAGAAAGGCAGCCCTTGCAAGCCAGCGCTTGTTTGGCCTGTGCTGCGCTGTGCCGGCGCCCGCCCTGCGCTCTCGCTGCTACTGCCTCGTCTTTCAGGCTCGGAGATTCCCTTTTGCCTTCTCCATCCAACTCCACCTTTTGCTTCATCATCTCCCAGCCCTCAACCGCTTCAACCATCGCCAGCGTCGCCCTGCAATCGCCCTCCCTGTCAGCCCGCCGAATCGACGATTGACGACCGCCGCGACTCGATTTTGTGTGTGCCATCCGCTCTCTCGCATCCGCCTCGCGCCGCGGCCAATTTTCTCCAGCGATCCACCGTCTCTCGCCCCCTACCGATTACGGCAGCGAAAAACCCTGAAGGCGCCGGCTGCTCCTCTTTCTTTCGCCAACGCGGGACCTGTTTCTGTGCGCAGGCATCGCCGTCAACCATCGCCAGCGCGCGAGGGATCCCAGCCCAGGCATTCCGTCACGAGTATACGAGTGTATGACGCCGTCCGCCTGAACCAAGGCCCTTTCCCCGTAGCGCAGCGACATCTCGGCCGCTGGCCTGGCGCGACACGCCACTTCGGTTTCTCGCGAGGAGACTTTGTTCATGATGTCGTTCCATCCCCAGACTCCCCAAAGCCCCTCGCAATTCTCGCCCGCCACCTCCTCGGATCCCTCTCTTGGCTCCTCCGGCCCTGTGGCTGCTGCAGGAACAGGAACGACGACTTTGCCGACTCCCGCACACAGCGTCAACGGCTCCTCCCAGCTGGACTCCATGATGCTCGACGATTCGCCGCACAAGCGAAAGCGGCCTCTCGAAGATGTCGGCGACGACCGCGAACTGAAAAAGGCTCACGTGGACGACTACAAGCTCGCCATTGAAGACCTGCACCGAGATGTCGGCCATAAATATCTCCTTCTTCAATCTCGTAAGACTCCCTCCGCTGCCCTCGTCTCGCTCCTCCGCCCCTGGAAGACGGGATCTCGACAGTCGTTGGGACGTTTTTGTTGTTCTGAGATCTTTGCTTTGTTGACACTGCTATCATTTAGCGCATCCCGAGTCTTTTCCTAGGACATCGGAAGATCTTTATGAGATGTACGACCTAGTCGATCTGGCCACCGAAGTCGCCAGAGAAAAGCCAAACGGCGAAAAGAACGCGCTTCGCAAGACGTATAAGGGGCACATCAAGCGACTGGGCGTCACTGGACACTTTGATGTTGCAAAGAAGAGCGACGACGCACCCTCAGACTTTTTATCCATGCTGCAGGTCCCCGACCATGAATGGAACGTCCATCAAGTCAAGGGTCGATCTGTTATGGATGGCTTATCAGATGTAACCAAATCAACCTTGGGTCGCGCGCTGACTATGGCTAAGGGCCAGGTGCCGAAATCTCTTTGGGACTCCTCAGTGTTAGGGGATATTGGCCCATCTAATGGTGATAGTTCCAAGGCACCATCCGCGAAACCTACGGCGCCAAACACGCCCCTGATATCCATGTCTGGGGCGGCCGCCATGAGCAGGCCCAAGTCTCAATTGTTACCCGGCCAAAATCCCGCACGGCCTCAGCGGAGCATTAAGAAGCGGTCATACGGCGATAGCAGCTATGAAGGATATGGCGAAGGCTTCCCCGACGACGACACTGGCCTAGAAACAGGCTACTCTACGGGGGAAGGTGAAGGAGGCCAGAAGCGTCGCAAGAAGGCAAGCCAAAATCCTGAATTATGATGCTGCCCAGTAAATTCTAACTCCTTGCAGAGCTCAGGCAATACGCCACCCTACCCGAGCGCTATGCGCCAATCAAGCTATGGCCCTGGAATGGTTGGAGTATGACAACCGTGACCATTCTGATCCGGTTTGCCTTTCAACAGCGTTCACCGATGGAGAACTGCAGAGAGCTGGAATCAATGCTCTCGAAGAACCTCGGCAGCTTTTGTTTTTGTCATTGATTTGCGGTCCATGATAATTCTTTACATGATTTGGGCAGGACAAAAAAAAAAGAAAGTTACGGGAAACAACGATTTGATAACTTTTTCAAGCTCTATACCACGATACATGAAGGCTCGGCACTCACGGAAGATTGGAGACGGGCTGATTTGCCCTCTTGTTCTTCTTTATCATACCTTACAATTTCATTTTGCATCCTTGGACAAAGAGGAATCCTTGATCCTCCATTTTGCGATTTTTGTTTAGCATGGCGTTTGGCAGAGGCAAAGGGATATATATAGTTTTTTTTTCCCCGACGAGCAGAAAAGTTGCCCTCTATTTACTTCAGGGCAGACATTCTTCCTCATCGACGCTTTTTTGTTTTCAGTTTTTTTTTTTTTTTTTTTTTGCTCTTTGTTTATTCGTTGTTGTTGTTTTCTCACTCATATATTCCCTTTCAGCAGACCATCAAAAAAGGGGCGGTTGGAAAGCTTGAAATTTAGAAACAAAAAGAAAAAAAAATAGGTTCAGGATCAGGGGGGTAAACGAAGAAGGGAGGGAGAGAAGTCATTGAGGAGAGAGAGAGAGAGAAAGCAGTGGAACTTGAATGCCGACAGGAATAAGCCACAACTTAACGACATGGGAAATCGAGCGAAAAGAAACGATTCAGACGGCTACACGAAACGAGGGCAAGCAAAGTATTCTTGGGCATTCATGAGGAGTTCCCTGTTGTTGTTTTTTGTCGATGTTTTGTTTTTACAAAGTGCAGCCCCCGCCTTTGCAGAGGGAAAGGCACAGGGGAAAGGCGGGTGACACGGGGGGTTTCTTTGGTCTTAATATGGCCCCTTTTGAAAAAGGAAGGGAGCTTAAGGCTTATTTGTGTTTTTTTGTGCTTTTTTCACACAGATACCAGTAGATGAAACAATAAGAAAGCTGGGTTCCCCGGCATATTATTGGCAATACTTGAGCTGCACTTTGGGGTCATCAAGTATCGAACTGGGTATAAAAACACTATAATTCATCATGGAGAGGGCTGGGGGCTTTAACGCGATACGATTTCGAGCGTTGATCGGCATAAGAATTGAAAATGACATCATTCACATCCTAATCACATTTTACAGATGCACGCACTATTGTTCCTCACTGTAGATCGCTGTAGATCGCTGTAGAATATCGTACATCTTCTTCTGATAATATCTCCAAAAAGAGCCCCAGACCAAGCAGAAAAGCAAAAAGGAAAGCAAAACCACGGTGACAAAGTATATGATAGAGAAGAGAAGTCGATACGGTCATCAGTCGTGCTATTATACATGAGACCGCTAAATCAAACACCATTCCATCTACAAGAACAAGTTCGCAAAATGATCAACTCCCCAAACAAGGAATAGAATGAGAGTATGAAAAAAAAAAAAATAAAGAAGACGAGCCGAAACACATCTCAAAATGTACGTTAGCTTGAAGTACAGATATATATCAGCCTTGCGAGCAAAGATGTATTATTGCAGTCTTGATCGATTCCAAGCGTATTACATCTGCCGTCTTGGATCAATTACCCCAGTATTCTCGAGACTGCCAAAGTTGCCATTCTCTACCGTGGGGTACGCCCCTCCACTCATTTCAACCCAGTTCCAGTCCAGGCCCATGGTCATGGAATAGAGATCCTGCGGGAGCAGAGGCTGCTGGAACGTACCACTACCAGGCAGTGGCGGCGATTGGATGTCATTATTCAATCCGGTCAAGTCACCAAACGTGTCAAAGTCCAAATCCTGGCCCATCTGGACATCTGCGCCCCATTGCATCGAGTCAGCCAACGGAGATAGCCCTGACGGCGTCTTATTCACTGCATTCTGGAACGATGCCCGCGCCGCGACAAATTCAGGGGACAGGGTGTCATGGACAGCCGCCTGGGGCGTTGTTGCTGCTGTCGTGGAACTTGATTTTGGCGTATCCTGTGCGGAAGAAGATGCGGGTGTCGAAGTTTTGGCGGCGGCTGCAGCTGCCGTGGCACCAGGCGGCAAAGATTGATTGCGACCTTCAGTGCTTCCTGGAGTGTCTGCTGCCTTTCGTTTTCGGCGCGAAGATTGCTCCCTGTCGGCCTTTTCAATGACACTTTGTGCGATACGGCAGAATTCAGAACACACGCCCAACATTCTGTGCACTCCTCCCTGCTCCGCCTCTTGGCCAAGCATGGAGAGGAACGTGACGACAAGGTTCATTAATTTAACATCTGATTTCGCGCGCGCATCGAGAGGATTCTGTAGGATATTCCCAAAAAGGGTAACCAGTGCTGAAACTGGGAAGTAAAGAACCAGCCTGTGTAAAATAAGATGGTTAGCTTCTCTTTGCTTGGGATTTTCCAACATCTCTCAAACTTACCAGACACATGAAAAATCGCCTTGGGGGACATATTTGAGCAAAGAGATGGATGCTCGCGCTGCTGCTGTCGTAAGCATAGCAGACGAGAATATTCTCGGATTCAACGGTCGCACATTCTGGCCTGAGATGGCATAGTTGGCCAGCCGGCTGGTCCAAAAGCCATGGTGTACTGACATACGATGGATCGTGGTCAGACAGTTATAGTAGGTAAAATGCACCATGACGATATGGAGAATGAGCGGTGTATGTGAGGCCCTGATTTCATGCTCAGGGCGAAAGTCGATGGGGATCCTGTCCTTCCACTCCTCCAATTGCTGATCCAGTTCTCCAATCGTAGCGAGAAGCTCACCGTCGGATTGCTTTGCTGCCTTGGCTGAATACAGTCGCCTGTACACATTGCTTTCAATGACGGCAAACTCGCACATGACTCGAAACAAGTTCATCTTGCCCTTTCCATCAGCCAAAGGGATATTGCCAATGTTATCTTCCGGATCGGCGTCGGGGAGCTCAACATTCATATCATCGTCATCCTGGGCAGGAGGGCGACCTGCTCTAAGACAGAGGTCTTTATCTAGCATGTAGGCAATCCAAAAGACTCTCTTACGCTGCTCAATTTCGATTGGATTGAGGTTGAATCCCGTTCCTTTTTTGTGGAGGCCAATGCTATGCGCAAGTCGGATAGAGACAGAAATTAAGAGGAAGGCTGGCTGAGGGTTGGGAGTTCCCTGCATGAAGAGCGCCATCCCCAGTAGAGCCTGAACACTCAGCAAGTCTGTGTTGCGCATGGCAAGTTCGGAAAAGACGCCCATGGCGTTTTTCAAATAACCCCATGCTTTTTCATCCTCCTCTTGTGGAACTAGGTTGCTCATGACACGCAGGCGATGAGCGATGGCCAGAGCACAGTTGAGACTTGCCCACCAACCAGACCCCTGGTATGGGTCATCAGAATATTGACGCTCGACTAAGTGCATGAAAGTTGGCTGATGGAAGAGTGGGAACATGCAGTTAAAATTTTCGAAAAAATCTTTGAGCAGAGACATTGCTTCGGGCTTGGATGGTAGAGGTCGGAAGACGGGTCGCTTGAAAAGATCCCCGAATATCTCAGGCTTCCAATTAGTCCATTTGTGATCGTCTTCCGAGACTTCAGAAATCATATTTTGGAATGAGTTGTCGCCGGTCTTATGATTGATCCACTGGACGCCCTTTGGCGAGAAGATGGAGAATCCGGAGGAAGAGCCTGCGTCAAGTTAGTCAACATGAACATCAAGGTCATGTTGCGTCTATATATAGTCTTACCGATATATCTCGTCTCGCCAGATTGATTAGTCACCAAAGAGCACATCATCTCAGACAAAGCCTCGACTTCTTCCTCTCCTTGAGTGCTTGCTGGCGTGGCGCCTAATTTGCTTTTATCCTCCTGTCTCTTGTCCTTATCTTTCTGTAGACCTGGCGATGTCACGGAGCTTCTGGGAGATGCTGTGGCCTCACTTTCTGACGCAAGATGCAAAGGTGAGGAAGGCCCTGAGCTGTGAGCAGCACCCCCTTGCTGAACCTTCTCGGTAAGTCTCTTTTCGAGTTCGGCAAGATCATCATCTTCATTCTCGAGAATGCCTAAGAGGGGGGGGGGGGGGGGGGGAGCAACATATGTTAACAACCATGTTCATTAAATAGAAGTGAGAAAAGCGTACCAGCCAATCGAAGAAGCTTTTCCATGCGACCTAAGCGGTTCTCCAACGCCTCAATGTATTTGGCACTATGGTATATGTGAGCATCACACATAATACTGGAGATATTAAATCAATCGTACCCTTTTGGCGGCGTCCTCTTCTTTTCAATCTGGGTAAAGACACATTCGGTCTTGTAGTTTGTGCAGTGTGTGCATGACGGAAGCTTGCCGTCACACTTGATCTTCTTTCTTCTACACTGGTCACAGGCCTAATAAAGAATCACAAAGACATTAGATCATCATCTCGAGTTTGATCGGTGGAAGCCAGCGCAACACAGATATCAAACACCGCTCCGGGAGGCATATAGAAGACTTACCCTAGCAATTCTCCTCCTCTTGGCATCAAGACTGTCGTCCAACAGCATGCTAGAGTCCGGGAACAATTGGGCCGCCATGTCCGGTGTCAGCTGCGGCAGGCCCTCGGCCAGATACGAGCCAAAGATCTGGGGCGGCTGGTTTGTAAGCTGCGGCGCCACCAACGGCGGCATCTGGAACATTCCCATGCGATCCATGGTGGTGAAGGATAAGAAGCGGTGGCTCTCGTGTCCCGTGGTTGGAGAGTGTTTGGTTCGTCGAAGTCCTAACAGATGTATATTGCCGCCCTGCGGTGGTGCGGACGGCGATATGACAGACGGGAGTTGAGTTTGGTGAGTGGCGAGGGAGGTTACGTATCGAAAACGAGAGTAGTAGAGTTTATATTGCAACAATGGAACAAGATGTCGCTCCTCTGTAGCTTTTGATGCTTATAAAATTGAGCCACAAAAGTCCCACCTTCAAGTGTTGTCGATTCGCCCAGGGATGTCAACAGAAGGCCGTCGTTGCCGAAATATCAGCGAGTACAAGCATATGCAATCGCAGGCGTAGCTATAACATCGGAGGGCTGGTAGTAATGCTGGAGTGCCGTACTGCACCGAGAAGACTGCGCCGAATGAGAAATCTGTGCTACTCGGAGCAAAGCAACAAACAGATTGGCAGAATATCTGGGGGAGAGGTTGACTGGCTGCCTGTGGCCGATTGTGTCTGCCTGTCCGCCTGTGACCGTTACTCAGAGCCGCTGCCGAGAGCCGTACGCGGGAAATAAATAAGACTTGCGCTCGGATTCAGGGTGTGACGCGATGCCTCGCTTTTGCGTCAAAAGAAGATTCGGCGCGGCGGTGTTGGGCAGCGCATTTGGGAGAAGGCAGGTCAAAGCTGGGAGACGGGGATGAGGATTCAGGATAAGGATTCAGGTGAGTGAGAGGGAGATGTGGTTCGGATGGATGGATTACTGAGCACCGCACGCTCAGGGCCGCAGGTACTCGCAGGTACAGCATTCATTACAGGCGCCTGGCAGAGGCTTTCCCACTGCAGGTGCTGCTGGACTGGGTAAGAGCAAGCGGGGGCGCGCCGCTGGAGTTCTGACATGGCTGGCTATTTTCTTAGCGGCTGAGCCCCGAAACCCACTGCGGATGGGCTTCAAGGGCTGTGCTGCTGTAGCCCGTTCAACGTTGTCATTGACGTCTGCAAGGTATTCTTCGCAGCCTCTGGTCCCCTTTACAGGCCTTGCCTCTGCCCTTCAGCCAGTGCCGTTGCGCAGCGGTCCAGATTAGGGCAGCTTGCAACTTAACAATAGCAATTAGATGAGCCGCAGTGCAATGGGCGGACGAACACATGCCATTTGATCACGCTGCACATACACATACACGCACTGTTTCTCGCCTTGGCCCGGATCAGCCCACTAATACCCGAAACAGCGCGTGTGCTGCTACAAGCCTGACCAAGACAGCGGGAATGCTGAGGTGTACTTCGCAGTACTTGCGTGCCAGGCCAGTGCTGTAGTAGCGCCACTAACGGCTACAGGCTTGGCCAAAGGTGATACCGCTGGCGTCATGCCGTGTAACAGTGCGCCTGACGCCGTCAATGCGCTGCGGACCTGGCAATGAATGGGCTCGCTGTGTATGCGCTGGTATCAAGAATATTGGCTGCGGTGATACATGACCATCTCAACAATGGCATGGTACTACGGATGGTACAAGATGGTACAGTAGTATAAGCAAAGGGTAAAAATAAAGACAGCTCCCGCGTCGTGGCAATTCAACGTCCAGTCCTTGCATCTTCTTCGTCCACGGGCCCCTTTCGCGCCTCCTCCCATTGACGGGTTATTGTCTCCTATGCTAGGAGATGCCGTCAGATCCTATCTACGACGCAGCGTCCTGTGACAGCGGAAACAAAAACACAAGGCCGTATCAGAGCCTCCCAGTCTGCCCTCCTCCCCTGCCTTCTATGGCTCATGCCGGACATGTTCGGAGTCCGCACTCTGCCTCTAAACGCGCGGGCTTTGTCTTCATTCCGGGGTCCTTGGTCAGCCCAGCAGGCTAATCATACAGGTGCTAATAGACTCCAGGCTACCCCGAAATGCCTGCTTTCCCCGTATCTACCGGTATAATATGCGCTCTTGTTTTGCGGAGAAGACCGGTAGTGTAAAGCTGCCATCCAAACATTCGACTCTGCGTAGGAATTTATACGCATACATGTTTTTACATGCCTACCTACCTGTGTACTAGTGAGCACCCAGTAGTGATAATCATCTTCTCCTAGGCCTTTAAACCGCTTTGCTTTTGACAATATCTCAACTCGAAAAGGAGAAAGAAGATAGACTCACTCCGTATAAGCCCGGGGCGGCAACTGCGGAGATAGCAGACGATACTCTTCCAAGCAATCTTACACGAGCGGACCTGGTCACCGAATCTACCAGCGGGCTAGCGGACTTGCTCAATACACGCAAAAAAAAAAAAAAATACCTAAATATACTCCAACGCCTATTAAACTACAGTATTATTGGTTCGCATTAGACAAAAATAAAGAAACAATAGCCCGTGCAAAAAAATCCAGCCACACGGGCCCCTTCTTATTCGCATTCACTCTTTTTTTGTTTCATTGCCCCACCCGCCATCTTCAGGAACCAAGGAACCAGGCCAAAAAGTTCCATCTATTTGCGACAAGATTAAATCAGATGTGAAACACACATACGTATACACGCAGGCTCACGCGCGAGATTTCAGACCAAGGTTAATTGTCCTGAAATTAATTTGGAATTCCATCTTCTGGCCTACTTCGAAAAAACCGCACAACGGACACACGGCGGCAACATCATATGCCCTTTCAAAGCCAAAACTTCAAACTAGCCAACCATCTCATCCACAAATCAGCCCAAACGTTAGAACTATTCCAATGAGGTACTTACATTAGTGCCAAAAATACTAGTAGCAATCAACGTTCCCCGTCAGCTTCTAAAAAAGCGGCTCCAACAGCTTCGCAAAAGGTATGGTGCCTCCCTCCCAAAATAGCTCCCAAATGGGACAGAGTAAGCACATCAATATTCAATAAAGCACAGGCAAGGTCATCAGCCCTATCAACGTCCAAGCTTTGCTCCCCCCCCTCTTTACCTACCTAGGTAGTCTTATTATATCTGTGGCTTTATAATAGTGTATCTAAATTTGGGCTACAGCTATGCTATACATAGTTCTCCCTAAGCTCCGGTTCGTCTTGGCTTTCGCAGCAGCGAAATCTGTCAGTCAATATACTCCGTACATACAGCCCAGATGGGAATTAATCAAACACAAGGTCATATAGCAAGCACTCGTGACTCGAGCTGTCGCTCATTGCCGGGGAATGAAAAAAAAAATGAAATATGGCAGGGGGCAGCTCAAACGCAGTTATCTCGCAGAGTCATCTCGACACCGGCCCGCTCACACGCATCTTTTGTCGTTTCATCAATGTCTCGCCCGCTTATCAGCGCATTTCCACTCACGTTTATCTCATTTAGAACAAACACTGGACATGTATTAGATGCAACCCAGCTATACGGTGCTATCTTGATTTTTCATATGGAGCGTACATTGCGACATCTGCTCTCTATGGTCACCATCTTTTTACATACCAGCTTTCTGCCCACGTTGGCGAAAATGATTCTTGGCGTGCAGGTTTAGCTGAGCAACAGACGCAGTCCAAACAGAACATCACGGCTCATGTCTTGAATACTTATTTGCAGAAAAGAAGGCAATATATGCAATATTTATAGTATTTTCTGGCAACGTGCATTATCCTACTTGCTACACATAACAAGGATTGCAAAGTGTATAAACATGTAAGAGTCGCTTCCCACCAAATCTCCCCCGATGCAATTGGACAATCATTAGAGACGGACAAGAAAGCAAAAGAAAGATAAGAGGCAGACAAGTACAAAAGAAAATGGTCCTCCCAAATTTAAGAAAAAAAAATTCTCGTCCTTACTTTTCCTCTATATCCTTGCCTTCCTTTTCCTCAAAATCAACAGCCCCAAAAAATCCGACATATCCCACATCAACGCCATCTGAAAAGAGATGTACAGTATAGAAAAAGAAATAGAGTCGACTGAGTAAATACCCAAACTCGACACTCCTTTAGAGGAGGAGCAGCCCGGTAAGTGCAGTAGCAACAGAAAGAAAATGTTCTTCTCAGTATGTTCAGAGTAACATCAAGATAGAGAGAAAAGGTGTAACGAGAGAAGAAAAAAAAATGTACAAGAACGGAATAGGTATGGGGTATGAACCTGTACAAGTATGTATATGTATAACAGATTGGTATAAATCAGATGCCCTCTTGGAATTTAGAACCTCTCCGTGGACCGGCGCGTGGCCGCGTCAATGGAGGCGCCAAAGCATCACCAGGGGGGGACGTCGGAGGGTCTGCGAAAGGATTCTCCTCTGCAACCACAGGGCGGGCTGGGCTGGATCGAACAATCGGCACGCCGCTATCGGGACGCATGGGAGCTCCTAGCTGTAACCGGGTTCCAGGTCCTCCGAAGGGGTCAAAAGCTTGCGAACCTCGATAGTAGTCTGACGTGCCACTCATGAAACTCAAGCGAGGATCCGAGTATCCATCACCCCCTACCTGCAATACTGAAGGCAGCTTTCTGCCAGACACACGGTAGAAGCCTCTTTCTCCCGTCTCTGAAGAATTCACGGAAGCAGAACTCCTCTTAGGTGCCAAGCCAGTGAAGGCCGCAGTTAGGGCAGCAGCGCTGTATCTTTCTGCCATGGCGCTTCCGCCGTCGCTTCCGCCCCCACCATTGGGAGCTCCACTGGGAGCGCCGGAGGTTGGAGGCAATTGATGAGACTCCGAGGCAGCTTGACTGGCAGCCTGCGCCGCGTTATTTTGACGCCTCTTCCACCTCAGAGCTACCAGGACCAAAACAAGGAAGAAAGCGGCGCCGGCAACGCCTCCAAGTACTCCTCCAATGACTTGCTTTTGTTGAGGGGAGAGTGCGCTCGCAGTTGAGTTTGAAGATGCCGAGGAGGAAGGTTGCATACTATCTACTACAGACGGAGTAGCACCTCCACTGAATCCGCCGAATCCGCCAGCAGTGGCTTGTGGCTCAAAAGACGACAAGGTTGAGGCCACTGCTTCTGTAAAGGACGTAGGCTCAAAAGAGAAAGACTCTGAGGTTGTTCTTGCCAGCGAAGTGGAAGAGTGTTTTGAAGATGTTGCCGAAGAATGCGTTGCTGATGTGGTGGTGGCATTTACTGATTCTGCATAAAACCCAGACTTGGCTGCACTGGAATGACTACTAGAATGATGGACTATCACGCTGAAGTTAGCATACAGGGAGGTACGAGTGAAAGAGGATGGAAGCAAGCAGGGGCCAATCTCCCAGTCTTGATAAAAGGGTGACATACTGATTGTTCCATTATGGTGACCTATTCCCATTGAAGGGGCCGGCGAAGGCGCTGGTGAAGGTGCTGGTGAAGGTGCTGGCGAAGATGCCGGTGGAGGGGCCGCAGGGGATGAAGAAAGAGCAGATGACGAGAGGGACGCCGGAGAGGAAGCAGATATCGACGGGATAGGAGAGGCCGTTGATTGCGAGCTAGTGGCAGGCGACGATGAGACCCCTTTGCTGAGATCTGGGCCGGAACCTGGCGCAGCCGCAGCTGGAGTATGATCCGGATTCGAAGCAGATATGGTCTTGCCCGTGTCCTTGTTGATGACAACGGTATTGGGTACAGCGAACTGAGTCAACGTGGAGAGCGGCGATCCTTGGGTGTCCACGATCTGAACGAGCGAAACGGTCTGGATGACCTCAGTAACGAGGGACGTTGCGGTGGGAGTTGTCCCATCGGTAGACTTTTCGTCTACGGCGGGCACATTGACCCGTTTCTTGAGCTCCGGGTTTTGGTCGGTGTCGAGCTTTTCGTCGCCGGGTCGGGGGCCAGAGACGGCGTCATGGGGGTATTGATGGTGTAGATGGTCATGGCCATGACCGTGTGTGTGTCGATGTTTGTATGCAGAATGAGCGTGGGCATGGGCGCCACCACGGGCCTGAAGGAGTGAAGGCTCGTGGCTAGTCATTGTGATGATGTCGGTGAGCAATGCTGATGACGTGCCCGGCAATGACGATTGTGTTGTATTCCCAGGTGTCGCGGGGGAAGAAGAGAGTGAAAATTTAGATCGCAATTCGTCCTGCTGACGGCATCTTGAGGGTCCTGGATATATGCCGGTACCCGTCGTCGTCGCCGTTTTTTTGAAATATCCTGTCGCAACCAATGTCCCTTGACCATCCGTCCGTGCTGCTGGAGGATGAACTCAATGGAGACCAAGATGGCAAGGCCAAAGAGGAAGAAAATCAGCCGTAAGACGGTGTGCCGTAGCGGCAATTCGTTTCGTTTCGTTTGCTCGTGGTGCGCCGGGCTGCTCGTATCCGCTTCTCTACTGCTCAAATCGCTTCAGTTGTCAAACTCCCCCTTTCCAAGGAACGGCTCAACAACGGTCAACAGGAAACAAGGCAAAGGTCATGTCGACGAAGAAGAAACAAATAACGATGCGCGCTCATCCGCTGGCCACGATGGAGAAAAGACGAAAGAGAAAGAAAGCAAACGGCCGGCAGCCAGCGAAGCGAAGGAAGGGGCAACAGATGCAATCTCTCCGAACCAGGCACAGACGAACCGGGCCACTGAGATTTGCTGCTACTGCCAGGCACAGGCGCACTAGCATCGAGGTAAGGCACAAGTACAGGTACAGATGCCGGCGCAGGCGCAGGAACAGGCACAGCAGCAGGCACAGCAACAGGAACACAGCCCTGCCATAGCACGCCTTTTGGGGTTCGCGCTGGGTCCCAGGCCGGGCTGCACGACGCTGACGAGGATGCCGGGGCTTTTGCCAGCTGGGATATGGTTAATTATGGTGCCCCAATTCCTGCTTTGGCGTCCTCCGTGCCTGAGAGTAGCCTGATCCTAGCGCACCTGACGCCAATCCTGCCACCAGCAAGCAGGTACCTGGACTTGCAGGTAATTTCGCTTGGTGCGGGTCACGGCGCCGGCGGCCAATCACAACCGGGCAACCGTTCGATTCGCGGGTCCAAGCGTCGGAATGTCGAGTGCCAAGATGCACCAAAACAACAATGCAGGTCCTCGTGTCCCTGCAGTTGTACCTGTACTAGCGGTAGCGTGTGCTATGGTGCCTGAGCTTGCACATCCCTCTTGCAAGTACATCAAATCTACCAATTAACCACACTCGACTCGATGACGGCAATATGCCAGTAAGAGCACTGGTTGGTATGTCCATCCCGGAGCTGGCTGTTGAGGCGGATGTAGGTATGCCAGATCAGGGTTGGGACAGAAAGTCAAACCACGATAACGGCTGACCAGCGGATTGCTCTGCTATTAAAGGACTAACAAACGGGCCACTAATGCACTTCGTATCCTCCTGAAGTTTGTCGAAGCACTTGATAGCGGCATGCTAAGGAACTGGGCGGTGCTAAGATGCTTCAGGCTAGGCATCGTAGCATTGATCTGTAATAGGCCTCTTCGGTGAATCGCCCAAGGGATCCATCTCGGGACAAGAAAGCGAATA
The DNA here is from genome assembly GCA_030708095.1 of Trichoderma sp. CBMAI-0020. Taxonomy (NCBI): domain Eukaryota; kingdom Fungi; phylum Ascomycota; class Sordariomycetes; order Hypocreales; family Hypocreaceae; genus Trichoderma; species Trichoderma sp. CBMAI-0020. Next base: position 826,720 of record JAJNCI010000007.1, read on the forward strand.
GAATGATACGATTAATCACGGAGCCCGAAGAGAGAGGATGCAGTTGCTTATATCATATGACAACCGTGCCTTTTGACTTTTGACTGGCTGTTATGCATATAAATTGTAATAGTCCATCCACAAGTATACTTGAATATACCTCCTAGGTACTACCTACTACCTAGGTACTATGTTTTCCATTGTGGCCCTCAGCAAACAATTCATGAGTCAAATGAAATAAACTATCATCACAACTTACACTATACTCGTAAAAGTAGCTTGAGAATTTCTTTCATCCTAAATATTTCTACGCAGCTGTTTATACACAATTTTCGGTGTTTGCTCGAGGCACGGAGCAAAATCAAGTCCCAGGCAAACCCTGCTAGTGCCTACCAAGTGTGGCATGCAGCTTGCAGATTAGACTGCACGACGAAAGACGGCGGAGTCTAGGAGCAAGGCGAGAGCTCCTTGCTAATCTACAAATCGCTGGAAAAGTGTTAGCACGACGACTACGATTGCTGCTGATTTTCAACATTCTTTCACCTATGGAAGCAGTCGATGCACGGGCTCGAGTCCAGAGTCATACGGATCAATACGCTGGGGCCATACAAAGGCTTCGGCGCTCAGCGAAGGCGAAAACAGCGTTGGGTTATAAGAAAAAAAAAAAAAAAACCTCAGCTGCAGCCAATGAATACCCGATTCGTTGCATGTACGGTATCAATGCTATTTCAAGGCCTAGGCCCTGCGCAATTCTTTGCTCTTCATGCACCGACCGCTGTAATTTCGCCGCCATTGGTCGTGGCCGAGGCTTGCTGCGACAGCTGTCCCCGCCGTCAATGGCGCCAGAACGGTCACGTAGCGCATGAACTCGTAACGGCTCAGGTACCGGTACGCCGCGCACTCAGGCACCGGGCCCCGGGTGGTCAGCACGCGGCTGCTGGTACGTAATGCTGATAGGCTCTGCAATGCGCTAAAAAGGGTGTCCTGAAAGCCTGCCCGGCAATCCTCCGTGTGATGCCTGGCAGTTGGGGTGGTGCTACTCCAGGATTTTTGTGCCGCAAGAGGCAGCCTATCGTATTGATCTTGATAATACTAGTAATTCCTCCGCATGCACCTATTCGTAACTGTGTCTGAATCGCTCATTCAATCTTCCTGCTATCGATTAGGCAAAGCGGGAGGCTTCCGGGCTCTGACAAGGACTAGCCTCCTTCAGCCTCGTTGATCCCCCGCCCGTAGTAGCACGGCCAATCCACTAATTCACGAGTTTGCCTCACTGCGACCCTCTGGATTCAATGATGGCAGTGGTGATGCAGTGCTCTCCATATCTGCCTGCAATCATCTTTTGAATATAACCATGGCCGTCATTTAACAGACAGTTGAACCATTCTGCCATATCCCACTGCAACTCTTTGTTTGGCACCCTTCCTTCTTTTAGTTACCCCAGACATATAGGCTCCCTCCATTTACCCACCATTCATTCCATCATCGGCTTCTATATCCAACACGATGGCATCGCCGCCTCCTCTGCCTCCAAGAGGTTCATTTCAGCTGCCCCCGCCGCCTCCTTACTCCGAGGTGGCGGAGTCTCAAGACTCGCTGAACTCAACCCGAGAGAATCGCTCACGCCCGTCGATCCTAGACTCAAAAGTCCCTCGTCCCTCGTCACCGCAGTCTCTGGCACCATCCAGATCCAACTCAGACGGCAGACGGACTCTTCTTTTGGTCTATATCCATGGATTCTACGGCAATGACCAGTCTTTTCAGTCGTTCCCCGCGCATGTCCACAACGTGCTACGTGAGGCCTTGTCGGAAACCCACGCTGTGTACTCCAAGATCTACCCTAGATACAAAACGTATAAATCAATCGAGGTCGCCAGTGATAATTTCAGTGCCTGGCTAGAGCCTCACGAGTCGCCCACAACCGATGTCATCCTCATCGGCCACTCCATGGGAGGCCTATTGGCTGCCGAAGTTATTTTGACGGTGAGCCGTCTCCCATCCAACCGATATAATCCTTCATGTTCTAATATTGCAATCACCTTAGCCCAATCGGACCTCTTCCAGCCGACAGTCCTTGAGGCATCGCATCCTAGGATCTCTGTCTTTGGACTCGCCATTTCTGGGACTTCATCCAGGAATTGTAGCCTCGGGAATCTCAAGCCTCTTCCATCCGTCCCCAACTCCCCCAAGCCAGGACGCCGCCTCATCTCCTCCAGCTGACTTGGGGCCCTCATCTCCCGCGTCAATCAATACTATACAAAGTGGACCAAGAGATCCCAACTTCGACCCCCCCTACTTCAATGACAGCCCATTCCGAGAGCAGCCTTTTCTCAACCGTATGCTTAATTTTGGCTCCAAACATTGGTCCGAAGGCATCTTTAGTGCTCTAGGTAATCACGTCGCTGCCCACCTGGAATTCGGCGGATGCCTGGCAGACTACCCTGGGCTCAAGTTCCGATACAACCAGCTCCGTGCTCTTGAAGATATTGACGATTTCCAAGCCTTGAACAGTACCTCACCCAACAGTTCGCGCAGTCGCGTTCGCTTTCTCAACTACTACACGCTTTCTCCTGGGCGCCCTAAACGGCCAGCGACAGCCAAGGGCAGTCGAGATACGAGTCAGGTCGATCTCTCGGCAGAACCTGCACCTGAGATCAAGATCGAGGACGAGATAAATGATAAGCTGGTTAACGCAATCATTTCAGCAAAGTTGGAAGACGAAGAAAGAAACCAGACTGATGCCAGTCTTTCTGAAGTCAAAATATCTGTTCAAAACAATGATGATGACTTGAACGAAACAGCAACAACTCCTTTAGGGCCAGAAGAGGATGGAAACTTCGACAATGACGATTCAATTGCTAAACAAGGAGAGTTGAACGAGCAGTCTCTCGATATGAACCGGCTATCTATGCAATCCATGCAATCCATGCAATCCATGCAATCCATGCAATCCATGCAATCCATGCAGAATATTGATCCCATTCCCATCGACGAAGCCGAACACAACCCTACCGAGCAAGAATCAGAAACAACTGCACCCGACATCTCAGACATCCCGCCATCATCCCCTTTCACAGAAGACGAAGACAAAGCCAACGAAAAGAATGAGAGCAAGAAGAATCCATCAGAAAAAGACGTCCCTCCACCAAGCATGCATCTCCCCCCGATTCCCGACCTCCCCAACCCTCCAGACCAGCCCGACCTCTCCCAATACACAGACAAAGACGCCCGCAAACAGGCGGAAAAGGAATTCAGCCGCCGCCAGAAAGCCTACGACCAAGCCGCCAAAGACCGCACAAAAGCCATTCGCGAGCGCGAAAAGCTCCTAGACAAGCTCCATAAAAAGGCCCAAAAGGAAGCCCAAAGGGATGCAGATAGGCTAGAAAAGGACACCAAGAAGCAGCAGCAGAAATCCGAACAAGACAAGAAACGGCTCGAAAAGGAAGAAGAAAAAGCCGCAAAGGCAGAGAAGAAGCGACTCGAAAAGGAAGCCGTCGCCGCGAAACAGCAGCTCGCAGATCAAACCAAAACTAGTGGCGCCGCGGCAGCATCGTCGACATCCTCCCTCGCTGCATCCGCCGTCGCCTCTCCTCGTTCCGAGACGGAAGCTGAAACGCCGGGCGCCAAGCCCAAGAAGCTCGGCAAGTTTTGCACCACTCCGCAAAAGACAAACGGCGTCATGGATCCTACGTGGGTGAGCGTCTTCATGGATGGCATGGACGAGGTGACTGCCCATTGCGGGCTATTCTTCCCGGGCCCGCATTATGACAGGCTGGTGGGCGACGTGAGCGGTCGGATTGCGAGCTGGGTGCAGGATGATCTGTCTGTGAGGGCTGTACTGGAAATGGGGCCTGATTAAGGTGATTGGCCGCTTTTGAAAGAGGGAGAGATAGGTGTCTATTTCGACATAAGCCGGCTACGAGAGAACAGTGAAGGAAGACATGATAATAAATGCTGGATAAATACTACTAGTTTGAAATGGTTTGATAACGTTGTATTAACTACTTTATTGGTATTCATTGCAGTGCAGGTTAATTTTTTCTCTCTTCTTTTCTCTCTCATATAGAAATTATCAACATAACAATCCATACCTACACATAAACTATCATATATATACATTGACCAGTCCAGCCAGACACGCTATTAGCCTTCCACGAGTCCTCCATACAACCGCGCCGTTCTTCCGTAAATACAGACACCCAAGTCTATCAAGATTACTCCATAGATGAAAATAAAGAAAACGCTTGCAAGTTTCAGTAAATGTCCAACTCTCGCAGCTTCACCTTTAAATCCTTCTTCTCCTCACTAATCCTCGTGTCAATCCCCTTCATAATCGACGCATCAGCCTCGTCTGCCGCAGGCACCAGGCCGTCGTACGCCACGTTCAGCACTCCAAGACGAATCAAGCGGCTTTCAGGATCCCAGTTTGCGCGCCTGCATATTAAAATCGTAGCCATCGCCGTGGAGGCGGGACCCGACGTCTTCGGAGCCCCCGAGCGATGATGATGACCATGAGGCTGCTGCACTGCGCTCTCAGGCTTCCAATGCCGCCCGGACACGAGCACCCCGATGAGCGAGTACTCCTGGCCGGCCGGCACGTCGTCCGCGGAGGCAGACAAGACAGTGACGGATGAGCGCCGGATCCAGGCCTCAATGGAGTCGGTGGCAGATTTGCCCAACGCGGAGGCCACAGGCTCAGCAAGAGAGAAGCCGTATTTCGCACCTAGGCCGGCGGCAGCTTTCTTGACGGTGAGGTCGAAGCAGAAGGTCTTGAGGCGGAGCATCTCGATCTTGTCGGCCTTGCGGGCGATGGCGTCACCGTCAATCTCCCATGAGAGGACCATGCCGTCGCTGAAGCCGACGGAGATCTCCATACCCGGCGGCGCAGATACACGGTCAAGCAGCGGGGAAGCGTCGTCGACAAGGTTGAAGTTGAAGGAGTGGCCGGGGGCGTTGTAGCTTTTTGTCGTCTGGTTGAGGCGCCATGCGAGCCAAGACCATGAGGGGAACGGGTTAGGGGTATCGATGAGGGAGTAAGGGTCGATGGCGGGGAAATATATGAGGTCGTCATGGGATGAGGTGGCGGAGGAGGAGGATACTGAGGAGGAAGGGAGTGGGCGGCTGGGCATCCAGCCAAGGGCGATGGCGAGGCGGTCCGTTTGGCTGACGACCTTGTGTTTGGTGAAGTCGTCCGGGTGAAATAGCGGCAGGCCGAGCAAGTTCTCTACTGGCAGCTTGTCTCTCGCAGAGTATTCGTGGAGCAGGCCCCTGATGGCGTCCAGGCGGTCGTCGGTGTTGCTGATGCTCTTGGCGAGGTAGGCCTTGATATGATTTTTAATCTTGTTCGGCTGAAGAACGTCGTCGATAGAAGAGGGAAAGACGCGACCAAAGTTCAGTCCCGGTGCATATTTTAGTGGAAGAGAGAGGCTTTCGTGACAGTGTAATGCCTGACATTGGAAATAGATCTGCGAGGGCGTAAAGATGAGCCGTCGTCGCGACAAAAGGCCCTCCTGGTAAGTCCACGCGCGAGACGCCCATTTCGATGAAGCCACCTCGAGGTCCGGGCGAAGAAGAGAAGTAGTAAAAAGGTCGGACTCGGTTTGGATCGAAAGCTGCTCTTCGCGTGGCGCGCTGATTCCGGCAATGCCATCACGAACCCCTTCTCCCGCGGCGACGACGAGAGTTAGTGCCGAATGGCCGTATATCTGGCCCATGAGATCGAGCTGTCGCTGTCGTTCGGGCGCCCCCTGTGTGTCTCCCCTTCTTGGGATACAGTATCGATCCACCCATAGATAGCGGTATCCGAGGGCCTTGGTGGTGGAAATGGCATCGACAACGACCTTTGGGAGTCTGCGTGGCAAGTGTTCGTCATTGCCATTATCATCGTCATCCTCGCGATAGGTCCCCATTACATAGCTGAGCGTAACATAGTCCACATTCTGATGCATGATGCTGGCGTTGTGGCTGGGAGTGATGCTCTGACATTCGGCGTCCTGGGGTTTGTCGTTGGGAGTCGGTGTGGATACATTCTCCGCAAGAACGACTTTATTCTCTTCGCAGTCAATCAGCCTCAGTCCCTTTACCAAGGTCCGATCCTTGACGACACAGGGCCCTGTAGTATGATTGTCGTTGCAAAAGTCGATCCAGTCCTTTGCGACGTCAAGATGGAGCAGCGGGGTTATCTCTCTTCCCCAGATGACCTTTGGCTCCTCCTCTCCTCGTTTGGCTTTTCCATTTACTGTAGCCAGGCCATTCTGCTTCTGTTCGATCGGCTCTTCCACTTTTGCCCCTGCAGCTATTGTTCTTGGCTTCACCTCGGATTCCACCTCTTCCTTTGCTTCAACTTCGGTTACTGACTCCACGCCCGAATCTACTCCCCTTTCCGATGCTGTCTCTCTGCTTGCTCTCGTCTCAGTCTCAGTCCCGGCCTGTGTTTCCGAATGGTCTGTGTGAACATCGATCTCCTTGGCGGGTGCAGCCCTGACAATGTAGCCCCACGGAAGAGACCGATTCCTAGTCGTCACTTCGAAGAGTACCGATTTTGCCAGCGGATGCTTCTCTCCACCGCCTAGCCGCTCGAATGCTAGGCGAATGCGCAGATATGGGGTGTATTTGGTTTTCAAAGCTCTGTCATCCCTTCCGTCTGCGCCGCCAGTTTCGTCTCCTTCCGGTACAGTGGTGATCATGGAGTGAAAGAAGACGCACCAGGGGCACAGATTCCCTTCCCGCCTCCTTCTCCTCCGCCTCTCGTCCTCGCTGAGGTCCTCTTCTTCCGATGTCGATCCGTTGCGATGTCTGCTAAGTTCCTCTTCGTCCGGTAGTTTCAGCCTCAAGCAGTGTGCCAAAGAAACCCATGGTCTTGCATCCCCAGGCTTCCAATCCAGCAGCCTCGGAAAGTCGATTGCCTCGCAAATATCACATAGCTGTCCCGCGTCCTCACTCCCATCGGCCAAAATCCTGCCGGCGCCGTACGTCGGAACCTCTTTTGTGAATATCCGGCTGTGGTTCTCGCCATTCATTGCCAAGCCATCGTCGCCGCTCCGCCACCGCCTCGATGTAAGCTGATGGAAATCTAGCCCTGACTGCAGTCCCGCGTCCCAGCGGTGATGATCATCTCCACCAGATCGCCCTAGCCGTCGCGACAAGATCTTGGAAAATTTCTTCATTGCCATTGGATTGTCTTTCTTTCGAATTGTCCCTTGCACCTCTTGAGCAGGGTCCGCCAAGGTCCAGATAGGTTTTTTTTTTTTTTTTTTTTTTTAATAAAAAAAAAAAAAAAAAAAAAAGAATATTGAGGTCAAGCAGCGAGGTTCAAAAATACCAACGTAGCTCTCTCTCACGCTCTCTCTTCGCGCTCACTTCTCACTTTCACTCGCCTCGCGACGCTGCGCGCATTTTTCCGTACTGCCAGTTGCGTGTGTTGTTGTTGTAAGGTGATTTTCAATAAAACGTCGATCCCGTCCCCTTTTCAAGCAGGCTTTCTTTGAGACTCGCAAAGAGAAAAGGCCCGAGCAACGTCGTCTTGTCAAAGGAAAGTAGTGAGACACTTCAGCCTTGAACCTTTCGAGTGAGATCGGAAGTATCCGCAAAACGAAAATGCCAAGCCCGATTCCAAAAATAAGTAAAAAAGGTCAATACAGATTAACGAGAAGAGAGGCTCAGGTGGCCGTGGTAAGGGCGAGTAACGACGTCAGAGATCCCAAGCAAGGTGCTGCCTCAGATATATTAAGCGCAGAGAGACAAGCGAGGGGAGAAGAAGAAGAAATCGAGGGATTGACCAAGAATCAAGTAGATGAGACAAACACTCACTCACTCGCTCGCTGAGAGACTAAAAGACTAACCCCCCCAAAAATGAAAAGGTGGTAAAAATGAGCAACCAGGCCCGCGGATCGGGGAGACAGGAGGTTCAAGGGGTCCCACCAGGCTCAGTGCAGTTTGTTCTGGGATGGATGGCAGTATTTCCAAGGCCTAACCTCATTCCAGCTGATCCCGGAAAGCAGCCTCGACGGGCTCGCAAAAGGCAGTAACGCCGGAGACCAGGGCTTCCTTCCGCTGTTGGCGCTCGGTTCGACGGAAGGCGAGATTCTTCTTGCTTCTTTGCTAGAAGCAATTCTCTCTCTGTGCTTGCTTCTCTTTTCTTCTTTCTACTTCTCTCCTGATCTTCTTCTACGTTGCTCCCTTCTATCCTTTCCCGGAAACTTTGAGGGGAGCTTCTCTCTCTTTCCCCCAAACCCTGTTAAAAGCTCATCATTTTAAATCAAACCACTCGACGCGCGCCGCCGCTCCCACTCAAGATGGACTCCCCCCCATTTTTGTGGCGCTAAACTAACAAGTACAGGTATGCCCTCGCTAGCCCACCGTGTTTGCAGTATAGGCTGGAAAGAGAGAGAAGAAATTTCAGTTTCAATTGGACAGAGCCTTGCGTGTAGCATCTGACGTCTTTTCCCCTTTGTTCGATTTTAGAGTTTTCAATTACAGTGCTTCTTCGTAGAACGTCAAAAGCCATTGCTGCCACCTACTATCTCATTATGTCACGGGCACGGACGCTGGAAATTACATGCAAATACCGAGCACTACTAGTAATATACAGGCTACCACTGTGCAGTACGGAGCAATTGGAATTAGCACAGCGCAAAACCTTGCTTCACATGGCGCTAAGCCAATGCTAAGCAAAGGATCTGCCGTCGACTGCTGCCCATTTGCTCCATGCTCGCTGCCCATGGTTCCCGTCCGGGAGGGCAGAAGGGCACAGACACAAAGCTCGTCCAGCGGCTGCAACGCAACGCAACGCAACTGGCTAGTGCCGCTGCCAGCACTCAAAGCCAAGTCCCAGGGCCCTGAGCGACAGGGCCTGCCAGGCGTCCCAGCTGTCATTAGCGCTCAGATGCCAGTTGCGCTCCTTGCATGCCCGCGCCGCCACGGCGGTTCATGGCGTCCCCCTTACAGCTGAGCGGATCGTACCACCTGCCTCTATCAGGCCAAGGTGCCGCAGACAATTTGCTGGCCCTACCGCATCTGGACGGCCACCCACGTTCACTTCTCTTTGCATAACGGCGTCGCAGCGCTTTCGCCGTAGGAACTAGCCATCACGTACCTGGTAGGAATTTCCCCTCCAACTGCAGCGTCATCTTGCATGCGATGCAGAAGTGCCCGTGCCACAGACGGGAAAGGGTCCTGACTCTAAAACGCCGGGCGAGTCTTGAAACCCGGAGCCTCTTGCTGAGTCTACGCGCGGTCAGTTATAAATAGATTGCAACTTGGGGATGCTAATAGGCACGAGCACGCGACCAACAAATACCTCTCTCGACTTGCGAATTACTGATAAGGAGCAGTGACAACTATCCATCACATCTGAATGGGCACCTGTAGGTAAGAGTGGCAAAACGCTGCTGAGACAGCTCCCATTTATCCTAAGCCTATCGTCATTTATCGTCGCAAGAATCATCGTCAATCTACCTCGTATGGCTGTCGCTCTTTCGCTAGGTCTTTGAAATGCGTAGATAAAAAACCAAAGTTGTGAAAAAAAAAAAAAAAAGTCCTCCAAAATGCTCCCCTTATCTAACCCCTAGCGATACTTTCCAATGCGCTTCGTTTCATGCTCATGTCTCTACGCGCCTATCCTATCGCAAAGACTGCCTTCCTTTCACCAAATCTTCTTCTTTTTGTTTCCTTTTCGTTCATTCATTTGTTTCTCTCCATTGGCTGGTGTACAAGCACCGTTATCTAAGACGCATAGGCAAGGGTGTTGTCATGTCTAATCCTTCCAACAACGCCGAGGCTAGTCTCGCCGCCAGCAACGCTGGGTCCCGTGGCATAAATCTATACAATATCTGTGTCAGCGCAATTTCAGACTTTTGAACCAAGAAAGTCAAAACTTACCTCTCCCTCAATCTTGTCATCCGTCGTTTTGAATGCTCCCTTGTCCTTCAAGCGGATCTCAATGCTCGTCGTCGGCGCACCAAAGTGTCCGTTGTCGCCCTCCTCAACTCTATAGTCGAAATAGGCCGTCTGCGCAACGGCGCCTGCCACCCGAGCGCTTGTCAATGCGTAGACAACTCGAGCGCCAGTGAAGACTCGCAGATCAGACAGAACCTGAGAGGAGAGATACGGGGTAAATCCCCCAACGCGCTCTGCGGCGTACACAACACGCAGCTTGCTTGGGTCGGTGCCGAGGGCCGGTTTCGCTCCAGCAGCGAATGCAGACAACAGGTTGGAGCCGGGAAGCACGCCCTCTTGCGTAAGAGCACGAGTGGAAAGAGCATGAGAGGCTTTAGCGAGAGGAGTGTTGAGCTTGGCAGAGGATTCCTGGTGGATTCTGAGCAAGCTGTCGGGGCTGGCAACAATTACCGTCGGAGCGATGCCCTGAGTAGCCAGAACCAAATCTGGCGACCGTCCAGCAACCGAATTGAAAGCAACGGAAGAGTTCTGGTAAAGCGCAGCCAGGGTAAGGACAAGGGTATGAATGCCGGCCAGAGACTCAGCAGGAAGAAACAAGTCAGATGGAGTCAGCCTCTCCTTTACGGGGATACCGTGAATCTGAGAAGAGATACCAGCGACCAGGTTGGCCTGCGTAAAGCGCACCATTTCCTCCAGCGTTCCGGCCTTTGTCTGCCAGAAAGTCACAACATCCATGGGAACCTTTTCCAGATCCAGAGGAGGCAGTTCAGTGCTAGAGTCAGCAGGGGCATCCCGGATGATTTCTTGCCACGTAGCGACGTTGACGCTGCCTCCCATGCCCTCGGGGACCTCGTTCCAATCGAGATGCGCACTTCCCTCGTCCACAACCCAGATGAGCTGTCTCAGCGATGGGTAGGCCTTGGTGATGTCATCAAGAGGGAAAGATCCGGGTGTAGTCACAACCGTATCAACGGCGGATCGTCTCATCATGGAAACGAGCTCTTCATTGGAGATGTCGAATGGGATCAGAACGGTCGTCAGGTTCGGGTAGAAGCTGCAGGCCAGCAGAGTAACGAGAAATTCGATCGAGTTGGGCAGATAGATGGCAACTCTGATACCGCCTTGCTCTGCAATGTGATGTCCAATAAGGTTGATCTGTCGGTTGATATCCTCTGCAAAAAAGGAACAGTCAGCCACCCACCATCGTTACCCCGATCGCTTCGGGCAGAGATTCATACCTAGGCGGTGCTCAACGACATTCTCCGATCCGAGCACAGTAAACAGCTTTCCCCTCTTTCCCTGGTCATTTCCAATCGTCGCTTTGCGCCAGACGTCTCGAAGATCGCCGTTCCGACCCCTCGCCCATCGGGAAGCACCAGGATCCTTGACATCCAGCCCACTGTTCAGCGGCATGCTGTGCGGAGCAGCCTGGTTTCGATAGACGGCGCTCTCGCCTTCATTGCGCACCGGAGAGGCGCCCGCCTGTCTGGCAAGCAGCAGCGGGTGCACATCAGGCTCGCGCGACGACGTGATGCGGTAAGTGACGAGGGCAATGAGCAGCGTCACCAGCGCGGTTGAGTAGCCATTCCACTGGCCCACAAAGCCAGTGAGGCCGGCGTCGATGCTCTCGAGGAGACCCATCTCGGCGCCGATGCTGTATCGTTTCGAGGGCAAAAGCAGAGAAGCTTCAAACCAGAGCTTTGGGTGGCGATTCTTTGCACTCCCCTCGCAACAGTCGAGGCATGTGATGAGGAGAGGAGGGAGAGGAAGCAGAGGAAGGCGAGCAGCTGCGCACAATGGTGGGGTGGCAGAATGACAATGGCCACTAATACCCAAAATAAGCAGATGATGCCCGTGCTGCAATGTACATGTACGAAATACAGCGGCTTGACCACTGATTTGTGCCCGATTCCTCAGCCCCTCGGAAGCCTTGTCTTACCTGAGGCTCGCCGGCTACTTCGGTGCAGAGAAATACCGTCTTCAACAGACAAAGCTTCTGTGGATCTCCTGGTCTAAGATACCTAGACTAAAAAACTCTATGCCGTTAATCCTGCCATCAGATTTGTAGCGCATTATCAGCCTCTAGGTAATTCTCAGCAGTGTTGCTCGTACCTCTACATGTACCCAGGCTTTGCGTCTTACCGCGGCTTAGTTTCAACACAAATGGCAGCTCTAAACCCCCCCGCCATCCAGAATCTTCCACGCGGGAGAATGTCTCTGTGCCGCAGTGCAGGCTGAGCGTTGGCAGGGTAGTATTTATGAATAACGCCGACAGGCTGCAACGGCAGTTTCTTTTCCTGGTACCCAAAGTATCTGTCCCTCGAGACAAGAATACATGAAGATGACGTCTTCTAGGGTAATGCCGCTAGATGATATTATACCGTCAAGCAGGCTGTATATAAACATTAATTCTACCGAGTAGTATACCTCACAGGAACACATTTAGACATCACAATCACGTACAGACAGAGTACGAAAAGTAACATCACATTTACTGGCACATTGTATGTCGCAAAAACTTTTTTTTTTACTTGGGACTCCTCAGTCCGCTCTGGTAGTCTGTCTATCACGGGAACAATTAAAAGACCCCGAGACCCTGTCCTTTCAAGGCTGCGTACTCGACACCCTTCTGGCCGAGTCGAAGCGTTCCATGTGCTTATGACGGTCAAAGAGCCGAGAGCCTTTGATCCATGCCCTCCCAACCAAAATCCATAACTAGCGTCGAGAGGCCTAGTTCTTTTGCTCTCGAATGAAATAGAGAAACCAACCTATAGGTCTTCTGTACTCCCAGTCTATGCTCATAGCTCTCTCATCCGTCCCAAATCCGTGGAGACTGTCGAGCGTAAAATCCGACCAGAGAACCGAGTAAATCCACTTTTGTCTATGTATGCCACGGCGATAGCATGACCCTCTATCATGAAAATCGAGAAAATGCCCTGCGGGGGGAGGAAACCCTCGTTGACAGCAGAAACATAAAAAAATTGTGATGTCCTTCTAGATCTAGCAATTGTAGATCCCTCAACACCACGTTCTGCCAATGTCGTTAAAGTTCCTCTATTCTCGGTCTAAGGGTATCAAGTGAGGGAGGATGCTGAAATCAAAAAGAAATGCAATCTATCACATGCGTCGTGAAATGCCCCTGACCGATGCTGCCTTTTTTTTTTCCAGTAAATAAAAAAAAAACAGAAAAAAGGCACTCTTCCGTCTTCGCAGGTCATGATGCCGCCGTGTCGTTGAAAACAAATGACGTAAATGCGTAAAATATGAAAATAACCGATTCAATAAAAGCAGAAGTGAAAAGGAAAATAGTAATGAGAAAACGGCAAGAAAAAAAATGAAAAGTTGCAAACATCAAGTGGCGCTTGAGTAGGAGCCACGATGGTGGGCATAATGATGTGCCCATCCTAGCCAGATGCCAGTGATAAACGTCTACCACCAGGAGGACTGAGCTCCAGCACCGCCAGGGTTGCCGTAGCTGCCACCACCACCGTAGCCGCCGCCGAAGCCACCACCGCCGCCGCCGCCGCCGCCACTGTAGTTGGAGCCTCCCTGAGCACCACCATAGTTGCTGAAGCCTCCCTGAGGGCTGTTGCTGAAACCACCGCCGGAGCCGCCAAAGCCACCGCCGCCAAACTTACGGAAGTCACGGTTGGCGTTGCCACGACCAGCACCGCCAGGGCGAGAGCGACCGCCGCGGCCACCACCGCCGAAGGAAGACTCACGGGCAATAGCCTCAAGGAAGGGGGGAACCTCCTGGTTGGCCTCCTTGAGAAGGTCGAGAAGCTCGCGGACAATACCACGGTTGCCACGGTTGAAAAAGGCGGTAGCGATACCAGTGTTTCCGGCACGACCAGTACGACCGATTCGGTGAACGTAGTCGTCCACATCAGTAGGAAGATCGTAGTTGACAACGTGAGTGACGTTGGGGATATCGAGACCACGGGCCGCGACGGCAGTAGCAACTAGGATGGGGCATCGTCCGTTGCGGAAGAACTCAAGAGCGCGTTCACGCTCACGCTGGGTTCGGTCTCCGTGGATGGAAGTAGCGGGGAAGTTCTGGTTGATGAGGAAGTCGGAAAGGGAGTCGGCCATGCGCTTGGTCTCGACGAAGATGAGGGTCAAGCCGCCAGCGTGGGTGTGGAGGATGTCGAGCAGAACAGAGCGCTTGTCAATGTCCTCGACAAATTCGACCTTTTGGGTGATGTTCTCAGAGGTGGAACCAACACGGCCGACGGACAAGAAGACGTAGTCCTTGAGGAAGTCCCTGGCAAGCATCTGAATGTCGCGGGGGAAGGTGGCTGAAAACATGAGGGTCTGGCGGTCGTTGACAGCGGGCATGTCCTCGCCCTCGACAATACGGCGAATCTGGGGCTCGAAACCCATGTCCAGCATACGATCGGCCTCATCGAGCACAAGATACTTAATGTTGCACAGGGAGATGCGGCCTCGCTCAATGAGATCTACCAGACGACCGGGGGTGGCGACAAGAAGATCGCATCCGCGCTCAATCTGGCGAAGCTGAGAGCCAATATCGGCACCACCGTAGACGACGCAAGGGCGGACCCAAGATCGGTAGGCAAACTTGCGAGACTCTTCGTAAATTTGAGAAACCAGTTCTCGAGTGGGGGCGAGAATAAGGGAGGTGGGATAGGCCTTGCGCTGACGGCCAAACTGTCCAGCAGCGTTGGCAGGGACAGCGGAGGGGCCGTGGATGAAAGCCTGAGACAGGATGGGGAAGAGGAAACCACCAGTCTTGCCGGAACCAGTCTGGGCACAAGCCATGAGATCACGACCACCCATGACGATGGGGATAGAGTATTTCTGGACAGGAGTGGGGACCTTGTAGCGGGCCATCTCAATGTTCTGGCAGAGGTGCTCATCCAGAGGAGGAGTGGTGAACTGGTGGACGGGCTCGGGGACGTCACGACCAGAAGCTTCGACAGGGATGTCGTCGTACTTCTCAAAGTTGATACCGGTGTGCTGCTTGGAAGGATCGTCGGCAGTACCAAAAAGCTCACGCTCGAGACGAGCGTTTTGGGGGCCAGGAATGTGCTTTCCGTCTCGCCATTGTCCATCTCCAGAGCCGCGAGCAGCATGGCTACCACCGCCGTGGCCGCCTTCATAACCACCGCCGCCACCACCGCCAGAGTAGCCTCCGCGACCGCCCCAGCTGCCACCACCACCACGACGATTGTTCTGGAAGTTGGGTGCAGCAGCAGCGTCACCGTTCCAGTTGCCGCCCTGACGGCCGCCACTATAGCCGCCTTGTTGACCACCGTTGCTGTTTAGATAGTGTTAGCCATGATATTGCGATTGTGGTGATATTGATGTGTCGTGTACTTACCCAGCCCATGCGCTGTTGTTCAGGCCAGCAGCGCCGCCACCGCCGCCACCACCTCCGCCGCCACCGCGGCTTCGCATGTGAGGCGGAATGTAGGATCGAGCCCCGGGAGCAGACTGAGGGCCATCAGCACCGAGGTTGAGGCCGTTCATGTTAAGTTGGTCCGCCATGATGAAAAGTCGTTCAGTTTCCGATGAAGGGCGACTTAAATCGTAGGAAAAAAGATAAGCTTTTGAGGCGCGAGGGAAAGTATCGAACTCGGTCGATCAAAGATAAATCACCCTCTGGAATAAATGAGAGTGAAAGTAGCGAAGCCTGTCCGCAAAAAATAGACAGCAAACACGAAGAGAAAGAAACGGGAAGAACTTGAGTTCCCAAGCGATTTTTTTTTCTCTTCTCCGACTCGTATTAAAATTGGGCACGCGTTAAACAACTTGTGCTTGCACTTTCCGTCGAAGAACACGCAGAATCTTCAAAGGAAAGACCAAGGAAAGACGAAAATGCCGTGATGAGATGCAAGGATGAGGGAAAAAGAGAGGGGGATGGAGATGAGAGAGGTTGTGTGTCAAGAGGGTTGAGTTTGTGGGAAAGAAGAGAAGAAAAAGGGACGGCGAGCCTCGAGGCGAAGGCGAGAAAAAAAATTGGTCCCAAGCCGGACAGAAAGAGGCTAGTGCCCGAGGGGGTCAGAGATTTCTTAGGATGGAAGCCACAGAGCGTGTACCCTTCAAGTAGACGCCTCACGTGGATGCGCACAGCTGGGCCGTTTGTCGCGCACTTAAGCAATGAGAGGGTACCAGAGGGAGACATTGGCCACCCTGCTGGCAGCCCGTGGCGTTGTGGCTTGTGACGTTTGCTGGGCAGACCGATTCTTTTCTTCTCCCTACTGACTGACGGCTGAGAGATTCTCAGCGCTTCTATCCGACTCGCCACTACGGGGTGAATAGCGTTTCGGGGTCAGCGAGGCTGGCAGCCCATTCGGCGAGCGGCCCGCGGGGGTTTCTCGCTGAGACTGCGAAAATTCGAACATACAGTGCTCTTTACGACGTCCCAAAATACTTGTACACCCTCCTGCCACAGCTCGGGCGTTCTACTGTAGGTAGGTACGCAGAGTTGGTCGTCCGTGTTGGGACCCTGTGGCGTTGCAACCCTTATCATGATGCCTGACATGTGCTGTCCAGGCACTACTGGCGAAACACGTCAAGTGCCAGCACTAAGCCCCAGCAATTACTCTTGCCTAGGACTCCCTGGGATGCTACTTGTACATGTCCCTTGCCAGGGCCCTACACCGATAGATGCTGCTGCACAGCTGGTGCGAATACCGCCTCGCCCTCCTGCAGGAGTGGGACATGACGCACCCGTGGATGAGTGCAGAGAGAGGCACGCAGCCGCGAAAAGGAGTTTATCTGTCCGTTTAGCCATTCAGACTTTCTGGACTGACTGGTTCTACTATAAAACGAAGCAATGTTACTGCTACTAGTAGATACTAGAGTGTACATAGAGACGCCTGGATGGCTTCTGCCTTTTCCAACACGTTGCTTTGGCGGGGTACAAACAAGTGGCATTGCAGCAGCAAGGAGCCACTGTGCCTGCAATATCTGACTCCCCGCCGATTCCATGGCCTAGGCTCTGCTCAAAGTGGGGGGATTTTTTTTTCCTCGCCTACTCCGTCCGGAGTATTACCTTAAGCCTAACCACCCCGTCTTACCCCCGATAACCCAGATCTCAACCGGCTCCTGTGATGTAATTCATGGCTGTTTGGCTCCGTAAGGTTTGTTGATGGAATCTTAATTGCACTACTATCGGGCACTTTGCTCGGCAACTGCCTTGTGTGCCTAGATTGGAAATTTGTTGCGCACTGAAGGAGATGCCTGAGGTACTCCTGACGTTCATATGTGCTCTCTACTCTCAACGACGGAGGATTCAAAGTTTGACCAGGGGTCCTGGCCAGGTAGTATCTGCAATTCCACACCATGAGATATAGTATGATGACTGCTTTGCTGCCATCTGTCTGTAATTGAAACTTCATGTTATTACGTTATTCTGTGCTTGCCAGATAAGTACCTTCTAGTATGTATCAGGTACGGCGTAGAGTACTCCAGACAGAGCCGGATATGGAAATTCCACAAAGGGACATTTGCCCTTTCAAGCTGGCCTGTCAGATCCTCTGGTTCACTACAGCAAGGCAGATCCCATACCAATGATTTCATCATACGGAAGCCATAAGCATATGCCGAAGAGACATGGGTAGACATCTAACCATTTACGTAGACACGCTGCTGCTTGCCGCAGGGAAGTGTAATCCATGCAAGTGATCGGGCGAGGGTATTAACTTTGTTTACCGGCGATTGAGAACGCCAAATTACAAACGGTAGGCATTCTTTAACTCGGTTGAAGAGAACATCAGTGAGGCGTATCCGTCAGCCGAGTAGCTCTTCGTTGGATATTGATCTCCCTCTCCTCAATTCCATAGCCTCCATCGCCTGATATTCCCAAAGCACTGACTAGGCGCTCATCGAAACTTGCTGAACAATGCACCGGAAAGAAGCGGTGGCTGTATATTAATTACCAAGCTTAAGCCAGTCTACCTAGCCATACACATCAGTCCTTTCTCTGACAACCTGCTCTTGACTCATGCGCTTTTCACAATGCGGTCATCATCAAACTCTATATCAACAATTCCGTCCGCCTTGATGGCCTTGACGACCATTCCCTTGAAGTCAATCGGTAACCGGCGCTTCAGCTCGTCTATGCACATCGTCATGAGCTTGATTCCCTGTCCGAGTGTGATATCTGGGTGGTGATGCTTATCTAAGAGAGACAAGCAGTAGTACCTATGCAGAGTAGCCACATTGTCAGCAAACATGTAACAAAGGGAGAGAGTTGCCAATCATAGTAATATATATTCAGAGAAATTCGGAGTTTCAAGGTTCACGTACTGGGCATAGCCGTGTGCTGCATAAGGTACCTCCGCCAGCGCCGCTAGGTAGTCTAGCCAGTACAGGGAGGGCTTTCCGGTGATGGGATCAACGCCTCCCATCAATAGGTTTACGTTGTATGGGTTTCGGGATCGGAGACTGGTGGCGAGTTCGCCTCGGACGAAGTGTGCTAGAGCAGAGGGTGACAGCTCGGTCTCGTTGCGCATCGAGTAGAGTTGGGCATTTCGTTGGATGTATTCGGCAAATTGTACTGCACCATTGTCAAAATCCTGAGCTCTGAGTAGTGCTTCAAGCGCCAAGAGCCTGACCTGTATCGCCAGCTTCTCCGGAGAATGCCAGTAGAGTGTGCTGGTTCAGCACTCTTGTCTTGTCGTCGGATGCCTTGAGGATCGTGGCTCCTCTCATGGCAGCTTTAGAAGCGCCGATGAGAGTAAAGTCCTTTCCTGTAATTCCCAGAAGAACCTCCCTGGAGCCAGCGGCATTAGCTATACGAAGCAACGATACAAGGAGCAGAAGAGGCGCATTAGCATGCACTCACATGGTGATTGTGTGTTGCGGGTATGATTGGTATGTTGCTGCTCGAGAGCTGTAGACGTCCCTCTCAACCCACCACAGCTACCTCATCCCGCTAGGCTGTAGCGCTGCGCGTCAACGAACCGCCCACCTGCCGGTTTGCCCACGCCAGGCCTGACCGCCCTGGGCCGGAAGCACTATAACCCGGATCTGCACTGCGATTCGCTGCAGCGCCGCATAGTGGGGTCGAAAAAGTTCGGTGGGTCGCCTATCTCGAACTTTTTTTTTTTCTTTAGTACGGGCGTAGATGCGAGAAAGTCGATTGCACATAGTGGCATAGTACATGGCAATTGGCGAGGAGGACTGAAGCCACAATGTCGTCGTTTTTCACAGTTCCTGGCAAGAGAAAGCGGCCTTCGGCCCCGGAAGCGCCCAAGAAGAGAATTGTCGCCTCAAAATCCTCTGCCAAAACCTCTGCGAAATCCGCGAAATCTGCGAAGCCGTCTGCGAAGCAGCAGCAGGCCGCCCCGAGCAAGAAGCGAGTCGAGCGTGACGACGAGTCGATTTCCGGCAGCGACTCTGAAGATGAAGAAAGCTACAATGGCGCCTCTGACGCGAGCAACGACGAAGGCGACAGCGACTCTGACACTGCAGGCGAGACCGCCGCCGAGCAGCGCCTGCGACTGGCCGAGCGCTACCTCGACAATGTCAAAGTGCACGTGGACGAGATTGGATTCGACGCCGCAGACATTGACCGGGATCTGATCGCCGAGAGGCTGCAGGAAGACGTGGCCGAGACAAAAGGAAAAGTCTACCGCCAACTGGCTGCCGAATTGGCCTTTGACAAGGCCAGCCAGACGTTTTTCAGATCAAACACAAACTCTGTCACATCGATTACCGCCTGCGCACCATACGTCTACACCACCACCAAAGACCTCTACCTACACAAGTGGAGGATACAAGACCTCCCTCAACACCAGTACCCGCAGACGACAAAACGGAAACCGAAGAAGCCACCGGCGCCACCTAAAAAGCGGCCGGAGCTGGAGCTGTGGATCAAGGGCAAGACGAACAAGAAAGAGGACAAGGATTACAAGCGGCACACGAAGAATATTTTGGCAGTTGCTGCTTCTTCTGATGGCAAATTTGTCGTCACTGGAGGCCAGGATAAGAAGATTATCGTCCATGATGCTGAGACCCTGAAACCGATCAAGGTCTTTACACACCACCGTGACGCTGTAACGGGGCTTGCCTTCCGGAGAGGTACGAACCAGCTCTACTCCTCCTCCAAGGACCGAACAGTCAAGGTCTGGAGCTTGGACGAGCTGGCCTACATCGAAACCTTGTTCGGCCACCAAGACGAGGTCATCGACATCGATGCTCTCGCCCAGGAGCGATGCGTCAGTGTCGGTGCCCGCGACAGAACCGCCCGCCTATGGAAGGTCGCAGAAGAAACGCAGCTTGTCTTCCGCGGCGGCGCGGTCGACAAGAAGCCACAGCCCGGCGTCAATCCGCGATCGCTCCTCCACGAGGGTAGCATGGACCGCATCGCCATGATCGACGACGAGCTCTTCGTCACCGGCAGCGACAACGGCAGCCTTGCCCTCTGGAACGTGACGAAGAAGAAGCCCGTCTACATCCAGCCCCTTGCTCACGGCCTCGACCCGCCGCTGGAGCCAGAAGCCGCCTCGGCCGAGGTGAACCCGGATCGCAAGGTCGTTCCCGCGCCTACCCCTCGCTGGATCACGGCGCTCAAAACCATCCCGTATTCCGACGTCATCATCAGCGGCAGCTGGGATGGCCACGTGCGGATATGGCAGCTGTCCGAGGATAAGAAGAAGATTGATCTCGTCGCCACCCTCGGCGGCTCGTCAGAGGACCACCAGACCAACAACGCATCCAATGACGGCGAAGACAAGCCTCACTACCGATCCGTAGACGGAGTCATCAACGACATTGCCATCTTCGAGCGTGGCGACCGCGGCGAAGAAGGCGTCTGCATTGTCGCCGCCGTGGCCAAAGACCACCGCCTGGGAAAATGGAGCGTGAGCAAAGGAAAAGGAGTAAGGAACGGCGGCGTGGTATTTGAAATTCCCAAAATCCCAAGACCATCAACCAATGGCGTACATGATTCATCAGAGGGAGAAGAAGAAAAAGAAGGCGATGATTAAAAGAAGCATGGGCAGCAGTCTAGAGGTTTACATATAATAGCAAAGTATGATCGTTTGTACACAGCATTGGTTCTTGTATATAATACACATCTTGAAGAGCACATAAAATGCATGCATACACATTGTGGTGAAACACCGTGGGTCATATTTATGAAATCAATTGTCTTCATTTCGCTTATATGTATATTACTAGCATAACATATTACCAGCCATGTATAGTATTTACTAAATCCACTAATCTATCAAGCCATGCGAGAGATGTTGAATAAATCAACGAACTGAAATGCCCCTCGAAAGTCGGGCAAAGTTAAATCCCTCCCAAACCGGAAAAAAAAAAAAAAAACAGGAATCAGACGCCATTTGCTATGCCCGACTGTATTTCTCCCTAAAACCGCAACGTGCATTTGGTATGGACCAAAAAATCAACAAACGAAGCAAGCAAAAGCATGCCCATAACTCCGCTTCGTTCGCGGTATATGTACTTCTCGCAATGAAATACTGGATTGCTGAGAAAAACTCAAAACTCAAAAGAAAAAAGACAATTTGGACGTATGTACTAGGATTTTGCCGCCGACCTGTCAATGCCCTCGTATCTTGGCCCTCTTCGGGTATCATCAGATTTAACGTCTTTTCGCGCTTTCCATCGTGGTAAAGTGCTGGTGAAGGATTTAGTCTGTTGGCCATGCAAATGAGACGACGTTGGTCGACTCCTTGTCTCTCCAATAAGCTCCACAGATGGATGTCGATTCCGACTTGTCGATGTTGGTTTTGCCGTGGCCTCGTTATTCTCAGATGAAGTGCTCGATTGCTGCTTTATAAACTGGACTGAGTCATCATCGTCATCGTCCAAAATAGATTCTTCAAACTGGCTTCTATCGTGTCCATTGGAGGCTTTCAACTCCACGACCAGTTTACCGTGGTAGCCATTGCGTTTCGCGGCTAAAGAAGAATCGCTGGGGGGGGTTTTGCTCTTTGGGAGATTGGAGCCAACATTTTCTCCCTCTGATAAGCAGCCAATGAATTGTGGCTCTTCGGACGCTTTTGTGGAAGCAATAAGGGGGATTTTGCCCTTCGTGATGGTGGGGCTGGCGCCTGACGCATCCGATAAGCAGCTGATGAATTGGGGTTCTGAGAGCGCTTTGAATCTCTGCTCATCTTCAGGCAATATCTCGCCGTTTAAGTTACTGTCTTTTAAGTTATCAGCCTCTTGTATGGGTTCTGATGAAGATGGATCAGTCCCTGACATTGGTTTCCTTTCCGGTGAATCGCTAGGAAAAGAACCGGGCAATTTCGTCGCTGGAGGTGGAGATGCTACCGGCTTAGGCGGCGAGGATATTTGTGAGCTGGATTCGGCCATTGCCTTTCTCTTCGCTTTAAGGAGCTTCTTCTCCTCTCGCTGTTGCAGATGTCGTTTTTGCTGCTCATTTTGAAGTTTAAACAGCAGCTCTCTCATGTGATTGCGCAAGTCAGATGGACGAATGTTCCAGCCGAGTTCTTCTTTTAAGAAGAGCTTGCGAGCTGCCTCGTCAGGGTTTATCAAGAATTCTTCCATATATCCTAGAACAAAAACTCCGCAATCGCAAAAGTTGTTCTGTTCTGGGATACCCCTGGCTGTCATGCCGGTGGGAATAGTCTCCAAGGTAATGCCCTTCTTCGCTTTCGCCTCATCAACGAGATATTCTTTCAACGCTTTGATTGTTGGAGCGTGCGGACTTCCAAGAGAATCAAGAGTGATGATTCTGGGTTGCGTAGGGTCGAATTTAGATGGGGTAGACCCTGCAAATTTTCGCTTTCTAGGGGGTGAGGACGGCGTAGACGGTGTGGCTGTGCGGTGGGATGGAACGAAGCCGTCCGCGTCTTTTTTTACCGCTGCTTCCACGTCTTCTAATGAAATATCAGTCAAATCTCTTTCGACTGTTGCCAATCTTGGAGACTCGGGTGCATCTATCATTTCCATCGCATTATCAACTGAGCCATCTGAAGATTTTGGATCTTTTGCTTCGGGATCAGGGGCCTGAACTGCGTTAGGAAGATTGCAAATTATAGCCAGATACCAGTGAGTATGCTCATTGACAGGCACGAAGATGTAATCATAAGAGAGCAAATCTACTCTGGCTGTCCAAGCTTTGACACCGTCGTAGTTTATCTTGCCTTTTGTAGACTTGAGTTTCTCGAAGAAGAAGGTACTAAAGAAGTAGACTTTGCGTAGCAAATCAGGTCTTTCTTTTTCAAGCCTGAACTGAAGATGGCGAATATAAAAGTTGATGAGGTTGTCGTTTAGAAACTCGCTCTCATTCAACCTCGGGATGTCAATTTTATCCACCGTCGCTCTATTTTTGCCGGTTTCGGGGAATATCAGCGGTGCTAGCCATGATTTTTCCCAGTCTGGATGTGATTTTGACCAAACATCAGGAGATGGCAGACGGGGACGCGTAGCCGGAGCAGATGATCTCGTAGATCGTCGTAGGTCGAGATCGAGACGTTCTTCTACTCGACGGGCAGGTTCAGAAGTCTCTGCACCTTGAGCTGACTGTATTAGGATGTCTTTCAATCTTCCACGTATTGACCCCGGGCGTCGATCCGGACTAGAAGATCTTGGTATGATAACCTGTTCTTTCTCATCTGTGGAAAAGAGCTGGCTAATTTTTTTATAATCCTCGTTGGAGGCTAGGTTAGAAGAGGCTTTATTGGAAGCCATCCAATTCTTCGCGTCATCAAATGCCTTTTCAGCCTTCTTTCCTAGTTCTTCGCTGCAGAAATCATGTTAGCCTCTTGATCGCCTCATTAAAGCATCTGATACATACATGTATCTCCGATCAACGTTCGCAGATTTTAAAAGGTCGCAGAAATCCTTGGTCTTGTTGGTACTTTCGAATTCCAGATAAAGCTTCGGACCTGCATCCCCTTTATTCGAACGCATTACGTGGCCATAGCAACTTGACGGTTCAGAATATCCATAAAAAGAAACTTGATCCAGATCGATGCCTAGCCAAGAATGCTCCTTTGCGAGGCTACCATTTTCCAGTATGGCTTCAAGTCTTCTGCCATCCTTGTCTTCTCGGCGCAAATACACTATATCGGGATTGTGGCCTCGCTCGTAGATAAATTTCCCACAAACAGCTCTGACTATGGCTATGTCGTCAGATCGCGCCTGTCGTTGCGATAAAGTCTTGAAAATCGTAGGGTGGATATCTCCTCGCATTGTGGCTTTTTTCTGGTGGCTCGAATGAGCGGCAGTTCTTGATGCCGTGTTTTTGTTGTCATTCGATGCTGTGTACTTTGCAAAATCGGCCTGGAGTTCGTCTTCTGAGACGTCAATGGGCTCTTTGACCGTCGAAGGCTTTTGACGCTTAATCTGGGGCCGACTGTTTTCTGCAAGGCGATACGGCCGATCTCTTTTAAAAAATCGAGAGGCGACAAAGCCTGCGTTTGTTACCGTAGATGGCCGTTGTTCAGACGCGAGGACATCTGGGCTGTCTATATCCTTGGGTAATCGATTTCGATTCGGAGATTGAGGACCGGAGGCTTGGTACCCGTCGAGTTTGGTGCCAACAGTATCGCTCTGCGTTTGGTGAACAGAGTTCGATGAAGCCTGGCTTCGCCTTCGCCTCCCTTTATTCTTTCCTCTGATAGGCGGCTGGGTGTGGCGATATTCGTCCAAGCCTGCCAATGCGCTCAGGCTTGTGTTTCCTGCGCTTGAAATACTTCCAATGTCATATATATCGTCGTGCGAGCCCTCCACGTGCGTTTCTCGAAAATCGTTACTCTTCGATGGCTTAGGTCTGGGGAAATACGGGCTCGCCGTCGTATCGTGCGTTCGAACGATATCCTTCTTCTGGCGTTTGCTCGCTGGGGCATCTGCATCGTTGACGGACTCGTGTCGCCTCACGCTGAGCGTATTGACTGGCCTGGTCGCTCCATTGATATGTTTCTGCTCGGACGTTTGTCAGTAGTTCGACCAGCGTGATCAACTCGTATCGTCATCACTCACCAGCCGTTCCGGACCCATGGTAATGCTGCGTTTTGGTTCCCTGGAGTAAGTTAGTAACTGGGGAGGGTTCAAAAAAAAAAAATGCCGGGTGGGCATTGAATCTTACACATAATCCGGGAACGAGTGTGCATTGGAGTGATAGCGAGCAAACGGGCTTTTGCAAGTCAGCGCTGGGGCCCAGCATGAACGGGATGTGGCAGCATAGAATTATAAGAGTGACGACATACTCCCATCGGGTTTTCGTCGCCTTGCTGCTTTCTCGAGATGGCTTCGGATCGCTGCCCGTTTCCGCGTGACCGACAGGGAATTTTTCTTCAGCAGCCTCGATAGGGCTTCGGCTAGCGATGCGCGGCGCCGATTTGGGTAGCCTAGTCCGGCTCAGCAAATGCCTGGGGGATCGTATCGTGCAGAAGCGCAAAAGGGAGAGGCGACGGGCTTACTTTGAGGCCCCGAGAGCTACAGGGTCTTGTTGCACATGTTCACGGACGGTTGGCGACGATGATGTTGGAGGTCGGATCTGGGTATATTCCAGGCATCATTAGTGGAGGCGCTCGATAAGGGAAACTTGGCCCGTGGCCAACGCAAAGCAAAAATTCATAGCGGGCACAGCGGCCCATGGCGCCAACGGGGCGTGGTGAGCTGGCGCAGTTTAGTGGCCAAAAGCCGCTGCGTCACAGCGCGTTCGGGTCCACGCGCGCCTCGTTCGAGCCTCCACAGGGCATGCAGACTGCCTAGAGGTAGGCAGTCTTCAGGCGACAAGCAATTGGGGCGATGGCGTCAAGGCAGCCATTGGGATGGATGAAGCGGTCGCGCACATTATAGGAGCTGCTGCTGGGAAACAGTATTCTTGCGCGCTCTCTCTTGGACTTGCCTCTGGATCTGCAGCACCGCCTAGGACGTCTGGGGTCACGCTGGGCGATATGTCGTCGGCGCGGCGAGACATGGCGTCGTCGACTGTTGTGGTCGTCGCATTGTTCACGCAGCGCTCTAGGGATGCTATCGATATAAGCAGCAGGGCGCTGGGCGTCTATCGCATTGGAGCGACTCGAGCCGGATGCGTTTGATGCCTACCAGCCCACAGAGAGGGCTCTCGGAATCCTGACTTGGTGGAAGGGAGACGAGGGAAGCGGGGAGGCGAGGGCGGTATGTAAGAAGCAATTGCACCGATCACCGCCGGAGAGAGAGGCGACAAGGGCTGCTTCAGATGGCGACGGACGGGACATACAGCTCTGCTTGCTAATACAGAACAGGAACAGGTGCGATCGGGTTACAAGTCATGCAGAGCAACCCTCCGCCTGGACCGAAGTATCACTCGGTGGGAAGCAGGAAAAAAAGAGGGTGGGCTAAGCAGGGTCGATAGCTGCCCTTTTACTGCTAGACTATACTGTAGACGGTACGTCAATACGTGTAAGCGAGAGTATGTAGGTGGACGATCTATCTATTAGGCACTACTACTTATGCTCGGTAATACAGAGAGATAAAAACGAAGAGCTGCATTGATCAAGAGGCATGTTCGAGGCCTGTATATTTCCTGCCCTCTATACTACCTTTACGCCCTAATGCCCTATCTCATATCTACTGTTTGTTGTGCCCTTCCATGTAAGTCGTCTCGCAGTTGAATTGGATCTGCCAAGAGTACCTTGTAGGGGTCCCGCTACTAGCGCTAAATTGAGCCTAGCCCGGACTGCAGCCTTCTTCCGATTGCCCAATAAACAGCAGGACCCCGTCTGCAAGGCTGACAATTTGCGGTCCCTCAGCGACGTGTCCTGTTAAGCCAAGGCCAGCTGCTATAAACCTGCTACAAGCTTGGTGATACCTAATCCCAGCGCATGCCCATTCATGCGGCAGCCTCACTTCTCTCCACAGCGCTGGATTCGCAGTAATTGACGACAATAAACCGACTCCATTGTTGAAATTTCAGCTGGCGCCAGCAACAGATTGCCCAGCATGCACAGCTCCTTCACCCGACTCCAGAATGTCTTTGGCTTCTTCACCACCGTCGCCTTCGTCCTGGGCGCATTCATCGCTGCCACAGATCTCGGCTCCGCTCGCACGCCCAGCGGCGTCATCAAAACCGACAACATCCAAGTGTATGCAAAGCAAATCCGCAATTATTTTATTCAACAGTTTCTTTTTATCTAACCAGTTTGCTATTGTGCAATGCAAAATATAGTGTCAAGGGTCGACCCCACTACTACTCTTCCAAGAAGGAAGAGTATGCCATCATCCGCTTCTCCCTGGAAGCCGACCTCTCCTCACTCTTCACATGGAATACAAAGCAACTCTTTGTATATGTAACGGCAGACTGGACGAGCCCTGGCGGCATCAACAACACTGCCGTTATCTGGGATAGCATCATCACCAACCCCAGTGCCGACCACTTACAGAACATTGGCCCCGTGGCTATGAAGAAGCTCAAGAGGAGCGCCGAGGGCAAGAGCATTGCGCCTGAAAGGTAATAATTAGAAGAGGATTATTTCCTATGCAGGTGCAATTGATTCCAAAGGCTAATCGATATGTGATATTAGAGGACTGCTCAAGCTCAAGAACCAGAAGCCCAAGTACCAAATCACCCACCCTAGCGGCAAGATCGCCGAGACTGCCGACGTCACTCTAAAGTTGCATTACAACGTACAGCCTTGGGTCGGTATTTTGACGTGGGATATGGATAAGCCGCTTGCCATGTGGAATGCCATGAGCGGCGGCGTCAGTGACCTCTTTACGCTCCCTGCCCTCAAGTCCAAGGATACCAAGGGCAAAGACACGAAGGATAAGAGCAGCACAAAGAGCAAGAAGAGCAAAAAGCCTTAAGGTACCAGCCTATTTTTCCAATAGTATCAAATAACATGAAATGAGATTAAATCCTGAACCGAAAATAAAAAGCCATGATGATCCACGCTGGGTGAGAACCTTCGAGGTTGACTCCTTTTCTTTTATTCGTTGGCATACTACAATGGCACAAGACTCTACTACAGCTAGATAAACAGCTACCCCCCTAATGACACGCCGCATGTAGCCGCACTGAGAACATTTGCCGTCGGAGCTAGGCCCATAAGTCAGTCACAGGGCATTCCAACGCTCTTGAACCTCCTCCGGCTCTGCATCCACTCGAATATCAATAGACGCAAACTCCTATGCTTGCTGAGCGGCAGCACCGCCACGGCCACGGTTGGGATTGGGTCCACCACGTCCTCTTCCTCCTCGACCACGACCACGACCGCCTCGCGATGCCTCGAGGTTCGCAGGAGGCGGCACGTTGCCATAGAGGGCTGGTTGATCTCGTCCAGGTCCAGTCTGAGGAGTAAGCGAGCCTCTGTTGCCGCCATTGCCTCGACCACGCCCTTGGCCTCTGCCACCTCCCCCTCTTCCATTGACGTTTCCATTGGGAGCATGATTTCCATTGGGAGTATTGTGGCCGCTTGGGTTACCCCCTTGTTGGCCCGGCCGATAAACAAGTCCGCTGTGCAGTAGATTTGGCTTGCCTCCTCGAGCGCCGCGACCAGGGCTGTTCCGCCCACGGCCTGATGAAGCCGAATCGCCCGTAGCAGCCCCACGCCATCCGCCTCGGAGGGGAGGAGGGGCCGGGGCGTCCTTGTACTGTGTAACACCGACTGAGCCGTATGATCCGACCGATCCCGTGGCGGGAACAGATTTCCTCTGTCGCGATTTTGATGATGCAGAGACAACTTGCCAATTTGTAATATTCAGCACCGTCGACGATGAAACGGTCTGCCCACGGAACATTGGGGCTCTCTCGCCGAGAGTCGTGCCACTCATGAAGGACGTGTCCCACACGACGTCCAAGAGAATAGCAGTTGCCGTGCGAGAAATACCGGCAACAGTTCCTCGAGTCCCAAGTGGGACCTTGCCGGCAGCGGCAATGAAAGTAACCCGATCTCCTAACTTGAACGTTTGGTTGCCTAGCACCATCTCCGCATCCGCCGGTTTCAACAAAGCTGTACGAGGCACAGAGTTGAGCGTCTTGGCAGTCGCCTCCATGCTCGCTTGATGCAGCTGTTCTCCAGCCGTAGCCAGAGCCATGACAATTGCCGAATCGAGCTGCTCAGCGTCAAGGGGGACTCGCTCAAATTTGCTCGTCTCTTGTTTCTTGAGCCACGCTACTATGTCTTTGATCCGCTGCGAAGCAACGCTTGGGTCGCTCCACAGGTCACTCTCAGAAGTCTCGCTTCTTTGCGGTTCTCTCTGAATCGCCGCAAAGAAGTCGGGGAATGCGACCATGTAATCAGCAATAAGCTTCACAGCCAGACCAGAGAACTCCCATCCCGTCTCCGATTTGCGTGAGTATCCCAGGACCTTGAGCTTTCGGCCCTCGAATTTCAAATTGAGGCCCAAGTTTAGCTTCAGACCGGCAGCACTAATAACTTGGAAAGATGAAGTTATTTTGCTCAGGATGAGAGGGTGGACGCCTAGCTGTTTGGCGATTGCGAAGGATGGCGTATACGGGTTGGAGCGTTCCGCTTGGTAAATGATCTTCTTGGTAATTTCTGGCTCCTTATTCTTAGGAACCAAGACCATAATATTCGCCTTGCCGTTGACATGCCCAGTCACCTCTAGGGGGCGACCGTATGCGAATTCACCCAAAAAGAAAGCCCTTGTGCCCTGAGGGAACTCTTCTTCAATCGGCAGTGCTGGTCTCTCGATGAAACGTTCGTCTTCGTTGACTACTTCTTCCACAATAGTTTGGGATGCGTAGACCTTGCGCAAGCTGGGGTTTTCAGCGTACTCCTTGATCAAAGCACCGTCTTCCGTTTTGATGAGACCCTTGAGCATATGAACATGAACAAGGCATTCAACCTGGCCAACGGTGATTCCCAGGCGTTTGGCATGCCAATTCTCTAAAAATTCGGCCTCCTTTGCATAATCGGAAGCTGTTCTGTTGTCATGGTCTTTGGTAACAACAGTTTCTTCATCTTCAGCCAGCTCGTAGGTAAACAGCTCATCCTGTACCTTGATAACTTTGGCTTCTTGAATGAATGGATAGCCAACGAAGCAGCGCTGCCCTAGCTTCTTTTTCCATGTTTCAACCTTTGTCCGCATCTCCGTATCGGTGAGAGTCACGATGACACTTGGATTTCTGCTGTCTTGCTGGAAAACATTGACTCCATATCCTTCAACTAGCTGTGCCGTATGTGGCAATGTGTGTAGAGTCGGGAATCCAGCAAGAGCCTTTATATTCACCAGAGCTCCATTCGTCAGCCCAGAGACGTATTCGAGTCCCTCAATATTTGGCAAATCAAAGATATTCTCAATACAATGACAATACTGTATCTCCGGGAAAATTCCAGGAAGTGGAGAAGGATAAGTAAAGTTGACTTCGGGAGAGTATGTGAATTTGAGGGGAACCCCAAAGCCGTTTCGTGCTTTTTGATCGTCACTGAGAAGCTCATTTTGGGGTGCCATGGCAGCGAGAAGTCGCGCTTCGTCAATGAATGGAATTTTGACCACTGCTTCCCATTCCATCTTTTTGCCGTTCATGTCCAATTCAAAGTCTCGTGGATAGAAGTCAATGATGGGAGAGTTTGCATTGGTCATTAGGTCGTGGTAAACAGTTGGCACGATTTTCTTGCTTCGGTCTGGTAGCACACCCATGAGTTGTTCGTTGGGCTTAAAGGGCTGACCTAGCTTGAAGTTCAAGTCGGCGCCGAGGCCCTTGGTGACATCTAGATACAATACTCGTTAGTAAACAACTCCATAGTATGGTAAGTTTGATGCAGCAATATTTACCCGACGTGAGTGGTGCATAGTGATAGGCATAGAACCATGGCCACGAGGCAATGCCTTTGTAGTAGTAATAGAGCACCCATTGTAGGCCTTGTACATAATTTTCGCAGAGTCTCTTTTGCTCTTCCTCATACTTGTCCTGAGGCCATTCTTCGAACTTTTGCAGATAGTATTTGGTCTTCCAGCCTTGATATTTTTGCTGGTATAGCTCTTCATATTGCTTCTGAGCATCCTCGGGGGAAACGTCAGCAATGGTCGCTTTGTCATAGGACTTCATGACACGATAAGCTGCGAGGTTTCCTTCCTCTTCGTCATCGTCCTCGCCGTCGCTGGTTTCCTTCTTGGGGGGAAACGCGATGACAAGGCGACGATTGCCCTCTTCGTCTTCCTTGGTAGACCACTGCAAGTGCATGGACTCTGCAAGATCTTGGGCAAACTTTCGATCCGCAGCCTTGAGATCTGATCCCAAGTCCAGTGGCTGCTGGGATCTGTTTGAGATGAAAGGACGAATCTTTTGTTTCCATAAATCTCTCTGAAACGAAGTCATGATTAGTTGATTATTCTTTTGCGATCTCGGTTTGGCCCCATTTTTCTGTTCGAGTTTCTTTTCCATTTGTTTGGATGCAAACCACTGTTGATCCGATACTTCATATTCGAAGTTATCCAGCTCTGTCTTGCTGAGCTCGTCGAGCAAACGTTGCAAACGGTCTAGGTGAATAACACCGTTCTCGTTGATGTAGCCTTCGCACTGTGGAAGGACAGACTTGTAAATTCTGAACATGTTCGCCAGAGCGCCTTCGTTAATATGCAAGCCAGGAAGGTTTGGTAAGAAGTCGTTTCCAACGAAAAATGCCATCAAGATGAAGTCGTCAATGACTCTTTCGAGATCGAATGGGAACTTTAAAACATCTTTATTCTGAAGCTCCTGAAATTCCATTTCCAGGTATTCCCTCACAATACAGAGATGGAGCAGATAGAAGTTTTGATGTTCAAGTTCCTTTGACTTCGTCTTGGAGGCTCGTCCAAACGTAACTTCTTCACGCAGTAGGCAGAAATGAGGATCGTGGCTCAGCAGTCCAAGCATAATCAAGTCGGCATCAAGACCGTAAAGACAGTGTCGGACGTTCGGGTCGTAGTTTGGCTGTGCCTTTGCGTTTCGGATGTACTCCATAATCTTGTGCTCTCCTTCACCTGGAACCTCATGCCCAGATAGGACAACGTCACATCCCTGCCAATCGGTATCTTCCGAAATCTTTTTGTTTACAAAGTATCGGAGTTGTTGTGACAGCTTCGCCATGAATTCAGTGCCTAGAAAAAAGATTGGATGGTCAGAACATGAAGTGAGGAGATTGTACTGGGGCGCGGCGAACCTGGTGTGATGCAATTGCTGTCAAAAGGCTCTTCTTTTGGGAGCTCTACTCCCTCACGGATCGCCTTGTCGCGAGCTTTCTCGGCATCCAAAGCCGTTCGGAAACGTCTAGCACGCTGCTGATTCATCT
Organism: Trichoderma sp. CBMAI-0020; assembly: GCA_030708095.1. Lineage (NCBI taxonomy): Eukaryota > Fungi > Ascomycota > Sordariomycetes > Hypocreales > Hypocreaceae > Trichoderma > Trichoderma sp. CBMAI-0020. Next base: position 858,789 of record JAJNCI010000007.1, read on the forward strand.
TGGCACGAGGAGCAACTCCATCAATTGCCATGAAGAAAAGCTTCTTAGGCTTTATCTTTCCAAACAGATGTTCGATGTAGTTGAATATGCGAATAAACATTTCTTCTTCGCTGAGTCGAAAAGTGGTATCCTCGCCAGCATCTTTGTGTGTACAGTTGTGGATGATACCATTCATGTCAAGCTAAAAGGAGAACACAGGTATTAGCACGCTGCCGCAACAAGGGGTATTCTAGGCTCTCTCTTACATAGAGGCAGTCGAATTCCGGAATCCGATTTTCCGCAATTACTTGCGAGATGGCCGGATAACGCTCTGAGAGCCATCTAAAGAACTTAGGAACACTATAGGTCAAGTACGTCAGTATTGATAGCACACAGACTTTCGCAGTCATGAAACAAACCCCATGATGCCGGCAGTCGGGCAGCTATGCGCCCAAGATATATATAGCAATTATATGTCGAACAAAAAGGAGAAAGATGGCTCGTATACTGAGCAGCGCTGGAATGCCAACCGAAAGTCACAAAGCTGGCAGATTCAGCCAATTCGCGCCAAGGTCGTAACAGGACAGAAGAAAGCAACCCTAACGAACACCACGGAAAGAGAGCCGCGGAGCTGCTGCAGCTAATGATCCTGTAGCTGATGCAACAAAAACGCTACCAGGCAGCTGGAGCTGGGCGGACGAGGAGATTGCTGGAGGCGATGAGCGGCGTGGAAAAAAGCGAGTTGATGCTGGAGGCAGCTTCTATGACAATGCGCTGCGGCGAATGACTAGCGACTACCTAAGGCCAGGCTCTGAGGGATTGAGGGGAGGGGGGTGGCGGGCAAGGCTCAGTTGCTGCTCGCTAACGACACGCCCTGCCAGCCTCTCGTCACTTAACGCGCGACGCGACCGGCTATTCTTTTCAAGCTTCCGCCAGGGCCAGCCTTTTCCGCTCTCTCGACCTCTTTAATCTGCTTTTGGAGCTTCCTCTCAGCGAATTACCGCACCCTCTTTTTGTTCTCCAAACTGATATCTCCCAAAAAGCATTCATTAGGCTTTTTCGCCAACGGATCTTTGATATCTAACCATGGCGCCTCAAGGCTCTGAGCTCGATCCTCCCGATGGTTTGTTAAGACTGATTCTGGCTCAATGCCATGACAGCTCCACCAATCCCAGGCTAATTTTGATATGCGCCGGCAGTTGATATGGTTCATGACGAGGAAGACGACCAAGAGGAACGTCTCATCAATGAGGGTAAGCTTCCATCATGCTGATACTAGCTCTCGATGTGCGAGGCATGTGATCTGATTTCGATCTCATCCTAGAGTACAAAACATGGAAGAAAAACAGTCCATTCTTATACGACATGATTCTTGGGTGAGTTTATTCTCTAGCGATCATATGATTGGATCTGCGCCCTAACGCCTGTGTTTCAGAACGGCCCTGACTTGGCCAACTCTAACGGTCCAATGGTTTCCTGACGTCAAGGAGCCAGAGGGCAAAAACTATCGCATGCACCGTCTCTTGCTCGGAACCCACACCTCTGACGGCAGTGCCAACTTTCTCCAAATCGCCGATGTCCAGATACCCAAAGCTGTAGTACCGAACCCTGACGACTATGACGAGGAACGAGGCGAGATTGGAGGCTACGGAAAGGCAGGCGACGTTGCTGCCCTCAAGTGCGATATTGTACAAAGAATTGAGCATCCAGGAGAGGTCAACAAGGCTCGCTACCAGCCTCAAAACCCAGACATCATCGCTACTCTTGGTGTCGATGGCAGAATTCTCATCTTTGATCGGACAAAGCACCCCTTACAACCCGCATCGCTGGGCAAAGTGAATGCGCAGATCGAGTTAATCGGCCATAAAGAAGAAGGTTTTGGCCTCAATTGGAACCCCCATGAGGAAGGATGTCTCGCTTCAGGCAGTGAGGATACGACCATGTGTTTGTGGTGAGTAAAGCCTTTGATGGAATCGTAGGTCCTCGTGACTAATTCGCCTTTGAACATAGGGATTTGAAGCTTCTTGAAGCCGACTCAAGGGTATTGCGACCTGCTCGCAGATATACTCATCACGCTCGAATTGTCAACGACGTTCAATACCACCCCATTTCTAAGAACTTCATCGGCTCCGTATCGGACGACCAGACCCTGCAAATCGTGGATGTGCGACAGAGCGAGACGAATAAGGCTGCTGTTGTCGCAAAGCAAGGCCATTTGGATGCCATCAATGCGCTAGCATTTAATCCAAAGTCCGAAGTCCTTGTTGCCACAGCTTCCGCCGATAAGACGATCGGAATCTGGGATCTACGAAATGTGAAGGAGAAGGTGCACACCCTTGAGGGCCACAATGACGCGGTAACATCCCTCGCCTGGCATCCCACCGAAGCCGGCATTTTGGGAAGTGGCAGTTATGACCGAAGAATTATCTTCTGGGACTTATCTCGCGTCGGTGAGGAACAGCTTCCCGATGACCAGGACGACGGCCCTCCTGAGCTGTAAGTTGCAATCATGTCTATTCTTAAATATCATTTTGATAAGTTGTTTATTATTTTGGGTATGCTAACCCCTCATTCCATTCTAGGCTATTCATGCATGGCGGCCATACGAACCACTTGGCCGACTTCAGCTGGAACCCCAATGAGCCTTGGTTGGTTGCCAGTGCCGCCGAGGACAACCTGCTACAAATTTGGAAAGTGGCGGAATCTATTGTTGGAAAAGATGATGGCGACTTGCCAGTTGATGAGCTTGACCGATAGATGAGGTGGAAGTTCTGGGAGAAGAGTCGGTCTTCATAGGATGAAGGCGAAGAGGAGATGCGGGAATACATGCAACTTCTCGGTCGGAGGGCTAGGTCTAAGACGGTCCAATCTAATAGAATCGATTACGAGTCTGATGATGCCGAGGACAAATACTCGCATTGGACAATTAGATCGAGTGGTAACGCCCCCTCAAAGGTCAGCGAAGGCGAAAACGCGAGTGTTAGGTCGAAATCAGCAAGTGTCAAGGCAGAGTCTGGCGAAGAAATGGAAAGCAAATTGTCCATGAAGGACGATTAAGAATTACAAATACTTATCAAGAGCAAAAGCTATCCAACCGTACTAGTTAATATAGTTTGTCGAAATTCTTGAAAAATTGGTGCGCTTTTGTAACAACTGCTGTGAGGCAGCTGGCAGAGTCGATGGACAGGCGCCCGGAGTTGCATTATTCATTTACTGTTGCTGGGTCGATACCTATTTCTTGGCCGTTTCACATCTTCATCACATATCTTCAACCGCATAATTCTCACAATCGTCTTGGTACGTAACAAGAAAACGAAAGCACCCTAAGCTTTTGGATGAGCTTAACCGAGAACTCAAGTAATAAAACATCACCCCCTCGCATATTGTCAACAAGAAAGAAAATGGATGCCGCAAACGGGCAGGCTGGACCGAGCAACGGCCAGCAAACGAATAACAATGATTTTCATCAGCTTGCCGAGGATATTCGGCAGCGAGCCTTGGAAGAGGCCGAGGGCTCTAAAAGCGATGCATGGGCAGAGAGCGAGCGTGACGCTGTGCTAGAGGATATGGGGATCGACTTGACGGGAATGGATGAATATCTCGACGAGTACGATGATGAGATGGAGGGCGACGCGGCCGCAGAGGTGGATGCCGACCACGTTGGACTTCTCAGGGGCATCAGCCGAATTACCATTGAAGAAGTGGAAGTGAATGGCATGAAGAAGAAGAAGTTCAAGTTTGACGACCTCGATATCGAAGACTATTTTCACAATACTGATCCATACGAGACGCCGAAAGCAATGAAATCAGGCCTTGGTTATACTGGAAGAGATCTCATCTCAGTGCTATGCCAGCACGTTGAGCTTGCTGTTGAGCTGGGCAAACATCTCAACGGCAGGGACGTGCTGAACCTCTGCCTCGCAAACCGTCCCTTTTACCACGTCGTCAACGTCTATCTTCTTTCTAGCATCCGCACATGGATCGAACACAGGGCGCCAGAAGCGGGACGCATTTTCCACTACCAGCTCTACGCCAAGCATCTCGTTGACGATCCGCAGAGAAGAACTTGGATGGCTTTGAGGCAGGGCATGACCACGTCGCCAAACAAGGACAGCAAGATTCGCAAAGTGCCTGGACTCAAGTATCTGCAGCTGGTACTGGGCCGGGACAAGTACTGCAAGGAGATTCTCGCCATCATGGCTCGATGCGGTCATCGCATGCCGACGACGATGCATCACTCGCTGCTGCGGCTCTGGCTTCTCATGGATATTTCTACATCTCACCAGAGGCAGGCGATGCTGCGAATGACGCACCTATTCAAATACGTCGACCTCTATAACATACAAATGTTCATCATCAAGCTCGGCATGCTCTTCAATGACCCCGTCTATGGCCCTTGCAAATATGACCTGGTGCAGCTGATGCTGGGCCAGAAGGGTCTTTACAGATTATGGCAGCTTCTTACCCGCAAGAAATTCAACAAGCTTTCCGACATACTAGAGCTCAAGCTGCGTTACGACTTCGATTTTTTTAGCGAAGGCGGCTACTGGTTGGAAAACATGCTGAGCCAGATCCAGGGCATCCCGTTTCAGGAAATTGGCCAGCAGCACAAAGAGGGCTGGGGAGCAGGCCGAGCACATCTTCTTCGGCCGGATGAAGTTATACCCATAGAAGCTGTCCGTAGGGGCCTTCACCTGGACGAACACCTGAGCCAGATGATGATTTGGGGATACTTTGATTGGAGGACGGGAGAGAACATTGTGCCCTCCATGGAAGAGATGTATATCGAGGACGAGGATGGTGTTCTTGCAAACGTTGATACGCTTGAGCACTGGAAGCCAAGGCATGTTTTGAAGAAGCGCTGGTACGACCTCACTCCCGAGCAGCAGGATGAGATCCTCTCTGATGAAGAGGACGAGCGGCTGCGAGCTCAAGCCTGGTGTGGTAACTCGGACGACGATGCCGGCAGCTTGGAAGGTGTCTCTGATTCTGGTTCAGATCAATCTCTCGACCTCGACGAAGAAATCAACCGTGGTTTCATCGTGCCTCCTCAGCCTAGAGACCACGAATCTACAGTGCCCGATGTTGATAACATGCAGGGCTGGATCGATTTTGTCAACGAGTCCATACTGGGTGGCATCCCCGTAGACCTTGACGAAGACGAGAAAATCAGGGCTCAGGCTTGGAGCTCGTATCCGGACCACGATCCGGGAGAGGATTGGGGCTGGGATGATTTGATCAGAGAGAGGCGAAATCGACCCTCGCAGCAGCAGCCCGATTTGACATCTGAATCACAGGATGACGAAGATTTGGACGACGAGATGGATGATGAATTGGAGGAGGATGATACTGAAGATGGATATGAAGGAGATAGCGACTACAACGATGATGGTGGTGAAGATAATATGGAGATTGATTATGACGAACAAGGCGAGGGCGATGATAATATAGTGGTAGCTTAAAGTAGCTGGTTTAAGAATATACGGGTTCTCCAGAGCTGCCCACCCAGCCTGACAATCGATACGCAGTAAAAGGTATCATGAACACCACAGATGGGATACTACAGATAGAAAGAAAAAATCTACAAAAACTCAATGAATAAAATCCGAAAAACAATTTACAAAAAAAAAATGTTTAGCTTCTCTTTGATTGAGCGTGTCATCCTTAGTGCAGGGGCCATGCTAATCTTCTCTGTTGTTGCACTGTTAGCGATTCGAACTTGTGACCTTGTGGAGTAGCAGAGTAGAGCCTTACCTGTATCGTTATAAATTGACCAAATGCCCGAAGGCGAAAGCCTACCTTTTTAATTTGCTTATAAAGGGCCGTTTGCAGTGCATTTCTGACTAAGCATACGCATCGCTTGCTTTTTTCTTGTATAATCACCAAAATGCGCCGGCAGCTGTGTTTGGCGGCTGCGTTTGATGAGAGAATAAGAAAGAGCAAGTGATGCAAATTCTGCTTAGTTGATTTGACCATCTTCTTTTTTGCCTGTTGTTATTGCATAAACATCCGTTTGCGGCGTATTTTGTCGCATCAAAATTATTTGCAGTGGTGCAGTGACCATAGTGACGAAAGTGAAGATTGTGCGCTACTATACATACCTGCCAAGACATCGTCCCAAAATCTATGGGAAATGCTTCTTCAAGGATTAAAACATGACTCCACGAGAAAGAATCATGTCCATACCGAGTTTCCGTTTTCCATATGGCCTTCTGAATATGCTGCCGTGTAGAATATTCCAGCAGCATGGTGGGATAAAGTGCTCAGAATTCCCGCCTGCCTGCGAAAATTTGTTTTAGGGTACTTTAATCCCTCTCCAATCGTTCTTTCCCCTCTCCAGTTTCACTTAGCGCACAAGCTAGAACTCAAAATCTAAAAATACTATAGGAGTAAGGTTTGCAAATAAAGCCAGATTCGATGGATTTTTACACACAACGTGGTAGCCATGCGCACACAAAGGCAAAGGCCACTTGCTTGACGACAGCCACTTTGGAAAGGTCTATGGAATTTTGCATCATCGAATACTTGAACGCCAAGTTTGTAACGAGAATGTTATAATAATCAGCACAATATGAGGAACGGTAGCGAGAGGTATATGAAGGCTAAAAAGAAGAACCTGCTCTGCAATCTTTGCTGTACCTCATGACTCGAATAACCAATTATAGGCATTTCGACACATGTAGTTGATGATGAACCTACCTTGCCAAGGGTTGGGCGAGCACCAAAGTATCGACAAATTCCCATGACCTAACTTGGCTTTCAACAAAACCCAGGTAGTCACATCTGACAGACTGTGACAGACAGTCATCTCCCTTGATGCAACACTCCATTTCAAACAGCATATACACCTACTGCTCCCATACCAAATTGAGTTTCACAGACTTTTAACATCGCCAAGTGCAGCAGCAATCACAAACTTCTTATTAAGTAAACCAAGACAAAAATTAAAATAAATAGCCAATAACACAATATATTAGGACATCCCCCCCATCCCTCAAAAATCACTCTACTTTTTTAAAATTTTCATGCCCAATATCCATCCCCCTTCGGACAAAGAACATCAGAGCATTCTCATATTCTCAGCAAAATCAACCTTGTAGCCAACCAACCATCCACAGACCCTCCCCTTTCCATTTCCATTTCCTTTCCGTCGTCCGAAATTTCATTTGCCCAAAAAAAGTTTCCCTACAAAACTCGATTCAGTCCCAACTCCCGCCAGTCCCCCGCTCCCAAAAAAATGCTGCTACCTTTGAACACCCTTGCTCTTCCAAATTTCCGGACTGCCGAAATGATGAAGAAGAAAGAACGGAAGAAAAGAAGAAAACGAGCGTACGAAAAGTACAAGATGAGAAGAGAGAATGTCCTATATGAAAGGAAAAAAAAAAGAAAAAAAGAAAAAGAAAAAGGATTGACAAGGTAAAAGACACAACTGCAAAATGGACAAAATGGACAAAACAGAAGGAGATAACAAGAAGAAAAAAAAAGACTAAGAGAATCAGACCAGTGAAAAGCAAGTTACCAAGGAGAAAGAGTTGAAGCAAGAATCAAGAGACCCCTGGGCTAATCTGAGCGATAAAACCGACACCTGTGAACTGGATAATTGAGTCAAAATCAAGGCCAAGATGTACCCTTACACCCCCTTTCGCTATGCACCAGCACCGGGACAAAAGGATTCCAGCAAAACAAATGCCACGTCCGACCGATAATCGAGTCCACACAACCGTATTTCCCTTGCCAAGAACCATGTTTTGCCCCCCTTTAAAGCGCGAAAGAGAACCAACAAAATTTTACTTTCCTCAGCAATGCTTGTACCACAAGACTCGTCTTGACCCAGAACAGCCGTGGTGTATTTCACTTTTGTCTTCCAGCCCTCGAAACAATACCACAGCCCCGCCTAAAACATATCCGACACTCCGTCCTAGTCCTCCAAAAAACAAACCGAATTCACACCAGCCCCTTTCCCTTTGAAACAGCATGCAAGCCAGGTCCAGAAGATATTTGCCAAGGTCAAATGCTCTATGTTCATCATTCCAAAGTCGTTACATAGGAACGAAAAAGATATACCGAAAGGTACATAACTAGTTGAGATAAAGATCATGATCTAAAAGACAAGCGTCTGCCCATCTCGATTTAGACGGGCGACTTGCTTGGGGTAGCGCCGGCACCGTTTTGGCGAGCGTCGCCACTGACAGTGAGGCCACCGATACCACTGCTCAGGAAAGCAAAGGGATCGCTTTCATTGTTGCCAGGGTTGCCGCTGTTGTTGTTGTTGTAAAAGTTGTTGCCGGGCCCACCAGAGACAGGACCGTTAGTCGCAGACTGGAAAGCCGCCTCTGCAGCCCTACTATCAAAGGGGCCGGCAGAATGAGAACCTGGAGCAGAAGGGAAGCCCTGAGAATTCAAAGAGCCCGGGTAGCCACCAGCGCCGCCTCCCAAACCTGAGGGCAGAAAGTGGCTAGGGGGACCGCCAAAGTGCTGGCCGTAGCCGCCTCCGGATCCGAAAGATGCTCCGGAACCAAAGGGGCCAGGACCTGGCGTACCTCCCATTGATCCTTGGCTCATGCCATACTGTGAGCCATTGTCCATGGGAGAAGGATAGCCAGAGTCCGCAACAACGGCAGCCCCAGCGCGACTGGCGCCACAGCGAAGACAGCAGACATTCTTGGCAAAGTTGTGGTATCCACAGACTTCATTCCCGCACTTCCAGTCACCGGCGCGGAAAGGCACAACACCGCCACCGCCCATACGTCCACCGTGTCCCATAGGGCCGTGGTGACCGCCGTGGTGCGGAGGGGGCATCATGGCTGGAGGTCCATATTGATATCCATAGCCACCAGGTCCTCCCATTTCACCAGGTCCACCGCTTCCAACGGCAGGGAACGAGCAACGGAAGCAAGCTGTGCGGCGCTGGAAGTTGGAGAAGCCGCAAGAGGGGCAAGTCCAGTCACCAGGCCTGGGGCGGTTCTTACTGGGAGGGAAAGGTGTCAAAATGTCTTGAGCGCGATCCAGCACACGGCTGGAAGAGGGGGAAACTTCGATAGCCTTCTCGTTGAGTGCACGTCCGTTCATGCACAAGCTCTCGGCAGCCTAGTTGAAGTCAGTATACGAAAGCATCCATCAGCTTTAAAGAGGGAGGAAGGCCATGTATAAGGGAGAAATGGCTGGAGGCAGTATCTGGGAATGAATGCACGCAGTAAACTCACTTCTTCATGGGAAGAGAAGACGGCGAAACCTGTGCCGGTGGGCTTGTGCTGCTCAGGGGTTCGAAGTGTCCAGAATGCAATAGGGCGACCGCCGAACTGGGTGAACCAGCTCTCCAGCTCAGACTGAGTAGTGTCATGCGGCAGACCAGACATGTGCAGGACCTTGCTCCTCTCAGAGAGGAACGCCCGGACATCCGCCCTTGCATCCATAGGTCTGGTCAGAACGTCGGGGTGATCGTGCGGCGGCTGAGACTTGCGAATCAGACCGCGGAGAACTCGAGCCAGGGTAACGGCCTCTTCCATGGCACGGCGGGGAGAGGCGGGAGCCAAAGCCTGGAGATGGAAAGGCAGATTGTGCTTAATAGGAGCGCTGGACTGCACTGGCTCGACTTCCAGAGCGGCGCAGATGTTTGACAGCATGGAGGGTCCAAAGGGCAGGGACTCTGGGTGGTGCTGTTGCCAGCGTTGGTATTCAGTTCGCAAATCGAAGGTGCGAGAGTGCTGCAGGTAAGGAGGCAGCACGACTGCCTTGTCGCGAGCTTCTCGAGGGAGCTGAACTCGGAGGTCCCAAGCATCCAAAGTAACGAAGACGAAGTCGAGATTCTTGGACGTCAGGTACTCGGTAGCAAACGTGTCGAATCGGGTAATGGCATCCCTAAAAGTACCGGCATTTCGAACATGTTCCCATGTCAGAGTCGTTAGGCTCGCTGCAACAAGGCGAGAGAAAAAAAAAACATTCCGTCAGCCCCAGTGTTCAATGATTTTCACCATGAGAAGTTTTTAGAAATTTTAGTCCCCATCCAACTTGTCTGCAGCCGCGCAACATGGCGGGGGAGAAAGCGGGCGCGACAAAACATGCCAGAAAAGACGATTCGCAGGACTGAAAAAACTTACTGCATAGTGGAGTAATGGGAGTGTTGACGGGCTTGACAAGGACGCTCTCGTGGGTGATCTATTGCGATGGCCGCCGGGTTAGCGATGCTTCTTCTTTCAGCTGCGTGTGGGTGCTGTGGCCCGGTAGTGGCGCAGGGGGGACGGCGGATTTCTAACCTCCTCAAGAGAGTTGGCATCAATGAGGATCCAGCCAAGCTCAATGACCTCGGCGGAATCCTTGGTCACATATACACCGTGTTCATCGCAGGTGGTCGCAACGTGGATCACGACATAGCGGTCGATGTTGAGCTGAGGCACCTGCTGCGAAGTCATGATAGCAACGGGTCCGCCGGCTCAAGGCAACAGGCGTGTGCAAGGTGCAGGCAACGACTGTCGACGCTGAAGCGATCGCCAGGCCGCTCGCAATGGCTTGTCGTGAGGGATAAGAGTACGAAGACGAGGAGCGAGAGCTTCGAACCCTAGCCGGCTCGAAGAGTTTGACGGGCAGAACAAAGGACGACCGCAGGTGGGTAGCCAAAATGAGGCTTCAGGAGGCGTGAAGTCAAAAAGAACAGCCGAGAAAATGGCTTGGAGTTCTGGGTCGGCAGCCCGAGGAGAGAAGAAAAAGTGAGCACACAATGAAGGGTCAGACAAGTGAGAAAAGATTGGCCGCGCCCTGCCAGAAATGCGCAACACGCCCTCGCAACAGTCGAGCTCTGAGGTGGATGAGGAAAGACTGCAAAAAGAGAGAATGGGAGGTTTAGAAGAGACGGCTGGCCGAGCGGGAAATTGGTGGTCCAACACTTTTCTTTCTTTGCAGATGCAGCCAGCGCTGTAGTTAGCTCCAGGTACCTGCCCTGCCTGCCTGCTGGCCCTTCAATGAGCCCAGCGCGGAGTACGAGCAGCTTGTAGCGGTACTTGGCTGGCGTGCACAGGCACGGGGCTTTTCCAGGGCTCTGTAGCGGCGGCCGGCGGGTGCATGGGCGGGCTCAGCGGCGCTCAGTGGCCAAGCTACAGGCGCTAGTGGACGCGCAGCGGGTGGCCAGCGCAGGGCGCTCGCTGTGCTGGAACCCTGCTAGTGCTGCTTGGCCGGCCCTGGGGAGGCGGCACCGCTACCGCCAGGAGGTATCGGTACCAGCGGTACCAGCAGTACCTGGCGGAGTCCCTACGGACCGCTTATCGGGGCTGGCTGCTGTGTCCCACCAAACGGGGTCTTTTTTTCTTCACGACGCAAGGGGGCCAGTATCCGGTATGTCGGAGACGGTATGATTTCATCGGCGAGAGCTTGTTTTGAGCCTCTCGAGCTGCTGCCACTGCAGAGCCGTCACCAGAGACGCATTCTTTGCTTACACTACAACGGCCAACCCTGTCTGTGCTGCCTGGCCGTGCAAGCTCAGGCGTTGGTAATACCAGGTAGATCCCTGGCTGTCCCAGATTATCATTCCACTGCCTGTCTGCAGCGCACCAGTCTCGGCACTCTGCTGTTGCTTGTACACCGTAACTTGCTTCGGCTGTCAAGGTAGCCTTGCGTCAAGTTCCCCGGATCTATATATTAGGTTATACGGAGCACAGAGGACGGAGCCGTATATGATCGGAAGATGAATTGGCTCGATAGGCGAACCTCAGGGAGAAGCAAGCAGCTCTCTCCGCGAAACAAACAATCAGTAACCTGATGCCAATATCATGGACCGTGGCGTCTACGTCTAGGTAGTCGATCAATGGATGGCGAGAGTGAGAGCGCGTATACGTCACCGGCTCTTCCACATGCGCTCTGTATAATACAGATATATATTGGCTCTTATCGTCTCATCAATGATCAGCATGAGCAGGTGACAGTTCTCTGTCTCCGCAAGAGCCAACAGTAGCATTTTGATTGACCCTCAGGCTGAGAAAAGGAGAAGACTCACCGCTGCCAGAGGCTGGCATCCTGGAGCAACGCTATACGCAGTTGGCAAACTTCTCACTCAACATGCTGTACTACCGCCTAGGTTCGAGACAACAAGCTGCAAGCTTGCCCCAAGTTCTGAAGCGCCTCATTGGCACCAGTTGGCCCATGTAGTCTGTAGAGGGTTGGCTGGCATGTTGGAAGACAAGATTGTCTCATGTTCAGCTGCAGGCCATTGCAGTCATATACCCGAGGCGCCAGAACTGAGTGGCGAGAAGATAGAATTGGCGTCTGTGGCGCGGATCTCTGGCGGCTCCCCTGCAAAACTGACCTCTATTTTACGGAGCATAAAGCGGCGCCTGGCATGAGTATTATTCATCGTATTGGGAATTGCTGCAGCAGCTAGTCTGGGCTACGCCTGAGCTTGACACAGTGTGCAGATGCCCTGCGGCGGCCTCGAGCTGAATCAGGTTTTGACAGGAGCTTGCGTTGGGTGCAATATGACGAGTCTCCTGTCATCATGGTCTCTTTTGAGGGGCCGCTTTCTCCTCCGTGTTCGGTATTGAATTCCCGACATTCTTACTTTTTGCTATTGTTGTTAAGCAAAATACCAGTCGCTCATCCAGTTTAACTCACATACAAGCACTTACCAGAGTACAACGATTTTCTTTTGCTTCTCTTCCCACCAGGACCGTGAAGTATCTTACGAAAGGCCAACTCCAGAATTAATGCCATAAAGATTTGGGCTGTTTTAGTCAGAGCACTAAGAGCAGGTATCTGCTCCGTATGGCCATCGGTAGTCGGGATTACCCGCTCTGCGAGTCGTCCACGGCACGGTCGAGGGCAAGCGGCCTCTTTTTTGTTATTGTTTCCACAATTACCAAAAAAAAAAAAGGAGAGTCGCTTTACCGACTTCACAGAGGAGCCATCTAGCAGGCCTGAAGAGTGGAAAGTGGCCCGATTTGAGCCCGCGGATAGAAGAAGGGCAAGGCTCCGGTATATTGGACGGCGCTCAGAGTCGGCAAACCAGTCGCGGCCGAAAGAAATACGCTTCCCTCTCTATTTTCTTTTAGCGTACTTTAGAAGGCAGGCCTTCAGACGCGTCTAGAGTTGTCTGTACATATGTCTTGGGCGACTGGGGGGTCCCCTTGACAATGTCAAGTTTCGGGTCAAGCACGAGGCCATTACGGGTAACGGGTTGCCGGCTCAGCCATCTCATTGGTGCCACCTCCATTGACCCAGAGACCAGTTTCTAGAACGATGTCAGAAGCGCCGGGGATAGAGACACTGTCTTGAATGCCTGCTACCCTGGCCACCGTCGCTTACATGTACCCATTCGCGCATCACCAGCTGTCATGCGTCCCAGAGTACAGTATCGTAGTGGTAGATAATGATATCTACAGAAGATAGATTGGACGGCCTGATGGGCTTTTGCATTCTTTTACGCAAATAAATTTGTAAGCCTGTGAAGCGTCATCGCTGTTTGGCTACTATGCTCTTAGCATTGACGCATACTGCAGGAGTTAACGGATTCGACCTACCTTTTGTTCCGATCTTTAGCTGAGACCTGCTTGGCAATGTTTCACTTTTGATCTCATAAGATTGTTTTGGCGTCTATCATAAAGGCCGCCAATTATCCCTGTGTTCGATATTTCCTAGGTAGTAGCAGCCTTTGATACGTCGGGTATGCTAAGTCACCGGATAGCCGAGGGTGTGAGGGCCGGCGCAGTATAATTTGCTGGGATGTGTTGAAAGGCCGTGAATAATATCGAACCAGCCGGTTCTCACGGATCTGCGGGCATTGAGCGTTAATTATCTGACCATATATTGCTCAAAAGGTAAATGTGTATGCTATCGCTCGCCATGGGACGCTATCGAAAATTTAAGCGATGATCGAATGAGCTGGGCGTTATGAGTCCTGCCTCGTACGGTTAGATATGCCCGGGTCGTTGCATTGACGATACTGCCGAGTCACGGCACCGCATAGACAATCAGAGTCATCGGGCGCAATGGCAAGTAGGTAGCTCTTGAGGTTGTTAAGCTGAGATTTGTTGAGGGAAAAAGTGTCGGCTCGTCGTCATAGTTTCGAAGTAGCGAAGACAGGTGACGTTGTTAAGTGATTCGGAACAATCTCGCTGACTGTGAATCATCGACTTTGCTCGCCTCTTTTGAATGCCTTTTGCGAGCACTAGCATTGGCAAAACCAGGTGAAAGAGAGTTGATATTTATATGAAAGCGAGAATATTGTTTTTTTTTTCCCTAAATGTTTGCAATATAAGTGGCTTGAGCAGTTCAATTGAGTTTGAGGCTACCAAGCGGCTGCTCCTTCTTAATGAGAGCAGCAGCACCGCCATCCACGTGCGACTACGTCATGCACCCAGCTCTTGTCTTGTCTGCGTCATTCGTGGCGCATCGCGGCTTTTGATTGCCGGCTACAGCTGGTGGCCAATCCCAAAAGACAGCCTGGTGGTTGTTGATTGCGTGAACTCAATGTCAGCGTGACTTGCGCGCACAATCTGGTTACGCAATGAGAAGCTAAAAAGTTTAAACAGCCATGGCATGCCAAATCGGCTCTTGTTGTGGGCTGATGGTATGCGTGCAATAAATGGAAGCTTGTCTCCTCCCGCAACCGCCGATTTGACGGTTGATCTTTTGTCCCTTCTTTTTTCGTGACTTGAGAAAGAAAACTCTATATTTTGCTAAATACTCGAGTACAGGTCTCTGAGCCGCCAACATCAGACCTATTACAGAGAATCTTGATAGGACTTATACCTTATCGCAGCCGCCATCATGGGTGTTTGTTCGGTCATATGCGTGATATTCATCACCATTATCTGTACGCTGAGATGTCAACTTCCAGGCTCACGCAGTACTAACCACGTTGCTTAGTCCCCCCGCTCGGCGTCTGGGCCGTAGCAGGATGTGGAATGGGTAAGTTGATTCGCGACATTGGACGACAAGGAAGGGACTCAGAATATATGCTAAAGCGCTATAGATTTGGTCATCAACATATTCTTGACGATTCTCGGATACTTGCCGGGCCACATACACGCGTTTTATCTTGAATATATCTACTACGATAGGCGGCAACAAGCCCGCGAGGGTTACGCTCCACCACGTCGTGCTCCCGGAATCTACTCCGAAAAGGTGCAAACGGGTGGGCAAGCCTTTCGACAAAACTATGGAACAATGGCAGCGGCACCACCAGCACCACCAGCACCACCAGCACCGCCAGCTGCGCAAACTGGACCAGCGCCCATTGGTGGTCAGCCGTACGAAAGCCAAGCATATGGGAATCAGCCATATAATCAAGGTTATGGAAACCAGGGATACGGTAATCAGGGATATGGCAATCAAGGGTATAGCAACCAAGCGCCCGGCAACCAACATTCAGGATATATCTAAAGCCTCGAATTCGATACGGGGACCAAGAAGGCTGCTCTAGTTGAAGAGAGGGTTTGGTGCAAGGTGTTGATTGAATTTGGGTTGTTTTTGAATGATTTTCAAATGGATTGAATTGGGTCAAATTAGCAACGACTTCTGACTGGGCCAGTTCGGCATGAACATTCGAGGCTACAACTGGCCATACTCTGGCCGAACTGGAACGGAATTTGAGGAGCTGATTGCGGCGGTCATTGAAGAAAAAAGATACCAAGTACTGATAATTAGTAGTATTAATGGTAATAGTAGTATATGCCAGAGTTACCGTGGTTGAATTGCTCTTCTTGAGCTTTGCAGTACATGAAGTGCGATGGAGACTCGTGGATGACATCACCACTTGCAGGCATCTCCGCTTACGGCTCTCATACAGGTATGTGCTACGAGAATACTATTATTAGCAATATCTTATCCGCATGATGAATATGGATTGATTGATTGAATGATTGATTGATGGCCAATTGGATGCCCGCAATGAATTGCAACACGTCCTAATCTGAAACACTTTGCGAGGCATGCGCCGATGGCCCAGCTTTTGATGTCGAATCAAGCCGTCAAGAAGGATCAATGAATTATATCCACTAATTGGAGCGTTAAGGCTCATATTTTGCTTTGCTACCCGTGTGTGCCCCGCTCCGGCTCCGGATGTTCCTCCCCAATGCCTGATTGAACAAATTTCGCATACGCAGAGAAACGATCAGGCAAGGGGGTCTGTGTAGGAAGCACAGATGCTCGTGTTGATAAGGACTGTGTGGGGGAATAGGCGAATAGTTTTAGTACGTGCATATGAAGTACGTAGGCCCCAGACTGCACGGGGCTACCTACCTAGGTATGTAGGTATGCTGTGTGATATGATTGTTGGCGGAAGCAAACAGAGCGTTGATATGATTTGATCAACGGGCGAGCCACTCACCTTTCCCACGAAAACCACCACTCGTCGCTGCCGTGATTGGCTCATAATTGCGAAGACGAAACCAACGCTGGACCGCCGATGTCTGGCCTTTTCGCCGATATCCCTATACCTACCTACCTACCTACCTACAGTACATCCATATATATGATTGATCCTTTCTGCCGCCCACACCTTCCCTTCCTTGCCTCTGGCTAACCCGCATCGGTCCGCAGAGCAGCACGTCGAGACGAGGCCATCCCCGCAAAGAGCGCACGCAGCCAATCGCCGGCGCCCACGGCAGCAAAAAGGCCACAGGCGCTGCAGGCAGGGATGCATCAGGACTGCTGCAGAGGATGAAGCTGCTGCTGCTGCCGCCAATCACCTCCAGCGCTCTTTTCGCCCTCGGCTGCCACGGACGGCGCCCGCAGCACTCCGGCACGACGCAGACGCCCTTTGAGCGGCCGCCACGACAGTCGTGCAGCGGCGCATGTCGCTTGTGCTTGTGCTTGTGCTTGTGCTTGTGCATTGCATGCATGGAGGGAGCATCTGGCCTTGGTCCGGCGTTCGTGGCCGCGATATGAGGTTTGACTCGCCGCTGGCGCATCCTGCGTGCTTTTTCCTCTTTGGCCACTCACAGCGAGCCTCGCCGTTGTCTGCCACTGCCAGTCTGTCTGTCTACTGTATCAAACGCCTCTTGCTTTGCGTGCCCCTCACTCTGCCGGCCCCTGCCTAGCTTTGCTGCCATAGGCACTGCTGCTACAGTATACCTACTTGCTTCTTCTTCTTCTTCTACTACGACTACACCCGTCGGCTTGGGATCGACTGCGAGTCTCGATCTGGGCCCTGCGCAGGATTTGCTTTGTCGCCAGCAGCGGAGAGTGTTTTTGTCTCTGGCCATCTGGCTGTCTCTCCAGCTAGCTGCTTGGCTTCTGTCTCTGCTTGCTTCTGCCGCCAACGCCAACGCCAACGCCACACCACCACCACCAACAGCTGCCTGCTGCTACTATCCTGCATGCTCACAAGTCCCATCTGCAGCCGTCTGTCTGCGTCCAGCTTGCGAGACTTGCTGCTCCGCCATCACCAAGGCTAACCGGCGCCCAAGACGCATCACCAAGCATAGTCCCCAGCTGTCGTGCCACGCTGTCGCTAGCGAGCAGCACACTAGCTAATACGGCCCTCCCACGTATCCTGCCCTCCTCTCTCTCCCCCATCCTGAGACGAGACCAGGCCAGGCCAGACCCGATCAGACCCCTTGTCCAGACGACGCGACTGCCTTGAGGTTCTGCACAACTTGCATGTTGCCGCGCCCGGTGTCTTGCTGAGACCCTGGACCGATCGTCGCCGATACCCAAACCCTCTCCCAACCTTGCCTGACATATAACCACCGTATTTAACCACCTTTGCGCCGTCTCTCAATCCACCATGTCTTTACCCACCTCTGGCCCTGGCGCTCAATCTGAATATTACTCTCAATCTCAATCTCAATCTCAATCTCAGCCTGGCCCTCAACCTGGCTCCCAGCCTCAATCGCAACCTCAGCCTCACGCTCAGCCTCAGCCTCCAGCTCACGCTCAGCAGCCCGCCACGTCTGCTCTCCTCCGCCCTTCGGAGCATCGTGACCGCGGCAATCCCCTCCCTCTCTTCTCCTTCCAGCAGCCCAACCCGTCGCCGACCAGCCTCGTGCCGTCCACCGCCGAGGGCAAGCCGATCCCCGTCGACGACTCGACCGTAGAATACCGCACCTCGGCTCTGCGCGAGCTCAACCACAACTTCCCGAGCCACCGCTACGCAAAGTCCACCGGCGCCCAGAGCAGCACCTACTCGGAGCCCGTCATCGTCCGCAGCTACTACCCCCCATTGCCGTCCAGCAGGCCGTCCAGCTCGTCTCGCGGCCCCGCCATCCACGGCGGTCCCATCTCCGGCTCGGGCATCGGCGCCGGATCCCAGGTCGGGCGCTTTGCGGAGGCTGTCGCCGGCGGTCTTCCTCTTCCTTCGCGGCTCGTGTCGGGCGAGCACGGCATGCTAAGCACCATGGTCCTGTCCTTTGGAAAGAAGCCGGTCAACGGCCGGGTCGAGGATGAGGCCCGGCTGCCCCCGATGGATGCCTTCAGCTTTAAGAGCTTCATGGACAATATAGAAGCCCAGGGCGGCGGTCTCGCCGGCGATATCAATGCTGACCTGGACCGCATTGCCGAGATCTGTGCGAGGTCTAGATACTCGCTGAGCAACCAGTACGAGGTCCATTACACTCCCCATGGTTCTGGAGCCTCCTTCTTGAACCCTTCAGCCCAGTCAAACGACTCTCAAGGCCCAACTTTACAGGCCGTCTCCGCAGAGGACGAGCACAGCGTAGGAGCATCATCAACCCGTAGGAAGAGGCGCATGGCCCGAAGGACTAGCCGAGCCGTAGGAACTCTAGAAACCATCATCTCATCCAGCCGGTCTTCGGACGAAGAGCAGGCCAGCAGAAAAAAGTCTGCTGCCGAGATTGCCGAGCAAGTTCGCGGCCGATCAGCACAGAAGAGCTCGGGGCATTCCTCTGCGAGCAGCTCTTCGAGCGGAACTCTTGATGACGAGCGCCGAGACTCTCATTTGGAAGACCAAGCTGCGCCGAAGAAATCGTCGTCTTCACTGGCTCTCATTGATGCTTCAACCCGACACAATGGCGTGGCTGTAGACTCTCCACGAACGTCTGCCACCGGTCTGGTCAGCGAACCAGCGCAGCCTCAAGAATCCACTAGCCAGCTTGAGATCCGTACGGCTGCAAGTGGAATTGTCGAGGGGCCGCCTGTTGTCGTCAAAGACACGCCGTACCATCCAAAGCGATTGGGCCACTCTGTTGCAAAGGGGGCTATTACACCGATTGGAACGGACATTGCTAGCGGTGGCATTCTCTCCATCATCAACGGCTGGATGCCCTGGAGGCCATCGTCTCCGTTTATCCACCACAAGGGCCTTGCCGAGGGCAGCCTTCGTGAGCTATTGAGGAGCACAGAGCCGAAAGGAAAGGGCCCAGAGATACTGCAATAAGTCCGCCAGGCAGTTGACGTGAGCTTCATATCCAAGTATATGAACTGTTAACAAGACATGATATATTGTTTAGAGCACAAGAAGAGCGAATGGAAACAGACCTGACGCTCTTCTTTCTGCTCAAGAGACTTGGGATTGGGATTGGGATTGGGCTGTGAAGACTTTATGATCTGATGACATTTACACGGGAGAATGGAAAACTGATGATACCATGTTATGATGAGATGCAATCATTTACCTACTTGACGACTTGACGATACCATGATACTGGAGGGACGGCATTTTGATTTGTTCGATTTGTATGTATATATAGCAGTGGAACCAGACAGGAGTTGGGTGAAATGAATATTTACGAGTTTCTTTCTTCAATTCGAGCCTCGATGATCCCTAGGTAGCTTAAACTTGGTAGTAAATGTGTCCGCTACTAGTAGAACAACTAGATACCATTATTAAAAAGGATCATAGCACTACCATTTCATTCGCAAACAGGTCTCTCATATCATCTTCCCATGGAAATAGTTCCTTTTTTTTAATATATATATTCTTCTGACGGGGCTTCCACTACTACACGTTCCTAAATCGTAACAAACGACACAAAGTCATCCCTACCATGTAAACGTCATCCTTTCCCTTTTTGAAAGGAAAAAGAGAAAATGCAACCCTCCCACATCCATGAAAACGCCAATTATAACCCTTTTTGTAACACCTTGGGAGAAAGAAAAAGGAACGAAGAATAAAAAGAGCCCCCCATCCCAAATGCACGGCAATTACAACCACTGAACGGCCGCTGGTCCCATCCCCCCTAGTCTCCGAAGTAGTGCGAAAGAAAAGAATGGACAAAAAAAGAGACGGTATATATTAGACAAGGAAGAGAAAATAAAAGGCAAATCCACAGAATCAGATGGGCAAAGAAAATGAAGATTCACTTCTTCGTTGCCGCTATCGTTATCGTGCTGCTGCTCCGACTTTCTAATGACTTCTGGTCCACGTGTACTCTCTTCACGCTCCTCTCACGGTCATGAGATTCTGTGACACGTTTCTTCTCATTGTCTCGGATACTGTCTTTGGCAGCTTTTCGGGCCTCCCGGTTCCGCCGCTCGTTTTCTTTACGCAGGGCTTTGGATTCAAATTCATGCCAGTCACCACCAATATTCGCCAGCCTATCATTAACAGTTAGTAAATTAAGCGTAAAGGTGAAAAAGGCCTGGAGGTTCGGTAGACTCACTCTACTGCCTGTGTAGCCAATGGCTCTTCGGTAGTGAAGTACGGGTGCTGTAAGACCATAGCCGCCGTGGGTCTATTGGCCGGATCATAGCAGAACATGGACTCCAATAAGTCGAACGCGGCAGGGGAGACTTTGTCTTTGTACTTTTCTGCAAAGACGTTCTTTCGCTTCGCAGTTGGCCGGAGCAGCTCGAACCACGCCATATCCGTGATCCCAGGCCACTCTTGGCGGGTTGGCGTCCCAAGGATATTGTATATCTTATCGAGCTGGCTGAGCTCCGTCCCGTCTCCGGCGAAGATGGCAACCCGTGTAAAGATCTCTACCATGACGCACGCCGCACTCCATACATCGACAGCGGCAGTGTACTTGGTCTCTCCCAACAAGAGCTCCGGTGATCGGTACCAGATTGTAATGACACGGTTTGTGTAGTCTAGCTGGTGCCGTTTCGCATAAAACCGAGCAAGACCAAAGTCTGCTAGCTTCAATATGCCCTCGCTACTGACAAGAATGTTTGCGGCTTTAATGTCGCGATGAAGCACGCCTCTCTCATGAAGGTAGTCCAAGCCTTCGAAAAGCTGCTTGGCCAAGTGCTTCTTCTGGGCTGGATCCAAAGTAAAGGAAGGATGGTTGAGTAAGCCAGTCAAGTCATGAGAGAGGTACTCGAAAACCATGAAACAGTCGTTTTTTTCTACCATGACCTCCTGAAGATTGACAATGTTTGTGTGCCTCAGTGACTGCAGCAACTTGATCTCCCGCACGGCAGTTACTGGGAAGCCATCCCTTTCGCCCTCCATGCGAATTCGTTTCAGAGCAACGAGCCCCTTGGTGTAGACATTTAGTCCTTTGAACACTTTACCGTATGTTCCCGAGCCGACGACAGATTCATTTCCTGGTTTCCTGAAAAATACCGACTCAGAAGTAATCAAGTCGTCGGGGAGAGTAGGTCGAGGTTTCAGCCGTTTCATGACCTTGATGACTTTCCGTGTCCGAGGCGCCAATTTCGGTCCATCAGGGGGGTGTCTGAACTCTCGCTCTCGCTCTCGCTCTCTTTCTCGTTCACGCTCCCGTTCGCGTTCTCGTTCTCGCCGGGAGCGCACTGAGGATGGTTCCGTAGGGGCACTGGGAGGGGGTTCTCGATCCCGATTAGGGGCTTGAGCTTGCACAGACTCTCGCCTTTGAGGAGCAGCGTTGAATTTTTGAGATATTTCAGGCTTCGGAGCCGCAGGCGTCGGCTTTGATGACGGTTTAAAGGCAAAGCTGAATTTTCCAGCACCGTTGCTCGGCTTAGTTGGGGTTTGCGATGAGGCTTCGGCATGGCTGTCCTTATTTGTATGATTCGAGGGGGCTGATGGCAT
Source organism: Trichoderma sp. CBMAI-0020 (assembly GCA_030708095.1). Lineage (NCBI taxonomy): Eukaryota > Fungi > Ascomycota > Sordariomycetes > Hypocreales > Hypocreaceae > Trichoderma > Trichoderma sp. CBMAI-0020. The sequence continues at coordinate 880,669 of JAJNCI010000007.1, forward strand.
ATCATCTGAGCGATCCAACGCAGTTTGCTCATGAGTATCAGTGGGTTCCAAGCCCTCTCTGGAGCTTGCGTCTGCATCCGCAACGGTTGGCCTCGCCTCCTCATCTTCATCTAAAGAAAACTCATTGCTTCGAGGGGGAGGAGGGGGTGGTGGCGGTGGTGCCTGGGACGAAGGGTTCCTGGGAGCGCTTTTAAAGCTGGAGCCGCGATAGCTGCCCCGACTTGCAAAAGATCCGCCACGAAAACCGCCACCCCGATGACTTCCTCGATAGTTTCCCTGGGGACCTGTAGGAGCAGCATAAGGCGGAGAATGTGATGAATTCCCGTGGTAATGATTTTGCGATCCGTTCTGAGGGGCGCCACTGGAAGCATAGTTGTTACTGCCATGGGTATACTGTGGGGGGTATTGCCTACTTGCTCTATTAGCAACTTATTATGAAACCGCCAACAGATATGTTGCGTTGGAAAGGAATGAAAGAACACATACTGTTGTGGTGAGTATTGGTGACCGTTCCATCCAGAACGATTCGCGCCATATGAGGAAGACGGAGAGTTGTGAAAGGAGCCAGGATTCTGGGGCGACTGAGAATATCCTCGAGGATCATTGCTATGATGAGGTTGATGCGAATAGGCGGCGTTATATCCTCCGCGGTAACTACTCCGAGACGTCATATCGTCGTCGATGTCTGACCGCGAAGTATGATGCGGATCGGTTGTATCTTTTTCTCGTTTTCCCTCTCGATAGGTATGGGGAGATCGAGGTCTTGGGTCTCGATTGGCCGATCGGTAATTGGCGTCACCTCTTGATTGATCGTCAGTGGCGGTACGGACTGTCAGAGCAGGACCGCCCACTCGAGACGGCGAATTTTTACGATTCGAAGGCGAGCGACGTCGTTTGTCAGAAGGGAATGGAGAACGATTTCGTGATACGCTTCGAGAGGACTTGTGACGGTGGCGTGAGGAGTCGCGTCGGGGATGTCTCCTCTCAGCCTCAGATCTCGTCGGAGAACGGGGTGGAGATCTTCGCCTCGAATGTCGGTCGTCGGTCCGCGAGGGGGATTTGTGGGAAGAACGGTGGCGACGCGGAGAAGGATCTCGACGGTCGGTGGAATGGTGTCTTCGTCTCCTCGATTCAGTGGCCTTGGAGCTTCGAGCTGGGCTGCGCGGAGGCGGGCTGTGAGTCTTCTTGTAGCGTTTCCTTCGAGATGGGCTCAAGGATCGGCTGTGGCTATGGCTTCGACTCCTGTGTCGCTTCGACGACGACGACGGCGAGCCGAACCCCCCACGGTCACGGTCACGACCACGATCACGACCACGATCACGACCACGATCACGACTGCGGCTACGACTGCCCCGAGCCGTCCTGGTCTTGGCCTCGGAGGAGCGCGCCTTGATCTCACGGTAGCGAGGAATCAAGTCTTCCGACTCGGCGGGTGGGCGCGAAGATGAAGGTCTATCTCGCCGATTGTAGTCTCGGCTACGGTCTCGTGAGCGGTGCCGCTGTGCTGGAGCTGAGTCTCTGGGACGGTGGTGGTGCCAAGAGGCGTAGTCTGAGTCGAGACGGGCCCCGTGGGGAGGAGATCCTGGTCGATCCGAGGACGTCACTCCTCTGCCAGATCGAGGCCGTTCTCTGTAATCATAACTTCCTCCGTCGTCTCTCATGGCAGCATGTAGAGGGCGACGCGGAGGCAATGTAGTCTGCCCCATCGGGACCTACACCTGGTTTGAGTTTTTAGCGTCGCAGCGCTGCTAAATCGCCGCACCTTAGCCGGAGTAGCAAGGGTCCGAGGCTTGTGCCGTCCCACAGCCAGCGACGGAAATGGCGCTGCGATGAGATGAGGGCCCTGAAGATGCAGAACAGAGAGAGGGGGGTGAGGAAAGGATAGGAAAGGAAAGGAAAACAAAAGGGCGATAGGGGCCTGGTGCCACAGGCAGAAGCAGCCCCTAGAGCTGACCGCCGTGATGATTTTTCGGGCAGACGTTGGATGCCCTGAGCCTCAGCCTCACCCGCACAGGCTGAGTGTGTCCTCCCCCGACGCAGTCCCGCATATCCGCCTATCCGCCACCCAAACGTGAGGCCAACGCCATCGGTCTCCCGGACGTGCACTTGCAAGCTGTCAACAGAATGGCAGTTTTTCTCATACGCCTTCCCTTCACTTGATGCCTCCGCGACATGCAGGCGACAGCCCGCTATTGCCAATCGCCTCAAAAACAGCCAGCGCATGCTCGAGCCGTCATGGCGGCAACAGAGCGCTATATACGTATCCTCGCGGATCATTTACGAGACTTACCGTTGGCACCAATTGACGTTATAATCCTTGTCCGCCATGCAACTTTGCCATACCCTTGTCCACCGATTTGCCGCGCAGATTTCAGACGATGAAACCGGTTCATCAGACATATGTAGAGGTGAACGCGCGATTTTCGCGCCATAAGGCCGTTTGCCATGGTGCAGCGTCATTTGCGTCCCATTTCATTCTCATTTCCATTTCTCTCTCCTCTCTCATTTCGCTCGTGAGTAAAGCGAGCCAATCAGCGTGCAGGGCTGATCTTCAGGGCTGATCAGCATCATGAACGAGGCTGCAGCGACTCAAAACGTCGTCCAAATCATAGAATCATGCTGGGGTGTTACAGCAAAAAATGTTGGCAGGAGCGTAGACGAATGAACTCAAGCTTCGGCTTGGTTCATAGGTAGACCTATTCCGCTAATAGTCCAATCCTCGGACAGATGACGAGATTGGCAGAGCAATGCAGGACACAACGTTAGGCCAAGCGAGGTGCTCTGGTGTCGAGAGCACAATATAACTCGCGCCGCTTATGGCAATCCATCCGTCACAGCCAAGAATTGGCATCATCCCAAATAAAACTAGCCATCACTGAGAGAGGCTGTAAGCTTGCAGAAGAGCTGCAATACGGGGCACAGTGATGCGGTTTACAGGTGCCTGGTTCCGGCGCTGATAGAGGCTGTAGCGGGGTATTGGCGACAAGCTCGCTCACTGGGCGATGCTATCGTGTCATGTCTCCGTCCAGAAACTCAACAAGCCCATACTCGATCGGTGGGCCGTATCCAGCGTGTCGGCTCGTGCAGCAAAAAGGGTATTCCGGGGAACAAGGCTCCAAATCGCTCGTCAGGGCGTCCACAGGCTCCGGATCTCACTTCCCCCGCCTTTGCCAGAAAACAGTGTAGAGTCCCAGAGAAGCATCTTGGTCCTCATTCTCCAAGAGGTTCCGACGGCCACAGGCGTCGCATCTCGTTGGGCGTCGATGTGGACTCGTGGCGTTGTGGTGCTGCTTTGCATGTTGTTCTGTAGACTACTTCCGTGCGAGCCCATGGCAAAAAGGCGGCTCGCCCACGTGACCCGTTTCGCGCTAGTGGAGCGTCTGCCTCGAGCAGATTGGCATGCCTCTATCAGATGCCGCTAAGAAAGAACCTTGAAGTTTTCCAACGAATGCCGCCGCTTAGTTCAAGTCTGGATCCAGCAAAGACCATCTGACTAACATGGAACAAGCAACCTTCAGAAGTGATACGCAACTAGTAAGGACCGAAAGAAGAAGCAACGGCCGGACTCAGTCATGTGAGGTGTAATACAGCGCATCTATCTTTGTAATATCTTACACTCCAAACCGCAGCTGTTTTATTGATTATGCAGAGTTTAGTCGTATTATTCTAGCACACGGCAGTTCTCTTCTTATCAGAAATAGGCCCACCGCCTTCCGAGGCATCGTTTTTGGCGAGCCGCGGCTCTGCTGCTTTTGAGACAGTGCTCCGTGAAAGAAGAGACACCTGAAAGTAACGCGCAGTACCTTGTACAACGTGCTTGTGCTCCATAGCCCGCCAGGTTCTTGCCACCACAGCCCTTATTTCCCACTCGCTACTAAGTACCTGCTACGGGGTTCGGAGTCGCGGACATGTCCATGTTCCCTGTGCAACCTAATATCAATTGAGGGCCAGTTTTTTTCCCCTTCGCCTATGCGCATTCCAACTTAGACAGTAAATCAGGAATTTCTTTTTCTGGCGTTTGGCTGGCTTTGTTGGTTGCCCCTTTAAAGTCGTGCAGGATCGCCCTCGTCGCTCGTTTATCGTGTTTTCGTGCTTTGTCTGAGTTTCGCTTTGGCTTGTGATAATCAACTGGTGCTAGCGTACCACAACCGTCGCCGTGATGGAGTGGATTGGCAAAGCCAAGATCGAGTTCACTCATGCGCCAACGCCGAGGACAATCAGGCAAAAGGATGGCAGCGAGACGGATCTCCTCAAGATTTGCGAGGCCAGCACACCGCCTTGCTACATGAACCCGCTGTTGTTCAATGGCCATGTGCAGACGATGTGGACGGCGACAAAACCACATGGACCGGCAGTTTACTACAAACGCAAGATCTTCCAGGCCGAGCACGAGGCCTATCACGGATCGTTTGCCGTTGACTTCGTCGTTGAGCCTCACGACGGTCGAAGCGAAGACTTGCCACCCCGTACCGCTTACTATTCTGATGAAGAATTTGCGAGCATAGGCTCTGATGATAGCAAGCCAATGTTGGTAGCGTTGCATGGTCTTTCAGGTGGCTCTCACGAAGTTTACTTGAGGCATACAATTGCGCCTCTTCCCGCACAGGGGTGGGAGATTTGTGTGGTGAACTCTCGGGGTTGCGCAGGTAGCAAGATCACCAGTGGCATCTTATACAACGCACGCGCAACATGGGATACGCGCCAGGTAAGCAGCTCCACGCATATTGTTCAAAATCGAACCATTTCTAACGAGCCTGAATGGAACGTATAGATGGTCAGGTGGCTTAGGAAGACATTTCCAAATCGTCCGTTATTTGGCATTGGGTTTTCACTCGGTGCTAATATTTTGACTAACGTACGTATTTCAAGGTTGAAAGCTTAATCTCTCGCCATGTTATATACGGCATTGCTGTATTGCTCTTTTGATGCGGGAAGCATTGCGACTGACTATTCTGGATTAGTACTGTGGCGAGGAGGGCTCGGATTGTCTGCTCAAAGGTGCCATTGCTTGCTCAAATCCCTTCAACCTGGACGTTGCTAGCAAGACTATGGCAAGCACTTTGATTGGCAAAGAAGTTTACCTTCGAGTCATGGGAAGTAAGTTTTGCAATTCTTAGTGCATGATGTACGATACTAGATCCTAAATCATCACAGCTACGATGAAAGCTCTGATTGAGAGACACAAAAAGGAGCTCAAGCAGTATTCCAACTTGGATCTGGCTGCCGTTGCCAATACAACCTACTTGAATGAGTTTGACCGGGAAATCCAGTAAGTTTTATACACGTATATCTGTGCCGTTCCACTGATGCTGACATTTACTGAGATGCCCAACGTGGGGATACCCCACTGAATCTGCTTATTATCGAGATGCTTCATCGTCTGATGCCATCCTTTCAATCAAGATACCTTTCCTGGCCATTTCCGCCATTGATGATCCTGTACGTACTTCTCCTTGAAATGCAGCGCTTGGTTAACAAGTTGGTGTCTTTAGATTGCGGTTAAAGAAGCAATCCCATTCGAAGAATTCCGCCAGAACCCCAACACAATTCTAACCACAACATCCCTCGGTGGCCACTTATGCTGGTTTGAAATAGGTGGAACTCGTTGGCTCACTCGCCCGGTATGTTTTGTTTAATTTCCAGGATTAATAGGATGCCCAAAAACCGCTGACATGAATGCGCAGGTGTGCAACTTCCTCAACCATTTGGCGTTCAAAACTGACCTCAACGATTTAACGCCCATGGACTACCCCCCCAAGAACAAAGCGTTTGCGGGCTCTGACTACAATCCAATGAGGCGTAAAATGAATATCGTGCGGAATTAGGACAATTTCCTTTTTTTTTTTTTTTTTTTTTTTTTTTTAATTTTCATAGACATTATAACGAGGCATAGAGGATCGACTCTTCAAGGAGATGGGTCGTTAATTATATAGAGCAGCCGGGATAGAATATGATGAATGCACTACTTCATGCAAGACCTTTAGCGATTGTGACGCTTGAGCTTCATTGAACAGACACGCTAAACCACCTTATCATAGTGATTTTGTTTGTATGGCATTGTTGATTAGGTAGACTATATATGCTTTCATCAAGCAATATTCTCCCGTAGTATCGCTCTTTATGGTATGCCCCAACTCCATGCGCCAGAAGAAAGAAAACACAAGTCGATGCAAATGTACATGTCAACAGCTCTCTCCTCATTCCCGCCCTCTTAGGCAAACGCGACCCTCTTCTTCGAAGCCTTGTTCGCCTTTGTGCCCGTCAATGATATGCTCTTCATGTTGTTGTCCTCTTTGCTGTCAATCTTTCTCTTCCTCTTCTTCCTCAGGGAGTCTTTGGTATCCTCCAACATGGCCTTCCTTTCTGCCGCCTTCTTGTCGGCCTCTACCTTCCTAGCCTCGCGGATCTCCTCCATCTGTCGAGCCTTGATCAATTTCGATTCAATGTGGCCCTCCTTCTCGGCTTGGACGAGAGACAGAATTGTCGTCATGCTCTCCTAAATTCATCCTTATATATTAGCATTTGAGAATTGTTGCAGAAAAATATTCGCATCCTGTGGCAAAACGCACCTTATCATCCACAAACACCTTGCCCTTCTTTTTGCCCTTGGGCTTCTCAACACCAATGGGTGTAATCATATTCAGTGTCGGAATTCCTAGCTCTTCCGCCGTATAGGTCTTCTTCTTCGGCCTCTTCATCAGCAAGGCGCGGTTCTTCTCCTTCACTTGCTGCGACACGACGGGGCCCTTGGGCTTCTTGGATTTGGACTTGGAGACGCCATCGGTGGCCGATCGCTTTGCGCCGCCCTTCTCAGCTGCGCCAGAGCTACCCTTTGGTCCGGCGTGCTTGTTCTTGATTGTCCGTGTCTTGGAGGGAGCCATTGTGAAAATTGTTGCTTCAACGGACACTGTCGCAAAGATCGCTGCAGGAAGCTTTGGTTGCGCCGCAGAAATTTTTGGCCTTATCGGTTCTTATCGGGTTCGCAGAGGGGCGATAAGAAAGGTACAGCCGCCCGTGCCTTGAGAGGTGGGGGCAAATTATTTGGTGGTGTAAAGTTCTCCACGCCTTCTAGAATCATACTGTTGCATTGGATGAAAAAGCTCGGCCTGAGAATGGTGCGGCGCTCAAAGTCTCGCGTTACATTTCGTTTCCAACAGAAATTCCTAAACTAATCGAATTCAGCAAATACAATAGTAGGTACACTAGATCAGGTACTCACCTAATGTATGGCTTTTTTGGAATTCCCTTGCCTTACATGTATCCCAGAGTAGTATGGATAGGAACCTTAGCCTAGGTACATGGCAATCCCCCACGAACTGAAAGCGGTTGCTGTAGAGTCTGTGCTGATAAACGATGCTCGAGAAACTTTCTATGCTTCTCTCACATCTACCTTGCTACGGCCCTGCTGAGTATTCTGAGTTGTATAGATAAGTATATCAATAATACCCTCAACAGCTCTCGCAGGTCCTTTTGAGTGTTTCTAGATACTTTGTCTTTGGTGCTTCTGGACCGGGCTGCAGGATGATCCAATCGGCAGTCAGCAGGCTGGTGATCTGCCAACGGCCGATTCTGTCGCATCCATCAAGAATGCAGAGGCTGAGACATTGGCCAGGCCATTGAATGCAATTGGCAGAACCGGCAGTGCCGTAACTCCTGCGAGTGTGCTCTATTTCAAACAACAACTTTGTGCAAATAGAGCATATAAATGGTTTGATGAAACCTGCCTAGTATTCTGCCCAATGGGTGCATGTAGCTCCTAATCGGGTCAATATGCAGTCATGTTCTCCGTACCTATGCACCAGCTGATAGCATATGACGCGCTCTGTCATACAACGCCATCGACATTTCCTTTTTTTCCGTTGTAGCGAGCTTAGCGTGCTCCGCGTGCATCAAGTATGTAGCACTATACGCGGCTTGCTCCTGCATCCCAACATCAGGCGCTGAAAAGGATCAAACAAAGAAGACATTCATGCATCGTAACAAGACTAATGCCGCCCACTGCAACTCGCAGCCGCAGTGCATACTGGTCTTTCTGTTGATGTTTGTAAACTGTAACTGCCGGGAGCAATCCTGCCAAACTTGCAAAGAGCATCCATTGAACCGCTCCTACCGTTACAGGCGCTGTCGGTTCCGGCTCCAAGGGCCTGAGGGTGGATTCCCCAATGGGAGCCCCCCAAAAAGCAAAGGGAGGGCTTCTGTCCAGCCGCTAACCACAACCCGTAACCGCTGGCTGGGTACGGCCGGCAATGTACCTGCTAGCACTCGTAAATTTCAGCAAATGTCGATGTCACGCAGAATTCTTCCACCTCAAGAATCCCAAAGATCCACAACATCACTACATAATTCTCCCCAAACCCGAGCAACTTTTTCTTAAAAACATCGCGCAGTATCCGTCATCACTCCTCTTACAACTCTACTACTAGCATCCAGCATCCATCCTCCTCTCGCACCCGTCTCTTCGAAACCCCTCCGTCGCCGTTGCACTCGCCAGCTTTTTCAAGGCCCCCTCCCTCTCTCGCTCCCTTTCGCATCGCAAAAAGCTACGATTTTCCACGTCCTCACCAAGAGTTCCGAGCACCGCCCGTGAGCGCACCGAGAAACGAACCATCGCCCTTTGTCACTCCCTACCCAGCGCCGCTTCTCGACTTCCACCTGACCCTCGAAAATCTTTCCCCGAGCGAGGCGTCCCTCCCACCTCCCCGCATCACGAGCATCAACATCAAAGTCGACACCACCAACAAGGCTTAATGGAGAATCTATGGACTCGTCGAACCAAGTATGATGACCCTGCTATACGTCGCCTCCACGGCGCAGTTGTTTCTGACTAACATGCCCGCGTCCAGCTCGTCAAAGCTCTCCTTGACCACGCCGTCCAATGGCGCCAATGGCTTGGGGGGAGGTGAATCCGGTTCCCGCAGCGCCACGGTGAAGTCGTCGCATGGCAAATCCTTCAACACTACTCCGGGGAGTGGGCTGGTATCTCCAACGGGGGGGGCTTCCAGCGCCTTTGGCCTGGGCTCAGGGGCTTTTGCTTCGTTTGGCTCGTTTGGCTCAGCCAAAACACCAAAGTCCGGCGGGAACCCTTTTGATAGTGCCATGGGCTCAGCCGTCGCGAAGCAAGTCGCCTCTAAGGATGCCGCAAAGCCCGTAGCTAGGCCGCCCAACATGGCGCCCATCTCCGAGACCAAGGCGTCGGAACCCCCGGCCGGGGCCACACAGATTCACATGCTGAAAGATGCATGGTCTTTCTGGTACAGACCCCCGATCTCGAAGGCGCACGGTTTCATCGAATATGAGAACACACTGCATGGCATCGCCACCGTGCGGTCGGCGGAGGAATTCTGGCAAATTTACTCGCACCTCAAGCGGCCATCAAACCTGCCTGTCGTGTCCGATTACCACCTTTTCAAAAAGGATATCCGGCCGATATGGGAGGATGAGGTGAACCGGAAGGGAGGCAAGTGGGTTGTTCGCCTGAAGAAGGGTGTGGCTGATCGCTACTGGGAGGATCTGCTGCTTTCTCTTGTCGGCGACCAGTTTGGCGATGCTGGAGAGGACGTGTGTGGTGCCGTACTGAGTATGCGTAACGGCGAGGATATTTTGAGCATTTGGACCAGAACCGACGGCGGTCGCGTTCTCAAGATTCGGTACGTTTTGAGGCTATATCCAATCCCTTGTCATACACATTTGTTATACCTGGACCGATAGACTAACGCGTCACTGTTACTGTAGCGAGACCATGAAGCAGGTTCTCAACTTCCCGGCGAACACTCGTCTCGAGTTTAAGTCCCACGATTCTAGCATCCAGCAACGAACTGCTATCGACGAGCAACGCCGCGAGAAGGCCAGTCAACACCAGGGCGACAAGCGGCACACAAATAATTCATCCAAGCAGAGCTTCGAATAAAGAAGAACACCATCCGTCATCAAGGGCCTGCACACCCTTGCCATCCTTGTCTTATTAAGCCGCCGTATCTGTGCCCGGTTGTTTCGTCGTCCTTTTTATCGGCTATGAAAGGTTTCCTCTTGTTATTTGTACACTACCGGGCAGAGCGCTTGGGTAATGTTGCAGTTCCGTAACGTGTTTATCGTCACTTCCTGGTTTTTCCCCGTACGTCCTGTTTTCTTACTGGCTTCACTTTTATTCACTTTCGCTTTTTTTTTTTGGAGTGCGGTAGTTTTCTCGTGTGAATTATTTCGCAGATGGAAAATTCTGGGATGTACACTTGGGAGATTAACTGAAATTCTTGCTCTACCTGGAAAATGGTGGGCGGAAAAGGCTGGGTTTTGTTTTTCTGTTGCATGTGGATAATGTACTATAGTATGGTTTAAATGACCTCGATTGATTAAGGAAACTGGCCATGCCGATAATTCTCAAACGGCGCTCTCTGTGCTCAAAGAGAAAGGAACAACAAATAAAAAAGGACAAGAAAGGATGAAAAATAAAGATGCTCTTCTTGTGCAGGCTTGTTTGCTCTGCAAGTATCCAAGTCTATTCGTTTTCTGCTGGGCCCCTTCTTTGCCTTTAAACAATTGTTCGACGTGACATGACGCCGGTATTATGTGGTATAACTAAATTTTGTACTAAATGCTTCAAAACAATCCTTTACGCTTTTCCTTTTCCCTTGGCGGGTACTTTTCTCCGCTCCCAGATCTGTAGATAAGTCTCTCCGAGATACAGCAGCTCGCTCTGTACCTTGTCAACAAACAAGTCCTGGCAGACAACCCACTCGCCGGTGGCCTTGTCCTTGATCTGGACCTTCCACGTCTTCTTCTCCTCGCCGCTGTCGGCGACGTCCTCCCTCTTGCGGACTGCCTCGTGGACGACGTTGGCGACGAGATCGTACCATATCGGCTCGCCCACGGGCCACTCATTGGGATTGGGCTCCACATACGGCGAAACGTCAAGATTCCTCGCGTCAAAGGTGACGATTGTGGGATTACGCTCTGCGACGAACTTGTTCTGGGAGAAGCGCTTGACGTGGAATATGAGATACGGCGGGAGAGGATGCAGTAGACGGTAGCGCTTTCGCTGTGCGTGATGTTCCTGCGCTCGCTTGCCGTCGTATTTGCTTAGGATGGTGCTGAGGGGAACCTGTGGGATGATGTTCTTCTCTAGCTCGTCCTGGAACAGCGGTGCTGATGGCAAGTCGAGCGTCAGGAATAGGAAGCGCACAATGTCGACTTTGACCTCGCCAGCCTCCTCAAAGCGCAGGCGATCTCCTGCGTCTGCTCGAGCGGTGATGGCCTGCGATTCGACCTTGAGCTTGCCTTGGAATGTGCGTTGGATCATGGAGCTTCCAGGCTTTGTCTTACTGCCACCGAGGCCGAGATGGAGGTTGTTGAGGAACCAGGAGAGAAAGTCGACGGGGTCTGACTGGTTTGTGAGCGTGAAGCGTTTGTTGGAGAGGAGGGCGATCTCCTGAAGCAGTTCGTGGGGGGAGACGTGTGATTTGAAGGCGCGCGGGTTCCAGATCTTGCGGAAGAGGATGCTGCACCTCTTTACGATTTCTGACTTCTTGGAAAAGTCCTCCAGCAGCAGGTAGTTCCGCAGGGGGGAGACATGTGACAGCGCCTGCACCACCACGTTGAGGTAATCGTTCTCCTTGATGTTGTTGATGCCGACAAAGCCCGGCGTGTACTGCTTGCCGTCGAGCGTCCAGCTGACGTGGTTGGCGCGGCGGTCCAGCTGAATCACCTCGTTCTTGGTGTACCGCGGGTCGGAGACGTATTTGATGTCGTCGAGCGACTTGCTCTTGACCTCGTAGCCGTCGGGCAGGACGTAGACCTTTTGCGTCTCGAGGTTGATGAAGACGTGGTGATCCTCGTCCAGGGAGTGGAAGTAGGCGTGCGACTTTACGCCGCGGCCCTGGAAGTATTTTCCGCATACGAGGCATGCGTAGACGTTGATGTTGGAGAGGGAGACGGAGCACAGCTTTTCAAAGTCAAAGTCGAGCACGTTGCGGTCGATGGTGTCGAGATAGAGGTCGTCGTAGCCGTCGGCCGGTCCCTTTTGGCGCTGAGGAGCCACCAGGGGCGATTCATCATCGAATTCGTCGCTGCCCGCATCCTCTGCCTCTCCGTTTCTTCCTTCTCCGTCCTGCTCGAGGCTGTGCGCTTCGTCGTGGCTGTTCGCGAGGGGTGAGTCGTAGTCGCCCATTCGAGAGCGCTTGGACGAGGGAGATGCAATGTCTAGGAGCTCGTCGAGAGCTTCTGAAGCTTGCCGTTTCGACATGGCGCACGGATGAGCGAGAATTGTGAGCGGCTGTGAGACGGGGGGAGAGCAATGGCGCCTTGAAGTTGGGGAGGGATATGGAGTTGAGTTTGGCGCAAGTGCTTGACAAGGCTGCAGTGGAAAATGCAGTGGGCCTTTAGTGCTAGCAGCCTGTGGAGGATGGTCTTACATGTGAGATCTTTTACTTGCGAATAGCTAAACAGTTTGTATAAATCGAATCTTTCCGCAAGAGTTTCGTACGAGATAAGAAAAGGAAAAATAAAAATAAATTAACGAGTTTACACCCATGCACAGTGTACATTAATGTTTCTGTTCTGCTGCGCTTCGCGCGTGACAGTATCTGAATGGATTCAATCATCTTACATCCAACCCTAGTGTATATACATTGTGTGTATTACCGCCTTTTGTCTAACCTTTGCGCTATATATAATGATTTCACAACTATTTATCCACATCCCCTCAGCTAGCCATTTATACAGTCCCTGTATTAGTAGCAGGGCCTTCCAAGGTATAACATTTCGTTCATGTAAAAGTCTTTAGCCAATCATGATGGTGTCCGCATCCAAGGATACATCGCCCTGGAGCGTGGGAGCGAGGCTGTCCATTTCTTGCAGAGTGTACTCTACCAGATAGCTCTCATCCACCAATTCCTCCATGCGCTTGTAGTGCCTTTCCGTATACACCCGGAGACCATGCAGGACATCTTTCAAGCTCTTCTCTCCTCTTGAGCCCTTGACTTGCAAGTTTGAAAACTTTGAAGCTGGGTAGCTCTTGATCAGCGTCCGTAGTATACGCTGTGCTACGGGGGCCGACCGAGCGTTCGTATTCCAGTCCCGCAATCTTAACAGCAGCAGGTAAATCTGGTCATCGGAAAGGGTTGCCAGTACTTGGTCGACGGCCTTGATGCCGCACAGACTGCCCTGCTCGGGCTTGCTGGTTGTTACAACAGATGTAAAAAGGCTGAGTAAACGACCAGGATGGTTCAGCTGCAGAGCCAGAGTAATGGCTTCTCTGTACGACCCAGCATGCATATGGTTCTCAAGCTCTTGTTCCTGCTCAATGAGCTTCAGCGCGGCTTGAGATGCTGCCGCTTGGGTTTGGGAAGTTGTGTCTTTCCAGAATGTAACAGTAGAATCACCACTGCCAGAGACTACAGCATTGGTGTCTGGGTGTACAGCCAGGGCCCAAACTCGGTCTTCATGGTTATCCAAAGTACACTCAGCTTCTCCAGAGTTTGCATTCCAGATTTTGACGAGCCCATCGCCACCCGCACTTGCGAATTGAACCAGTCCCTTCGATTGCTCCGGGCGCGATGCCATGCTAAGCCAAGCCACTTTCAGCACGCTGTTAGAATGTCCCTCAAAGGTACGGATGCAGGTATAATCCGCAAGATTCCAGAGCTTGATGCTCTTGTCACCGCTACCAGTCAAGACGACACCCTTGCCTGTGATTGGGCCATCCTCGCCTTGCAAAGCGGGCATATGAGCTGGAGAGAATTGGACAGTCCAGACTCCTCGCTTGTGGCCGCGAAGAATGCCTTGCACTTCACCCTCTTCTACTGACCACACCTTGACTGTCTTATCTTGTGAAGCAGATGCAAAAAGCTGACCCGCATGATGCACGGTGATTGCATTGATGTCCTTGTCATGGGCTTTTCTTGTGAAAGCAGATCTCGCATTCGTTTTTTGATCCCGTTGCTGGGGAGTTCGGGGGATTTCCCACTTCTTAATTGTCTGGTCTTGTGATCCGGTGATCAGGAAAGGCGGAGGGTGATTGAGAGGGTCAGTTCGCGCCGCCGAGCCTTCAGCGGGAAGAGTGCGCGGTAGAGCCACAGCGCCAAGCGACTCTGCATGGCCTGAAAACGTGGCCCAGCAGATATGAGAATCATTAGCAGCGTCGATTCTCCATAGCTTCGCGGTGTTGTCTTTGGCTCCTGTGGCAACCCAGTGTCCGGACCAGTCGACATCCAGAGCAATGACGATATCATCGTGTCCCCGTAGAAGGGCCACATCTTGACCAAAGTATGGGGTCTCTGATTTGGTCCATGTCATCTCTGACGCATCTTGTTTGGAGTCGGCTACAGATACCAATCGTACATCTTCTGAGTTTGTTGCTAGAGCAAGTATGGAGTGGTCAGGCAGGAGATAGGCCATGTCGATGATTTCGTCGTGAGTACCGGATATCCGACGAAAGGGCTCAGGTGTAGCAAAGGTGGTTGTTGAAGCTTTCGATGCCAACTCATATAGAGCCAATGTATGGTCGACTTGGACGAGAAGAATAAACGGAAGCTCTGGCCGATAAATTCCGGCGACAATTCCTTCTTCTTCGCTCTTTGAAGATTGCTTCGGGGTCAGCTCTGCTCCCTTGTCGGTATCCCAGATGCGGAGACATCCATTTGCTCCAGCAGAGTATGTAAGGTTTCCGTCATCCAAGAAGCCTGCAGCCTCCACAAGCTCGAGACAAGGAACGACTTTTCGAATCTTCCATGATTTCGCATCCCACCAAATGAGAGTCTTGTCTCTACTAGCGGTAACAATGGCATGCTGTGTTGGCGAGTAGTCAATCGCTTGTACATCAGATACATGAGAATCCAGGTTTGCGATGCAGCTCCTCTTGTTCAAATCCCAGATTCGCACCTTTCCGTCTTGGCTACCCGAAGCCAGTCGGAAGTTTGTAGTTGTGGCGTTGTCTGTCTCTTCCTCGTCCTCTTCATCTGCCGCCTTTGACTGATTCTTGGCTCCTTTGGAATTGCGGCTCGACGCGGATCGTGCTGCAACCTCAAAAAAGCGCAATGCTGAGACTAATACCGATGGCCCACGGAAAGTATGTGTAACATAGCCACCGCTAATGTCCCAAACCTTTATTGCGCCGTCGGTTCCGCCCGTCGCAAGGAGAGTGCCGGTGCGATCAACCGCGATAACAATGACTGGAGTTGTGTGAGGCTTCAGTGTGCGCACGAGTGATGCTTCGATCGAATCGCCTTCCGAGGACCATTTGAGCGTGAAGATTCTCATAGACAGTGATCGCGAGCAAATGATGAGATGGGAACCGGACGGCGTTACTAGACGAGTGTTAATGTAGCTCTCCGCTAACGATGTACAAGATTTACGAACGCGTCAACGTCGAAATAGCTTCTCCATCCTTTGATCCAATTAGCTTTTTCATTCAATTTGCAGACTCGCGGGGCATCACTCACACCCTCAATCTGAGCCAGGTGCTTGCCATTGGAGGGATTCGTCAGGATAGCATCTTCGCCCAAGGTTGTTGCTAAGATTTGCGCTTTGTTGTCAACCGCAACGGAGCCTCCGGTGTAAATTGGCCGTATGACACGCTCGACGTCGAACGTCGTCTTCAATGGCTGTTTTGTCGCCATGGTCGCTTCCTTGGCTTGTCGTGTTCAGAGATCTAGAAGAATACATGCGCCAGTCCATAAATTTTTTGACGGCATGCCGATAAGGAGGACGATAAGAAATGCAGCATGCTTGTCCCGCTAGTGCAAGCAGCAGCTGCTAAGCCATGATTGGCTCTCACTGCAGCATCCATCGTTTACCCGACCACACTTGCCGGACATGGGTAGCTCTCGCCGTTGCGAGATGATGACGGAGGGTTAAGCGCGGCTCAGTCTTGCGAGCCATCTTAAACTTGACATTTACAAGCATGCCTACGTGAGCTGCGATGTTGAGAAGCTGCCGTGCTTCTGAAGCTATTCGCTATGGGGATGCAAGGCCCGCTTATGGCTCAGGCCTTGGTATGAGACGTGAATGCTGATCTCAGTGTATCGTTACTAACATTGTTAGGGCCGTTCGCCATACGATGATGTGGTTCAGGGTGAGGGTGAGGATGACTCGCGGGCTCCAAACCAGCAATACGACCATGGCGGGCGTCCGATCAATCCCGACACCATGAGGATCAACAGAGACATCATCAGATCGCACAACCAGGTGATGTTTATCATCGGCATCGCAGAGCCCGAAAACCCAGGCCCTGAGGTGGACTCGCAGAGACGACACGGTGCGTATGAAGAAGCTATCGGCCTTAGATTGGCATCGTCGGCCAAACGCTGCGTGGAAGCGGTTGGGGTTTTTGGCATCAACGGCCTTAGAGACCGGATTCTGGTGAGGAACTCCTCTAAATGACGGACGGACTAGGCCATCCCTTGTGTCTATGCATGCTAATCTGACATTCATAGATCTATAAACGGTATTCCAAGATCCCGTTTTGGGAGCTCTATCAGCAAGCACGGCGTGATTTCTCATTTTCTAGAGACATCTTCCCTGGCGCTCCTGCAAACCTCCTGTCAAACTACATTGAGTTCTCCGTCGCCCGGCTGTGGCTTGGCGAACAAGAAAAGCTTACTGCTAGGCGTTTGTAAGTCTTGTTCTCTTTGCAACCTAATTCCTCGTAAAATTACTAACAGATCATCTTAGTGTCCACGAGGTCTGGTCATACATTCGCGTTCACCTAGAGCTACACATTTCGTTGCAGAGGCTTGGCCTAATACCGAGCCACCAATGGCTGCCCAACCCGTCCTTTTTCATCCCCTTCACAGAAGCGTCGCCAATTGTTGCTCCACCTCCTCTCGAAGGCTTTGGAGTTTCTTCGATCTTGCAATGGCTGGGCGGTCTGCTTATATGTAACACCCCGTTCCTCGTCTTTATCATGACGCAAAGAATGGTTCGCGACTGGAAGCCACATATATGGGCTGAGACTTTCAAGCGCCTACCAAGCACCGTCTTTCATGGCAAACCAATTCCTCAATCCCCGCCATCGATGTCACAGTCTTATGTAAACGAGGCTCCCAGCGAGATCCATTCTAATGAAGGGGGAACGCCTGTTGCGCCTGTGGAAAGCCAATTGCCAACCGACACGGGCGGTGCGGATGCAGTGCGTAGGCCAAGTATATTCTCGGCCAGAGGTGATGATTATGGAAGCGATGAAGAGGACAATGATGGAATAAGGGCCACTCTTATCAGCTTTGACGTGGAAGCAACCGAATCCACCGATGCACCTCAGGGCTTATGGAGCGCCGAGTTACGGCCTAGTGTTGCTAATACCGACTCGAGAGGCTCTATTAGTTCTCAACCTGTATACCTGGATACGCTGCTCACACAAATCCCGGCGCTTCTGGCGTCGCACATGCTTTCTAACTCGATAACACGGCTACTCATGACACCGTATGATGCTACAGCCCTGCGTCTAGTGGCGCGGGCGTACTGTTTGCGAAACGGGCTGCCATGTGAGGACATATACCAGACGAACCTACTGAGCGGCCTTTCTTGGACATCGGCTATGAACTATTTGTGGACCGAGTTTATTCACCTTCTTCTTAACACAGAAGTCTGGGCAGTTTTCACTGGTTTGTCCCAATGGTACCACTTTTCAGAGGAGGAGTGGGCTGCTGAAGAATCTAAGTCATAAAAGCATGCAGCTCAGTGCTCTTGCAGCTTCAATCTACAACGTCGCGTAGCTTGCAGGCATAAATGTTGCTTGGACTATCACTGGATTATCTCAGAGATAGAGGCAGATTCGAGACCCCAGTTTCTCCACGCGTGTTCCATGCCGCGGCCAATGAATCCTGGACTACAGATTACGAACGCATATCGGCAACAGTGATCCGAAGGCCATATTTATCCAGGCAGCCAGGGGCAAGTGACAGGGAACGCATGTGGCAAAGCGGGGCCAGATGATGCTTAAATGCACTCTGCCGAATCCTATACATGGACTTTGAGTACCAAGCAAGAATTATTGGATGGGATGGACGGAACATGAAACGTGGCGTTAATTAGTCTTTTCTGTTCTTTCTGGAGTTTTGTTCAAGGATTAGATTCATCATTGGCTCGGGATACCGTGTCTTCCTTTTCATGCCACGCCTCTGCTCATGGTATAATAGTCATCTTATAAGGAACTAGATAACGTCACCTTTTTTATTCTATCAAGCTCTTCCATGTTGTACCATTTTCATCAGTCTAGTGCTAAAATAGCCCAAGTCAGTTCTGGCTGCTGGATAAACACGCTCTTTCAACGGCATTGGTATATTTACTGGGGTGGATCAGCAGCCGTAGTAGGTAACTTTGAGTACAAGCCTGTCGGATGCGCTCCGTGAATTAGCAACCAACTAACACAACGTTGAGGTAGAAAGAGCTGATTATATGATCACGCGTCGACATGGGCCCTTGCTCAGATAACGCGTCACCTGGCAAGGCAAAAAGGGGAGAGTAGCACAGACTGGGGACTTGGTCCCAAAGCTGGCGTATCTTGTGGTAGCAGCTCCATCGCCCACCTATCCTAGGTGACTCATGATGGATTTTGCTCCCTGGAATGTCTGTTCTTGCATTGAAGTGGCGAACATGCAATTTCCTCTTCGACAATCTCGTTTTTGTTGAGTCTTTTGCCTCGCCAACGATGTCACACTGAGTGGAGTTGTCCTAGCTACGGTGAGGGATCCATCTGTGAGATAGCTATCCCGGTGACAGGGGGAGAAAGCAAGAGACAGGGATTGTGGAGTTAAGTACTATATAAAAGCAGCATTGTCGTCTCGTTGAACCCAATTTTGACCTTTATTTTCATCTTTGTTGGAATCGCTAGTCTTACATCCAGCAACATTGTCTTCCAACAACGCCTTGGCCATATCGAAGTCACCGCTTAACCGTCAACAATGCCTGGTAAGTTTCGCTGTGATCAAAAAGGATATATGTTACAGCTCTTACAGTTTCCTTTTAGCTATCATAACCGGCCATTCATCGCAGCCTACCGAAGCGAAGCCCGTGGATGAGAAAAGAGACAAAGGCCCCGTGGTAATCGTACCGAAACCAAAATAAAATATGCGACAATGAATTTCTAAATGTGGAATTGAGTTTCCACGTGGTTTTCTAAAGACTTAATCGAGCTACTGCATACATTTGAGCACTCTTCTCCATTTGAGTTGCTGTTTTCAACCATGGGCCTGCACATTCTGAGCCCCACGAGCAAATTGAACAACAGTCAACGCCTAATCAACACCACCAAATACATTCGAGTCGATGGACGATGGAATGGAAAAGAGCGTCGGCCATGGACGTCGTACCGGAAAACGCGGGCCGAACACCGCCATATAATCTCCGCCTAGGGAGGCTTACTACCAGCCATAGGTAGTTTGTGAATTGCCTTTCTTGTATATAATACGACATCTATTCACACAAAACAACTACATCTACTTATCAAGACTGATACATAAGCGATTGTTCCTCAATGGTGTCCTGTAAAGCCATCATCACCTCTATCTAGTTCAATACGTAGCATGCACATTCAAGCTAGACTGGCATGAATCATCTGCCTAGTAACTTCTTTTAACACATTACAATCATATAATCCTTTCTCTATTTCTTATGCCTTTTTGAAACAATCTAGTTCATTGATCCGTTGCAACCTATCTTGTTATGTCATGATAAACTGCGATGGCTGCTCTAAAGTAGTCGTAAAACTGCACTGGTCCCCGATCTTACCACCTTGGCGTGGCATAGGAAGCCAAAGGAATCAACTGTTAGGTATGTGAATGAGGCTGCGATGTTGGCAATAAGTATAAATATAAGGATTGATGTCGTCGACTGCGGCTACTGACAATCAATTACACGACGCCTATTCGCTCACCAAGATGTAGGGTAGCCAACCAAGGCTATTGGCTGCCGTAAACGCGCATGTGTGCTCGTCTTATAGAGGCGGCTGAGCTACACAGAGTGTACGTATGTACCTACCTCCAAGGCAATTTGCGCGCAATGCCGTTATCTGACACAGCCCGATCCTTTTTCGATGCGATCTGGTGGCTTGAATCTCTCGATGAGGCCATTGGAGGGTGCGTGCAGCGCTGGCACTAACCGGGCCGCAATGAAGAATCCTGCTGTTGACGTGGCTGTACTGCTATTTGATGGGGGGTGTGCAGATAGGCAAGTCGATGTAATGCCTTTTCATCCGCGTCGGAAGAGAACTTTCGGTGAGTTGCGAGAGAAAGTGTGTTATCCGCTTGTTTGCGTCGACAGCTAACAGATGCGACTGAGAAGTGGCACTGCCGGTGTAGAGGCATAAAGTTATATAAAGGATTTGATGGCATGGGTCTTTGACGTGCGATGCATTTCACTTCAATCGTTGCCGTATAAACTCATCACTTGACCTTGGAAACACTCTGAAAAGAACAAAACAAGAGAACAAGACCACATTTACGACGCAAACATGTCCAACTTGCCCGTTCATTATAAAGACTTCAAATCTTTGCTGAAGACGCTGCTAGGCTCTTCAGGCGATAATCGCTCTACTACAATGAATGAAGCTCCAGATATTGAGCAAGCCCGCCGTCCGGAGCTCGGTCGTTGCCATCACCAACAACAGCAGTGTCGTGACGACGAAGGTACAAACAACAGCACATGCCAACGATATCCCGTAATGCTAACGATCACAAAGGTTGCAGCAGCGATATTGAATCTGCATCTGCCGCAGGATCCAAGCCCACGCGTGGTACTGCCAGACCTCTATCCATTTATTGTTCATCTATAGTAGATGCTTGTATCTAACCAACGCGCAATAGAACTTGGCGGTAGCCTTGACATAGCTGAGCTCCAAGCATCGGATTCAGCCTACCAAGTTGCACCAGAGATCGACGACATCTACTGCTACGTCACACGAAAACAACATTCGCGAATTAAACGTGCTTGGAAAGACATAGTCTTTGCCATCAAATCGGATAATAGCAGCTTGGAAGAAGAGCTAGCGATACGTCTAGAGCAACAGTGCCATGCCTATTGTAAGTTTGAAACAATCCTACAAAACATGATAATTTATCCTTCGCATTGTACAAGGGCTTATTGGATTGGTAATAGACGACTCCATCTTGAAGCAGAGTTGGGTCAACCACCTCTCAAGGGGCAGCAAGGCGATATGCGAAAAGTTTATATACGAGCAGAAAACCAGGCTTGGAGCGGATGCAGAGTACATCGAAGAGGACCCATCGTGCTATGTATTTTACGGGCAGCACGATGTGCCTCATGCTGCAGCGCGGAGGTTCCTAGAATTCTCGTGGGTGTATCGGTCGTTGGTAGGTCCATTTTGTTCGTTTCACTATCCCGGTTCAACCTGGCTCACTACTTCGTTTAGGCAATGTTCCAGAGAAAAACCACCAGCGGTCAAGACGCAGACTATATTCACTTTGCTGACGAAGTTATTTTGGTCATCAAAATGCTGCTGATGCTGTCGGTCATTATCCTCTTTGTATATGTGCCCGTGATCATTCCCGGACTGGGAGTGGTGACTTCGCCAGCCGGAGTCGCCGTCCTTTACGCGGTGTCTATATCGCTGAGCTGCGTCGTCACGACATTGACGCTGGATGTCAACACGGCATTGGCAGTTGACTTGGCGTATGCCGGCTTACTGGGAAACGTCTTATTCCAAAAAGGGGCCGCTTAATTTGGGAAAAGTGACGGGATTTTTTCTACTCTTGTCGTGGACGCGGCATCGGAGTTAGGAGGGCCGAGTCGGCTGGAGGAGGAGAACGGGGATGGGTAAAATCTACAACGGGATATAAACGTGATAGCCTAGATGGATTCATAATATTTTATCGAAACTGTTTCAAAATAGCTTCAAAAAAGACGAGAGAATATTTACACACTTGGCACAACACGCAATGTCGTCAAGAGTGGCAACCAAGACCGCAAGTCAACGCGGGTTTGAGCGCGAACAGGTGTATATTGCTCCGTTCCTCTCGGCATCGTATAGGGATGGCTTCTAGGACCACGGACAAGGACAAGGGATGATGCAGTAGTCTTCCAGGTACCGTCTCTGTTGGGGTCAACGAATAGAATCCTGGTCTCGCTGACCGGTCACTCAAAGTACAGGTATTTCAGTTGTGGCGTTCAAGGAGGCGATTCTGCATGTATTAGCCGCCGAGTACCCTGCAAGGCAACCGTTCTAGTGTCGTACAAGGCAGCAATTGACCCATGCTCGTACGAGGATAGAGCAAAGTGCATGTTGGTACATGAACATACGGGTACACAAGTACACGTACCTGGTCTTCACGCAGAGCCGCATTGTGACTTGCCGTGCTGAGGATGAAGAGACCACCGCTGCGTAAGCCCCTTGTTCCATTCTGGTAGCACGTTCTTCTCGGAGCTGCTACTCCATACTTTGATCATCCATCGAACATCGCCTACATTGCGTTGCCTTGCAATGAGCTTCATGGTGGCTCGGCCACGAAGATGAGGCTTAGACACTGAATGTCGGTCAACACAGGAGACGCCTTACATCTCCTTGACGCAGGTAAGCCGCTTCTTAACAAGCAACCAGTACTACGTGGCTAGTAGTATGTTCGTTGTAATAAGGATAGCCCTAGCATGATGGTTTGGGGCGGCTAGAGATGGTCCTTCTTCTCCTCTCATCAAGCTGAGTATGCTTCATCAGTCTAGCAGTCACTGACAATATGCATTTAGTTCTGTCGACACACACCACAACCTTTTTATGAGACGCAACAAACACCCATCACTCTAGACGGGTTCTCCCGTTACGAAAGAACGGCAACAGATGGCTAGATGCTTGGTCCTAGGGCAGCGGTTCGGGGTCTAATATCGGATGGCAAGGCTCTCCAAGCCTGTAAAGCCCGATCGCTGCGGAGTTTAGATCGGCCGATACATGTATGAAGCAGCAGTGACGCAGATGCTGAGGCTTCATGTCAAGACTCTAAAAGAGAGCAGTTAGCCTCAGGCCCTTTCGCCAGCAAAGAGCCCTACTCGCCTGGTCTGGATGCTGAGGGTGGGCATAAGCCCTAAGCAGCAACGAATAGAGCGGGAAGGCATCATAAGCCATAACGCTTGCATGAGTCTGGCAAACGCATCTCTCCAACACCCGCCAATCGTTATCCGCTGCTGCTCTCCGCTGAGCTGTTCGTCTTGTCTCTTGCAGGTAAAGATCCATCTCAGCCTCTCCGTCTGACGCCTCAAGGCATCATGACCGCCTGACCTGTGCTCTGGAGGCATCGTGAACAGTCTTGGCCAGAGAGGCAGCGAGAAAGAGACTGGCTCTCGAAATGAGGCTCAGCCCAGACAAACGACGTTTCGACACATGAATGGCCTAACTTACTGCTCAAGCGGTGAGAGGAACACCTATCCAGAGCCGTCCAGCTACACCCATTCATGGAACGGGCGGCCAATAGCAGAAGGCCAGAATCACTTGTTGGTCATACTCGTGCTCACTGCTTAACACCGACGTCTGCGTCAAAAGTACTGATCAGGTACATCTGACGGTGCATATGCATCGTCAATCACTGGATCCTGGCACTCGCAATGACGAAAGGCGGATATTCCACTGCATTGCTTTTTACCACAATGAGGTCTTGACTCTTTCTGCACAACACTGCGGCCTGCGCCACCCCCGATCTCGCCAAAGTCAGGGCGGTCGAAGACAAATGCATGTTCTCAGCTGACTGAGTCCGGATGGCACTAGACCTGCAAATCCTCAGCCGCTTGTTGGCACATTGTGACTGGCTGGGCGCTGGAGTGGTTGCCGGCGACGCCGTAGATCAGGCTCTGGATCCAAAGATGGGCTTCAAGGCCATCTAAGCGCGCGTGTGTGCACAGCTACCTGAAATGGGAGTCTTAGACGCGATGGCGTGATGGTGTTCAGCCAACAGCCGCACGGAGAATTATCATGGCTTGAATAGGTAGGTGTATTGCAATGAGACTTTTTATGGCCAAGTGGATGGACATGGACCTTGTGGGAGGGCCAGTGTCAACTTTGCATTTGAACTAAATAAAGGCTAATGAATGAAACAGGATTGTGTTGAACATATAAACAGCCGCCATACTGAAAGCATCCATCTTCATTGCTTGATGTCGCTCCGCACAAGCCCCCAGATACACTCATCCAGAATCTCGCCGTGCTTCTCCAACGCCCCTCTCCTCACCCCCTCCAGCGTAAAGCCGCACTTGCGCAGAACATTCTTGCTCGCCTCGTTCCTCGCATAGGCCATTGCCTCGATTCTGTTCAGCCGGGGCCACGTCTCAAAGGCCCACGGCACAACGGCCTTGACAAACTCGGTTGCGTAGCCGTTGCCCCAGGCAGATGGCGTGAACCAGTAGCCCAGCTCCCAGGTGCGGTAGTAGACGTCGCCTTTAGACTCCAAGCCTGCGCCGCCGACGAGCAGCGGCTCATCAGACGGGTTGTGGCCGGCGTTGGGCTTGACAAAGATCGCTACAGCCGCGGGGTATCCCTCTGGCGAGACGGTGTAGTTGGCGATGTAGTCTTCGGCGTCGGCGAGGCTGTAGGGCATGGGAAACCGGTCCCGTAGATTCTCCACGATGGAGGGATAGTTGGCCGCCTTGGCGAGAGCCGGCGCATCGGAGGTGCTCCAGCGGCGGATGATGAGGTTGGGGGTCTCGACGAGGACGGTGCCGGGCTCGTTGCTGGGGAGAGCTGGAGACGAGAGGAGTTTGTCCAGCGCCATGTTTGGAGGTTCAATTCTAAACCTTTGTCTCGTTTTTTTCTTGTTGCTACGATTTTACGTTGATGTGAAAAGGATTGAGTTTCCGATATCTAGACGAAGAAAGGAACTGGGCTTTATATACATTTTTGCTCAAGCTACATGGCCGTGAAAAAGTTCCCTGGTGGCTGAGGAAAGAGGGGGATGAGTTGAAGATGGTTTTATGTACTAGGATCGTGGGTATGAGTCAAATGAAGGATGCGCGCTAATCAAGACGGCCAGCGACGGAGATGGTTCACATGGCGGGCGGCAGCCGCAGGTTTACGCCAGAAAGGGAATCTGCATAGTTGTACGACTTGGTACTACCCCAAAAATCTCATTCTGTATTTTAACCTGGATATGGTCGTCTTTCAAAGTGACGCGGTCCTATATAGAGCGTAAAACATGTATTCGTAAAACAATTGATTAACAAGGAGCTCCCTCCACCATATTAAGCTCCATTGCGATAGACCTGTGCTCCCTGGTTTCTAAACATAATTGTATCTCTCCGCTGTAGCAGCATTAGCGCTCGGTTCAGAGCCTGTTCGCTGTATCCCTTTCCTTCCACCATTTCTCTTCGCAGTGTAGCCAAGCTGGTGCTCCATCCAATGGGCAGTCGTCGCTTCAGCTCAGCTTCAAGCCGGCTCACCTCGTCGTTCATTTCCCGGCTGCCTTGGTTGCTGCCCTGATTCACGGCATCCATGGTAGAGCATAAGAAGAGGCGGATGGCCTCGTCGACGTGGGCTTCGGTGGCAATTGGAGAGAGAGTCAACTTGGCGAGCGATTCTGTGATTCGGACAATGGCCTCGAGCTGACGGACTGTGATGGGGATGGACGATCGTGTGTTGGCTTCGATCTCTGCGGCGTGGACTTGACGTCTGATAGATACGAAATGTGATGAGAGTTTCTCGGCGGCTTCAGGACTGAGTCGAGGAGCGCAGCGGCTGTATAAAATATGTCAGTATTGTGGCATACACGCAGGCATTTGAAAAAGAGGGGGACAAAAAAAAGGAAACGTACGTTTTGCAGTAAGTAATATATCGCCGCATTTTCTGTACGGGAATCTCGGACTCGGCCACATCCTCAGCACCCCGGCCATCCATATGGATGCCCATGACGTGCTTCGCCATTCTTTCGTCCTTTTCACGGCTGTGCTCATCCTTGACGATGAAGATCATGTCAAAACGAGACAAAATGGTGGTTTGGAAATCGATATTCTCTCCGGGAGTCTTCATGTCATCGTAGCGTCCAAAGATGGGGTTGGCAGCGGCGAGAACAGACGTCCTAGCGTTAAGAATAGTTGTGATACCAGCTTTGGCTATTGAGATTGTTTGTTGTTCCATAGCTTCGTGGATGGCGACTCGATCCTCATCTCGCATCTTGTCAAATTCGTCGATACACACAACACCGCCATCAGCGAGCACCATGGCACCACCTTCCAGATAGAATTCTCGCGTCGACTGGTCTCGTTGAACAGAGGCTGTCAAACCGGCTGCTGATGAACCTTTTCCAGACGTATAGATGGAAATTGGCGCTGCCTTTTCGACAAACTTCAAAAGTTGTGACTTTGCCGTACCAGGGTCACCGAGAAGCAGAACGTTGATGTCACCTCTTAATCTCATGCCGTCGGGCAAAATCTTCTTTGATCCGCCCATTAGAAGACATAGAATAGCCTTTTTGATATCGCGATTGCCATAGATAGATGGCGCGATACAATCGGCCATGATGTTATACAGGTCTGGTCGTCTGCTAAGCTCTAGGAATTCCTGTTCCTCCTCCTCAGAAAAAGTAGCATTTCCTTTGGCGGCTTGGTCAATGTCGGTCTGGATTCCCACTGCTCTAAGATATGGTGTTCTAATAGCAACGGCGCCTCCTGTCGATGAGTTTTTGGACGCCTTGTTTTGGTATATAGAAAAGATACCCATGACAGTGCATCGAGAGCCAGGAACCACCCGGTTTGTTAGGTATCTGTCGGCGGTGATGAGCACATGTCGTGGCAGTTCACCCACAGGCACCTGGTCCGGTGCCTCTTGGAGCTTAATAACTTGCTGATCAACAAATCGACATTTCTCGTGCAGAACAAAGTATGGGTCTAGCGGGCATGCGGCCACAGGGTCGTTGGGCACGCGTTTTCGCCCACATTGTCTGGGCAGCGTGACTCCTGTGAAGCCTCCGACAATAGGAAGCGCTGTTGAGTAGCTGCAGTTTCTGCACTGGATACATAGCTCGGTCGCCTTGGAGGACATAACCGACGCTCCGATTACTATGCCGGGAACGCGAACCATTCGGGCAATTGTCATGGAGTCGAGATTGCGGATCGACACATCATCCGCATCGGAGTGTAGAAGAAGCTGGTGGTCGGGTAGGTCGACGGTTTTTTCGTGGGGGAATACAATTCGGTGTGTGCATTTCTTCAATGCTGCTTCAAACTAGGATTCAGACCTTTATCAGCTTTTAGACGCTCTTCCAATGCTGCCGTAGGAGGCACTTACGAGGGGGATAATTTCGGCGGGTTCCGAGACGAGCCTGTGTGCAAGCTCTTCATTGAAGTTGATAAGATCTTTGATATCGACATCGCAGTAGAAATTTTTCAGCAGCGCATTCTCTCTCAGCTGGTCTCTGCATATAAAGTCAGCGCAAACAGTCTTTGGCGTCATTGACTAGGAACCATACCGGTAGACGAAATTGTTGTCGAGACGAAAGTCCAGAATGAACGTTTCCAACTGCGATTGGAGCTGCAGCCTGGTGTCGTCGGCATCGCCAAAATTGGACTCGTACACTCGAGCCGAATATACAGATTGGCGATCCATGGCGCTCGTCGGGTCTTGCTATTTTGCACAGGACTTGGCCCAAAATGCAGAAGAAGGGCAAATTTCGAGGAGCAGCCTCAAGCAAGTTGCGGCGGTAACCACCCAAACTGCTGGGTACCAAAGTCTTAGCGGGGCAATCTGGCTAGATGAAAGTACAGGGCTCCTTGTACTTGGCAGACGCGCTGCCAGCGACGACGCGAAACACGCGTTTAAGTGGTTGCAGCAAAGCGGGTAGGTAGCTAGGAGCGGTTTAGCGCAAATCGTTTCAAGGGACCGTATCACGTGCGTTTCGGCAGAGCTTCGGGCCAGATATAGCTACGGAGGGCCAGTGCTGACACAGCTCGTTGATCGCATGCGGCTTCCGGCTTATTGTTAGCTTGGGCAATAGAGACGAGCCTCGTAAGCCGGAGCTCAGTAATTTACCTCCTACCATTATTTCCTTTCCGTCCATCCCAATTCTAATCCAGCGTCTGATTCTTTTCAATGCTCATTTGCTAGCGATGATACCCCGGTAGTCCTTTCTTAACCAGAACCTGGAGATTCAGTCGGCAGCGTTGCTCTCGCCGATTCGCTCAGCCATAATCGACTCGAGCTTCATCTTGCCGTCTTCCACCTTCCACCACGCCAATCATGTATTCTTCTCCCGTTGCCGGTAGATCTGTTGACAACCTCACGCCATTGTCTCCCGGAGGTCGAGCGGACTATCCATTCCACAGGTGGGCATTGTCGCCTAAGCTCCGTGAGGATCGCTCCACCTAGTAGCTGACGCCAACGTAGCAGTCGAATAACCCAGGGCTACCCGCGGTCGCACTCGAGACGAAGCTCTACAGCCAGCTCAATTCACTCAATAGGAGGCGCTTTGGATACGGCATTGAGCGGGGGCAATGGCGCTGTATACGAATCTGGGCAGAATGGTCTGTTGAGCTGCATCCAGCTAAATCCCAACCCTAGCTAATGAAGCGCTATAGCCATCTCGACACTGCTGCAACCCCCTATTGTACGGACAGGCCTCCAGCCTCACACATCAGCGCCAGCATCGAGCAATCACAAACCACCCACCGCAAGGGATATCCCACCTGTCACGTTGACCAACATCCCGAAGATTGATCCTGAGGAGTTTGGGCCGTATCTCTCTCAGATTAGTACCCTTTACGAGCAGCTTCGTCGGGTGAAGGAAAACGAGGAGGAGGAAAATGCCAATCGGCGAGGCAGTAAACAAGACGAACAATCTGATGGCGCTGGTGACGGTCTTTTGCGGCCTGGAGCTAGAAATCGCCTTCCTCGAAAGGGCTCTACGGCGTCTTTGTCCTCTCTGAATTCGGTGGACACAGTTAGCTCCCTGCGAAGGCCGTCAGTGCTTAGTCGCAAAGCTACCCAGGGACCTCCTCCCCTGTCAACAATTCCCACCGTGTATTTCGACGACGGCTTTCACCTTGAGAACCCTCGAACCTTTGACGTTGTCAGCGAGCGATCCGAAGTAATACAAAAACATAAGGATGAGGGGAATGGGAATGCGGTGGCCCCTAGAAAAACGCTCGCGACCAACGCTATTCTGCAGGAGAAGCTCTCTTGGTACATGGATACTATTGAAATCCATCTTATCAATTCTATTTCTACTGCATCCAGCACTTTCTTCACAGCGCTTGGATCCTTGAAGGAGCTCCATTCCGAAGCAGCTGACTCCGTAGTGCGGATCAAGGCTCTGAGGAAAGAGTTAGAGGCTCTAGATGAGAGAGTGGCAGCAAATGGCCTGATGATGGTTCAAAAGCAACGACGGCAGGAAAACCTCCGACAGCTCAGCGATGCGGTATGGCAGCTCAGGCTCATCACCGAAGGTGTAGCGACTTGCGAGTCTCTTGTAGATGCTGGCGAAGTAGAGAAAGCGCTAGTCCGTATCAACTCGTTGGAACTGTTGATAGCTGGTGAGCGCGACGAGTCTGAGCAGGGCGAGATGCCTCAATTGAGAGATCTCAGGTCTGCATCAGCTCTGCAGGGGGTTAATGCGGATCTCACTCAGCTCCGGTTTCGTATCGGCAAAGCATATGAATCTCAGTTCTCTTCCATGCTGTCCTCCGATGTTCGCAGGCATGTCGAATCGGTCTCGTCAGCCGATGTTCTGATTCGATGGAGCAACGCAGCACCAAAGGCAAGGGGAGGCAGCTATCCAAGGTCACCGTCTGTGTTTCCCACATACCTGGCCGGTACAGACGAATTGAAGGCCCAGATACTACCCGTCATGACTGGCCTACATCGCGCACAGCATATTGCGATTGCTGCGACTGTTTACCGGGAGGACATTCTTCGCGAGATTCGAAACTTGATTCGTCGACCCCTGCCAAGCTCCAACGACAATGATAGTATGTCTATGATGTCCATATCCACTGCAAGCGGAGGAAGACATCTATCGAGCCAAGAGAAGTCCGCTAACCTAGCTCGTAATCTGCGAGCGTTAGATCCGGAGGATGCCGAGACACTTCTCACAAACATATACATCGGTGTTACAGAGACGCTGAGGCGAGCGTCAACACAAATCAAAGTTTTACTAGACATTGCCAGCTCGCTTTCAGACCAGTCTAATGGTAGCGATGGATTAAAATCACCGCCAATACGATCTCCCTTGCCTAGCCCTCGGTATGATCGACAAGCTTATATCCAGCCGTCTGCTTTTGCAATTCAAGAAGAGCTTCACAAAGCGATCGACATGGGAAATCTGTTGGCCCAAGCCGTTGATCTGGCGAACGAGAAGATTGTTAAGATTCTCAAAGTTCGCTCAGAGCAGGCTGTCCACTTGCCGCTTGACTTGTTCCTGCGGTATTTCAACCTAAATCTGTACTTTACGTACGAATGCGAGGCCATTTCCGGGAGGAGCTGCACTGCATTGAAGACTGTGGTTAATAACCACATCAAAGACTTTGTGCAAAAGTATCGCGATGCCGAAATGCAGAAGCTCGCGCAGGGAATGGAATCGGATCAGTGGAGTTCCAAGGATTTTACGGATGAGAACACACAGCTCTTGAATCGGATTCTGGAATGCAGCACCCACGATATAGAGGCTTGGACTGAGAGCAGCAAGATATGGATTCCATATGAAACTCCAAAGAAGCTGAGCTCGGATGCTGCCGCGGCGGGGACAAATGGTGCTGGCAAAGAAAAGGTTCGCAATGCCATCATTGAGTCTGAGAAATTCGTGCTTCCCAATTCCGCAATTCTATGTCTTGATGGCATGGGAGATTTCTTGCAATTGATCGCTGGAATACCTTCCATGACGACAGACATTGCGATGTCTCTGGTGACATATTTACAACTCTTCAACTCGCGGTGCACGCAGCTCATTCTAGGGGCTGGCGCAACTCGCTCCGCTGGCCTGAAGAATATTACGGCTAGACACTTGGCTCTTGCGTCTCAAGCTCTGTCGTTCATGGCGACATTGGTGCCTCATGTAAGAGAGTACGTTCGTCGTCAAGCCGGCTCTGGCGGAAACGTCACCAATCTCATGGGGGAGTTTGACAAGATTCGACGACTGTTCCAAGAACATCAAGATAGTATTCATCAAAAGTTGATTGAAATTATGCGTGGTCGAGCTGCGAATCATGCAAAGAGCATTCGAAGCGTCACATGGGGTTCTGACATTTCAGAGGGAAAGCATTCGTTCATACAGAAGCTGGCTGAGGAGACAACAACGCTACACCGTGTCTTGACGAAACATCTTCCCGAAACATCTATCCAAGCTATCATGGCGCCAGTATTTGCAAGCTATAAGACCCAACTAGGAGACGCCTTACGACAAGCAACTATAGGAACGCAAGCTGGTCAATCGCGGTATGTGATCATATTGGACAGATTAGTAATATTTCTTTTTTTCTAATGTCTCGCAGCATGGTCGAAGATGTGGATTCCTTCATTAACAAGCTGCAAAAAGTCGACGGATTTGGCGATACCGGTGACTTCCTCATGAGTATTGTTAAATCAAAGCCAGTTGCGACAAATTCATCTACCGCCAATGGTACTACTGATTCCAATACAGAGGCGAAGACTGAACCAGAGAAGAAGACATCTTCTGAAGAAACAACACAGGACTAAAATACTATTGGGGCCTATACATATGTCATTCATCGGGCAGCTTTGTTCGTGACACACGCAAGATCATTAGATGGGAGTTAATGGCTGCTTTTTGGGGATATATCTTTCTGGATTGTACATTATGCTTACAAAGGGCAGAGGAAGATACAAGGCTGCTTGTATCGTGTACATACGCCGTTGCGAACATAATGGCCTGTATCATAATGCTTCTTTAAACTACTACCCTGACGATAGACGCCGAGTGGTCGGCGTTTCAAGATATTTGATCATATGACCCAGAGAACGGAAGTTCTACGGCGCTTCTAGGGGATACATTACTCGTTTATAACAAAAAAAAAAAAAAAAAAAAAGAAGCCGTCGGGATTTCTTTCTCGTTTTTATTGTGTGCTAGAGACCGCGCGAGTAGCCGAGTGGCGGCGCAAAACCTTTACGCCTCTTGAATCATCTCCACGTGCGCAACAATAACGTCTTGCCCTTTTGTCCTTTCTTTCTTTTTTTTTTTTCTGTTAAAAAAGGGTCACCCACCAAAAACGTGGCGCTTGTCAAGTCAAAACAGTGAACTGGAAGGTTAACGCCATCACGCCAGTTTTTCTTTCATTGTTTGTTTGTTCAAGTGTCTTCTTTTTGGGAAATGGAGCACGTTTTTCTAGCCCGTTTCAAGACACCGAGGGTTTGTTCTGGATGACGAAGTTTGTTCTTTTTTCTGTGTAAAGTTCCCCCTTTTGTCTTTCCTAAAATGACAGCAAGCTTCAAAAAAAAAAAAAAAAAAAAAAAAAAAAAGAAAAGAAAAGAAATTCGAAAGTGGCGATGAAGAGGCTTATATACAGTACTGCATACTTATATGTTGCGGAGACCATCGGTGATAAGTCTGCAAGAGAAGCTTCTTCCATTTTTCCTTCTTTCGCCTCTTAACAGATGACCGGTAACCTCTTTGAGGTAACGTTCTCCGTGATCTATATTTGCTAGTGCACAGTTGGTGTTGGTGTTGGTGTTGGTGTTGGCGTTGGACAGCTCTAGTTGGGTCTTGACAGGCAGTAGTAGGTATTATGGAGATTTTCTTTTTTTTAATACCCAGTAAAGATGGGGGGAAAAAAATCTCCTAGTGTAAGAAGTGGCTCATGCTAACGGCCTTCTTCCATTGCACCCAACAGAGAATTGGTCACTATGTGGTAAAGGCGAGCTTGACAGATGCAGCATGAAAATTGCGCAATTCTGCGTCGGATCGTTGATGGGCTGCTAAATGTGTTCCAAGTGTCATGTCATGCATAGCTTGCAGTATGGAGGAGGCAGGCGACAGGTTGAGATACTTGAATCAAAAAGTCCACGATGTCAATTTCAAATCTATCCGTCTAGAATACTTCTAAAAATCTAATATATACATTCGAAAAAATGGGGGGATTCAAGAAGAAGAAAAATGTAAAATAAGTCATGAAGGAATGTATGAAGCGCCGTTTGATCGGCGGTGAAAGTTGTGAAAATGAGTGCCAGCCTCTGGTCCCCTCTGTGGAGAGAGGCCAAATCTGTAAGAAGTGAATGGTTGTGCTTGCAACCAAGTTTGTCCTTTTTTCCCCGTTCATAAACCGATGCCCCGTAACCCTTTTTGCCCATAAAACCTCTAGTCTCTGACCAGATGAGGTATCATCCCGTTGATATTTTTTTGCATTTAATCATAGCGTCGTGAGTGACTCGGCGCTCAGCACCATGGGGAGCTGGTTGGCACCGCGAATGCAACACAAAGCAACCAGCTCCCAAGTCAGACAAAAAGAAAAGGGAATTTTAACTAAGCAGCCATTTACTGAGCCTCAGTGAAGCTGTAGCCAGTGGAGCCAGAGCCCAAGGTGCAGACGAGGTCAGACTCCAGAGTAGCCTTGGTCTGGATGTCGTCAGGCAGGTAGTAGGCGTCGTTGCAAGGGAAAGCCTCGCAGCCGGACATGGGCTCGTGGCTGACAGCAGGGAAGATCTGCTTAACGTTGTCCTTGTCGTTGGGGTCGACAATGGCAGAGACGTCGAAGTAGGTCAGGCCCTTCCAGCTACCAAAGTTGACCTCGCCGAGCATGCCAGGAATGTTGGAAGCGCCATCCTTGACGGCGTACCAGTTGCCCTGCCAAGTGTCAGGGAAAGTAACGGTGGTGTTCTTGCCCGGGGCGGTGGTGACGGAGTCAATGTTGGAGCTGCCAGGGTTGCTGGTGAAATAGATGGTGCGCTGAGTGTTGTCCAGGGTCCAGAAGGAAACGCTGGCAGCGGTGGAGAGAGCCGCGGAGGCAATGAGGGTAGCAACAGAAGTAGCGAAACGCATTTTGATGGTTTGTTTGCTTAGGAAGCTGAAGAATGAATGTTGGTTTGAATGTAAGTGTGACGGGCCTTGCCGTGATAGTCTGCTTTCCAGAAGGAGTGAAAAAGCGTAAAAGACAGAAGAATGAATGATAGTCCGAAGACGGGTGGAATAAACAGTGAGTGTGATGCTGAAAACGGATTTCCCAGGAGCACAGACGGAAGGGATCCCTCCTCTTTATACTCAAGATCAAACCGCAGAGCCTCGTCGGTTGACATATTGCGTGGCAAAGGCCCATCTGGTGGGGGGAGGAGGAAGGCGTAGCTTGGCCCCCTCTTGTGGGCGGCTAACTGGGCCTATCCAGACGACACCGAGACCTGTGGGCTATTTTGCTCAAAGACGTCCCATGGTGCCTGGGATATCCAGAGTCTAATGCAGGCACCATCTCTTAGCCAGTAACTGTGCCTGACTGCTCTTGGTGTGGATGGGTCGGCAGAATGCTAATAGGGCGTTGAACCACACAAGTTGTATGCATCCGGAGGGCCACCCGCGAGCCGTTGACCCCTGTTCAACGCCACAATGGATACGGTGGACTCGTAGAAGCTGATTTCGGGCTCCCATTGCGTGGCGCACTTTGACTGCGAGCGGGCCCTTTCAAAAGAAGAGAAAGGCCAAGCTAAGAAAGAAAAAAATAGAACAGTCGATGAACGGTGCTAGCAGGGCAGGTCGCCGAAGCTGGCCTGGAGCTGGCGCAGTTCGAAACAACAAGCGTCCATTTTCAGCCACCTTGGTATAAGCCAGATTAGTTCAAGAGCATTTTGAAGAGACGCAGGACGAGTCGTATGGAAACGGCAGCGTTGTTGGGGGTTACAGCTGCCGCTGTGCCCTTCCCCTCATCCCGTGATCCATGTGCGCAGGGTTGCATCAAACGCCCTCACTGGAAGTATAATCAGCGCCAACCCATCGTCAGAGTGAGCCGTCCTGGCACTCCAATGGAAGCCAGAATTCGTATCCAGCTGCCGACATGCAGCGTCTCAGGGCCTGTAAGCAAGGCACAGAAAAAAAGGTGGTGGGGAGCCAGGGACATCCGGCCACACTGTGCGCTCGTTCCTGGCCAGGAACAAAAAATCAGAGCCCGGTCTAGTAAAAACTAGTATAAGTATGGAGTAGTGTCTGCTGCTACTCGTAGTCTGTTGCTGCTAGCATCGTATAGCGGGAGGGCTATTCGGACACGCAACGAAATCGACTATTAAGGCTTCGGGGTTCGCTAATCGTAGTCTCGCACAAATGATATTCTTCGTTGGACTGCCTTTGCGCCCTTCTCGGCCCCAGGCCGCCAGCAACGAGAGAAACTGCCTCGCTCGCGCGCTTACCCCTCAACAGCCTCAGGTCTCAAAGATTGCAATTGGCTGGATGATTGCCCAGCGACTTGGGAAACCATCGTTTTTAGCTGCATAACGGCCGGAACCCGGCTCCGCAACCCAATTGGCCGGTGCCTGGCAAGATCCATGTGGTCTGCCCTGACAGGCCGGACCGGTGGGTGGATCGTGGGATTTTGCCTGTTGTGGCCGCTCACTCCGTTGCCTCCGAATAAAAAGCCCGCAGAAAGTTGCTGGCTGTGCTTCGTGAGATTCGACGCAGTCAAGCAGTGTACAAACTAGCTGGTTGCTAGTGACCTTGGTAGCGGGCCTTTTGCGAGAATGCGAGGAATCGAAAGAATTAAAGGTGATTGTATCGCGGTGTTCAGTCCACCATTAATCAAGTTGGATCTCAACAATGCTTGTCCCCTGCGCAGATAGCCCGCGGCTAGCTCACGGAATCGGGCACTATCGTGTGAAATGATTTCTCCCCGCGGTAGAGATCTGAGCTTGTTGTCTGTGTCCAATATTTGCCTCGTGCCGTGCAGGGGATCCTTCACTGGGGTCTAGATGGCCAACGATCGGGCTCCAAGAACAAGCCCAATCCTTGTTCTTTTCTTTTCTTTGTTTTTCTCGGGCATCGGGATACTGCACAGTATGACCATCGCTTGCAAACCTGAATCATGAGCGGCGAGACGAGGTGGGACTTGAAAAATCTTGAGAGCTCCATCACCTGCAGGTAGACCAAGTAACTGCAGTGGAGGAATTCCATGTGAATTCTCCAGTATTAGCTCTCCTCACGCGGGTCCTTTTCCACGATCGTCGGCTCTGGTATCCGTTGCAAAAGAACCTTACAGAGGGCTTGGTGACAGTCCGTGTAATTGGCACGGTTTTGCTTCCTTTTGGCCATGATACAACGAGCAATAGCCAAATACAGAGATTGTGCTTCTTGCAACAATGTAAGCCATGCAAAAGCGAATTTAGTCGCTGTCAATAAGAGCATGCTGTTAGGTAACGCGCCCTTTAGCTGCAAAGCTGATTCGACAGGTTCATAATATGTTTGGCTTATGCAGCCACTTCAAAAGTCCGATGGCCGGCTACTCGGAAGAGAATCAACCGCACCGTGTCGTAGGATTTGGGCGCCCGACATACGACTTGGGGGCTGATCGCTACCCCGATTGCCGTGCTTTGCGTGCCTGAGGCTTGGTCTAGAGCGGCATCTTGGCAACAATGAAACTTGGCAGTTGGACGAAATGGCCTCGGCCGGCTATGAGATAGCGTGGCAGATGATCAATGGCTCTTGAACAATTCTTGGGTGCCCCATTGCATGTCAGAAACTGACGATGCGTGAAGCAATGACGACGACATTTGCACAGCCCAGAGTTTCTCTGGACGATTTCTAGAGTTTCTCCTTCTAGATATCACGACTAACATTCAACCTCCACTTGGAGCAGGAAGACTGACGCAGCTGTTCTGTGGCCAAAGGTGCGTTGGCAATTGCCCGATACAGTAAACCGTGAGCCTGGCTTTTGTTAGTGTCCTGAGCTTGACTCTTGTTAGGCGGCTCGGGTCAAGTCTTACGTTTCCCCAAGAACTAATCATAGCTAGACAAAACGGAGAACTTGCTCTGTTTGGAAGAAACCGCCAGGTAGAACAGAAAATTTTGTTCTAGGCTATTCGGAAAATCCGCACAGTGGCAAGTTTGGACGTTCATGGACCGTCTTGCAAAAGCCGAAGTTTTGCCCAGGCAGACGTGAAGCTGCATAGGCATGTAGGCTTAATAGAGGATAGAAAGAACACTAGTGGCAATTGAGGCCTGAAACAATAGACCAGGAACCAAGGATTGATGCCTCGAAGACTTGAAAGCAGGTGGACAAAATCGAAGGCCAGGCTGCATATAAGAGTGTGATATGGCGATATGTTTGCTGCAATGTAGCTAGTTGCGCAGCACACCCGTCCAAACCGGTGAGTCGACACAATTGCACACGTGTTCGTGCATGTTTGAGCACCAATCGGAGAAACATGTTATAATCTGGTGTGTGTGACACGGGATGTTAGGTTGCATGTTTATACGAGGAACGCCTTGTTTGTTCCTCTGTGGGTGGGCAGGTATCGAGATCAGTCTTTGAGAAAAAGAAAAAACTCGGGCTTTTTTGCTCTCCCTACTTCTTTTTCGGAATAGAAATCAGCAATCAAAATTCGCAAAACCGTGTCAATTGCTGCTATTCAAAATCTATCCATCTTCTGATGAAGCCCAAGTAGCTTGTACGTTGTGCGAACTCAGCACGTTCACTCGATGCCGCCGTTGCCCTCTCATTCGGAAGATGCGGGCCGGGCCAGGTCAATCGAATGTTTGCTGAGAAGGACTGCTGAGAGAGAACACCATTACGGCGGTGGCGCGAAGCACTGAAGCTGCTTTCCAGCAGTTTGTGGAGAAGTGGCTGGTTTATCTGCCGATGGAATAGAGGTGAAGTCGCTCAAGCACGTAGCTCCAAAAACAAGGCTCGTATCTATCGTAGCTACCTAGCTACAGATAGCACTGTACACCATCGCTGCATGAAGCAGTAGCGCACAGTGCCAAAATTTCCACAAGCTCAGCTTAGCTCTTGTGACACCTCAGGAGCTATCCTTCTTTCCTTCTTTCCTTCTCTCTCTCTCTCTTTTCAGCATCTTGTATTCATCAAAGCTTCATGCTTGCATGCGTCCTCGTATCGGCTTTCTATGCGAATTTTCACGTGCAGAAATGATGTGAAATCTTCCCCGA
The DNA here is from genome assembly GCA_030708095.1 of Trichoderma sp. CBMAI-0020. Lineage (NCBI taxonomy): Eukaryota > Fungi > Ascomycota > Sordariomycetes > Hypocreales > Hypocreaceae > Trichoderma > Trichoderma sp. CBMAI-0020. Next base: position 918,660 of record JAJNCI010000007.1, read on the forward strand.
ACCTCTGCTCCATCTAGACCTAGTCCATATCAAGCATCGACCAACGATTAGAGTTGTATCTATGCATGCACCACACCTCTGGCCAAGGCCAATCACTTACATGGAAGCAGGCCAAAGACGAAATTCCACCTATCGTATTACCTAACTTGATAGAAATTGAGTTTTCTTGCCATCGACATGGCTCCAGCGTCGCTTTCGGCGTGCCGGAAGCTGGTTGGCTGCATCGAGCGCCATCCACATTCCAGTCAGACCTTTACCTGGAAGCCGAAATCATCACGATTAGGCAGATTGACAGGAAGCTCCGCAGCTGCTGTCAGTGCAGATGGATTAGTGTAGCAAAGGGGCAAATCAATTGCAGTATTCCGATCGCGTTCAATTGATTCTGTAGTTACGATAATGCGTGTGGACGGCAGAAAGGCGAGCCCATACTGTACGTTGGATGCAAGTCGCGTCGACCAACTTCGGCAACGACCATCTATACGAAGGCCCAGCGCCGCACTCGTACCCAGATTCGGTTTTTCCTATTCCGAACTTCGCAGATTGGGCCTTTTTTGGGCAGCTTGTTTTTGGAATTTACTTGAGACGGATACACGGCAGACGCTATGCAGCTGTGTTGCGGCGGACACCCAAAACTTTCAAACTCTCCCCTCATTGCTGCCACCGGAGTAGGAGAATTACATCATGCACTGCAGCCGAAATCACTACTTCAGCGCCGGATATTCTCGTGTTTTCTTGCTTTAGGCAAATCCATCGGTTCTTTTGCTCCTTCTCCCTCATACTGCTATCCCCGTCTGCAGGCTCGGTGCGATTCCGCATTCACTGGCTGCTGTTTTAGCCAAACGGCAAACGAAGCATCGCAAAGGCAGGGACAAACTCTGCTAATGGAGCACATCCAATTAAATACCCAGGGACTTGTTCATCCTTCTGGCTCCATACCAGCTGAAAGAAAATACGATATTTCTTCTTTCACAGGCTTACTGGGCTAGTTCCTAGCTAGATGGAGCACAAACTTTGTGTCCGTTCCCATTCAAGCCAGTAGAGAGCAGCGTTGGCCGCCACCTGCCAATCAAGCTTGAACTAATCCCATCAATTTCCGTATTCACAAGCTTCTTGACGGTTTCGTGACATCAGGCCGGTAGCGGCCTTGTTTATTCTGTAAGTCTATAATCAAGCCCCGAGCCGCCGTGTGATGCTCCACCAGGCGAGGGAAGGACCGCAGATCCCAAGATACACTAACAGATGGAGAATCAAAGGATATACCCCAGGAACATGTATCCCTGTCTGCTGCTTTCAGTACCTTACCCACTCTCATCTCAATAGCTGTGTACGCCGATCTGCTGTAACCACTCTTGTTGGTTATTCCAACCATCCTATCACCATCCTCGTCCTTGCAAACTCCCACTCATGTAGTCTTCGGTGGCGCCATCCGGCCATAGATGGAACTCACAAGCTTTTCTCTCCATATCCGGTGAGGCTACTTCGAATCCAATAGATGGCTTCATGAAGCTTCTCCTGATGCAGCATGGCACAGCATCTGGATGCATGGTCTGAACGCATCCATTCCCCTGCCATGGACCCGCTCCCTCTCGACTACAAAGAGGCGATGTGATCCCATGATCTCAGCCTTCTTTTTTCTCCTCTCTCCATCACACTCACACTCGTTCGATACAGTCTTTCAAGCACTAGCTCAAAAGCTTTTCCAACTTTGGGTCCCCTTGTCCTTCGCTGATACCGCAAAGATGCGTTTCGTTCAAATCGTGGCGTCCGCTGCGGCGCTTGCCACCACAGTTGTTGCTGGCGGTGGTGGTGAATACGACAACAAGAGGCCTGAGTATGAGCCCAAGCATGAGGAGCACGGATACGAGCCTCCCAAGTATGAGCCTCCCAAGTATGAGCCTCCCAAATATGAGCCTCCCAAGTATGAGCCTCCCAAGTATGAGCCTCCCAAATACGAGCCTCCCAAGCCCCAGCCTCCGGTGTACGAGCCTCCCAAGAACATCACCAAGTACACCACGGTCATTACTACTGACTATACGACGTTCTGTCCTGTAAGTTGCCAATCTAGAGTTGCTCTCACCGGAAGTCTAGTAGCTAACTTTGCAAAAGACCCCGACTGTTATCCCCATTAACAGCATTACTTACACGGTCACCGAGCCAACCACCCTGACCATCACCAGTAAGGCTCTCTATATGCTGTTCTTCAGCTTATAAGTATCGACGACTAATGACTTGCAACAGACTGTCCTTGCACTTTCACTCACCCAGTTCCGCCGCCGCCGCCGCCTCCTCCTCCACCACCCCCTCCTCCACCACACGTGAACACCACACGACTGCCTCCTCCTCCTCCTCCTCCTCCTGTTACCACGGAGGTTCCTCCTCCTCCTCCTCCTCCTCCTGTTACTACTGAGGTTCCTCCTCCCCCGCCGCCTCCTCCTGTCACCTCTGTGGTTCCTCCCCCCGAGACTTCCGTGGTTCCTCCTCCTCCTCCTCCCCCTCCTGTTACTTCGGAGATTCCTCCTCCGCCACCACCTCCTCCTGTCACTTCCGAGGCTCCACCTCCTCCTCCGGAAACCGTGGTCCCACCTCCCGAGACCGTGGTCCCACCCCCGGAGAGCTCTGAGGCACCACCGCCGCCTCCTCCCCCGGCGAGCACTGAGGCTCCTCCGCCACCTCCGGCCACCGGCACCACTCCTCCGCTCATCCCCACCGCTGCTGCCGACAAGACCAACGCTGGTATTGGCGCTCTCGTCCTCGCTGGTCTTGCCGCTTTCGCTCTCTAAATGCAGAGCTTATCATCAGGGGAAACCAAATCTGGCTACTGACAGGGGAAGAGGGGAGGCTTGGTCATATCCCACTATGGGACAGTTCTCAATTTTTAATTAATTTGATTTTTGGAGATCTAATATTCTTGACACTCCTTCATATCACGGAAGAGAGACTATTTTATAACAGAGAACTGGAGGCGGGTTAATCGCGGTTGCAGCTGTGGAATTGCTTGGTTTAGACAAGAAGTATTGTTTGAATGAAAAAAAAAAAAAAAAAAAAGTTACACACTCCTTAAACGTGACCATCTAGACTCCACGATAGTTTCAATTTTATGCTAATGATGGTTTCATCGAATACTTATATGTATCAAAATCGTGAAAAAAAAAAGGGGGGGGAGGGGGGCCTGTCAGCCATGCTTACACCTCCGAGTCATTACAAGAATAAGGAAAGTAAAGTAAAGTAAACTATATGGTCCATCATGAGAGACATCATAATCGCAATCGGCGCTGTCTAGACTTTTCCGGCATCCGCTGCTAGCTTGCAGATGCCAACATGCCAGAAGCCTCAAGCCTCGACCTCACCTCCCGCACAAGCGCCTTGGCCTCTTCCACCTCGACTCCATCCTGGCACAGCTCGGCGGCGAGCTGGTTCGCCGTGGCATAGTCCGCAGTGCGCATGGCAAACTTGGCCAGCCACATGCGCGCCTTGCTGGTCGCGGCCGTGACGCCGGTACCCTCGGCATTCCCCTCTGCGTGGTTGTCGTCTCGCTCGTGGTAGCCTTCCGAGCCACCTGGCGAATCGTTATGAATCCGCACAGACTCGCTCAAGTTCCCAGCGGCTGCTGGACCTCCGTCCTCTTGAGCCACGCAGAGCTCCATATAAGCTTTCGCCTCCTCTTCTTCCCCTAGCTGGTCGTACATGGTAGCGATTTGCAAGAGTATCTCCGGGTCCATTTGGCCGGTGGCGCCACGAGCTCCAAGCAGATCCCCGCCGCTTCCAAAGCTGCTGCCCACGTCATAGTACGCATCGGCGAGCAGAGCACGTTTGAGGGCCTTGATGCCATCACGCTCTCGGCCCATTTTCTGGAGGCACGATCCAACCGCCATCCACATTTTGCCATCCCATGGTCGGAGGCCTGCGGCCTTTTTGTAGTACCACAGCGAGTACGTATGCATTTCCAGCATTTCGTACGTTTGCCCAAGGCCATACCAAGCTCGATAATCACGCCGATTGACATCCACCGCTCGTCGGTATGATTCTATAGCAGCATGTGTGTTCTTCAACTCGACGTATTCGTGGCCCATCAAAGTCCATGCAGAGAGGCATGACCTATCGAGCGTCAGTGCTCGTCGGAAGTATCCCACAGCCTTCTCGTGCATGGACAGGAGCGAATAGTAATTTCCGATGACGACACAAGATTCAGGCCGAAATTTATCCACGCTCGAACACAGGTGAGCCAGAAATGCAAGCTTTGGCCGCAGATTCAGCACGTAGAGAATATTGGAATAGTGGTCCAAGGAATCAAGTCTGTGGGGGTGGAGCGATAGCAACCGGCTGAAATGCTGCTCAGCGGTCATTAAATCTTTTGCGTGGTAGGCCAACAGTGCATTGCATGTGAGGAGAAATGATGAGGTCGGGAAGATGGAGAGGAGTTGATCGAGAGAATTTGCAAGGCCTGCAGACTGCTGGTACAGCTCAAGCGATGTGTGGAGGTGGAACATGTAAGAAACGATATTTTGAGGGCAATGCCGAGATATTCGATTCAGCTAAAGGATTGTATGTCAGTCACTGCCGTCAAGTTACTCGCGTTACTTTTCCATCAACTTACGTCTTCCACTCGTGATATCAGAGACGTCATCTCAAGCCAGCAGCCCCAGTTCATGGGGTATTTGTGAACACTGCGTATAAGAAACTCGAGGGCTTTCTCGTCGTTCTTTTCTTTGGCGAGCACCATGCCGTATCTTCGGTCAATAAGGGTTAGCATGAGCAATGTTACTCTCACAGCGGCGCAATACAATGAACTGGGTGTCAACGTACAAATATTCCAGCCAGCCCTGGCTTCCGACAACTTCGTCATCGTCCGTCGTCCTCTCCTCAAACCAAGCAGCCAAAAACCTCCCAACGGTTAGAAGCTGCTTGTTGACCACGGTGCCAAGGTCCTGAGGGCCCATAACCATCTCCGACTCTTCATTCTTGCGCTTCTCGCCAGACATGAATTTGGCATACAGCGCCAAGAAGAGGCTCTTCTGGCTGAGCTTGGGCAGAGGCACCGCGCTCAGGCTGGGCTCATCCGTCGCCCTCAACTTGCCCTTGCCTTTGGGCGTCGCCAGGGGCTTCTTCTCGAGGCGTGAGTCGAGAACGGTGGACAGCAACGAGTCCGGCAGGAAGACGGCCGCACAGCGGTCATATTCCTTGCAGTCGAACAGCGACTTGGCGAGGAGGTACCTGCTCAGCTCCTTGGCCTCCAGGGCAGCCTCGCCAGCATCTTGATTTGGCGCAAAGATTGGGGAGGTGTGTTTGCCGAGCTCGGCGTCATCAGCCTCTTCTTCCCCAGCCGCCGGCTCTGGAACCGCATTGAGGAGCTCGGCTGCCCTTGAAAGTAAGATTATCAGCTTTATGCCTGCTTCACACGTGGTAAAATTGCAAACGAGACGCCAAGGAATACGCAAGAGTAGAGGCTAACCATTTTGCCGACTGATACAGGCATCGCTCGGAGCATTTCACCACCGCATCTTGCAGCGCGATCCTGAGCTGGGCTACCTCGTGGGAGCTGAGCGGCATGGCGGGGGCACGAAAGTAAACAAGGCAGAATAAATTAAACAAATTAGAAAAAGCCACGAGGCAATGGGCCGCGATAGCCGTTCAACGTGGGAGCAACGCAAGGCACGCAAGGCTCAGCCCCGGCCTTCAGGCAGCTATGCGCGATCCCTGCTCTCTGTCGGTCGGTGTCATATATCAGATAGCAGCCGTGTACGGCATCTGCACTCTGCACGCTGGATCAGGCCTGCGGGCATGAAATTGGCTGGGCTTGTCTGTGAGCTGTGGCGTCTGCGATAAAGACCGGACGTGGCCAAATCCGAGTACGTTGTATCAAAAGCGTACTCGTATTAGACGCCAGGGAGAGGCATAAAGTACACAGTGCCTGAGATAGCGAAAGGTGAAGCCTGGCCGGTGCAAAGATACAGTGCGCATAATGGTTCATTTAGCGACTCATCACACGGCGTACCGTCGCTGTCTCAGCCGCTGCTACAGGCCTCCACACCCCGATTCGCGGCCCCTAGCGACGTGATCCAAGCGCTGATTTTCAGGTACCGCCCAGCGCACCACCGCTGATGCCACCATACTGGGCACAGAGCGTGTTCAGCAAGGGCCTTGGCCTGGGCGACTCGATTCGATGCCCTGCAGCTGGCGCCAATTTCCACTGCGGCCCCAGATACAGTAGCACCGCATGGCCGTACATGCACGCTCTTCTGTTTTCTGTGCTGCTGCCGCTCACCGCCCCCCCACAAAAGGCTAAGGGCCCTGAGGGGTCCCCCGTCAGTTTCCGTCATTTGGCAATTTTTTCCATCTGGGAGCTGGACTGGCTCTCGTGGAAGCCAATGGAGGGGCGCCGTCTCTCCTTCTCCAAATTCGTATAACCGAACCAACAACACTTTTTTTCCCCCAGTGCAGGCGGTACTATAATATTTGCCCTCTTCTCTCCTCTTCCCGCCACTCTGATTCTTATAGTCACCGTGGCAGCGAGGTGTTTTTAATTTCTGCTTCTTCTCCTTCCTTTTCTTATACGAGTATACGTGATACCCATTACACCTTTACCATCTTCCCTCCTTCTAATCCCCCACTTCGCCCACCATGGCTCAAAAGACCACCCTCAAGGAGTTCGAATCCGTCTGGCCCAAGCTGGAGGAAGCTCTCCTCGACCATGCGAAGACCTACAAGCTGCCTGCCGCCGAGCTGGCCTGGCTCAAGAGGGTACGACTGCTCTCTCAATCTATCCCAATGCAATTGGCGCAAAATATGGCTGACTTTGTTTTCCTTCCATTCTCTAGAACCTCGAGGTCAACCCCCTCGGCGGAAAATGCAACCGGGGCATGTCTGTCCCCGACTCGGTCTCCATCATCCTGGGCCGACCTCTGACTGAGGAAGAATACTTCAAGGCCGCCACGCTGGGCTGGATGACGGAGCTCCTCCAGGCCTTCTTCCTCGTCTCCGACGACATCATGGACAGCAGCATCACGCGCCGCGGCCAGCCCTGCTGGTACCGCCAGGAGGGCGTCGGCATGATTGCCATCAACGACTCCTTCCTGCTCGAGGCCGGCATCTACATCATCCTCAAGAAGTACTTCCGCGACCACCCCCGCTACATCGAGCTCGTCGAGCTGTTCCACGAGAGCTCTTTCCAGACCGAGCTCGGCCAGCTCTGCGACCTGCTCACCGCGCCCGAGGACGTCGTCAACCTCGACAACTTCTCCATGGAAAAGTACAGCTTCATCGTCATCCACAAGACCGCCTACTACTCCTTCTATCTCCCCATCGCCCTGGCGCTCTACATGCTGGACATTGCCTCCCCCGAGAACCTGCAGACCGCAAAGGACATCCTCATCCCCCTCGGCGAGTACTTCCAGATCCAGGACGACTACCTCGACAACTTTGGTCTGCCCGAGCACATTGGCAAGATCGGCACCGACATCAAGGACAACAAGTGCTCTTGGTTGGTCAACCAGGCCCTGCAGCTTGCCACTCCTGAGCAGCGCAAGATCCTTGAGGAGAACTACGGCCAAAAGGATGACGCCAAGGAACAGGTCATCAAGAAGCTTTACGACGACATGAAGCTGAAGGAGAGATACCAGGCATTCGAGGAGAAGCGTGCCGGTGAGCTCAAGGAGCTGATCAACAAGATTGACGAGAGCCAGGGCCTCAAGAAGCAGGTGTTTGAGGTGTTCCTGAGCAAGATCTACAAGCGAAGCAAATAGATAGTTTTTTGTTATCCTCTTTCTTTCTTTAATGTATCGGATCTAGAAATGAGGCAAAGCCAGTTAGAAAAGGCGATTTTATAGCATATACAAGGCATCATGTGAAAGCCGACGAAATAAACAGACTAATACATACTTACCTATTCAAGACGGATGTGAACGACAGAATACAATGATTTAGTATTGTGTATAACTATGATTTTTTCTTCCACGATTTCTTTCCCCATACGCACATTTTAATGCCAAAAGTCCCGAAATGCTGAATGCGACTATTAAAAAAAGGTCTCAATCCAATACCGCCAAGTTTCCCATAATGTATGCCCCTGTATGACTTACAAGCCCTCCCGGCTACAACTCGCCCTGATCAAATTATAACACAAAAGAAAAAGAGGGCCATTTCCTTATGGCCAAGATGTGGTATTCAAAACAAGAACACAAAGGGAATACAAAAAAAAAAAAAAAAAAGCTCAAATAATAAAAATACTTTTACTTCTGGGCCAGGGGTATCATGATAAAGAAAGAATTCACTATCATGTGCTTCCATGCGTATGGAATGCGTGTAAATTATCGAGCGTGGTTCACCAACGGCCCTGGCCGGCGCTCTTGGGGCCTCTCCCGGGGTCGCTCTCTAGGACGCTCTTGACGTTCCTGACGATCTTGAAGCAAAGGACCAGGTCGACGGTGATCACGGCCGTGAGCTGCAGCATCGCGAGGGGATGGAGGAGGCATTCGACCAGGTCGTGGGCCGGGCCCTCGGTGTTGCATAGCTGCAGAAGAGAGATCCTCAGGACCAGGATAACGCCGGGGGCCGCCGTGGGGGCCGCTATGAGGAAGGCCGTTAGGAGGGCCGTTAGGAGGGCCGTTAGGAGGGCCATTAGGAGGGCCACCGTTAGCACTCGATATTGAACGGCTACGGTTGCGCGCACCCGGCGGCGGCAGAGGGCCTCCAGAAAGAGGTGGCCCGTGTCTTCCTCCCGGTGATGGGGGAGGCCCCTGCGGTCCCGGCTGTCCGGATGTTGCAAACTTGACGAGCGGCGAGCCTGGCGGAGGGCGCAGGCCATGTCCTTGCCTAGGCCCGGGGCCTTGCCGGAAGCCCTCTCGGACGCTTTCACGACGACCATCACGGGTGCGTGGCTGCTCTTGTATATTACCGCCAAAGTTCAACAGTGGCGCCGGCCCCTTCCTGTGCTCAGGTTGAGCTGGAGTCTCCACCGTCTCGGTTCGTCGTAGAGATATCGAGGTGCTCCTGTTGCGCGCGGTATGCTCGGCGGCGGACGGGAACCAGGACGCAGATACCTTGGGCTGCTCAGGTGATTTGGGTGATGACAGACCAATACTATTCAGCAAAGACGGGCCTTCTGTAAAGGGGCTCGTGACCTCACTCGCCGCCGATTCTTCCTTGCGTTTTTCATACGCTTCCCCAAGTAAGCCTGTGGGTGAGAATTCCTGTGTGGTTTTGACGCTGGGGGTGACAGAGGCTCCAGATGCTTTCCTTCCTCTTCTAGACATGGTTTTGTTAAGCTGGGCCTCGAGGGCCAGCTTCCTGGTAGACTCTTCAATAGCCTTGGTGAAATCGCTGTCATCTATGAATGACCCAGTTGTAATGGTTAAGCCGGTTGCAGAGACTTGGGGGGATATTTCGCTGATAAGGGGCATCCTGACTGTGTCGGCTCTGTTGAGGCCCAAATTAAGGGGCGCTGGCTTCTCAACTTCGCGCGAATGCGTGATCTTATTGACAATGTACCAACTCCGCCAAGCATGCACCTGATCAAAGAATCTCTGGGCTACCGCAGCATCGTCGGTACAGAAGAAGTGAACAAAGTTCTCGCCATTGGGGAACACCACGGTCTTCTGCTGGCTCTTGATGGCGAAGCATAGCTTTTTGGGAGGCTTTAGGTTCCGCTTCGCTTCACTCGCCTTGGGCTTGTAAATGTCGAAGTCTGACAGATGGCACAAAGATGTGCTATCTTTATCCGAGATTGATGTATCAGGGCGCTTAGAAGCATATATTTGGCCAGTACTGAGCAGAGTGACGAAGCGCTTATTCCACTTGCCTGGGCGAGAGGAATGGTAGAGCTGGATAGAAAAGCCTGGCGCAGGGTCATCTGTCAGCGGCACAGATTCGAGCTCAAGATTCTCATCGCCGTCCGACGCATCTGATGGTATCACGAGAAGTGAATTATCTTGGTCACGGTCCCAAGAATTCAGCGTGTCCCGTACATGCTCGTATCGTCGCATGCGCCGCTCTAATCCAAGGGTGTCGTAGCACTCCACGACAACGCTGGTTTCAACATCAACATCGTGCCTTGTCTGCGCAGCGGTTGCAATGAGAATATCAACAGCCGACGTCTGGGCGGTTACATCCAGACTAATGGTGGACGAAAGGCATCGAACGGTAACACGCTGCAAAGGGAGGGAAAGAGGGGTCAGCACATATTAGCCGGACGTGGTCACACATGTCGATCCAGCAGGCACTCACTCGTTCACCGCCATTGATGGCAGAGATGGGCGCGTCGCCCTCGGGATGTGGTTTAATGAAGCTCATCCTTTGTGAGGAATGCAGCAGAGGCGAGTCGTCGAGGCTGCTCCGTCGGCTGCAGCTTGGTGTAGGCGTAAAGACGCCCGGTGTAAAGACAGTCGGCGCAACAGTGCTGGGCGTTCCAGGCGGCAAGGGAGTCAGCGGCGGCTGAATCAGATTAGAGCTGCTCGGTTTCCTGCTTCTCGAGAACAAGCTGAGCTTCTCCAACACTCGCTTGGGCTTCCCCGAGGACGGTGTGGCTGGTTGCGCTTGAAGGCGTGCGAGGTCAAACTTTCTCTGCTCATCAATGACCTGGTCCCGCTCGGCCTCGAGTCGCGCAACGTCGTCTGCACAGCGAGCGGCCTCGTCTTCGGTGCAGTTTTGCAGGGCCTCTGCCTTTTTGCGATGCGCCTCTTCAATCTCGGCCTCCAATTGCGTGGCGAGCTCGTCAATCTCGCGCTCGGTTCTGCTGATGCTGCTGATGCTCCTGCTCAACGGCGAGCCAAAGGGCGATCCGGATTCTGAGTAAAAAGACCTGGCCGAGGGCGATGGTGGTGGCTTCAGTTCGCTGCCAAAGAATCTCCTTTCCAGAAGCGACGGGCTGGAGTCGGTTTTGGGGTTTGCGCTGAGCACGAAGTTGGGGATGGGCGGCACGTCCGAGGCTTGTGAGAGTGAAATTGACGCAGGAGGGTTGCGGGCCCCTGCGAAGCTCTGGGAGCTGTCCGAGCTCTGGGGATCTGGATCGCGGAATAGGTTGAAACGAGACGAAACGCTCTTCCCTCGAAAGGTGCGGTTGCGAGGCGTCTTTGGTGGGGGCTGTTCGGGAGGCGCCTGTGGCGGCGCCTGGAGGGGCCCTGCAGCTGCATCTTCCGCAGCAGCCATAGTTGCTGTAGCCGCGCCTGGGGCCGCTGTCAGAATAGGCTTTACAGCGGATCCGGCCGTCAGGCGATCGACAGCCACAGCGGCAGATTGCCTGATGCTGCTTGGAATTGTGTAAGCCGGTAATCAAGCTGTCACGCAGCAGAGAGATTAAGGCGCTTGGACAGGGGCTCTATCGTAAGCGAAGAAGAGGAAGATGAAGCAGAGAAGGAAGCAGACAGAAAGTCCCTGACTTTTCTTTTCTTCTCTTCTCGCTTTTTCCTTTTCTTCAATGCCTTTTCTTCCCTCTCTGCCTCTTTCCTTCTTCAGCCTCAGCGTAGGAGACAAGGCGTGCAAACGGTCGTATCGCTTTGGGCAGAATGGCAAATAAACCTTAGTTCAAGCAGTTCTCTTGGTAACCGATCTCGCAGCTGACATACCAGAGTCAAAAATAAGTCTCGAAGAAAGAGCGATCAGCGTTGTCGTCTCTCCAGCCACGCCACTTGTATTAGTTACCTGGCCTCAAGGGAATGGACAGTTCTCAGAAAGCTATTCACTTGCAGGAGCAATAGCTATCCAGAAAAAACAAGTCAGGAGGGGATGGCGAGAGGAAATATGTTGAAAAAGGGAGAGAACGATTGAGGAGAGAACGTCCTTCTAGAAATCGAAACCGCATGCGCAATCTCTCGCAGCAAGCGACCCATTCAGGAGAGATAGAGTCGTCCAGCAAAGCCTCGATGCCCATGATGCAGGTCATATCGCCAAAATGCCATCCACACTCGACGGCCGTCGACTCCAACCCTCCACCGTCGGCCGCGTATTGATTTCCGCTGCATGTCGCTGCATGTCTTAAAATAAGTGCTCGCTTGCAACAGGCATTGCCGGTTTAATGCGCGTCGTTGCTGTATCCGAGCGCCGGCAAAGGGGGTGTTCGCCTGATGCGGGTCCAATTTGGCCAGCAACTGGTTGGATACGGAGTTGACTCAGTGCTTGAGCATACGGCTTGGCTCTTGAGAAATACTACTGCCGTGTAATTTCAGCCTAGCAAAGAGCCTCATGTAAGGGAGACTGTTGGATAGACAAGAGGGTGCGCTAAATGCTGTCTGGTGACAAATATCAGTACATAGAGTCTGTCCACAGCGAGCATCTCCCAATTTCTGCCCTTGGATCTGCGCCCACGTACCTGGCAGAAGTGCATTTGGGTCCTTCCAAATCGCTTCAGTGCGCAGCCCCAATGGCTCTGTAGCAACAATTACTCCCGATGGCTTTTTTTAGATCCAAGAATCTCCCTTTGCGGGTCATCGAGAAGTTGAAAATATTCTCATGTCGCCTTTGAAGCGGATCCCCCGCGAACCACCGTTCGGTGAGCCTAGGCCATTTTTGTAGGCCGGGGTAAGATATAACTTTCTCCTGCTTGCCTCCAACTCCGCATATATGACAGGTATTGTGGACACGAAATGTATAGACAGTGTATGGTATGCACCAGCTTTCACAAATACGAGCAAACAGCAACATGGAGCACGTGCGTCGTACACAGCATCTGATGCATCGAACCTCCGCCCATGGGAGCAACACCTTTATATTGTGCGAGATACCTTGTATGGCAATATCAGCAGAGTAGATTGCTGCCTGCAATGCAGTTACCAACGTTCCAAGTCCATGCGTGAACTCGCATAGAAGAATGCAGCAAGCGCCCAGTAGTCGACATGGCAAAAGGCATCCGGTGAACAGCTACTTGCGGAACGCCCGAACCTCGCGACGCCACCAGCTGACGAAGTCGCATGTTGAAACATCGATGCCGAGATTTTTCAACTCTCTGGTGCTTAGGTGGCAGTCATATGGTCGCTGCACGCTGGCGTTGGGGTCGTTTCCCTCAGTGTTGGGCTCGATATTGGCGATAGACAAGCCCATGATGTCACCAAATGTTTGACAGATCTCATACTTTGTCATTCTGTCTTCGCTCGAGAACTGGAGTATCCGGGGCAGGTTTTTACGATCTCCAGACTCAAGATATTTGACCGCCACGTCTATATATTGGCACAAGCCAATTAGCATCAAACTCACTTAAGTTTTAGAGATGGATAAGGCTATGGAGCTTGTGCAACCCTTGGAGAAACAAAGTGAGACAGAAACTTACCATGACAGATTCTTCCAATGTCTTCTGTGTTAGTCGGGTAACGTAAGGCCCAGTGGTCCATCTTAATCTTTGTCCCCTCTGTCTGAGCCTTCCATACGCTATCCATAAGCACGTTGACGGCGCTTTCCGATGGTGTTTCTGCGTGGCCGTAGAGGACTGGGACTCGAAGCACAATTCCAAGGCCCTCTTTTCCGGCCTTGGCGTATTCTTCCAACACAGCCTTCTCACCATCGAGTTTAGTCTGGCCATAGAGATTGGTAGGACCTGGGGTAGCATCAGCCTCATAAGGGGCATCGCCTGGCCGCCCAGGAAAGACATAGTCGGTGGAGATGTAAATCATCAAAATATCCCGAGCAGCAGTGACACTAGCGAGGAGCTTGCTAGCCGCGATGTTGAGAGCCCTGGCTCCCTCTGGATCTTTATCCACCTTGTCTGGGAACCGCTGGGCCGCACCTAAGGAGAATAAAGACATCAGCAAAGCCGTTACTCAGCGTGGAGGGGGGTTGTCTCAGCCCATACAGTGAACCACCACTTGGGGTCTGTTCCTCACTCGGAGATTTATTAGCATGGATATCGCCAGGTCGGTTATACGACGCCGCCAAATGAAGCTGTAGTAATACGTACCGTGTCTCGTCCAGTGTTTTAGCGACATCCTCTGCGCTCTCCAGGTCGACTTTGAGGATGTCAACGCCGTCTGCCCGTGAGTAGCCCGTTCCTTTGACTGCCCAGCCGCTGTGTAGGAGTCTAAAGGCAGAGACCACTTCTCTTCCCAACAATCCGGTGGCACCGGTGACGACTACTGTTCGCTCCGCCATTGCGTGCAGTATAAGCAGCTTAGGCTCGCTTATAGATTCCAGCTGCGAATTGTTAAAGTGGCGGTGGCAGCCGTTGAGACTTTCAAGGTGGTACGAATTGATGATCTCTTCTCGCTTCCTACGGAGGAAAAGAGAGGGGAATCCAAGTGAAAATGAGAGTGAGAATGAGAGTTGGAATGAAAGTTGCTCAAGGTTAAGATGAAATCCCTACCACGTTTCGTATTCTGAACCTTAAAAGAGGTGCTGCTGTACCTGAGCTATTCGTGGCTGGTGGAGCTCTGACGTGTGAGCGAGGGGCCGACTCCGCAGTGTTTACAGGAGACTTACCCTGCAACATGTGATGGAAAGCTCGTTAAAGTGTCTAATTAGTAGTTTGGAAATATGACGGGAAGGCTTTTCAAGTCGAGATGATAGGAGATGATAGGGTAGCTATGTTGCTTTAATCAATGGCATAGGTACCTTGTTACAATTAGCGACACAGGTAGCTTTCATCGCACAGCGTAAATGGTTCAGTTAAAAGCATATCGGATTGCAAGCAGGCACTTCATAGATATGATGTGTCGCAATTGAGCACGAATGCGCTGAGAATACACACCATTGTTACCTCAATACAAACGGCATTTATTCAATCGAGTCTCCTAATATGATTTCAAAGTAGGTAATGTCGAATTGGAGAGAACTTGGGTGGATTCTACGATGTCATTACACCAGATCGCTCTGAAACTTTAGCGGGAGTCAGCCTAAAATTGGTAGCTTACCGCCCTAGCTTATCGCTTTTTATTTTCCAGCATATCTTGGGTCTGATAGCTCACGACCTACGCAACAACTACGTCCACCTGGACATTCCACCATATATCGCATAGCCACAATGCCTCCAAAGCGCATGACAGCAAACCCTATAAAGCCGTCTCGTCACCGAGCCGGCAAAGTCACTGGCGCAGAATCCTCAGACTCAGATGTCAGCGACGCAGAGGAGCCCGTCGAGCCCGTCGCAGTGCCTCCCCCCCCGAAAGCTACCAGCGCCGGCAAAATCATCAGCAACCTAAATAAAGTCGATCTTGCTTCTCGGCGCAAAGATGCAGAGGCTGCGGAAGCGCGTCGGATTGCCGCGGAAAGGGCAGAAAGGCTAGCGGCTGAGGAAGGATTCGTTACTGAAGAAGAAGAGGAAGAAGAGGGCGAAGATGAAGAGGATGAGAGCGGATCAGAAGAGGAGGAGGAGGAGGAGGATGAGAGCAGTAGCGAAGAAGAGGCGCCCAGGAGATTAATGATGCGGCCGAAATTTATACCCAAAAGCCAACGAGGCGCGGCAAAGAGTGGCGACAAGAAAGACGAAGACGCGAGACTGCAGGCCGAAGAAGAAGCCCGGAAAAAGGCCGCCGACGAGCTCGTCGAAGAACAAATCAAGAAGGATCTAGCCGCGCGCGCCGCCGGGAAGAAGCACTGGGACGATGAGGACAACGAGGAATCAGACGTCGACACGACTGACGGACTAGACTTGGAAGCCGAAGAAGCAGCCTGGCGAGTGCGCGAGCTGAAGCGCCTCAAGCGCACGCGCCAGTCCATCGAGGAACGAGAAAAGGAACTCGCTGAAATTGAGCGGCGCCGCAACCTCACGGAGGAAGAACGCGCCGCCGAGGACGAGGCCTTTCTCGCGAAGCAAAAGGAGGAGAAGGAAGGCAAGGGCAAGATGTCGTATATGCAAAAGTACTACCACAAGGGAGCCTTTTTCCAGGAAGAAGCTGCCGCTGCGGGCCTGCTGCAGCGGGATATCATGGGAGGTCGTATACAGGACGATGTGCGCAATCGTGAGGCGCTGCCGGAGTATCTGCAAAGGCGGGACATGACCAAGCTGGGCAGGAAGGGAGCTACAAAGTACAAGGACATGCGCAGCGAGGATACTGGTGCCTGGGGATCGTTTGGAGGAGGAGATAGGAGAAGAGATGACCGGAATTTCGATGGGGATGATCGATTTCGTCCGGACGACGACCGCTTCAGATCGGATGGAGACGGAGTCAAGGGAGCAAATGCGATTCCACTTGGTGATCGCAGGGAAAGCAGGCGACAAGACGCGGACAGGGGAAGCGACGATCGACATAGGCGGGATAGGAGAGATAGGTTCGATGACAGAAGAGACCGGGGAGACAGCTACCGTCGTCGAGAATACTCACGGTCTCGATCGCCAAGGAGAGATAGAGAGCGTGATCGCGATCGTGATCGCGATGATGATAGAGACGATCATAGGAGCCGCCGGAAGAGAAGCACATCTCGTGAGAGGGATCGCTATGACAGCGATAAGAGACGCAAGATTGACGCCCGGGAGTAGGGAGATTCCGAAGCAGAAGATGCTGCACTTGGCAAAACTTATATGCGGGGCAGAATGCATTCATAACCTGATCTCATGACCACAGAAGACCATGATATAATCTATCCACCACTCCGTGTATACCCCCGTCTATTTGTATAACAAAGGATAGCTCGACCATCATACAAGGATAGTTCTACAACTGTTGAGAAACAGCAAACAGTTAAATCTCAAGACAAAAATAAATCAAAATGTGCCATTATTCTATCATCAATTGCTTTAGCCGAACATGATACCCCCCCTATTCTTTTTTTTTTGTCTTCCCTGCTCTAAATCTTCACAATCTCCACTCGTGCCCTGTCGAATACTTTGTGAGTTATCAAGCCATTTATTACTTCCCCATCTAGAGATGGAGGATAGAGCGTCATGCGGGCGTACGTTCCCGGACCACGCCTCTTTGATAATGAACCGGGGTTAATAGCCAACACACTTTCGACAACCTGTTTGGAATGGTAAGCTAGGATCACTGGAGAAAGAGATGGAAAGGAAAAAGGGTTCGAGAAAAAAGAATGACTTACCTTTGCGAAAGGGGGTAATGAACTAGGCATTAGCATCACGTCCGGCCGAACATTGACCATCTCGCCCAACTTGAGATAGCTCACATCCAACATGGCACCCGTGGCAAGCCCGTGTTCCGTCCCCGTCTTGGGCAGCCTCGACCGATCCGTTGGCGGAAACACGGGGAAGAAGTGCCGCTGCTCAACGAGGTAGCGACACAGCCGTCTCATCAAATCTCCGGCGGGAGCCCCCTTGGTGACCTCCTCGTTGCGTAGTTCGTACAGTACGTCCTGGCTAGACAGGCCGAGCACAACTTCGTTTATAGACAGGGTCATGGGATTGGAGACGATTCGCACTGACTTAGGCAAGCCGAGTTCTCGTCGTGGGATGGTATCCTGAGGCCAGGAGACGTGTTTGTTGAGGACGTCGCGGACAGAAGGGACGAGGATGACGGTGAGATGCGGGTTTGCGGAGGCGAGGCGGCTTAGCGCAGGGGCGACGAGATATTTGAAGACAGTATTCATGTTGGCGGTGTCAGGATCGTATGTAGCCTCTTCGGGCAGATCAAAGTCACCCGTCGCTATGAGCGGATGATCGATATCGAGGAACGGGCCTGTGAGGATAAGGGCATCGGCATATGTATCCGCTGCTTGGTTGCAAAGCGCCTGCAGCGGCTCGTAATCGAGGTTGTCATCGGCCGTGTATGGGCCAGCTGCGTAGATGATACTCAGCGGCGTAGGGGCTGAGTCTGAATCCATGGCGTCGGGATCGCCTTTGAGCTTCTCTCGATGAGCTTCTAGAGCGGAAGGACTGGACGCAGCACTCGGTAGAAGGGGCATGTCTAAGATTTCCTTGACAGTGAATTCGTCGCCTGTGATATTGCTGCCTCTCAGCGCAACAATCTGACCCGGAAAGAAGTTCCAACCTCGTATAGCATCCAACTTCAGTGGTACTCTCAGACCCCTCCCCATCCGTCTGGATGTCTCCAACACGATCGAGGCAGCATTGAGCTTCCCCTCGAGGGCATCGGACGCTATACGGCCCACAGCCACGACCTCAGTTGTGCTTGCAGTTGCAGCGTTGCCAAAGGCAGAATCCTCCAGATTGTGATGCTCGCGAACGAGATCAATAAAGTCGTCGATTCGGTCGTCCAAGATTTCGCTGGCCTCCGATAGTTTCATGGCAAGTGGTTTATACCCCGTCTTCTTCTGGTCAGAAGCAGCCGTAAGCTTGATTCTCGGTTCGGGGAACGGCGCAATCGGTGCTTCGGCTGGTGGGAGCTCGTCGTTTAAGATTTCGATAACCTCGCCCGGGTTCTGTCGATCCGCAAAGGACGTAGCTCTAAGCACCAGAGGTTAACAGTTGTGTTGCAAAGCAATCCGTATTATAAAGCCGGAAATGCTTACGGTAGATTCATTGCCCTCAGTTGCTCATTGAGTCCTGCCGCTGGCGAGCTCGGAATGTCTCTCTGGATTTCCATCCGCCTTCTCAGGCTGTTCCCACCACTGCCTGGTGCCTTGTTCAGCCTCCCTGTCGAAGGCGTACTTGGCACCAGCCCATCCAGCATGCCAAAGACATCGCCTCCTTTGGCACCCGGCTTGGCCCTTGGAGTTGGCGCCATCTTCCTCTCGCTCTTGAGCTGCACCCGGTGCTGTGCCTTCTCCAGCTCGTCCTGGATGCCCTGCTTCAGACCACGCACATTCGACAAGGTAACGGCTTGCGTATCCACATCCATCTTGATGCAGTACGATTCCCATTTGAAATAGAGGTCTTCTGTGGAAATGTCGTGTAGCCTTGCCATGGACTCGAGCTCGCTGACAACGTCCGGCTCCAAGCTCCCATTGGGAGCGAATCGGGATTGGATTTCCTCGTCAGCCATGATGGGCGACTGGGTTTTGGCGCCTGGGTTTTGCCAATTGGCCAATTGCACAGGCTATGTTTCGTTCAGTATTATGCCAGCAATAAAATGAAACTGAAGTTTAGCCAGTGACAGTGGTTGTGACTTGGAATTGAATTTTGTCTGGGTATAGAAGAGCTGTCTGTGGTGGGGTTGGATGAAAGATGCGAAAGACGCGACGCGTTAAGTGGCATAGAGCTTAATGTGAGGTACATTGCGCATGTACTCTGCCAGTCACTTCACGCGGTAAACTGACTTGGGTGAGTGGAAATGCCCTCTTGTGTCACTTATTTTACTCTATTCTTGCTTTTCTTCTTCTTCTTCTTCTTCTTCTTCTTCTTCTTCTATTTCTTCTTCTTCTTTTTAGCTGACAAGCACATTGTAAATCTAGAAGTGCATATTTAGACAATTTCGCCCTTTATTTTTTTTTATCTTTATTAATTCGCTGCATCGTAACAGCGCGCTTTGTCCACACAATTGGAGCATCTGCATCCCGCCTTCTTTCATTCACAGAGCACATTGAGAGACATAAAATAAAAGTTCACAACTACGTTGAGCCTTGCTCTGGTATCCACTATACTATCCTATCTAAGGTTCATACCTAATATCTAGTAGATGAAAAAAAAAAAGTCGATTAAAAATGAAATCATAATTGCTGTAAAGCAGTGTCGAATTCTCGACACCTATAAGTGTTCTTAGGTCGTCAAGAAAAGCCAGTTGTAAGAACCCCTTTTCCGAAACTCCGCTCGCTATTCAAAGCAAGAAAACGTAAAGAAAAATCCCAGATTGGCATCAATCATCAGTATATAATCCCATCCTTTTCCTAATCAAATCCCTCATTGAAAACACATCATTTAAGCTCTGTTGCAACATGTTCCATCCATTCAGCGATATTACCAATATCGCCTTCGTATTCGAAATCTATGGTAACGTCTTTAGGTGGAGAGCTGGGCATTATATCATCTGTACTCAAAAGATTGCCAAGGTCAAGCAGTCCATCGTTGTCTCCAGCAAGGTTGCCAAAGTCAATCTCACCATCCTCAAATGAGAAGGTATTGCCCTGTGAGAGGAACTGTACAATATTTTGAGCAATCGGCGAAGTAAACATGCTGTCAAAATGGCTCTGGTGGCCCCGCGGACTGCGTCTTCTCGCGCTGCTTCCGGGAATTTTCAACATAGATTTTGGCGTCTTGGTAGGAGTCCGGTCGGCTGCGAGCTGGCTTGGAGACAAGATCGACTTGGCAGATCGCATAGACCGCGAGACACTTCTAGTGATCGGCCTATGGCTTGGGGTAGGTCGAGTAGGGGTTTTGAAAGGCTCAGCAGGAGCGGATTTGGACTCGGGTGGCGGGGTGGACGGTCGTTCTTTGGTCGCCGGGCTGTTGAACAAAGCTTCTAAATCATCCAATTTGCTGACGCCCGTATTCAATCCTGACGAGACGGCGTTCTCTTGGTCCCCTTTGAGGTTGTCTGCTGAGCGACACTCGGCTGTCTGCACAATATTGATGTCAACATCGCAAAGCACCTTGGGCACTCCGTCTTTCCTAGGCGACGGGAATAGAAGCCTCTTAGTGCTTCCAGCGACTTGGTCAAATTCAGTATCGATGTCGATGGGGCTTTGAGCTGTTCCATTGCCCCGGGAATGAGTTGATCCTGGCCGGGATAATACACCTAAGCCAACGGTCGCGAAAGACTTCTCATATTCCTGACTTTCAGCGTTCTCTAGCCTCGGCAATGATTCTGAATCTATAGAGAGAGCGTCATTCATTTTTGGTGACGAGGGTGCTGGTGGCTCTAGCGCGTCTGTGGGTGTATAGGCATCTGTGAGAATATAGGCATCTGTGGGTATATAGGCATCTGTGGGTATATCGGCGTCTGTAGGTAGATAGGCGTCTGTAGGCAAATATGCGTCCGAGGTAAGGTTGACAGGGGCATCATCCTTTCGGCGATTTTTCTTGGCGCGAGATGTGCTTCGGCCAGTACCTCTCTTCCGCCGTTCTTGGCCTATTCGAGAGGCATCCTTATCCCATCTGTCCGCCGGCCGATGGCTTTTACATTTGGTAAGCCATATGCCGCAGGGATTGCAAAGCAACGCCTCTTGCCACTTGGTTTTATCATCTGTGATAGCCAAGCTCTTTTTGATAACACGGTGGGCTGTTGGCTTGCCCTCATCATCACACTGAGTTATCTCCACCGCCGTTATTTTACCAGGCTTCTCCGAGAATTCGCATCGGTCCGGAATACCGTCTCGATGTTGATTCCAAATCTTTCTCCATGTAGGGGTTTCTATAGCACCACAGTTGCTGCAGTAGGGAGGCATTTCCCCATTGTTAATGGCCGCCTCTAGTCGCTGCCTGATGGCATGCTTTTTACCATTGTTCTTATTATTTGCTCGTTGTGGCGAAGATGGCGGAGGGAAATCGCTGGGAGTGCAGGACGCCTCAGGCGCAGATTCTTTCGAAGGCCCGGCAAGAGGCTCAGGCATTGGTAAAGCCAAAGGCCCGGTAGAAGCTGGTCGACGGATATCAGCACCCCCACCCCCCATTGTAGATGGACGCTCCAAAGGGACAGTGGGAGGCTGAGATAAAGCCGATGGGCCAATAGGATCGCTGGTGGGCAGTATAAGTGGCCCTGCAGACTGCGATCGGCTGAGTTGACGGGGATGTTTAGGTTTCGAAGAAGTTTGTGGTTTTGGCTGAGGTGGCTGTGAGGATCGTGATGGCTGCTGTATTGGAGGAGGAGCCTCTTCTCTTGAGGAAAACGTAGAGGCGAGTTGTACTATAGGATCATACAAACTGTCATCGGTTAAAGGAGGAGCCTGTGAGAGTTCGGGTGTTGGCGCAGTAGCTGGGACTGATTCAGGAGCTGGTGCCGGAGGAATTGGGGCCCCGACACCTGGGGCTAAAAAAGGAGCTGTCGTAGGAATTGGCGCATATATCGGTCCAGAAGTAGACGTGGCGTAATGAGAGGCAGGAAGAGGGATGGGAGTAGGAGCTTGAATTGGAGCAGGGGTAGAGGTTAGGGTCGGGCTCATTACCCGCTCAACGGCGTCGGTCGTTGGAGGCGGGGTTGGCCCCAAGTCTGGTGGTGATGATGACTGAGGTCTCTTCCTTTTTGTAGGCTGAGCATTGGATTGTGGACGGCTTGGTTCCCGGCTCAGAGGAGGGAGAAGGGAACTCTCAGAAGGGGCAGGCGCATTTGACGTGGGATAAGGGGTGTTGTAGGTGCGAAGGTGTACTAGATCTTGGCCGCTGGGGCCATCCTGGAGCTGGAAAACCTGGATAGGCACGCTCTGGTTTGGCACTTTGTTTATGAGCGGTGGAGGCGGCAGCTCATCCACCATAGGCGGCTCTCCCTCTCCGAAAATGTCGCCCGCGTCATTGTTCGGAACGTCGGATTCATGAGCAGCCATGGGCGGCATCGGAGGCAGTACCGGACTCGAAGGAGGTGGACTAGACCGCATGTAAGGCGTAGCCTGCTGAACCGGTGGCGAAGAGCCAATATCTGGAGGGCTGTCGTCGGGGTAGTTTGGCGTCGGGGCCAGAGATTCTGGCGTTCTGTCGTCGTCGATGCCGGGGGACTGGAAGCGGCCTACATCGCTCGTGGCAAAGCCTGATGTGGGCGGCTGGCTCAATGCGGATTCACGTCGCTTGAGGGAGCTGGGCTCCCGTCCTGGTGGTACCACCCTGAGACGACCGTTAGGAACAGGCGTGGGAGCTCGAGGGATCTCCTGCAGATGATGACTACCTGTCACGCTGTCGTTATTGATTCCAATGGGCCGGAAATTTCGCAGGGAGCTGGAGTTGCTCGCAGCAACCCTGAGAGATTCAGGTTCGGCACCAAAGGCAACCGTGTCTGACCTATCCACCTTGGTTATCTTTGCTCTCTTCTTGACAGGCTCATTTTCTTTGAGAGGTGCAGCATCCTCTCCCTCAGTCCCATCTTCGTAGCCTGATGTGTTGCCCTCAGCAGGTTTCTTCCGCGGCCTACCTCGGGGCCTACCAGTCGGCGGCTTCCTTCGAGGGGGTCTATTTGACGCTCTACTAGATGGTCGTGAAGAAGGTGCCGGAATGCTGGGCATGGATTGAGGATCGACTGGAGTTGGAGCAAGCCTCGGCAGCTCTTGGGCAGGTGCATTCTGGCTGTAACTTGGACTTGGCCCGAAAGAACCTTGCCTAACCAAGGGCGGCGGCGGCGGCCCCTGAGGTAAAGCGGGAGCTATGCTGGGTGAGTGGCTCTGCATTAGACCCTGTATTGGGCCTTGATTCTGAGTCGCCTGCTGGGCTGTCTGTGGGCTGGATTGGACTAGAGAATTCCATTCAGATGCGGCATTGGGCGATAAAGTTGGTTCCATTGGCCCAGCATGATTCTGTTCCACGGGAGGAGAGGCATATGCGATTGAACGCTGGATCCTGGTCGTTTCAGAAAGCTTCAATCGTATCTCCAGAGTCTCTTTGCCTCCACCGCCAAAAACGCCCAGTATATTTCTGGTGACCCTGCCCGTGACCATCTTGGGTTGGTGATGCCCAAAGTCAGGCCGCATCGACTGAAAGACCCATGACAGCAGGCCCTGGCCGACCTGGGGAAGATCGGGCTCGGAATAGTCGACAGCGTAAATCGTGTAGTCGCACTCGTGGCTCGTCAGCTCCGGGCTGCACTCGGCAATAACGTGGATGCAGGCCCTTAGGTCGACGACGCCAATCGTGTTCGTCTCGTCAATCGGGATAGTCTGCACTTGCAGGGGCTGGGATCCTCTGGCCAGGCAATTGACCTTGGCCTCTTTGTCGAACGTGTAGTGCACCTTCACTGTCGGTTTTGAATTAGTCGCTGCAGCCAACTAAGACACGGCACTTCAGCGCAAAGAAGAGGGAGAGGGAGAACTTCATACAGTTCATAAACTTGGTCTGCAGGCCATACTCGTCCACCTCGCCCGCGGCAGGCAGATTGCTCGACTGAGCCGCCGGCATTGGCGATGCCATGGCGAATATTGCCTCGCCCTCGTGGCCACCGCTGGAGTCGTTGCCGTTGTCGTCGTGCAGGGCTGACCGACCCCCTTCCGGGACCTGTTGCTGGGTTGACAAATGCAAGATTTGAAAACCGATATTGAAAGAGGGAAGTGGAGAGTCCTGGGTTTGGCTGTACTTTGCTCTGGGTACCAGCTCAAATTGGGGAGGCGGGTTTCATGCTCGTGACGCGCCAAAAAGCTCCAGGTCGCGTCTGTGCAGGTGGATCTGAGATATCGAGGCGCGCAGGGCACTTTAAGACAAGCGGGCGATGGGGCACGCGGAAGGAAATTTGAGAAAAAAATGTGCTAACATGAAAGTCAGATCCACGTTGCTACAGAGACAAAAGAGAAGTGGCCCGAAAGAAGGGAGAAGACGGCGGTTCGTGAGGACAGCGGATGTGGTGATGAAGGGTTGGGTTGAGCTCGAGCAAGCAAACAACAACAGCGCACTCAAGCCTTTGTTTGTGATGCCGCCAGCAGCGCGTGTAATGCGCCTGTGCATGTACTGCCGTACCCCTCCAGCCCGCGCCACAGCACCCAAGGCACTGCAGCTGGAGCCAGTGGCTGGCGCCCCAAGGCCGCTATGCAGGTGAAGCTTCGGTGAGCCACCCGCTGCGTCTGATGGGCAGAGAGTGCCTGCAGCGGGCTTCGGCACTGAGCCTTAATAGGCTGCAGGGCTTTTTCCTTGAGCGATCCGCTGTTTCGGGGACCCCACCTACCAAAAAGAGAAGTCGGTCCTGTCACTGGTTGGAGAGCCGGCAGAACCCCGGATGCGGCGCGGCTCCGGAGCCTCTCCAGGCAGCTTGTCTTTGGCAAAAGCCCAGCAAGCTGGTCTCACTCTTGTATCTGCCGCAAGAGAGCTCTAGCGGCCTGGCAAAAGGACTTCGGTTTAGCTGGCAATTCGACCGGGCAAAGAGAGGTAAGATCGGATGACTTTGCCCGCCTGCACTTCTGCATCGAGCGGCGGGCTGGCGGCCCTTTTATAGTTTCCAGGGCCTGCTTGACGCCATCGCCAGAGCTCGGTTTGCTGGCACCCCTCCAAGTCGCTGTCTCGTGACTTGAGCTTTCCCTGCATTTCTTTAGTCTGCAGATGTCACCCCTCCCTTTGAAAGCTTGATTCGCTTTTTTTTTTTTTTTTAGCCCGATAAAATGAAGCCATTTTATATCACGTCTCCCACCTTATTTCGATGACGCCCGATGGTTTGAAGCTCCACTGCGCTCTGCACCAACCACCAAAAATGGGCGCGTGTCGCAATAGCACTGTAAATGAAATCGCATGACAACTACCTCCAAATTTCATCATCATCATTGTTCGCCTTGTGCTTTTTATCCTTAAGTCATCAGAATACATGAATTTATCTTCTTTTATTTTAAATATTGTACACGCGCACGAATCTTTTACCTCCACATCTTTTTTTTACAGTCGACTTTGCGACGACGCCGCCTCATCAGCCACCCACTTGGCCTTGCCCTGCTCATCTACCGTTGTCTTTCTGCTGATAATCTCATCTACAACCTCGGCCACACCTTGTCGGTTCTTCCTTGATGCCTTGATCTGCTTGGCAAGCTCGGCCGGTGTGAGTGAGTTGCCAGACACAACAGCCTGGATTTCCTTCTCCGTGGGCACGCCAAGGACGGCGTAAGGGTATTCAGAGTATGTCCGGTCCGTGAATAGCTTAAGTCCGGCGTCCTTCTTGAAGTCAAAGAATGGCTTGGAGACGTTCTCGCTGGCGGGAATGGCCTCCAGAGTCTCGGGTTGCCATCGGGCAGCCTCCTTGCGCACCAGCAGCGCTGTCACACCCTCCGTGAAGTCGTGATGCTGCATGAACTTGGACGCAATCTGGTGTTCCTTTTCAAATGTCTCCGAGATGCTCCATTTGCCACCGACTCGCATCTGCCTCAGAGCAACATGCACAGCAGTGGGTGATCGCTTATGCAGCGTGGCCAGCTGCTTCTGCGCCCACTCTTCAGTCTCTCCCCGCTCTTCCTTCAAGGCAACAATGATGTCATTCACGTTGTTCTTGCTGAAGCATCGGTCGATGGCACGTCGGGTCTCACCGCTCAGCGAGAAGCTTTGGTCGTAGGGAAGGCCGGTGCAGAACTCTTCCAGGGTATCGTTGATAAGTTCGAGTCGTCGGGGCAGGGGGTCCTCGTCTCGGAAGCGCAGTTCTGCAAGACGCGCCTCGAGGTCTGGCAGGCTTGACGAGTGTAGATAGTGCGTCGCAATGCCGCTGTAGAAAACGTTGGGGCCCTTGAGCCTATCGCTGGTCAAGGCAAGGTAGGTTCCGATAGAGCCGTTCATCCGAGGCAGGAAGAAAGATGCGCCGACATCGGGGAAGAATCCAATCGTTGTCTCGGGCATAGCGAACATGGTCCTCTCCGTTGCAATTCGGAATGGTGCGTGGATGCTCAGTCCAACACCGCCTCCCATGGTGATTCCGTCCATAAACGCAATGTATGGCTTCTGGTATGTCGCAATGTAGTGATCTAACTGGTATTCAAGAGCAAAGTACTCGGCCGATTTCTTCCATCCGTCGGCGCTCTCTTGGTTGTAGAGGGCGAGCTCAGCAACATCGCCGCCGGCACAAAGAGCCTTCTCGCCCGCGCCCTTCATGACAATGACGTTTGCCATGTCTGACTTTTCCCACTCAATCAACCGCGGAACAATCTTGCGAATCATTGATCCATTCAAGGAATTCAATTTCTTGGGTCGGTTCAGCAGAATGGTTCGCAGTCCGTACTTGCTCTCGAAGACAACATCGTTGGGCTCGTCGCCAGGCAGTTCCTTGACATGATACGCTTCGGCAGACAACTGTTTCGCCCTGTTAGCATTACATTACACATGGTAGAATAATTGCCTGTTTCTAACCGGTCGTGCATCAACCGCCGAGCTCAATGCTCTGGTCTGATGCGCCATGGTGAATGCGCTGCGATAGCTGCTCCGGCCCGCAGCGTTTGCTGCCGTGCCAGCCCGTGCCGCGAATGTTCGGAAGGACATGAGATATCGTCTATATAGATGCACTCATACAGAAAAAAAATCTAAGACATCTAAGCAAGAAGAAGAGACAGGAAAGAAGGCGAGATCCGATAGACCAGAGACTATAGTTGACCTCGGGTACGGCGCAAGAATAGAAGCTCCTCCACCCTCTAAAAATTGACCCGCCGATTGCCGATAAGGATAGCGCCTGCCAGAGTTCGTACCAGTCTATTCTCACAGCTGGCCGCCAGCTGGGGACAGATGGCAGAATTAAGTACAGGTACCTGGAGACCAAAAGTGCACGGCCGCAGCAGTGCCCAATCACCATTAGCGCCTGCGATACGCCTCTACGACTCTGCTTTTCGAGCTTCTCAAGCTCCCAGCCTTGCGCACGCAACCTCGTTCCCTCGACAGTCAATCACCCACCGCAAAAATGGCCGACCCCAAGATTCAGTACGCCAATTCCACACGCCACCTCTGCTCAATTGTGCTCGTGCTAACTTCTTGTTCAGGGAACTCCTCACCAAGTCTCGTAACGAACTCACGTACGTTTTTTCCAGTCGCGAAATCCATCCTTTCGCCCTACTCCTCTCCCACCGCCTTCGAATCATCAAATTCCGAATATACATCTGACAGTTCCGACTTTAGCGAGTACGAGATTGCCCAGCTCGAAGAATACGAATTTTCTTCCGGCCCCCTCTCCATCCTCCAGACTGCCGTGAGATCGCACACGCAGGTGCTCATCTCCATTCGCTCGAACCGCAAGCTGCTGGCACGTGTCAAGGCTTTCGACAGGCATTGCAACATGGTGCTTGAAAATGTCAAAGAGATGTGGACCGAGACGCCTAGATTAGCAGATGGAAAGAAGGGTCGGCCGGTCAACAAGGATAGATTTATCAGCAAGATGTACGCCAACCCCCTCCTAGACACGACGTCAGATCAGAACAAGTGGCTCGCGAGTTGTTCTGGAAATTGATCGCGTCAAACACGGAGACATTGTCATGTCGTATAAGATCAGGTACTAACAAATGAATAACAGGTTTCTAAGAGGTGACAGCGTCATCCTCGTTCTTCTCAGCTAGAGTGCATGGGTTGCTTTGGGGTATATTGGGGTTTAATTGACACATTGGGCTGTTGGATGACCGGCTACATCGCAAGAGGCTCAAAGGCGAATCTAGGCGTTGAAAACAATTTAATTGAATGCTTTAATACGTATACTTGTTCAATCTGCAGAAATCCTCCTATATCGTGGCCATCGAAACTCATAAGTGCTCAGATGGCCGCTACTCCTCTATATGTCACATCTCAAATAGATTCCCAGCCTTCCTCGGTTGGCTTGATGCCGCCCAATCCCAAGAAAAAGCATGCCAATCCCCAGGCTCCAGGATCGGGCACTTCTTCGTATCCACTGCCGCCCACATATACTGACCGACCAAGACTGGCTTGCATGCCCTTGGTCTCGTCAGCTGCTTTCTTGGCTGCATCCGCAGCCTTCTTCACATCGCCGGTCTGACCCAGGATCTCAACAAAAGGATAGAGCGCATCCACGACTGTGCGATCTCCAGGTTGAGCAGGAGTATACTTGGACAACGCCTCGCAGCTTAGTTTGAGAGCCGCAGACCATACCGAGGCACCAGCCTCTCCAGATCCCAAGGTACGGAGGGCGTGAACGAGCGCGTTGAGGAAAATTGCATAGAGCGCGCCTGAGGTCCCATCCATGGCCGTTTCCACCACCTGCACGATGGAAGATACGTCCACGACAACATCGCCCGTCAAGGGATTCTGCTGTATGTGCTTTAAAATGGCTGGGTCTTAATGTCAGCGTCATCTTCAGACATCTGCGAGCAGTGCGGCTGTGTGTTGACGAGCTCACCTTCAGCTCCTCTCTTGAGACCAATGCCACAGTCTCCGTCTCCGACAATGGTATCGTACTTGGTGACCTCGGGCTCGGCCGCAACCACGCGCTCCAACGCATTGGTAAGGACCAATGTGGCGTGTTTGGGATCCATCTGCAGCCCGCTAGGCTGAACATTTCGATCTGCACCAGCAGTGTCAGTCCTTGTGGCGGTGTTCTTCTCCTCCCACGTTGTCTTTTGTATCGGAGCAGACCAGCCGGTGACCTCGCTCGGGGCATCCAGTAACTCAATCATGCTCGGCCCTCCAATGTCAGTGTTGACAACGTTGAGCAGAGTGATACTGAAGCCCTGGCCGTTCAGGCTCGTCATGAATGTGCCGCTGATGATGCGGACTGGCCGAATGTTGTACTTGTCGTTTAGCTGCTTGACCACTTCAGTGGTGACGCCGCCCAGCTCCAGAACACTGACGCCTCCAAGGTTGTTGATGAGCAGGACAACCTCGTTTGAATTGACATTGAGGAAAGCCCTGTCTTTGTCACTCTGATCGAGCAGCTGAGCAAGCATCCTCTCCACCAGCTGAGGCAGTTCCATCTCTTCTCTGCTCGAGCCCGGCTCGTTGTGGATGCCCATGCCCACTTCGACTTCCTTGGGCCCCAGACCTTCGCTGGTGTCAACAACCCGTCCTGGAACATGGACATGCTCCAAGCTAGCACCAACACTGACGATGTTGGCCGCCGTCAGCCGGGCTACTTTGGCCACCTCTTCCAATGACCGTCCCTGAGCTGCGAGCGCACCAGCAATCTTGAGCACCAGCACAGTGCCGGCAATTCCTCGTCGTCCAACCTTGCCCGTCTTCTTCCTCCCCACGCCGACATCGTCGCCCACAACAACCATCTCGACAGCCTGGCCAGCCGCAATGGCCTTTTCCACGGCCATGCCAAAGTTGAGAATGTCGCCCGTGTAGTTCATCACCACGACCAGCACGCCCTTGTCGGTATCTACCCTCGAAAGGATTCCGGTTCTGACCTGCTCGGCAGAAGGGCTGGCAAAGATGGTTCCCGCCACTGCGGCAGAAAGCATGCCTGGGCCTACCATGGCGGCGAAGGACGGCTCATGGCCAGACCCTCCGCCCGAGACGATGGAGACCTGCTGGGGAGCATTGGACGGTCGGCGATAGACGATTTTGTTCTCTGCGTCGAGAGCGACGTTGGGATTTGTGAGGGTCAGGCTGTGTAGGGCGGTGTTGACGAGGTGTGTGGGATCATTGACGAAGTGCTTTGTAGACATTATGGGCGAGTAGCTCTAGATAGAACTTGAAGCTCTAAAACTCAACAGCAATCAATGGCGTTTGACAAAAAGAAGTCAAACGAGCGCTAACTGATGAAAAAAACAAACGCTCTTGATGTGTATTAAATAAAGAATCCAAGAATTGCTATGGACGAGTGGCCTGATATCAGTGACGTATTGTGATGACACTGCTATTGGCGACTGCTGGCAGCGGGGAAGTCAGTATTGCCATCCTGGCGGGGTTGAAGCCACAAAGTGCAGAGTTCCCAAACGGCCGACACAAACACGGAGTACATTGCCTGCCTAGCAACGCGTACCCAATAAGCGGGGGACTTGGCTCGAGTGTGCCCAGATTGGTAGAAAGACAAGAAGCCAGTTTTGCTTCAGTTGATTGAATGCTCTGACTAAAACGAAGCTCTGATATACGGCCCGTGCCAGTTAATTGGCTATTGTGGGGGCTCGGTTGGCCTGCGCTTTGTCTACTTGTATGGCGTCTAATCTTTTGAATGCCTCCCAATAAAGCAACAAAGCGTAATTTTTTTGTATCAACCATAGTAACCATTGCACATCTCCATCCTGGTAATTTGAGGATTAATTCAAGCTTAATTGCCCAGGCCATGCGGTGCCGCAGCAGCCAGAATCGAGCGACGCAGCTTCAAGCAAGGACCCCTGGCTTGTCTGATCTGATCTGGGAGTCGGCCGGCCAAGATTATCAGTCATAATGTCGTGCAATTCTGATATCAGGCTTTGCCTGTTGTCTAATACTTCCAAACTGCTACAAATGAATAGTACAAGTAG
This sequence comes from Trichoderma sp. CBMAI-0020, assembly GCA_030708095.1. Taxonomy (NCBI): domain Eukaryota; kingdom Fungi; phylum Ascomycota; class Sordariomycetes; order Hypocreales; family Hypocreaceae; genus Trichoderma; species Trichoderma sp. CBMAI-0020. Next base: position 949,407 of record JAJNCI010000007.1, read on the forward strand.
GTAATGATGACGATGATGACGACAACGGTAATGCCCGCGCTCCATGCCATACCGTCCTAAGATGTACATATCCACAGACAAGACCGGCAAGGGCTCAAGAAAAATATAAACAAGGCCACTCCCAAACGCCAGCCACGACGAGCATCCCACGCTCCAAGTTCTTGGGCTTATAAACGGAAAAAAGAAAAAAAGCAGGCATGTGTTGTGCACACGTACATGTATAGAGAAATATACCTATCCAACCCGTTCCCCGCTTTCTGACGCAAAGCTGCATACTCTGAAATTTGATCATAGCAGCAGCACCGCGCTGCCAGCTAGAACACTGATGAGCAATAGGAGAGTGAGGATCGCTGCTCCAACTTTTCCACCAGTCGTAGGCTTCGTAACATTGTCAATCTCGCCTGCAGGATCAATGTTGCCCATTCCCGCGCCGGGGTCGCCCTTGGATGTACCGCCCTTTTTCGCCGTTGCCAAGTCGGGGGCATCTTGGATCATGGTATACATGACGGCATCGAGAGCGTTCATTTGTGAGCCAACGCCGTTCTTACCGTCATAATTACCTGGCTGCATCCACGAGAAGCCACATCCTGTGCCTGTAATTCCATAGAATGTGTCGGATGCTGGGCCGGTGCAGACGGAGGCTGCGGCAGTAGCAGCAGTCTTGAGGAGTGGCATGAGAGTGGATGCGGTATACGGTGCCATTTTGATGGTGGAGGCCATGTAGCGAAGCAGGTAGCCCTTGAACGTGCTTTGATCAACACTGCAGAAGCCTCGGGGCTCGCAAAACTGCTCGTACACGATGTTGTTGTTGACAAACTTCGATTGTGTCTCTTTGACGATTCCATCCAAGTTGGCTTTCCATGTAGCGTTATTTGTGAAGTTATACATGGCTGCAGCGCCGCCCATGTATAAGCCTGCATTGTAAGTCCACTGATTCTGGTCCATTTTTCCGCATGTGTTGTTCGAATCGATACTCAAACCGTCAAAGACCTGGTACTGGCTTCCGATGAGACCGATTTTCTGCTCCCAGTCCCAGACTTTCTGTGCCCAGTCTGCATATGTTTGATTACCGGTGTAGCGCGCCAATCGAGCAGCAACATTGAAGAAACAACCGTTGGCAACGGAGTTTTTGTAGTCGTAACCCTTGTTCCATTGGAAAATCTGCCATCGGAGACCTCCACCACAATGAGGGTCCCATCGGCCGACATACTGGTTGAAGACGGCCTGAGCCATTGCCAACCAGCCCGGCTGATCGGACGGCGGGTTGGGGAAGACGTTTTCCGCTGCGGACATGGCAGACATGGCCCAAAATCCTTGATCGTCGTTTCCTTCGGTCAACGTCTGATTCGTGGGCATGAAGCTGCCGTCTTTGCCAGCCTGCCAGAGCATCGCTTGCATAGTGACATTGTTGTACGTCGAATCCTTTGTTAAAAACCAGTAATCGATCATAGTTCCGAACATGGCACCGGCCTCCCACCCTATTTCTATAAGTTAGCATCTATTCATGAGCCACCGTAGCTTTGAAAGAAGAGGGCTTTCTGACAGTAGTAAGGGCTTGGCAGGTTTCCAGGGTTGTCGCCAGTGTTGTTGCCCGTGTAAAACTTCATCAAACCGAATGCGACGGTACCAGCGGCATTCTTCGTGGAAGCTAAAGAAAAGGTAGTGAGCATCGTCTGCCTTGTTGAGTTGAAGGAGTCACAATCTATCTTACTGGCGTCGCCCACAGTCAAGGAAATGGCGTTGGCCCCTTGGCTCAGCAGACCGAGTGCTGCTGTCGCAGCCACCAATGGAGACCTCATGGCTAGTATCAATCTTTCAAATTCAGGTTATTCCAAGGCGGTCGAATATGGATCTGTTTTGTTGCAGTAAAATGAAGATGGTCGTCCAGATCCAGTCTGTCCAAAAAGGATGCTAGGCGGCGCAACGAGAGAAATCGGGATCCCGAGCTGCGATTCACTTCCACCGGGGTATCGCAGGCGCAAAATTCGCTAAAGATCGAAGTCGAAAGAAATCAGATAAGAGCGACAGTGAAAACGAATGGCTTTTGGCAATGGTGAAGACGGATAAAGAAGGAATGAAAGAAAAGAATATGGACGCCAAGAGAATCTTCGCCGCGCGTCAAACGAGAGTGATCGCTCCACTGCTTACACACGGGTCTCTTGAGGCTCGTCTGTGGGAGACTGAAATTGAGCAGAGGAGAGAGAGTGGCGGCGAGAGAGCATGCAAATCGGCACGCGGAAACGTAGTGTTAGGGGAAGAAATGGCAATACGGGATGGGCACAAGGTGAAGGCGCGTCATTTTCATTTTAGCTAGGCGGACGATGGAAAGGGTGTAAGTGTATTAGAATACGGAGTATGGGCATGGGCATGCACGGCTAGCTGGGTGTAATTTCACGTAACCAGCCATTATGCCGCGCCCCCCAGCCCTCCGGGTTTCGACCCATGAACTGCGAACTTGGGACACTCGGCCTGAAACGCTTGACGGAGGACGTGCGTCTCCATATTGGTGCGGAGGATGGATGATCTCTGCGACTCACTACCAGCATTAGCACAAAACACTACTCCATACTAGCAACTTCTGCCAGGCCCCATAAACATGTTTGGAGGCAATGCCATACACAGTAGGGAAAAAACGATCGTTGTAAGTAAACAAGCATGTCACACGGGCCACGGCAGCACCTTGACAAACAGGTAGTAGTACAAAGAGGAAATGATACTAACTGTACACGAGCCAACGGCCCCAACGGCAACGGTGCTGCGCACAACCAACGGAACCGAGATTCCGGCAGTGGATGAGGCCGGCATTGCACATGATTTTTCCAAGGGGCATCATATGCGTAGTCAGGTACAACTCCGCCCTATCAAGCACTGTGCCTAGCACTCGCTGAGCCAGCTCCAGAACGACGCGCGTGTTCTGGCTCCAAGGCTTGGAACACGCTCGTGAGTTGTCCATGTTTGCTGCCATCCTTCTTCTCGCAGCCATTTGCTCGTGCGCATGCGAGTACATACGAACGTCCCCTTGCTCTTGAAAAGGCTCCAGCCTGAAGGTGCTGAAAATAGTAGCCCAAGCACCGTGTGTGCCAACCTAACTTGGCTGGTTTCAAGCCAGCGGACGGCCCCTGACCCGCTGGCCTATGCACCAGATTTGCGTCTGCCCTTCTCTCAAACGACTGGACGAACGTATATGAGGGTGGATACGGCCGGGGGTGAGGCTGTGCATCAGCGCCTAGCACCTAGCATCCGTTTCGGGAAGTCTTGAACTGAGCCTCCAATCCCAATGGCCCAAGGAGATGGTGCTGGAAATTTGCGGCGGCGGCGAAGCACTCTGGGCGAGGCCTCGATGCTGGAATACGAAGCAGCGCTATTGGCCGCCCCTAATATTGGCCGTACAGAGGAGAGCTGCAGTAGCAATCAAGATGCTTCGCTTCCACCTGCATCTTGGCATTTTGGCGTAGCTATGGTTGCTTCGTGTTCCCTCGAGGGCCTCGAGGGCCTCGTGCGTCTCTTGTGCCGTCGGACTGCGGCGCGGCGAGGCTGTGCGTTTCGGATTGAAATTTTGAAAATGAAGAGTCGAAATTTTGGTCGAGGCAATAATCATGGCACGTTACTCTCGTCAGGTGAGAGAGATAGGTACTATAAGCAGTCCATGTGTCCGTTTAGCACCTTCCTTTTAAAAGCGGTCAACGAAACAGCGCTGGCCCTCTTGGCCCTCTTGGCTGCACTTGCCAGTCCCTAAGCTGCATTATTTCTCCAGAAGGCACCCAAGCTTTCACGTGTCTTGTTAGATGATATAACAGTATGCCAATTTTCCAATACTGAGAGCCCTATTTAAGCGCGTAATGTTCACTAGCAATCCGAATCGAGATCCCGGCAAGCTTAGCTCATTCATCAATCCAAGGATGCAGCTTTCCTTTCAAGGGCAAAACCTGCTACAGGGCTCCATTCTACCTCATTGCCCCATAGAATGCGTAGTGACAACGCCTCTCAATCGCGTATACATACCTTATATGAAAAGAATAATATGTCGATCACATGCATTGCATATATACATGTATGTTGCCATCAGTCGCGCAAAGAAACAATTGTATTTTCCGATGCCTCTTTTGTTGCAAGAACGTACATGTAGCTTGGAGATCTTGACGTCAACGAAGTACAAGTTGACCGTACCTACTGATAGCAGCTCGAATACCCTTGGAAAACATCCATCTACGTACCATCAAATCACGTTTTTAATATGTTATCTCTGTATTATAACTTGAACCGTCCTCATTCCACTGATGTTATCTTTGTATTATTTAAACCATCTTCGTTACTCTGATATCCAGCAAATGCTGTGAAACTGCAAGGAAGACTCAACAGAAATATCACAATTCAATGCAATACCACAAGTATACTATGCCCCATACTGAGGCATTTACACCGAGATCTAGAGGCCCAAAAAACTGCTTACTTGTGCCTTCAGATAGAGCCACCGCCGTTTTCATATCGTATGAGATCCATTTTTCTTAGCGAGAAACTCTATGACCACTTATCATGTAGAACTGCTTTCACAATGTCCCATCTTGAGATATTCATTTCAAAGGCCTAGAAGCTCAAGCACCTATTTAATCGCTGCTTCAGACAGAGCCACAGCCGCTATCATGTCATATCATCTCCATTCTCTGCATCGAGAAGCTCTTGAATCACCCAGTTGCTTTCACACAGCATATTCCGCCGATTCAAGCTATGCAAACGATTCCACAAAGCATTTCAATTACACGTATCGCAGCCTCGCTAATAAGCCCCCCATATATCCCACTACCATGGCGTTTGTGTTTTTGACGAATTTGGGCATGTTTCGATCACGGACTCTATTTTTTAAACATCTGTTGGGACGTCATGACCTGCCCCAGCTATTAAGCCCCGGCCTCATGGTTTTCCACCCGGGTTCAGTATCTGAGCATATAACCTCCCCGCATCAATGCTCCTAACAGTAGACTGTTCAACATTCGAAAACCAGGTTTCTGAGTCTGCAGAAGATTTACATGATGAAGGCATTCGTTCTTCTTCTCGTCTTCATGGGCCTGGTCGGCTCCTGCCTTGCACAGGAAGATGAAGGCCCGACAGTCAATCTCCCGGGCTCTCAAGTACTGGGCGTACTCGCCGATGGGGTTGATTCTTTCTACGGCATGCCTTACGCCGAGTCCCCAGCTGGCCGTAACCGCCTAAAACGACCCGTGAAGAGAACAAGGCCGTTGGGAGAGTTTGATGCCACCACAATCACACCAGCATGCCCTCAGGGCCACTTCGGGGCAATCAAATTGGATGAACCATGGCACAAGAGGGCTCTCAACGTCGATAACGTCGATAACAATCTAGCAAGATGGGACGCGGCCAATCCCGTACAAATTTCAGAGGACTGCTTAACTATTACAGTCCAGCGTCCAGCAGGGACCAAGGCCGGTGATAATTTGCCAGTTCTGTTCACGCTCGCTGGTTACAGTTTTGTCATGGGAACGCCGTACAGGTACAACGTTACCAGCTTCATCAAATTCGGCGTTGAGATTGAGCAACCCTTCGTCCTTGTGACGGCCAACTACCGGACGGGCCCTTGGGGCTTCCTGCCCGGTGAGAAGATGATGAAGAACGGATCTTCTAATCTGGGCCTCCGTGATCAGAGGATGAGTATGGAATGGGCGTCGGATAATGTTGCGGCTTTTGGTGGCGATCCGGACAAGATTGTACTCTGGGGACATGCGTCCGGTGGCGTTTCGGTCTTCGACCATCTGGTGATGAGTGGAGGCAACGCAACATACAAGGACAAGAAACTCTTCCGCGGTGCCATCATGAGTTCTGGGAGTTTCCTGCCTGCAGAATCTATTGATTCGAAAAAGGCCAATGAAATATATTTAAAGGTCGCCGGGGCTCTGAGATATCCAATGCGTCACGATCTTCCAGTCTACAGGAACTCGCTAGAAGCTTTGCGCGAGGCACCCTTTTCGGATTTTGTACGGGCAGCTAGTTCCATCCGCGGGGCTCTCAGTGCAGAAGCCATGAGGCTGGCATATGTTCCTCGACCTGACAATGATTTGATCCGACATAGCCAAGAGGTGCTTCTCAAGGATAGTATGTTTGTCCCAGTACCCATGATCTTTGGCACTCAGGAAGACGAGGGCACGATATTTGCCCAGAAGCAGACATCAGTCAATAACACAAGGAGACTGATAAAGTATCTTCGGGGGCACTACTTCCGCAACATAAGCAACGGCCGTATGCAAGATTTTCTCAAAAACTACCACACAAAGGCTTTCCACGGTAGCCCGTACGGCACCGGAAGCGAGTTTGAGAATTGGGCCGGCCGAAAGCGTTTATCGTCCATCATTGGCGATGTCTTCTTCACCATTCCTCGGCGTATCGCAATGTCATTGATTGCCTCGTCTCAGCCCGAGCTCCCTATATGGGGATACCAAGCGGCATACGATTACGGGAACAATGCTACCAGTGCCTGGGGCACCGCCCACGGCTCCTTTGAAGCCATGGTTTTCGAGACAGACGATTATATGTCTTCCTACGCAACTAGGACCACACGACGGTATTTGCTTAACTTCTTGTACGACTTGGATCCGAATAAGAGACATCTCGACCTTGCGACTTGGCCCAAGTGGACGGCTGAGGAGCCCCGGTTGCTAAAGTTCAACAAGTCGAGCCATTCTACTTTGCTGGAAGGGGGAGGGGAAAGGGGCTACAAATTTATGAAGCGCCGTTTAGAGATGTTTCGAATCTAGAAGATGAAGGATGGAATTTCGGATGAAAATTAGCAATGAGTACCTGTGTAATTAGAGAGGAGAGGAGATATAAGAAGTTGGCTGAGCGTTTTCTTGTTGACTTCCATTTTAGCGATCTAGCCATAGCAAGTGGCAATATGCTGCATTTTTTATCTCTGCCATTTTTACTGCTATAACAAGATTTTTTTTCTCCGGTTCTACCTACTTTTCTGCAAAATCCATCGTCTAGTACATGACTTACCCTAAAACGCTCGATAACAAGGCCGTACAAATTACTCGCTTGCTATGCCTCGTAACCAAAAGGGAAAGAAAAAAGAGAATGGTAAAATCCAGCTATGCCTACTGCGCTTGATTCCACACATCTGTTCTAAGAACTGGTGTCGGTGGCATTTCGGTGTTAGGTGGTGGCTTTGATACCAGTATGATGAGAATACTAATACAGGTATTGACTTGGCCAAATAGATTGAACTCGCGACAGGGTGAATGTATATCAACGCTCCATAGATCAAGTGATTGCTTTCTTCTAATTTTATATGATGGCAGGTACATGTATCCAATACTCTCCATACTGCTACTAGCACACAGAAACCGCACCCGTCAAGAATGTCCCTCAAAATATTACAGCAGTATTCGCGGTATCGCCCTCTTCTTATTAATAATGGACATATTCATGCATCTCATGCATCTCTAAAGATATTTCTTGGAAAAATTAATACATGTGCGCTTTAGTCATCATCGTCGTCCTCAACGCGAGGCTTCTTTGCCTTCCTGTCTTCATCCTGCAGGCCATAGCCTCTCTTTGAAGATGAGTTCTGATCTACCTCGGACAAGAATTTGTCCACGTTGAATGGATCTGCCGCATCCTTCTCGAATTGCACAGGTCCTTCTCGTGCCTAGTACACCAAGTCAGTTAGCAGTGATTATAAGTATTAATATTATGGTGTTGAAACTAACCTCTGCCTCGCTGGCCCCCTTAAAAGTACCCTTGCCCAAAGCTTCACCAAAACGGCTTGATTTTTGAATCTTGGCCATTTCTCGCTCTCCGGCCTCCGCATCTTCATCGTCCAAGTTTGCTCGGGGTCGGTAGATGCTGTTAATGGCGTCCTGAGCAGCAAAAAGGGGCTTGTCGTAGGGGTTGTCCTCGTTGATTCCGCTATCAAATCCACTGGACTGGTTAAATAATCGCGAGTCGTACATGGTTTCTTTGGACTGTGAGGGCTTGGCTATGCCGAGAGCAATCTTTTCTGATATATCTCGATTCTGCTCGCGGGCCATGACTTGGATACGTCGCTCCGCACCCATCCGCGTCTGTCGTAGCTTCCGCTCATCCTCTTTCCGCTTCTCTTTCCGTGCCCTCTCTCGAGCTCGAACCTCTGAATCTTCGCTATCAGAACCGCCTCTTGAATCTGATCCACTGTAGCTTGACCGTGACCGTGACCGTGACCTTGATACTGAGTCCTGTGAGTCTCGTGAATACCGCGAGTCTCTGGAATCTCTTCTCCCGCGTCGTCCAGCTGTAGCTCGATCTTCTCGAGCCTTTTGCGCCAGGGATCGCAGGTTTTCCTCCTTTTGAGCCTTCTCCTTTTCCGCCAGTCTCTGCTGCATCAGAGCTCGTTGCTGGACTTCATCTCGGGCATGGCGTTCTGCCATCTTGATGGCCTCTGCAAACTGTGCGTGCTTGTCATTAATGCTGATATCCTGCAATCCTCGTCCATCCGCAGCCAGACGTTTATCCAAGGGCACAGTAAAACCCTTGGGATTCTTCCAATTTGATACCGGTGGCGGGATTCTCCACATCTCTTGATCTTCTGCTGTGAGCTTTCGTGGGGGAGAGTGCATGACTGGAGGAGGTGGTGATGGAGGACCGCGAGGAATTTTCTTGTGTTTGAACTTTGGAGGCTCCATGGGATCTCGTTGCCGCTCCACAATCTTCATGATGCGATCTTGCTTCTTCGAGTTGTCTCCCATCTGATTCGCCGGGGTGTATCGCACAAAGGTCGGGTCTTTCCGCTGCCCAATGTTGAGATTCTTTGGCTTCTGCGCTGCCACTGCTCCGCTGACGAGGGCAGCCAACGCGTTCTTTGTTCGCTCGGTCGTCGCCTCTACAGATTCCTTGTCTGGGCGCGACAGATCAATTTCTCCGGCATCGGCCCGCTGCCTCAGTGGGATGAGGTCTTTGAAAGATGTGTGGATGATACGCCCTTCGCCATGTCCCTGCCTCGCAATCGCGTCGTATTTGACTTTGCCTTCGCCATCGACCTGCAGCGCCAAGGCATTGCTCGTTGTCGCACCCTTCTTGCCCATATCCAGCGGATACTGGGCAATGGGGATTTCCGGAAAGGCACCGCCATCGCCAAAATCCTCCTGCGAGCGCGGTCGCCATCCCGCCCGCTGGCCGTATGCTGGAGGGCCGCTTCGCTTCAAGACGATTTGCGTCTCGTCAATCTGGCCAGGCCCGACGATCCGGGGACCACGCTGCTGAGTCCGGGACGGCGCCTCTTCATCTTCCCCGGTGTATTTCGGCTTGGGGAGCGACGCTTGCAGCGATGCGGCCATGGACGCCATATTTGCCGTCGCGTGAGGTAATGTTGAAAGGCTGGCTGCGAGCTGCGATGGCTTTGGATCAAGAAATTCCACAGTATGGCGGTGCAGGTGTGGCTGGGCTAGCCTTAAGCAAAGGCGGTGGGTCTTTGCAGTGTGGCTTAAGCTGAGTTGCATACAACTCGCGGAACAACAATCTCCCCCCCACCACGATAACGGAGATGTCCTGTAACAGGCAGTCACCAAATAGTAGATAATTGTATTTGCGTATTATGATGCGTATATTTATTTTGTCTCTTGTAAATGGCGTCGCCTTGTTTTCATTAGTATTTCATGAGAATCCGACGACGCTCTTCGTCGACCGTTCTCAGGCCACAAAACACATTCGTTGTAATCTTTTTCGGCCACGCTGGCCTACCCAAGTACCCATCCATGCGCATACAAACACCAACACCCACCATCCATCCCTGTGTCAACCAGCAGCCTATTGCCTGATCTACCTTTCAATATATATAGATGTAGACGAAAAAAACAGTTGATTGCACGATTTGCTCAAACATAACCCTTGCGAGCACCCTGGAAGAAGAATCTGACGACGAACACCTGCAGCGCACCCATGCAGACAATAAGAGCAATCTGGATCATGCTGAAGTTGACAATGCGCTTCTCTGTGCTTGTAACGGTGCTAAAGTTGCGGTTCTCACGTGTTCTAAAGTATTTTTGGTTTCGGGAAATGGTAGAGAGCTGGCCGGAGATCTTGAAGATGGATTCCTCCAAGACGGAGGTCTGTTCTGGTGATGAGCCCTGTTTGGAGGGCAGCTGGGCGGTCCGGGACTCGTTTTCGACCTAGGAAGCGAGGATGATTAGCTTGGATGAAGTTTGCAAGTGCTTTTGTAGCTTTCTACTAACAGCAATCTCGAAGTCGACGAATTTCTCAGAAAATGTGCTCATCTCGTTGTCGAAGCAGAACGAGTACTCTCCAATCAGCTGTGCAGTGAAGACGAAGTCGCCCTGTCGCTCTTTTTCGCCTTGCAGGATGACCTTTCCGCCGGGACCCTCGACGAGGTAGTCGACATCAAACGAACCACCCGATTGAACCTGTTTCAGCCGCTATGATTAGTATTTTCATGTTCCAAGATGGCTTGCGTGCATCTCAATGCAGCCACGCAACGCAACGGGGCCGGCGCCAACTAACAGCAAAATAAAAGGCGACCTTCTCGTCCTGGTTCTTCGTGGTCGCATAGAAGCAAGCCTTTTCGTTCGCAGCAAGCTTGTAGGTCAATGCTGTCGCAGCAACATTGGTGGCCATGAAGGCCATCAGGCCGGCTATCAGCGTCGGGAATCTCATCGTGTCGTTGTGCTGGTCGACGTTGTCGAGTTGCTTGTCAGGGAGGCTTGAATGGGACACATTGGCGCAAGCCTGCTCTACCGCACTGCACTGCAGCTGTCCAGCGCACCAGCCACTCCAGCCACAGCTGCTAGGGAGCAATTGCCGGAGAGCACCACTCGGAGCGGAATTTTGCAATCGCCGACCCCTGACCCAGCACTCGCACTAGAGGCTCTGCATTGATGCCTATAGCGCTGGAGCCATTGCGTGGGATCGCCTGCGATAGCGGGTTCTGCCTTGGCGGCGGTTTGGAAATTGGCGGCACCACTCTTAGCCACAGGCTGAGACACCGCTACATCATTGGCGTGCACCCGCGCTCGGTTTGTTGTTCTTATTGGGAGGTGACGTCGATTCCGCAATCTCGCCTTCCAGCGTCTCTCTATCTCTTTCCAAATTCTCACCGTCATGAGGTGATGGGCATATATTTTGATCTCTCTCTTGCTTCGCTGCCCTGATTCGCATCTCCTCTACCCCTCTCTGATTACTGCTAAAAGTGGCCTGCTCCTGTCAGTGATCCGTCTCACATTGCGGGGAGCCGAGCTGGCGTCTTGCTCACGATGGCCATCCAAAGAGCCGTCGCCAATGCGTCTTCGGTCGCAATAAGGATAGGGTCCATTGCCTTTTTCCGTGCTGTATGTGATGCCGTCTGATTAGTGCCCGAACATGTGCATTGCCAGCTAACACCCTGCATAGTTTCCTGTAAGTCTGCCGCTGCCCATGAGGCCGTGAAAGTAAGTAAACACGCCAGCCTAACCACGCTTAGGCTCATCTGCCGTCCATCATCTTCGCCCTGTTCGCCATATACATCCCGTCCTTCTTGACGAGCCTGTTCTCCTCACCCGAGCTTGAGGTTGTGGGTGATCGAGTTGATGTCACTATCAAAGAAACTGTAGTCGATGACGATGACGATGAAGAGCTTGTCGCCGAAGAGGTTGATGTGAAAGAAACCATCTCTTTCGCCGGAAAAGATGTTCCCGCATGGAAAATCATCTTCTATGGCGCTCCTAGTTCGAAGCGACCCTTTAGTTCCCTGCTGAGCTTTCTCATTAATCTGGTGTTTGTTGGTCTTACCGCCGACGCTCTGTACCGTGCCAGGTGGTACTACCCAGCTGATGACCTGTCTTTTGTGCGACTTGGATTTGTCTCTCATAACGAGGCCAATTTCCTTATTCGGGAACCTGACCAGGCCAAGATGCCCGTCACATTCCAGATCCGACACTACAACGGTCTCATTTGGCAGTCTGTTGGCAGTGTCAAAGCAACCACCAATGAGACTGATTTCACCGGCGCGCTTACGATTCCGCTCCTGAGCTATACAGAGCAGCAAAAGTATGAATGGAGGACCTCGAACAACCACACGGGCGAACTAACGGCTGCACCCAAGCCTGGTAAGATGCCGGTTCAAAATGGAGGCAAATATACCTTTTTGTCTACCTCGTGCATCCTACCTCGTTTCCCTTACAACCCCTTTGACCACCCCCTCGCAATTCCGGGGCTACGGAATCTCGCCAAGAGGTTGCCTGAACTAAGTGCTCAGTTCATGCTGTTCTTGGGCGATTTCATTTACGTGGATGTTCCTGAGCGCTTTGGAAAGTCGGCTGAGGAGTATCGCATGCAGTATCGTCAGGTCTACGCTTCTCCGGAGTGGGCTACTGTTGGCCAAAATTTGAGCTGGATTCATGTCCTAGATGATCATGAAATTGCAAATGTAAGTTTTTATCCCTGATGTGCTGCGTCTTTGACATTTGGCTAATACCAAAAAGGATTGGGATGCAAACACTACTGGTATTTACAAAAATGCCGTGGACCCCTGGCACATATATCAAGCTCAGATCAACCCTCCAGCTGCTGTAGCTGCAGGCACGAAAAGTGAGCGCCGCCCTGGCGCTACCTGGTTTGAATTCGTGCAGGGTCCTGCGAGCTTCTTTATGCTCGACACTCGCAGCTACCGATCTAGCAACAAGACACCATTTGATGATACCGAGAAGACGATGCTGGGCGCTGACCAGTTGGCTGACTTTTTGGCCTGGCTCAAACGCCCGGAGCCTCAGGGCGTTAGGTGGAAGTTTATCGCATCGTCTATTCCATTTACCAAGAACTGGCCTGTGAATGTGAAGGATACTTGGGGCGGATTCTTGGTCGAGCGAAAGAAGATTCTTGAAGCCATGTGGGACGTTTCTGCTCGAGGAGTCGGAGTCGTGGTCTTGTCTGGCGATAGACATGAATTCGCGGCGACCAAGTTCCCACCCCCACCCGAATCTGAATGGCCAGAAGATGCCACTGTCTACGAGTTCTCTACAAGCCCCCTCAACCAATTTGCTTCTCCTATCCCTTCGTATAAGCAAGTGGACGATGAAGACGTTCTTATCCAGTAAGTTTATCATATAACCGATAATGCCACGACGAAAAGTCTAACCTTGCCTACAGATATCATCACTCTGGCATGTCCAAGTTTGGTGCCTTTACTATCGAAGAAGAGGACGGCGACAGCAAGCTCCTGTATCAACTCTTTATTAGTGGCGAGGAGAAATGGAACACAACCATTACCGCGCCGCCACTCCCCGCTGAAGAGGAGAAAAAGGCTTCTGCAGGTTCTTTCTGGGATCGGCTTAAGAACTGGTAAGCCTATTTTGTATCGCAGAGACACAAGACACTATGGAGTTTGTTTGGCATCTGCCTTTGGAAATCTGCTTGCCCTTTGGTTGGGGCGTTCCTTGAAACCTATATATGTATGTTGAGGCACATATGATGACAAGTTGTATACGGATGGTTATACGCTGAATATGTTTTGGGATGCAATAGGGCCATTTGAGTTATGTGGGGACAGTTTCACATGGTTAACAAGTTTTATGATGGGCGTATTGCTTTTCTATCGGGGTTTATGTATGGAAACAAAGCGTTTGAAATTTGTGGCTTACAATATGCTGCGCTATCTCTTATATAAGTCTGTTCAAAAACAATGTTTGTCTGCATGCTCTGAAATCTCAAAGCTCGATCCTTTAAGTCCTCTTTTTCGACACCACGTCTTGGAACCAGTCGAAAACAACTTGATTCTGGAGCACTGCCGCTCCAATAGAACAGTGCGCTCCAGCTCCATCTTCCGTCGTGAACAAGTGGTACGTTGCCGTCTCTCCGACTGCTTCCGCCACGCCCTTTGCCTGCCCAGGCATCAAATCGTCATCCTCTGCATCAGCTACGAAAAACGGCACCTTGATATTGTGGATAGCATCACCTAGTTTGAAGTCGAGGCACTTGGTTGCCCATTCAAACGGCGACTTGGTATTGTACGCCCACAGGCCATGTTCTACGGCCCAGCGAAGAGGCGTGGGTGCTCCCGGAGCGGCCAAGACTTGCGCCATGGCTTGGTCAACAGCTTCTTTATTGCCGGATTGGAACAGAGCTTCCATCTCCGGAGGGAACTTGCTGTGAACTGTGAATCCAAAGTCGCTGGCCCCGTCAATGGCCATGACGGCAGCTAGACGAGGCTCAAAGGCCGCAGCACGAGCGGCGAGATATCCACCCAGCGAGTATCCCCAGATGCCGATGGCGTTGGGATCGACATCATCTCGTGTAAGCGCATAGTCGACAACCGGAGATGCGACGCGCTCCCAGTCGTGGATGAAGCCGGCGTTTTGCTCGCGGCGGACGGTGGGCTGACCAGGGCCTTCATAAGTAATCACGTTGATGCCCCTGGTGAGCGCGGCCTCGACGGCAACATGGTAGAGCTCCTCCTGATAGCCATCATAGCCGTTGCCCATGAGAATAGTCGGACGGCGGCCGGAATGTCCACAGCCGTAGAAGATGGCCGGCACGTTGAACCCCTGAGCCTTGAGCGTGACTCTCTGGCCAGGCACGGGGAGCAGTGCAAGGGCTTTGTCAAAGGTGGCTCTGTGTTGATCAAAGGCAGAGTTTATGCGCGAGTCCTCCCAGTTGCCATGGAGGAAGAATTCTGCGCTGCGGAGATACGATGCCTCCCGGAAGTAGGCGTTCCTCGCAGAAACGGGATACTTGCTCGCGTCGACCCCTTCGGCCTGTGCGTGTACGCGGACGGCGAGGTCGTTGAAAGCAGTGTAGTAGCTTTCAAAGTCGCCTGGGATGATCTTTGCGGCGGCAGTGAGGACTTCGCCCACGTCGGCACCTTGGTAGGGTGCGAGGGAGATGGCGCGGAGGATTTCGAAGTGGAAGCTGGAGTCGGGGCTTAGTTGGAGCATTGTCGGAGTATTTGTTTTTCTTGTTCTGAAACCTCTTTTGCTCTGTGTTATAATATCTGAGAGGTGAAGAGTTGAAAGGTGGGTAGTGCGAGTTTCAATAGAGGATTATTCGAAATGGATAACTAATGGGAACGATGTATGTGTTTTGTAAGTGATAGTATGGCTTGGTGTTTGATATGATATCTGTAATAAAGCTGTTTTCTCAACGTCGCCAGCCGAGTCTTTATATCTTTTTTATGAAGCCCATCATGCTGCCACTTACACGGACAGCGCGGACTACAATACCGAGGCAATGCGGATATCTCGAGATATCCTCGCATACAAAGCGAAAACGAAGGTTGCAGCTGTCATAGTTTCCACCAGACATCACCACGAGTTCAATACACGATTTACGTCTACCTCTTCCGGGCGCACAGCGCTTCGATTAGAAATGATGTTATAGTGGCGCTCGCTATTCCTGGCGGAGCGAAAGCGAGCTGCATGGAGTCGCATTAAGCTGCGTGCTGGATCGGAGAGGCTAACCCCCATTCGGAAGAGCGAGAACGACCTTTATTCGTGTACAAGTTGGAAGCGAGAACGAAGCTGCAAGCAACGCGTAATGTGGATAAGAGGATTGATACCGGTAGTACAAGCGATCAATACTTTGTGAGGGGCTGTTGTTTAGCAGGAGACTCGGCACTATTGTTGTTGCAATTTACTACTTCTGTTGCTACTTTGTACCGCAGACTTCATTCTAAACAAACGCTGGCTAGATGGGAACAACACTCCGCTTCGTCCTCTCTGATCCCCAGATCTCTCGTTAAATCGGCAAAATAGCTTTAGCTTCTACTACTCGCAGTGGCCACTCTACCATCTTGAGCCACTTGGCCGGCAGACTCTCAGCAATGGCCCGCACCTCCAGCGTCCTCACGTCGCCAACCCACCACGTCGTCTCGATGACAAGAATGGCAAAATAGTACGCCATGACCACCATGGCTCGCGGACGAGCTTCCTGCGTGAGATCGAGAAAACTCTTCTTCACAGCCATGGGGAAAATGACCATCCTCCTCCTCGCGTCGTTGACGTTGAATCTTTCGCTGTTGGGATCCAGCAGCTGCAAACAACCGCCGAGGTAGCTGAGCGTCGTCTCGTACGCGTCCCGAATCTCTGGATCCCACGGCTCGGACGCTTCGTCTTCAGCATCCCGCTCAAGGATATACTCTAGGCATTTTCGTTGGCTCTCGCCGAATCTTTCCTCAGCATCGTATATGATGGGCGAGCTCGTCACCATGCGCGCGGCGATGGATTCCGGATGAGCCACAATAATGCTCCAAGCTTTAGTGAAGAGAGCTTGTTGCGTCCCCGTGGTTAGTATCCATTCTAGAGGAGGAGTGTACGGTGACCGATTTCGAAATCGCAGATTGGCAAACATACACACGCGCAACAAATGCGTCGTGAGAAACACGCTTTCGAAGTTCGACTCGCTGAGCTCGGCAATGTCCTTTGTATGTTCGTGCAAAGCCATTGCCAAATATTTCCTATGAACTTCGAGTCCGTCAAAAGTAGAGTCTATGTTGCATACGCACGAATGCACAGCGGCGAGAGCATAAATGGAATACAACAGGGCTTCCGAGTCTAGGGCTAGCTTGGGCATCATGTTGGCGAAGACTGGGCGAGTTATGTCATCGATAGGCAGGGAGGGACCCGTCTCGGTGAGATATAGATGCATCAGCCTCGCCTCCAGAAGCCGCCGCTGTTTTGATTCTGGAGCATCGTCATCCATCGCGTCCACAGATGACAGAGGAGACTGCTTGTCGGAGCCACTTTCAGAGGTTCTGGCCTCACTGGTCAGGGGCCGAGATGAAGATGCTGGAGACGATTCCCTGCTCCTTGCATTCCGCGGAAGGCGATCATAGATGCACTGTGCTCTATGACGCTCACAGTGGTGGCATGTTGGCTTTGCCTCGTTACATTTCACGCGACGCATGCGACATCGCTGGCAGCCATAGCGAGATTTCTTGTGGTTGAGTTTCGGCGCCCGGTAGCTGCTATCGGTAGGGCTGGTGTTTAAGGAATACTGGCCGAACATGATTGCGCAATTACAGATTGTTAAGTAACTAGGCCTTTTCTTGTCGGCTGCAGTGTAGGTATTCAGAGAGCAAAGAGGGGAGCACTTTGACAGCTCGCTGGCTCGTCCACCAGAGACTTGGCCAAGGGCGCTGCACCAGCGTTGTCGGGTGAAATGAGAGTCTGAGGACGAGGCTGATATGATGCGTTGCGTGATGGAGCACCCAGTGAAGCTCTCGCTCTCATGAAGCTCTTAATGAAAGCGCGCAATGCTGCTGCTAAGCTCCACGAGATCCGCCGAATAGCACCGGCTATTGCCCCGCAAAAAAGCCGACCCCGAATCGGGCTTTTGAACCGACAAGTGTAAACAAATGGAGAAAGATGAATGGTGTCGCAATTGTGATGGCCAATCTTGGGTATTTTTGCCTACAAGTGAGAGGAATCTCTCGTTATTCGTTCAATATGATTTTGCGCCCAAACGCGGGTGCGGTCGTACGTCACAAAAATCCGAAATCCTGAGGGATCTCGACTCGGCGTGACCACGAACTGCGATGCTGCACGAGGGTCCAGAGTACGTACCTCCACTTACTGAAAGCTCTCTAGCGGGGAACCTTCACCGCCTTCCCCATTGTGCAGCCGCAGCTCCAGCGAAAAAGTTGTACCCGGCAAAATCGGTCCTGGCCCAGAACTTTTTGAATTTTTAGGAAGATCCTGGAGACGGCATCACCAGATTCCTACAAACGCAATTCGACACAATGGCCGGATTTCCAAACAAGAAGAGACGCCATGATAACAAACCACATCGCCCAACTAAAAAGCAGCGACAAGCCCAAGCGTACAACAGCGACTCAGACAATGAAGAGGACCAGGAACAACAGGCCTTTGACGCTGTCAATCTGCTAGATTCCGACGACGACATTCACAATGCGCCCGCAGACGATGGCGCTAATGATGATGAAAACCTGTCCTCCAGTTCAGATGAGGAAACGCCCGCGGTGAAGAAGGTCAACGCCAAGGACGCAAAGTCAAAACAGCCAAAGCGCAAGGCTGCGCAACAAGAGCAAGACGACAACGAAGAAATGGAAGAGGAAGGAGAAGGAGAAGAAGAGAGAAGCGAGTCGGAAAACGACGATGAGGACGACGACATGGAAGAGTTCGACATGGGCAAAACAAAGACAAAGTCAAAACGAAACGACCCCACTGCGTTCGCTACGTCTCTGTCCAAGATTCTATCGACCAAGCTATCTGCGTCAAAACGGTCAGATCCAGTCTTGTCGCGAAGTGTTGCCGCGCACGAGGCTTCCAAAGCCGCCGTGGATAATGCGCTGGAAGCCAAGGCCCGGAGAAAGCTCAAGGAGCAGAAGAGAGTTGCATTGGAAAAGGGTCGTGTCAAGGATATTTTGGTAGCGACAATCGATGAGTCGGGCGAGCCGGAGATGACAACTTCCAATATCCTGGCCATTGAAAAGGCCCTGCGCAAGACCGCCCAGAGAGGTGTTATCCGCATGTTCAATGCCGTAAGAGCCGCCCAGGTTCAAGCAGCTGATGCAGAGAAAAGCGTCAGAAAGGAAGGCATCATTGGAAAAAATACGAGAGAAGAGAAGATAAACGAGATGAGCAAGAAGGGCTTTCTGGACCTGATTGCGTCGGGAGGAGGCGGTTTAAAGAAGGCTCCCCTGGAAGAGGCGTAGGGGGGTAATATTCACGGGTTTTTGTTTGTTTTGTTTTTGCTTATGGTTTTCCCTCCACAATATGTATCTATATAGGGAGCGATTTTCGGCCTGTCTTGAGATTTTAGTACTATCACTAGGTATACAATATTTCACATCAAAGATACCCCCTCCTTGGGCAAATGCTTTGTGTTCAACCGAGGCTCGCCGGCCTCTCCCACCGCTTCTATGCCTGTCCAACATTAAAAATACAAGGCTCCTTCTTCGTCTATTCGTCATATTAACATTAAAGAGTCCTATTTACTCATTGGAAGTCGCTAGCTTGCATATTCCTCGTCATGGAAGGCAGCCTAACGACCAAGCCGTCCAGCTCTTTTGTCATCTTGACCTGGCAGCCCAAACGGCTCGTCTCAGTCAAGCCAAAGGCGAGATCCAGCATGTCGTTCTCGTCGTCTTCGGGCTCGGGCATCTTGTCATAGTGATCTTCTCCCTCTACGATAACATGGCATGTCGAGCATGCGCATGAACCCCCGCAGGCACCCTCCATCTCCAAATCGTTGGCCTGGGCAATGTCGAGTAGGTTATCACCGGCCGAGACGGCAAACTTGTGTTCTTCGCCCTCCTTGTCAATGAATGTGACCCAGAGTCTGCACACTTGTTAGCAATTGTAAAAAACCTCAATCGGTGGCCACAAAGTTGTTTGTTGCTCACTCTTCGCCGGCCTTTGGCGGGGTGACATGGCCGTGCCGCTGCTGAGACGTTGTGGAGAATGCTCGCCGGCTCAGAGGCAACTGACGAGATTGCAGAGCCCTGAATTTAGGAGCGCATTGAGTTGAGGCACTGGTGGAAACAAGGCCTTTAGACGGCGCATTCATAGAGGAACGACATGCCACTTGCGATAGCCTCGCCAGGCTTCGCGAGAGTGTTCCAGACGCCGACATGTGGAGCGTTAGATCGTAGCAGAACTCGGCAGCTCGAAAGAAAAATTGCGACAGAAGCGAACAAGGCCTGTATGTCGTCGTCGCAAACTGAAATTGGGCAACGCTGCAGGATCGCCGGTGTCCTGAGACTGCGTCAAGGCAAATTTACGACCGAAAGAACCACAAAAGAGTAGATCCGGGTATGCTCGTTAATAAACCGTCTCCGGTTCGCTGGAGGCTCGCATCTCCGAAGCTGGAAATTCTTGGTAGCGGGAAATGTCCGCTGGCCGATAACGATGCTTATCGGCTGCACAATTCATCTACCGGGGGAGGCACAAACAGTAGCTCCCCCCAGCTCTTCAATGACTCGACCTCAGGAGCCCAACTTGGGTATTTGCAGAAAAAGACGGGGATCTGGAATCTCTCTCTTTTTAATGAATCATGGCGTCCCTAAAAGAAGAAATCGTGAACCCTCTACGGCCGTATTACAGGCCTCCCACAATCGAGCAGCAGGCCGAACCGGTATCGATCCCCAGCTCGAATCCGTTTTCCGGTGGCAATAGCTACGATGTGGCTAGCGGCGCCAAATACGCCTCCAAGGCGAAGCACATGCTCAATGATCTCGACTACAAGGGGTTGGTTGGCGAGCCGTCGCCATCGGTTGTCGAAAGTGCCAGAGAGCTTGTTGACGAGCTGATATGGAAGTACATGTCCGTCCTGATTGGGCAGCCTTTCGAGGTCGCCAAGATGATCTTGCAGGCTCGGGATCAAGACGAAAAAGCTGCCTTTGCGGTGGCCGCAGAGCCAGAGGCAGCTCCCGCGCCTCAGGTACCAAGTCGAGCTGGCTCGGCATTTGATGTAAGCGCTGTTTTCCTGAGGTTACCCGCCAATGCCTTGCGTTGTTTGCTAAGAAGATACTGTACCAGGAGGATTCTGACGGGGAGGAGCCGGCATACTTCACATCGAACGATCCCACCATACCAAATCCCTGGAATCAAAATCAGCCCCAGCCTGAGAAACGACCCAGCAGTCGGCGCACAGAGTCGCCTCTGCAGTCTCCAACGGCGCCGAAGAAAGACATCGTTCTTCCCGAGCACTTTCTAAATCTTCGCCGGCCCGACGCCATCCTCGACGTCATTGGGCAGCTATGGCAGAGAGACGGCGCATGGGGAGTATGGAAAGGAGCGAATGCAACCTTTCTGTACACCGTCTTACAGTCTTTGCTAGAGAACTGGTCAAGAAGCTTCCTGAGCGCCGTCTTCAATGTGCCGGATCTGGGGGTCAAAGACAGCATTGAACGTGTTGTCGACATTGCATCCCCGTACCCTTGGGCTTCGTTATTTGTGGCTGCCGCCGCGGCTGTCACGACTAGCCTTGCCCTTGCGCCTTTAGATCTCATCCGCACGAGGTATGGGACACATGTAGCTGCTCGGTTTAATTTGCTTTGTGACTGACATTGTGCTAGATTGATTCTCACTAACCCCTTCAAGGGACAGCGAAGGACGATTGCAAGCCTTCGAGCTCTTCCATCCTACTACTGCCCTCCCGCCATCGTTGCTCCTACCATCCTCCACTCGCTTATTAACCCCGTCTTCACTCTATCCACTCCCTTGGCTTTAAAGACCAAGTTTATGGTCACAAGCGAGCTTGCGCCCATGACATTTTCCGTTGCAAAGTTTGTTGCCTCTTCAGTTGGAATTCTGATTAAGCTCCCGCTGGAGACTGTTCTGCGCCGAGGTCAGCTGTCCGTGCTCTCTGAGCCTGAGTATTTGGAAGCTCTCAATGACGGCGAACCGGCTCTGGAGACCATTGTGCCCACTGGGAAATACTATGGCGTCTTCGGTACAATGTATCACATCGTCACCGAAGAGGGCAATCGGGAAATCCCACCCAAGCCCGTAGTAAGCAAGCGAGGCAAACTCAAGACCAAGAACCTGCAGCCGACGTACAAGAAGGGTCAAGGTATGGAAGGTCTCTGGAGAGGATGGCGAATCGGCTGGTGGGGACTGGTTGGCCTCTGGGGAGCGAACATGGTTGGACACGGCGGCGATGGTGAATTCTAGACGGAAACGCAAACGAAATAAGTATAGGTCGAAACGGACTGTGTATACCATTTGAGAGATGAAATTCAGGAAGAAAAGGGGAAAAGAAGGAGGAGAGAATATCGGCACACATCTCCCAGGGACGACAGGACAAAAGGAAACTCTCCGCTACAAACGAATTTTATGATGGGACGACGGCATCATGACCATACCTTCATTCATACGCATGCACGAATAGCCTTGAAAAACTATCCGTTCTTTTATTAGAAAGCAGAGCATTTGGTAGTATATGTTGTCTATTTTAGGATTTTGCTCTGTAATGCTGATGTAGCGTAGAATGAGTGCAAATACAAGTATATTTACAATTGCAAAGAGGTAGCAGAGCTGAGGTGACAGCTGTGTGGGTGATGATATGAGAAGAAATCACTATTGACTTATAGCATTTAGAAATTAGGGAGGGCCATTCTGTGCATTGTAAGTAAATTTAATGACCGTGAACTGTAGTAGAGGTCTCATAATTCATAATATCAATTTGCCATCAAATTGCAGATAGGTTGGTACTCAAAACTTTGAGACTTTCAGGTCTGTATCAAACAACGATACCAGTCACGTGAGCAGGCGTTCACCCGATAGTATGCCACTCCAACCCTTCAACTCGGCACCTCCCTCCAAATAATGGAAACATAACGATATACCTAGTGGCATTTTACTCTACAGCTCGTCTAACAAGCTACATTCGGCGCTTCAAGAAGATTTTGTTCTAGCGGCATGTCTTGACTTGAACATCCATTTTTACAATCTCCAGGCGAGGCGCGTGCACAGCGACACGCTCGGCGCCAGCCTGCGACTCTACGCAGACACAAAATTCAGCGCCATGGCGACGTCTGCGGAACAGTCGAACATGGCTAGCGATGCGAGTGCTGGCCCGTCGCAGCGGAAATTCAAGGCATCTGAATTGCCGCTGCCATCAGCGACGCGGGCAGCAATCGAATCCCTAGCACATAGCTTCAAGAAAGAAGGCGCCTACGACTCTATAAGGAAGCAAGTTTGGGACAAGTTTGAAGCTAGTGTATGCAGAACAGCAATCAGCAATTATCAATTTCCTCTACCGCCACTAATTTTCTTCTTCTCTGTCTATCTTTTAGGACTACGAGGCTCAAGTTACAAAAGCGATTCTCGAGGTTGCAGAACAAGAAGTCGAGCGCAATCCGCATCAACTCCTCACCTTGGACCGGAGAAAAGCTGCAGCGCTGATTGATGGCGCATTGGAACGATCAGGCGTGTATCACAAGGCTGAAGAGGTCATTGGGAAACTGATTGACGTCGAGGCGATTGAGCAAAGCATTCGGGAAATCAGGCGAGCAGAGATTGGCCAGGCGGAGGCTAGCGAAGAGCAGGAACGTGGAGCAAAAACCGACGAAGATTATGCTGCCGACACCGCAGCCAAGCAAGCCGAGCGTGAAAGGGTGCGGGATGAGCTGAGGCAGAAAGAGGCCGCCATTGAAGAGGAAAAGAGGCGTATCGCTAAGGAAGAGCGCCGGCGGGAAGAAAAGGAACGCGAAAAGGCTGAGATCAAACGCCAGGAAGAACGAGACGAGCGGCGGCGGAAGCGAGAGAAGGATCGTGAAGAGAGAGAGCGACTGCGAGACTTGGAGCGAGAGCAAAGGCACAAGGAACGAGAGAAGCGAGAAAGGGACGATAGGGATACTGATCGAGACAGAGACAGAGATCGGGACAGAGATCGAGACAGGGACAGGGAGAGAGCCAGGGACAGGGACAGGGACAGAGGCCGCGATCGAGACCGAGACCGAGAACGTGAAGGTGACCGTGACCGTGAAGGCGAACATTCACGTAAAGAAAACGCGGTTCTGCCCGAGGAGTTGAAGAAAAAGATGTCCAAAGAGGACCATGAGCGGCTGGAACAAGAAGCTTTGGCCGATCTTTTGCGTGAAAGCAGCAAGTCGACTCGCGCAAAGCTCGAAATGGATATCGATTCCACCTTGGCCCCCCCTCCTAGAAAGACTGGCCCAGCCTCAGCTATCAACCCGATCCGAAGGGATTCTTCGAAAACCGCTGAGTCCAGAAAACCCATTGATAGAAGGGACTCAAAGTCGTCCATGGACCCGAAACCCTCCGGATTGAAAGAGGAGCGTCGTTCTAGTAGAAGTCCGTCCCGAGCTCATGACGCGGATCTTGATAGGGCCAAGGACCGAGATCGAAGCCACCAAAGAGACACTGATGATCGACGTCGCCGTGATCATCGATCCGACTCACCAAGGCGGGACCGCAGTCGTTCCAGAATCAGGGATAGGCGGGATAGGAGCCGCTCAAAGTTGAGGAGGGACAGAAGTCGATCTCGACCGCGAAGGGACGACAGACGCGAACGAAGCCGCTCGAGGCCTAAGCGGGGCCGCTCTGCTAGAAGCAACTCACGACGGCGAGTTCCAAGCCGGTCACGGGCTCGATCTACTAGGCGCGAGAGAAGTCGTTCACGAGCGAAACCCGACCGCCGGGACCGCAGCAGGGAGCGTAGCCGAGACCGTCGAGACCGTTCTCGCTCGCATTTGCGAACGGACCGTCGGGAGAGAAGCCGTTCACGTGCTGCTCGACGAAACCGCAGCCGGTCAAGGGATAGTCGCCGTGGCGTTGGCGTTGGCGTTGGTGTTGCAGATTCTTACTATCCTACTAGGTCAGATGCTCGATCACCTCGCCGCCGCAGCCGTGATCGATCTGGCGATAGAGATAAAGATCGGGAAAAGGATCACAAAGACCGAGATCAAGAAAGAGATCGCACGCGGGATCGACGAAGCCGATCGCGATCTCGCCCCGGCTCATCGACTGTGCCGCATACAGCTACCAAGGATGAGCTCGAAGAGTGGAAACTCGAGGAAGTCAAAAAGCGGGAGAAGGAAGCCAAGGCTTACCTGGCGGCTCAGAAGGACGCCAGAGCGAAAGGCTTGCCGATCCCCGGCGTTGATGACAAGAAGAATAGTGGTGAGAAGACACTTGCGACACGACACAAGGGTGATGGACAAGCAGTTGACAGATATGCTCCTGGAGCCCGGGACGAGAGACTTAGGAGCAGATCGCGCAGCAACAGTCGGGACAGGAACCGGTTCCGCGAACGAGACAACCGAGACCGAGATAGGGACAGGGACAGGGACAGAGACCGACGAGACCGCGACAGAGACCGTGACCGAGATCGTGACCGAGACCGAGAACGCGATAGAGATCGTGATCGAAGAGACCGTGAACGGGACCGCAGCCGGGACAGAGACCGAGACCGAGAACGAGACAGAGATCGCGATCGCGACCGTGACAGGCGCAACAGACGAGACCGCAGCCTATCGCCTCGCCGAGAGAGACATCGCAGTCGAAGCCGCCGTCGGAGTAGGAGTCGATGATGGTAAAAAAAAAAAAAAAAAAAAAAAAAAATCTTTTGGGAAAGATTGCTAGCGTGTAGGAATTTCTTCAATTACTCGTTGATTTTTTCATATTCATGATTGGCCTTTTATCCCTCCCCCTTTTAAGGCCGCTTTGGTGTTACTCGTGCGTTACAGATTGAGGAGAAGGGGCATGCATTCATGATGATCAAATTGGCCTCTAAATACGATGCAAGAAGAGATACCCTGGGTAATGGATAGAAAAAAGGTCATGGACAAAAAAGGGATGCTTCATTGAAGCTTAGCTTATGGTAGTTATGGATTGATGAAGGGAAAGCATAGATAGATAATACACTTTTGTTTGCTGACTATCACGACTAGTTAAGTGGGATTCCATCAGGATTTTATTGAAAGGGGTATAATATAAATCTTTTTCGTAAACCTCGACAGTGCCGATTATGCTGTCTTATATCAAACATGGCATAAAATATTACTAGAATCATTCGTCTCTCGTTTTTATTTTTATTTTAGATTGCAGTTAGTGGCTGCCGTTGTTCGCGTGATGCCCATGGTTCGGGCTGAAATGACGACCCCCATGCCACGAAGATCCTCCCAGTAGCCTTCTCCCCCGTTCGCTCATAGTCAACTCAAGTACCACAATCATAGCTACCAGCGAAGATAGGCCAACCACTATTATCCGTTTTGACCGCATCGCATGGCCGCGTCCTCCACTCGTTGAAAAGAATTCACTTGTCCAGCCAACTACTGATGCGCCGATGCTGGCAAGCTGGTCGTATCCAAGGGAATAATAGGTGAGTCCTGCAAGGGCTATGGTATAGCCCACAGCTTGGAGGAACGTAATCGGGGTTGACCAGATCAGAATAGAGACAATGACAAGCAGGATGCTTTTGAAGATACCGGTAAGAGTCATGACGAGACCTGAGGTTTTGCCAATCTAAGAAAACATGTGTTAGCGTTGGAGAAACATCAAGGACAAGCAGAGGCTTGAAATCTGGATTCAAATAGGATAGGCATACCAGGAATACGCTGGCGACGTTCAGAATAAACGCAATGGAGGCATTGAGGAAGAGCATTCCATAGCCAGCTTGGGCAGCGTGCTCCAATTTGAAGCTTGGCACTTCGCCAACAAGTGCGATGAGGAAATTCATGACGGCGCAGACAGGCGCATAGTAGTATAGGCTGACGAGAGGGTCCATGTTGAGTCCTTCGCCACTAAGCATGACCTGGATCATAACAACGCGAACAGCCTCGAAGGTGGTTCCTCCAATCTGGAAAAAGAATCCTGTCCAAGAAAATTGAATCTCTCCAAAACTCGAGACAGCAACGCCAAAAACAATAACCAGGACGTTGAGAAATTTAGCCAAGTTCGGTTCGGCAACACCCCAGGACCAGGAGGCGAATAACACAGCAACTGGCGAGGCGGCCTTGAGCATCTGAATGAAGGAGACGGAGAGATAGAGATACACGACATTGGAGCAGATGAGAGAGCCAGAGTATAGCAGGCCAATGGGAAGAATGGTGCGGAGGTAGAGGCGGCCGGTAACGGGGAAATTGCGGCGGGAGTCGAGAAGTGTCGTCGTGCGAGCGAGGATCTGAGTTGCGATGGTGGCGTAGATGAGATGCCAGCAGGTGAGGATGATGGCTGTTTCACAAAGTTAGCATACAATTGTCGGTTTCCCCTTTTTGCTTCTTTCCCCCAGAACGCGCGGTATGTGAATTCAAACTTACGGTATTCTATAATTGCTTGTTAGCGACTTCCATTCGCCAGATTTGCCAGAAGGGTCAGATACTTACTGAAACCAGCAGTGTCTAATAGCCACTTATTGAAGATGATGGTAACATTCGAAAAGAACATCCAATTTCTGCGTAGTTCAAATCGTTAGCCCTCTCATTCAATCCCTCTCATCACCCCAGTGTCTGCCTGCTCGCGCACACCATTCGGATAAGGGCATGTCTCTCACATTACATGCGCCCAAATGGGGATATTTATTTTGACGGAGGGTATCATCTCCATCATAGGAAGCAAGCCGCCGTTGGAATTTGAAACCGTCATAGCTAGCCTTACTCGGCAGTGGAATTAAAACCACTGCAGCGTTTGCAGAGGCGATTGAGAACTGAGTCCCGCCGTCGTGTTCCGCTCGACCAAGAATAGTATTAAATCCAAATTGAAAAATGGTAAAATGGTTCGTCTCAACGTCGGCCGACTGCCTCTCCCGCAGCACTAGGATGCGCCGTCGCGAAAGTACTCGGGAGTGTCGTGTAAATGCGAGCGATTAATTAAGTCGTAACAATTCGCACAAAGATTTATCGGCCTCTCCAATTGAAGTCCCTATGTAGCGCTGAAGCAATTCGTTTCAACTTTCAAAAATATCGACTGTGATTTTTTCTTTTTCCCTTCCCTCGCTTTGTTCCTCTTCTGTTTTCGTATTATGATGCCGAGGCTGGCGGATCGACAGGATCACCGATGCCAAGACACGGCTTGGGTCCAAAAAAAAGTAGAGGCGACTTCGAAATCAAGATGCAGCTTCGGGCTCAGCCAAGAAAAAAAGAGCAAAAAAGGCAATTTCGCAAAGCTCAGCCGCAATCAATGCGATGCAAACAACACGCAGAATATGAACAAATGACGGAAGACGAATATGATTGTTTCTCCTCAGCCCGGCCTCGCCAAAAAAACCAGAAAGAAAAAGGGAGAGGAATCTGGACCCAGCGAATTCGCAAAGGCAGCAGGGATGGGCGAAGCAGCTCGGCGGGTATTGCAGGAGAGTGAATGGAAGAAGGAGAATTTGAGCTTTAAAGGTCCAGGTAGGTAAGAAAAGAGAAAAGGATGAATTCGTGGCCGGGCGCAGTCTGACCAATCCTGATCGGTCTAGATGGCCATGGCCAGAGTTAAAGCCACGGGCAACTTGGGCAAGCACTGCAGCGTCTCGCGCCTTCCTGCCTTTGGCTGCATCTGGTGGCATGGGCAGGAGCTTTCAGAAGGTCCGGCCGAGTGGCATCAAGGCGCCCCTAAAGCGTCAAGGCCCCGCGGAAAGCGGTTTGGCAGGCGGGAGGTCGCTGCGGCTTTGTTTCTGCTGTCAGGTACAAGCAACACGCTACGAGCCGTGTACTTGATACGAGGTACCGCAGCGACCAAATCACGGAGGTTTGCCGCGCTCTACCGGCCTGCTGTGCCTGAGGTACCGGTAGCTGGAGCTGTGTTAGCACAGAGCTCTTCTGGCTACAGTCACACGCCGAGCAAATCCGACGCTGGAAGAATGGCCGCTCGCTACATTCTGCCGGCGCATTCATCCGCATCTGCTGATCATACTACAGGATAAATCATCTTTCGCCTTGACAAAAAGGCCATGGTGTCTCTTCTGCAAAGCAGCAATGCCGCAGGTCAAAAGGTACAAAGTGTTTCGCAGCCTCCCAGTACCTCTGCCACGCCGGACTTGCTATAGCGGGCCTGTTCCTCTCGCCGTACCCACCCAGACGGAGCTCAGCGGCTTTCGACGAATCTCTGCTCCTCCCCCCACCTCGTATCTAACAAGTCCAGGTGCTGCTACCGGCTCTAGACACACCTCCCAACGTCCTTCATCTTGAAAAAGTCGTGCATCGTTCCTGAGTGACGTCTTGTCTCCATTGCTGGCCGGCATCGTCGCGTTCGCCCACGTAATGTTCGGGTAGCTCATCCGGCGAAGAAAAAGAAGAAGAAAAAAAAAAAAAAAAAAAAAACAGGGAAAAAGCATTGGCCGGCCGATCTCTCCGCCGCCCACGTTCATCCCACTCGTCTCACCCCCATCTTCTAGCCGCTTTTAGACTTTGGAACAAACACCTGAGAAAAAGGCTGTTTTCCCACGGCGCAACTTGATGTTCTTCACGTTGTTGGCTCAACACTTCTCATGTTGGCCATAACGCCGCAACTAGCATCCTCGTACCTGATCCTGCATCATCAGATACACCAAAAAGGGGTCTGCCCACCCCCTTGCAACAATTGCTCGCCACCTACAGCAGAGCCTTCTAGCCCCTGTCCTGCACCAGCGAGTGGGCGCTACTCACCTGGCGTACAAGTATAACAGACCAGACCAGACGCATAAACCCGTTTCTGTTCGTGGCTAGCATGCGCTTGACCGCCAAGCTTTCTGCCAGCCGCGGGCTTACAGGCTGCATGGCTGCTGAGGCCGCTAAATCTATGCGGGTAGAAGCGCCATGGTTCTGTACGGGGCGCCGATTGGGCCGAGATTCAGGGCGCCCCTGTCTAGCGTAGTGCTTGTTTTTTTTGCTCCTTCGCATCTGGCCCTGGACATTTCCAGCTTTGGTTATTATATTCTTGCGGCAGGCCAGCGCAGCCCTGCATGCAGCGAGATCCAGACCGGCGGTTACTATACACCACAGTTGCAGCATCACATCGGGTCTGGCAACGGCTTTTCGTCCGCGATATGCTGGAGCACCGCAGGATTTTTTTTGGCCGTAGTCGGCGCAACAATCATCTCGGGGTACCGTCACCGCGAATCCTCTTTGCATGGCTAATATTAGTCCCCGTGGCTGTGCAGTCCCGGCAAACCCGCCTCTCAGCAAATTTCTCCTCGGCCCATCAGTCACAGCTGACGCAGAACATGGCGTGTCACAGGCATGGATTACGCGGGCATCTGATTCTGAGTCCTGAATAGTGTTTTCAATGTCTCTCATCTCAAGTTGTGCAGAGGAACACGATACTACAGAGGCACCAAGTAGTTCTATATACTATTTGACTCGACGCAGCCGGTACAAAACAGACCAGCATCCTTGATATTTCAAATTGTTATGGCGTGCCGTCCATTGTCCCATCAGCACGCGCTCTCCCAATCAACCATTGAGCCGTCTAGAATCCAAAACTCGCAGACTCTGTTGTCCGAAAACCGACACCAACGCCGTCGCTATGCAATTTAATGATATGATGAAGTTGAAGATTGGGAATAGAAAGGAAAGGCGGAAAAAGAACCGCAAGGAACATCAGACTTGTATTGATGAGAGTCTCTTGGCCAGGATATCCTCGGATGCTGCTTTCAGTTCGGCTTCTACAACGTCTGAAGTTACCGTCGTTGCCGGAGTCAGAGTAGTCGCATCGTCCACTTCCGTTTCATCCTGCTTCGTAATGGCGACTTCTGCTGCGACATTCGTCAACTCCGTGACCTTGTCTTTCAACTCCGATGATAGAATCATGGAGGGGTCAACGCATTCGTAAAACAGCATAAATACGCCCGGCGATAGGCTCATAACCGTCTCTTCGTTGACTTGTGACACATTCTGATCGCTTAGCCTCCACCAAGCCGAATCTCTGTTGCCATAGCTGTTGCTCTTGGCTTCCTCCTCTGTGTTTGGATCGGCCGGTTCGTCATCGCCGGTACTAGTATCCGTTGCCGCCTTGACTGTTGTTTCTTTGGATGAAATTGCGTTTTTCTCGTCCACACTAGTTAAATCATCTGGATCAGAAGGCGGGTATTTGCGATAGCAGATGTAATGCCCATTCTCATGCCGCCCATAGTGCGTGACAGCCGCCCTCAGCTCATAAATAGGGCCCGTTAATCGTGACTCTCCCAAATCTCCCGCGACCATGGAGGACATGGGATGTAGCTGCCACTCTTCCTCGCTGTCTTGGTCATCCCCCGAACTCTTCTCGCTCGTAGGTTTCATGTTTCCGGCGCTTCCCAAACACCAGGGACCTAGATCCAGTGTCATTGGAAAGTTCACCGGTGCCGAATTCTTAATCATGTTGAAAGTCGATGGATCAAAGACAGATCGATTCACGTGGATAGCCAGACTTTGAGGAGGCCGCGCAATCACCATCTGCTTTGTCTTGGTCACATTGACTCTACTCTGAGCAGTGATCTTGCAGCGATCTTTGATCGTCTCTTCGGCAAAATCATCTTCTTCCAAGGCAGTTTGGACAGCTTCCAACCTACGCAGAGGTTCAACCAACTGTTCTTTCTTGGAGCCACCAACCTCCAGTCTCTCTACCAGCTTAGTCAGAAGCCTCTGTGCCTTCAGCAGGGTGCATTTCGGACACTCCACTCCCTCAATCTCTTCCACCTTGCTGTACGAATCAAGTCTATCATAGAGATCATGATGGTTCTTGTCAAGGCCAAGACTAAGGGTCAGGCAGTTGAATGGAATCATAGACAGCCCATCCGAATGGCCGCACTGGACACAGGCAACCCGTTGAGCCAAAAGGCCTTCCAGGGGATTTCGCACGGTCCTTTTATAGTCTGCTCTGGAGTCTGACGATTGGCTCTGATAGCCGCTATCGTCACTGTGCTCGCTCGTAGAATATTCTTCTCTGCCGATATAATCGCCGCCCTCCAGTCCGATGAGTGGTGTAGCAGACGCCGCATTTTTCGCTATCAAGGCGGCTCCTTTTTCGATGTCGTCCAGAACTTTCGAATAGTACTCTTGCGCATCTTGCTGAGTCCATGTATTCATCGATTTTAGCAAAGAGGGCGTCCATAATGTCTTTCCGTTATTCGTTACGTCGTTTAAATCTGCGATGAGTGATCGAAGTGTATGCGCGACGTTTTTCTCCATGCCATCGCCAAACTCTTCAGCGCCCTTAAGACATGCCGAGAGATAGTCTGGCATTGAGTGCAGCGAAGCCAGTCCCTGAAGAACGCTGTTCTGGTAACACGAGTTGTCTCTGTTTCCCAATCCTGCCGGCCGATCTGAATCGATTTTAAGCCCCAAAACACTGCCCGTCATGGAGAGGGCTCTTGTTCTGGCGCGAAGGACCGAGTTCATTACGCCGTCCTGGCGATCCAACCCCATCACCCTCCGCAAGGCTTCACTCTTGGCGGCATGGCTACTTGTTTTCAAAGTATTGTGCATCGGTGATGTAGTGGCGGAATTCATCCAGCTGTCGATTGC
Organism: Trichoderma sp. CBMAI-0020; assembly: GCA_030708095.1. Lineage (NCBI taxonomy): Eukaryota > Fungi > Ascomycota > Sordariomycetes > Hypocreales > Hypocreaceae > Trichoderma > Trichoderma sp. CBMAI-0020. The sequence continues at coordinate 981,268 of JAJNCI010000007.1, forward strand.
GAAAAGCAGCGGCGCGGGGATTATAAATACGAGCGCGTCCCATAGGAAGTTGCCGATCGTAGAAAATGCCCCCTCAAGCGATCCGTCAGGGCTTATGTATTTGAATAGAAGGGTCACCAGAAGGGCGACGACAGTAAGGAGAACGGCGACGTCGTTGGTGCGATTGATGGCGTGTTCTCGCGCGTAAAACTGTCGACGGGCTGCGACCTGGTCGTCGTAAAAGGTATCGAACCCGTCCTGTCGCGAATTCATACTGCCTAACTTTGCCTTCTCCCAGGACCCCACGCGCCTGTATACCCGCAAGATTTAAGCTACCGTGCTGCGGCTTTTGGATGACGAAACTTCCATGGCCAGCAGGGCGCTGCGCAGAATATTCGTGATGGCGACAGTAGATTCTTCGAGTACTCGATATGCCGATCGGAAACGCCTCGCTGAAAGAGTCGTGAAGCCACGCAGTAGCAATAGGGTATCGTAGCCTAGAAGAGACTATTGCAAGGAAGGAGATGTGAGCTAGATTTTCGTGTTTCGCACAAGTGTTCGTACAGGTGTTTTTAAAGAAAGCAGCGAAATATTATTACTAGTACTTAGTATGGTCTCAATAGGTGCCTAGCTAAGAATAGACCCGGGAGCCGGATTATCTTCAGTGGCAGGCTGCTAATCCGTGGCCTAATATAATACCGAATCAGCGCTTGTTTCGCGCGGCTAAAAACAGAGCATGCACGCAATTTCAAGATGCAGGAACCCTTCATCTTGGACAGAGAGCGCACAGCAGTTACTAGCAGTCCTAAATAAGTGGTGCAGCAGATGGATGGATAAGAGTTTATATAGACAGCTCGAGAGATATCCATGATCATTAGATGATGATTCACATGTAGTTTTATAGCTGGGAAGCAAACCAACAATACTGTATTTTTTTGTTCTCTGCTAGTATTATGAATAGGCTCAAGCACTTACAACCGACCAAATAGCACCGACTCTGATGGAATTAGATGGGCAATGATACTGCTGCTTGGACAGCTTCGAAGATGATAGTAATTGGTGTTGGAAACGAAACGACAAAGCACATGCAGATCCAAAGCAATGTTTCAACCCCAGACTTTAGAGCCAGCAACTGTATTACCTAATGGCAGCTCCCAGCAGCTCTACTAGCTCGTGCCATCGTCCTATTGCTCCATATCTATCGAAAGGCAACTTCTTCCGCCGGTTCAAAGGAATCGAGGACTAGTCCTTGTCATATCACCGTGTTCCTGCTCGAGCCATGCATTTCATATTGAGAGCTCGTACCACTGCTGGGTATGTAGCAAGACTTCTTGATCTTCACGTATGAACTCTGGGTTGATCGTCTTTGTGCTACATGCAGCTGTGGCCGTCTCAGTGCCCGGAGTGGTCTCATCCCCCGGCATGCCTCGGCTGCTGTCGCAAGATCACGGTTCTACGCAACAAGTCTCGAGGCGGGCTCCAAGGGGCTCATTTTTAAGTGCAGCGAGACTGGATCTCCTTTTACAGCAGAATTGTAAGTAGCCACCTTTTTCTTTCTGCTGGGGAATATCATGTGAGAGAAATCGCTAATTGACGCTGCAAGATCTAAATTATGGCTCCGGTGTGTGCTCACATGCCGCATATGACAGCATCGATCATGTAATGTAACACAAGACTAACCAGCGAATCTCTTGTGCAGCGACAACTGCCGCTGCGCGCAATGCGTAAACCAAGATACCCTGCAGCGCAACTTCGACACCTTCGCGGTAGCTATTGGCCCCTGAACGCGCTTCATGGACATTGACAGCTAATTTGGCTGTGTTTTGCAGATACCGAAAGACCTCGCGCCGAAGGAGATCTCGCCCAAGAATGATGGCGTCGAGGTTTTATGTACTTGAGACACAAACCACCACCCTCTCGTTCTATGAGATGCAAACTTACTGTTTTCTGTTAGGGTCGGATTCCCACAAGAGCCACTACCCTTGGTCTTGGTTAAGCTTCACTCTTCGCGATATTAGCAATAAGAAGCTTGCGAATCAAGAGTGAGCCCATTAATGTACCTGCGAGCTTTGCCTTTCGGACTAACTAACTCTGTGCGCAGCGAAAGAAAGCTCTGGGGCGCCACGATAGCTTCGGCTCCTCCAGAAGTCCGATTTGACGATGTCATGAGCAGTACTTCTCCAAAGGGACTGGCAGACTTGACCAGCAAGATTGCACGTACCGACTGCATTGGCATATGGGTAGTTGATCAAGAACTAACATTGAATAGCGCCAATATGGGCTCTGCTTCGTTACCGACTCGCCGAAAACTCCAGAGGCGACAAAGAAGCTCTTAGAAACCATCGGGCCTATACGAAATACGCACTATGGCGGGTTTTACGACTTCATTCCAGATCTGGCCCTCGCTGATACGGCATACACCAACTTGGCCCTCCCAGCTCATACAGACACAACATACTTTACGGAACCGGCTGGTCTACAGGCCTTCCATCTGCTATCGCACACACCACCTGCTAACAAGCCCGCCGACGAGGTTCTTGGCGGGCAATCGTTGCTCGTAGATGGATTCCACGCCGCCGAGACTCTTAGAAAAGAATCACCTGGAGATTTTGAGATACTGCGCAAAGTCAAGCTGCCATGGCACGCTAGCGGCAACCAAGGCGTTGCAATTGCGCCAGACATGGCATATCCAGTGATTGAAACCAATGGCGGCAAGCTGCACAGGATCAGGTGGAACAATGACGACCGAGGCGTTGTGCCTACGGATATCGACGTCGATGCGTGGTACCAAGCGGCTCGGAAATGGAATGAGATACTGAAAAGCAAAGAGAGCGAGTTCTGGTTTCAGCTTGAGCCAGGACGAGTGCTTAGTAAGTGTGCTGAAATTGCCTAGCAGAATTGAAGTCCGCTGTGATGCTAAACTCTTCGCAACAGTCTTTGATAACTGGCGAGTGCTTCATGGGCGAAGCGCCTTTGAGGGGCTGCGGCGCATCTGCGGCGCTTATAGTAAGTCTGGCAGTACAACTTGCTGTTTCACCAATTGAGCTGTCTTCTTGAGACTGTGTTTTATATTAAAAAAAAAAAAAAAAAAAAAAAAAAAAAAAAAAAAAAAAAAAGAAGAAGAAGAAGAAGCTAACATTCTAAAAAACAGTCAACCGTGATGACTTTATCTCTCGCTGGAAAATGACCAACTTCCCACAAGAAGAGGTCATTGCGTCGAATATGCAGCTACGATAATATTCGACAGAAGAGAGTATATGTAGATGGATCCATGCAGATAAGCTTAGTCGTGTATAAAGCTAGATGAAATTATAAAGTATATATCGAACATATCATGTAGATGCGCGCCGCATTGATTACACTCGTGATTCCGGTTTGGGCACCGTTTCAAGATACCGCTTATACATCTACCTAGTCTAACAAATTTCCATCACAACAAATAGCCTCACTCAACACAAGCGCTCACCTTACCGCCTCCCATAAATCACAAGCAAAAGTAAACAATAACCTGAAATACACGCGCCTTTGCAGAATCTCCCCCCACCACTATGACGTGGGGATCTTCAGGCGCAACCTCCCGACTTGGCCATAGTCCGGCATCGCAAACAGAGATGGATCCGCTACGGGGCTTTTTGGCTTCTGGCGGAGTAACCCAAGACGTCGATGTTTGGCGGGGGCCATTGATAACCGAAGCTGATTATCATTGCCAGAGGAACAAAAGAGCACGAGTTTGCAGATGTCCATGTTCAGGCACCAGACGAGGGACAGCTACGAGGTAGGTAGTAGTAGTATGTGGCAGCCAGGGATATCAGACTATTGCTGGATAAAGTCCGATGGAATATTGCCGGTGCATAGAAGCACGTGTATCAATGCCACCGTAGCATCGAACCGGTCTGTTGTAGATACGAAGCAGGTAGGCCTACTCCGGACACGGTAGATATGGAGCAAATGAATCAATGCCAACGTGGGGTCAGCGACGAATCCCGCTCAGCTCCACATGGACTAAGAGACAGGCCATGTTAGAGAAGAACGAAGCCCAAAGAATAGCGACTCGACATTGGAGCGCGTGTCGACGCGGCCAAATAGATGCGGTAAAATGTCGCATGGAGGGTCCCGCCGTCAGAAGTCTCGGTCTGGTGGTTGGAGATGGAGCAGCTGCGGAGAGTAGCGGCGGCTCTGAAGGCCAGAGATGATGAAGAGGAGGAGGACGTCTAGGATTATAAAGAGGGCGCGGCTTTCCATCTTCCCCCGCAGTCGCAGCTCTTTCGCGATAGCGTCACTTTTCGTTTCCCAAGTTACTTTGCAGTGTTGATACCCTCTTCGTTTCCCTGTTTGCTTCGTTTCTTCGAGATTATCGGTTAGCCAAGCCAATACAGCCTTCTCTTTCTTTATCGCAAGACATCCATTCAAAATGGCGGAAATAGTCAACGGCGCTTTCAAGCACGACAACTCCCCCGTCCCCAACGTCGACCGAGTGCTGCCCCTCTTTTCGCTCAAGGGAAGAACGGCAATTGTCTCTGGCGCCGGTGCTGGCATCGGTCTCGCCATCGTAGAGGCCTTTGCAGAGGCTGGCGCCAACGTTGCGATCTGGTATAACAGCAACAAGCAGGCCGAAGAGTCGGCTGCCACCATTGCCAAGACATACGGCGTCAAGTGTGCGTATTTCTCTTCTTTTCTCTATCCATATGTGCCATAGTAGATTCCCGAGGGGCTAAAATTATGGCTCAAACAACAGGCAAGGCATACCAGGTAAACGTTACCTCGGCCGAGGCCGTCGACAAGGCCATCGCGGACATTGTCAAGGAGTTCAACGGCCGCCTCGACATCTTCGTCGCCAACTCGGGCATCCCATGGACCAAGGGCGCCTTCATTGACGGCCCTGCCGACATGGCCCGCGATGTCATGGCCGTCAACGTGGACGGCGTCATGTGGTGTGCAAAGAGCGCTGGCGCCCACTTCCGCCGCCAGAAGGAGCAGGGCACGACGATTGACGGCAAGCCTCTCGAGAACTACACCACCGGAAGCTTCATTGCGACGGCGTCCATGAGCGGCAGCATCGTCAACATTCCGCAGCTGCAGGCTGTCTACAACGGCTCCAAGGCGGCCGTGATCCACTTTTGTATGTCACCAGGGTCCATGATGGCCTTTGAGGGCTGCGCAGAAGGCTAACAAGAACTGTTTTAGGCAAGAGTTTGGCCGTCGAGTGGGTTGGATTTGCCCGGGCCAACACCGTATCCCCCGGATATATCCTGACCGAGATCTCCTCCTTTGCGCCTGCGGAGACCAAGAAGGCGTGGAAGGACAAGACTGTCATGGGGTAAGTTGCAGCTTTCTGTTATAGCTAAATGTCGGGACCATACAGAACAGGGCTAAGATGCTAATATTCGCATAGCCGCGAGGGTCACGCCGGAGAGCTCAAGGGCGCATACCTGTACCTGGCGAGTGATGCAAGCTCCTACACGACTGGTCTTGATATGATTGTCGACGGCGGCTACAGCCTGCCATAATGGGCTACATGCATGGATGGAAATGGAAAATATTGGTTAGAGGAAAATTCAAAAAATCAATGGGAACTAATGGGCATGGTTCACGATAGACAATAGAATCATTGCAAGATGGGCGTCTCGTCTCTGTATAAACTACATAGGAATATATCGCTGCGACGAGATGGCCTTGTTCATATCGATAGACGCAGGCTTAGAGAATTTATATTCAAACAAATGACATCAACCAACGGTGCAGTTACGACTAGGTTTATGAGCTCAAGTTTAGCTAAGCAGCAAATGTACAGCAGCACTCAGAACATGAGGGCAAGCTTCCGTTCAATCTCAAGGGTCTGGTGGCGGCGGAATTGAAGCGGGGCTCCAGCGGGAACCCGCAGTGGTAGGTACTAGGTAGTGGTACAGATTTGAGGGGCAAGGCCAGCCTGAAGATGAAGCCTGAAGGAGCAGATTTGGGGGCGCCCGCGGTGCGACTCACAGGCCTGCGTGCATTTCAAATCAGCCGAGCCTGGTGGGAGATTCAATGATACAGAAGATGGAGGTGGATGTTGGGACAGTTAGCACGGGGGCACTTGTAGCGGGCTAATGGTGGTAGCTCGTATTGGGTACGGGAAGGGACATTAGGGATCGCAGTGATGTCAATGAACCTGTACTTCCCCCGCCCCTTTCCCAGACAGGCTTTGAAGCAAGGAATATCTGGAGCTTAAAATGCTTGTCTGCCTGTGAAGACTTGGTATGAGAGACTGGCATGTCTCATAGATGTATCTAGAGCCTCCAGAGTGTAAATACACTCCCAAGATAAGGTGGTGACACCAGAAATTAAAATATGTGCTACTGTTTACGTTGCCAAAAATAACGAGCCCCGTCAGCCGCATGCTCGTTGCGGGCCACAGCCATGATTGGGCTGGAGGCCGTCCGAGACATGTCCTGCTATGCGTCAAACCCACCAGCAGCAGCGAATTCTGCTAAGGCACGAGGTACCGGCCGCCAGTTAGATTAGGTGCTGTGCTTGTGGCAGCCCAGTCCCCTAATTGATAGCCCTGGGGCAGTCCAGTGTGTAATAAGTCGTGCTAGCTCCAGTCCGCCCCCCGTGGCCAGCTCCCGCGCGGGCACCGCCAACTTCTCAATCTCCTGTCGGCCTGTCTCGCCTTTGTCTCGAACACACTTTTGGCCCTCGAGCACATTTTTATCTGGGATTCCCGCCAAAACGTCGCTGCCACGGGCCCTGATTCGGCTCGCCCCCAGCATCTCCGTCAACTGCTAGCAGCTGCAGGCCTGCTGCTTTTCGCCGCTCTCACCGCCACCCGCCACGCCTTCTAGCTCCTAGGCTTCTGCGACCTCTTGGACCCTCGGCGCCGAGCAGAAGTCTCCGGCAGCAGCTCCCTCTGACTCGCTCCGTCAAAAGTCTTTGCCATCCAGAGAGTGTTTCTTTTTCTTTATTCTTTGCTTCTAGTCTTTCACCCAGCTCCTTAGCCCACCAGTCGCCAACATGGATACCGAAGGCGACGCCCACGCTGCCGACCAGGCGCCTCGACGAACCGCCCAGGTCGACAATGCCATTCGCGCGATTCAGGAGAAGAAGCCGCTGCCCGAGATCGACTTCACCATCCACATGATGGAGGACGGCACTCAGGTCAGCACGCTCGAGCGAGTGTGCAAAGGTACGTCTGGCTGCAACCCCGTGCGTTGTCGAGTTCAGCTTCTTTCAACTACCCCGCCATTGTTGTTGTCGATAGGGGGGTGCTGTTTTCCGACGTCAATGTCTCACAATACCTCAACTGCGACGCCGCTGACTCTCATGGCACCACCCTATGTACAGATGTCCAGGCGCCGGCCATGTTCAAGCCGACCGATGAGCAGTTTTTTGAAGATGACACCAAGGAAAAGCCCGACATCAACTTTCTGAAGCAGCACTTTTACCGCGAGGGCAGACTCACCGAGGAGCAGGCGATATGGATCATCAAGAAGGGCACGGAGATTCTGCGAGCAGAGCCCAACCTTCTTGAGATGGATGCGCCCATTACCGTCTGCGGCGATGTTCACGGCCAGTACTACGATCTGATGAAGCTGTTCGAGGTGGGAGGTGACCCTGCCGAGACACGGTATCTCTTCCTCGGCGACTACGTCGACCGTGGCTACTTCTCCATCGAGTGTGTCCTTTACCTATGGTCTCTCAAGATTCACTACCCCAACACACTGTGGCTTCTGCGAGGCAACCACGAGTGCCGTCATTTGACCGACTACTTCACCTTCAAGCTGGAGTGCAAGCACAAATACTCAGAAGCCGTCTACGAAGCCTGTATGGAGTCGTTCTGCTGTCTCCCCCTGGCTGCCGTGATGAACAAGCAGTTCCTGTGTATCCACGGTGGACTGAGCCCTGAGCTGCATACCCTCGACGACCTTCGAAGTGTAAGTCTTGCTGTCCAACTGCTGGGTTTGCTATGAAGCTATTTTCAAAAGGACCAAGACCTGTCTGATTTCGAGACTAACATGACGGCACAGATTGATCGATTCAGAGAGCCCCCTACCCAGGGTCTCATGTGCGACATCCTGTGGGCCGACCCGCTGGAAGACTTTGGACAAGAAAAATCCAGCGATTTCTTTTTGCATAACCACGTGCGAGGATGCTCGTACTTCTTTTCATATCATGCCGCCTGTGCTTTCCTGGAAAAGAACAACTTGCTCTCTGTCATTCGTGCCCACGAAGCGCAGGATGCCGGATACAGAATGTACCGCAAAACGAGGACGACCGGCTTCCCCAGTGTCATGACCATCTTCTCGGCGCCAAACTACCTCGACGTTTATAACAACAAAGCCGCCGTGCTAAAATATGAGAACAACGTGATGAACATTCGGCAATTCAATTGCACGCCGCACCCGTACTGGCTTCCTAATTTCATGGATGTCTTTACCTGGTCGCTGCCTTTTGTTGGTGAAAAGATTACCGACATGCTCATTGCCATTCTGAGCACGTGCTCGGAGGAGGAGCTGAAGGAAGAGACGCCTTCTTCACACTCGCCTGGCCCCAGCTCGCCGGCTCTTACCAGCGGTTTGGAGGACCCCAACTCGATCGAATTCAAGCGCAGGGCGATTAAGAACAAGATCCTGGCCATTGGCCGCATGTCTCGCGTCTTCCAGGTTCTGCGAGAAGAGTCTGAGCGCGTTACGGAGCTGAAGACTGTATCTGGCGGAAGACTGCCCGCCGGTACCCTGATGCTCGGTGCTGAAGGCATCAAGAATGCGATTAGCTCGTTTGAGGATGCCCGAAAGGTTGATTTGCAGAATGAACACCTTCCCCCTACTCATGACGAGGTTGTGAAGCACCAGGAAGAGGAGAGAGCGATTGCCTTGCAGAAAGCCGCGGAAGAGGCGGATAATGATAAGAAGCTGCACCAGCTGTCCCGGAGACTTAGCACGTGAGTATTTCCCCCAAAAGATGCCCTCGCAATTCGCTTTGCTTTCACCTTAAGCGTGTTCAAGTCTTGTGATGTTTTTTTTGTGCTTGTTCTTCTTGTTAACGTGTGTTTTCGTTCTTTTCGAATGTCTTTAGCGGCTAACGTAGTTCGGAATGCAGAGATCGCAAGACTCGATCACCATGAAACGAAAAACAAAACACATATGGCGATTCAACGAATATGTGCAGCGACAATAGGCTTTAGAAAATATTGGGATAAGGAATGGCAATGCAACCTCCAATGTCAAGGAGTTGATGACTTGATGCTTTACGTTTTCCGTTGAATCAACTCCATCTCTTATTGCTTTTTGGTCTTTTTCCTTTTACTATATATACGTGTGTGATTCAAGATTAGGCTTTGGCTAGAGCAAAAGATGTGAGTCAAGGGGTGGACGGCTGGTTGGGTTTGGCAATGGGAGAGTTTAGTTGATAGGATCGTTTATCCGCGGCAAAGAGGGTAGCGAAAGCGATGACGTTGATATCTTCACGACTGCGCGTCGTCTCTTGGTACTGATTTTCCCCCCTTGTTTTCTTACATTCGCCTCATGTGCTGCAAAGGTGCGCGGATCCAATTTGTACTGTTGCGCGGAGATGTCGACTATCTACCTACCTATCTATTTATGGTCTGGCTATTATGTATGGCTCATATATCTCTGTACTCTACGACACACAATACTATTAATTAATTACGTTGCAAGCGTTTTTTTTTTTTTTTTTTTTTTTTTTTTTTTCGAAACAAAGCTTTCAGACTTTGATCCTCTCAAGAGAAAGGTTACCAGGAGAAGCAAACGGTACAGATACAGCTGTCGGATTCAGGGGGGCGAGTGTGGAGTGAAAACTGTAGAAGCATCCAAGGCTTAAACTTATGAAAGAGCTGCCTTTTCGTCACCCAAACAGCTTAACATAGAATGTGTTCAGATCGCCCATAGAGCCTTATTTGGTATGCTTATCCATAGTCTGGTGTCAAACATGCCTCTGCAGCTGCCTCCCATTAAGATGTGAACCTGGGCTGCTTCCTTCAGAATGCTTTCCGCCTCTCTCGATTCTCCTCTTCCCCGAGTAGCCGTAATGAAAGGCCCATCATAGCCCAACCACCGCCTTCCCGCCTGGCAGCTGGTCGATGCCATCTCTAGTGCAATAGAATGAGAATATTGTCAATTAGTGCCAACCGGGAATTCTCCTTGAAGTATATATCGAAAGTCTTGCATATATATATGCCACAGTCTGGATTATGACACGGTTCAAGGGCTGGTAGCAAAGATGTTGCGCACTGTGTTTTGAGACAGAAGCTGTTATAGTCAACCGCAATTGGTTGACTATAACAGCTTCTGTCTCAGAATAATTTTAGGCTACCACAATGGATTCAGAAGTGGCTACATGTACTTGGGGCTAAGATGATTGCCCTGCAGAAAGAAACACTCGGTTGAACGAATCTCAACGCTGTCATTGTAGGGAATTAGGCCAATGCGTACCTACATGGTTAAAGTTTACATACCTGGTAGCTTAGCTACAGGCTTTAGGTAGTAGTAGCTTGGGCCATGTAATCTCGGAGAATACTCTGCGCCACAGCCAGGCACATGCCATAGCCGCTGCTCTAATAGTCCAATGGGGGCGCCTATATTTAGCGTCACTTGATCGGTACCTGACGTCAAAGACACCCAAAAGGCCAAAAGACAGTGGCCCTGAACTAGCCTCAAAAAGTGTGATGGAATAAAAATCGCAGAGACTGCGCTTTTGAATCATGACGAGGGGAAATGGCCGAAAGCGGCATGATGGTGGCAGAAACAATCACCATGGCCCTGCAACACTGACGCGCGTCATGTGAAGCCCGAGAGTGTCGCTCCACGGTTCAAGAGCTGGGCTGTATCGAGATTTGAACATGGAGCTCAAAATAAACAGTGGTTTAGCTACATTCTTACCGTCTTCATTATAGCCTATACCCAGTTATCCAATTCTAGCGAGCCACCGATGGCCCTCTCAACCAGGCACATGTAGACAAATTAGGTATTCAATGCCTGTTATCCATCTACAGCATCAACGTCCCAAAGTATCGAGGCGAAGCGCTGCAGGCTTGCCGCTGTATCCGATTTGCGCCTAGTGTCGAGCACGTTGCATGGAATGGAGAAATGGAGCGCTGTCTCTTTTTTTCGTATCTGCTGCTGTAGATTCTGAGTGGCCATGTCTAATCCACCTTTTTTCGCTCTCTCTCGTATTCACTGCCGTAAGCTTTCCAAGGGTTCTGTTTGTGCTTTTGCCATTTCTCAAGCATCCCAGAGGTCGCTCGCTCTCTTTTCTCTCTCACATAGCCATCCGTTTCTTTCTGTCAGTTATTCACAGCCTGGAAATCCCGGATATTCTACCCTGCGCTCGTTATCGACCGTGCCGTGCCTTGCCTGGCGTGGTTCTTCCCAAAGTGGCCATCGCCGACGATATTAGCCACTTGTCGGTCATTTGCCGGAATCCTTCCAAAGCGATTGGTCGTTTAACACGATATCTTTGCGTATTCTTCTCTGGACTGTGTTGGCGCCAAGACAAATGAATACGCAAAAAGGGTGAAAAGGCACCTGCTCATTGTCTCGTCCCCTTCATTCTCACCCTCATTCTTCTTTCTTCTCTGCACTAAAAGCGATTCGCTCATAAATTTCACGGAAATGGACCGCATCAAGCCGGGCGAGATCCCTCCCAGGTACGACGAGGTCAATCTCGGATCTGGCGGTGGTGATGGCGCCAGATACGGCGCTCCCTGGTGGAAGAACAAAAAAGTATGGATCGGCGTTGCGGCCGTGGTGGTCATTGCAATTGTCATTGGCGTGGCTGTGGGTGTGACGCAGGGCAAGAAGAGCTCGTATCCGGATTACTCTCAGCTGACTTACACTCTGAAAGACACATGTGAGTTTATTTTCTCTTCTTTGTCTTGGTTGCATTTATCCAACTCACGATTGAATCTTGACATCCATCTATCCCTCAACAACAAATAGAACACTCGATTGAACCATGCTAACAGATGCTCGCGCACCCCCCCTTTAGTCCAAGGCGAAAGCTTCTTTGACAACTTCAACTACTACACTGGCTACGACCCTGCCCAGGGCTTTGTGCACTATGTGCCAGAGGTCGAAGCCCAGCGGCTTGTAAGTGTCTTGATGACTTGTGAACATGCACTCTGCTTGTCTGATACTGACATTCATCATCAGAACCTGACCTTTGCATCTCAGGATGCCGCCGTCCTCCGGGTCGACACTTCTGTCGGCCCCAAGAGCGTGCCCAACGCCTCCACCGGCCGCTTCTCGGTGCGCGTAGAGTCCAAGAAGACGTACAACGACGGCCTCTTCATCTTTGACGTGCGCCACACGCCCACCGGCTGCGGCTCCTGGCCGGCGCTGTGGCTCACCGACCCGGCCAACTGGCCCAAGAACGGCGAGATCGACGTCATGGAGGCGACCAACAAGGCTGACGACGGCAACCAGATGACGCTGCACACATCGTCTGGCTGCTCCATGGGCGTCACGCGCAAGCAGGCCGACAAGGCGCTGCAGGACAACTGCGACTCGGCAAAGAACGGCAACGCCGGCTGCGGCGTCCAGGGCCCGGCCAGCACGTTTGGATCGGCGTATAACAAGAATGGCGGCGGCGTCATGGCCATGGAGTGGCGCGAGGCTGGCATCCGCGTGTGGCAGTTTGGCCGCGGCGCGATTCCTTCGGACATCACCAGCCAGAAGCCTGATCCCAGCACCTGGGGCGAGGCCGCGGCTGATTTCCCGAGCACGGACTGCAATGTTGGGAACCACTTTCGGAACAACTCCATCATTCTGAACATTGATCTCTGCGGCGATTTGGTGTATGGCGTTTGGGACAAGTCTGGCTGTAAGTGCTTCTGATGTCGCCTCTTCTTGCATGCTCTTGTTGGGAATCTTGCTAACATGTCAATTCTTCCAGGCTCTAGCAACTGCACAGACATTGTGGCCAACAACCCAGAGTCTTTCAGTGACGCCTACTGGGAAGTGGGTAAATTCCAAGTCTACCAGTCATCATAACCAGCGCAATATCCAGGCTCAAAACTGCTGCCGTAAAAAGTTACAGAAACAGGATGAATGCGGGTTTATTTCACGTAGTAATGGGAAGAAGAGAAAAAAAAAACGGTGCAAATAAGGAATGAAATATAGGCCCCTTGACGAAAAGGGGCCCGCCGTTAATAGTTGATGATTAAATAATATGACTCTTATAATACAGATGACGTGCTTCTATAGCAGCCCGGGTATTATCATACACACCCAGCCCACTCAATGGAAAGAAATATCAGCATGTTGTTACTTCTGCCCCCTTCTTTTCTCTCTCTCCTCGTGTCTTGGAAAGATCACACTAAAGTGGAGAGATGTGCCATGTCAGTGCCTCCAACGCCAACCCAGATGCTCTATATGTTCACTCTACCGTAACTCCTCGGTCCGTAATCAGGACAAAGCCAAACCCAATGTAGTTCAAAAATCCTCGTATCATCGTACAACATCTCTCACCTTTGCAGTTACTCATCGCTCGGCTGTCTCATGTACGCATCAATCGCCACACTAAACGCCGCAAACGCGGCGCAGCCTCCGACAACAGCCTGCGGTCCCGCATTCTTGGCCAGGATGCCTCCCGTCAGACATCCCGCCGCCATGCCGTTGACCAGGTCGTTCTTCGCTCGCAGGCCCTCGATGCCGCACTCGATTCCGGAAAACAGGCCGCCGACCTTTCCAAAGTTCTTTGCCATGCTCCAAGATCGCGTGCCCATGTCCTTGAAGCCGATTTTCAGTTGCTGGCGGAGGGGGAGTGAGGTGATGGCGGGTTGGCCGTTGGCGCCTTGGAGGGGACTGCCGAAGGGTGTATCGTAGGACATCTATAGAAAACAGAGAATTTGGGTTAGTACAAGTAGGCGGATATTGGGAGTGAGCCAGCTAGAGCAGCCGAAACGAGGAATAGGAGCTAGAAACGTACCGAAGCCATGAAGAGACCAAACAGTCCACCCATGCCGAAACCCATTACACCTGACATGATGGACTTTCCATAGCATGACTCCATTGCGCCTTGGATCTAGACCCACGAAAGCGAATTAGCAAAGCTGTATATGCGCTAAGAAGAAAGGAAAAGGTAGTAGCGGGACCTACAGCTCTGACATTTGGATCCTGGCCACCAAGCTGGGGAATGGAGGGCGTGTTGCCGCCGAAAGGTGAAGGGACGTTCATGATGGGAGAGGGACGATGTGGTTTAGAAGCGAATTCGTCTATATGGCAGCGGCTAGAGATTGCCTATACAAAACACGCTGCCGAATGATGGGGGATGGTTTTGTTATGGCAGCGGGTTGTCACCTTGGAGCTGCTATCGAGGATTCGGAGAGGAATTATTTCTGCCGGGCTTGACCGCCTTGGCGGGTGGAGTCCCCCGCGGCGGGGATTTTTTATCGGAGCCGCCGGTCGGGGCGGGGCGGAGCGGAGCGAGAGGTTGCGGGTGAAGTCTCGATTATAAAATACGCCATATGATGTTCAAGAATAGCGTATTTTCACAATTTGAAAGAGGCATCTTAAAGAGCAGTACTAAATGAGGGACGACGTGCAGAAGACAAGGCTTTTGTTGTATCTTACACCGAAATGAACGAGTAGTTGATCCATTCCCACTAAATATCATCCATTGCGCATGCCGGTATGTACATGAATACTCTTCCAATCCTTCCATCAAAACAGTTAATGGCCCTTACTCATCGCACACTGCGAGAACCGCCTTGTCAATCCACAGCTGGTTATCCTTGTCCTCGATATACTTGGTCGCCAACGTCTTCAGCTCGTCCATCTTGGTGTAATCCGCCAGTCCAATGTCGCTCACGCCCAGCGACGGGTTCAGCCTGACATATCGCGTCTTTGCATGCTCGGGACGGCTGTTCAAGGCCGTCATGTGCCGTGAAAAGTCCTTGCCCTTTGCATTTGTGTTTGTCGCAAAGCCTATGACGGAAGACGCCACGCCCGCCAGCTGGAACCATGACTCTGACGGCGAGTCGGGCCTGACGTAGCCGGTCCCCAGGCTGATGACGCAGGAGACGGGAGGCGATGGCTCGCTTGGCTGGACGAGATCGTATCTCGAGTACCACAGCTGGTCGATGGGGTTGTTGTTGAGCAGACCGCCGTCCCAGAATGTCAGCTTGGGGTTGTTCTCGGGCCACTTCACTTCGGGGAAGTAAGTGGGCGCGGCGGAAGTGGCTCGTGTGGCCAGGCTGATTGTGATTTCACCCGAGTGGTCCTTCATGGCATCATTGACCTTGGAGCTGACATAGATTGTGTTGTCTTGGTAAGATCTCATCAGGACTGTTTCGGCTCTGTTCAGGGCCGTTGTGCAGACAATGCTAGCATCTGATTAGAGGCATTCATGCAAGATATAGCAGACAAGGCATTGCAAAACTCACATCCTGCCTGATTTCGGGTGCAACAATGGTGCATCGCCCTTGAGCCGCCTGTCCTCCTCATCCAGGCCATATTTGGCCACAACCTTGTTAATCGCCTTCTTCAACGACGCATCGTCGAACCGGCTGCTCTGCACCAGCGTCTTGCTGTCGTTGATCCACGAAGCAACCTTGTTGGGCAGCACGCGCGTAATGTCCCAGCCGTAGATTTTGGGGCTAAACACCTCCTTTGAAATGTCGTCGTACTCGGCAATGGCTTCCGAGGCCGTCATGCGAAGCCGGAACAGCATGATGCCGATGATGCCGCCGGTGCTGGTGCCCGCGCCGAGCTCAAAGTAGTCTGCAGGACGGCATTCCTCCTTGAGCTTCTTTCGTGCCTGGACTCTCTTCATGATTTCCTTGAGGATGATGAGGGACGCCACGCCTCGGACGCCGCCGCCATCCAGAGCGAGGAGGCGGACGCCGTTGAGGTGTCTGGTGGCGGGGAGATAGACCATGGCGCCGGGATATGTTGTGATGGGAAAGATGAACAAAAAAGTAAACAAGACAAATGAAATAAACCGAGGATTTTATAACTTGGATAAAATTCACACGAGATTGATGCCGTCCATACACGGCTTATATATACAGGTGTGTGCTTGGATCGATGGGGACACAAGATGAGATGAGCGCCTCGGCAGGCATCACAGCCGACGGACGCTACCAGACCAAACGAGCAAACAGACAAACAAACAGCAAACAGGCAACTATCAACGGAGCACCCGGTTTCCAGACACGCCATGGGCGAATTATCGACTCTTGGCCCAGCTGAGCTGAGCGTTTTGTCTCTCTAAGCCTCTCTGCTCCACTTAGGCGCGGCCCGTCCACTAGCCAAGCCACGGTCCCTGAAGAATATTGCCTGGAGTGCGATCTAGCCATCTGCCGAGCTGGGGTCGCGAGTTCTAGACTGCCATCTTTTGCCGGTACGGGCGGCTGAGTCTGCGGTGATGCTTGATAAATCTGGGCCGTCTGAGCGAATCTGGACTATCTGGGTGGCAACAGTCGACGATGATCTTTTCAGCTGAGGGCAATGGGGGCGATCAGCACGCGGTAATTGGCCAGTTGAGGGTACTGGTGCCAGCAGCTGAAGTGCTGGATGATGTCTCGATCGATCTAGAGCGATGCCATAGTTCATGTGATGTCGCTTAGCCGAATAATGAACCATTGCAGTGTAAGATACTACTATATAAATCTCATGAATGCAGCAGCTTCTCCTTCATAAAATAGACACACGCAACATCTCTTTTTCTCAGCCCCAGCAACACAACATTGTCAAAATGGTCTGGGGATCAGTCAGCCAAGTTCTGGTGGTGGACAAGCTCCCGCCGGGGCTCAAGATGTTCATAACAAACATCCACCTCGAGATTCCCGAAGGAAATAACCAATGGTGGCCTACTTTTGCCGGCATTTCACGCAAATCAAGTGTGAGATACCCACAGACCCATATCATCAAGTAAGCAGCATGCTAATGTGTGGCCTGCAGGAAGCAGAGAGGAAGAAGCATCTGCCCTTTGAGGCCGGCCCATCAATCAACGGCGGTCGAATCGGCGAAATCGTCCTCACGTCGCTCAGCAACTTTGACTCTGGCGAGGGCCCCAGCGCGCGCATAGACTTTGTCATAACCGGCGAAACGACGCTCAACGGCAAGCTCACGCCCGTCGGCCAAAGGGGGACCATCACCATATCGACGCCTCCCTGGGGCGGTTTCTGGTCCTTTTACAGCAACCCGGACAAGATCGAGCTGGCATACAACCTCGTCGACTCGGCCACCAAGAATCATACTGTGGATATCTCGCGCTCTGGACATACGCTCGACCTCAACTGGTCCTTGGACGTCGACAAGACGGGCACCCAGCTTGTCATGAGGGTTGCGCCCAAGGAGAGTCTGGCCTTTGACGTTGCCAATTTATTGCTGGGTGGTGTTCAATATGCCCACGAAGCAACGTATGGCTGGGTCTTTGGCGCGTTGGGAGGGTGGCCTGCTGCTGTTGGGTTAGTGGGCGGAGAGGAAATCAGAAAGATGATTTGGAAGGATTGAAATTGGAGTATGGCTTTTTTTTTTTTGGCGTTTTGGATTTCGGGTTGTAAGGATGATAGGTGATACCAATAAAGAAATTTTGTCTCAACAAGAGCTCGTGAACTGAATTTGCCAAGCATAGTCAACAAAGCAGCTCCGTGTCTCTTTTGTGACTAGCAGTTGTGCAGATGGGAAATGCGAAATGCGAAGCTTCCATGAACGCACTGTCGAGTTCGAACAGAGATATGCCGCATTTCTACTTGTAAACCCCATCGGAATATCGTCTAGCACTACTACCTGACGTCTTGAATCAACAATAACCGCCGTCTTCGTTCTTGTTCTTGCTCTTTCGTGCCCATCAAACCTCCCAGGTCCAGCCAGGTTGATACATCGTGCCACTCAATGATCATCTTGCGCTGCCTCGCTTTGCACCACGGCATGGATTCGCTGCTGAGCTTCCACTGGGTCCTTCTCAGTCACGATATCAAAGGCCACCACTTCTCCTTTGCGGGACTCACTGAGAGCGCGCTTATGCTCCACCACGAACTCGCGAGCGCAAGGAGACTTGTGTCCAGTTTGCACGTTTTGGAAATAGTGTTCGACTTGAAGGCAAGGAAAAGATTAGCAACAAAAGTTCTCTGCATGCCGCCACCTGGATTCACGCGGGTTACGCTACGCACAGAGCATCAGCTTCGAATACTTGCGGCGAGCATTCGCTCCCATTTCCTGCTGCATGATCTCGGCGCAGACCTTCCAGTCGTGGACTCGATCGGACGGTTTCACAGCCTTTGGCGACTGTGGCACGATGGTTCTCCAGAAGAAGCGCTCTTCTTGTCTGGACCACGTTTTGCCGCCCATTGTATATATGTTAAGAACGCAGGGAGGTGACGAAGAAATACTGTATCTGGGGAGAACAAGTCGGCAATCAGGGAGTCCGAGTGAAGCAGCAATGATATATGCTCCAGGGCTGACAAGTTACGAAGCTTGGTATGAAGTTAAGAAAGCATCCAGTCCCCGGTCAACAGCGATCGTGGAATCGGATATAAAGAGGAAGGTTTTATAGCGGCGAAACACATGTGATGATTTCCGAGAGCTGATTCAGTCCATCAGTGTATCAGCTTTCAATACCATTATTGACCGCCTGATGGGCCCTGCAACAACTGATTCTCATGCCTCGACTGTGAATCACAGTTGCAGTGTGAGGGAAATAGAGCAGGATACGCATATCGAGAGTGCGGGTTGGTCAGGGCGCCAAAAGGTTCAGTACTTTTCAGACGAAACCTGCGGCTCAGGGGGCCTCACGCCTCTTGCTTGCAGAAATCCCGCCAGGCAGTGATCAATCCTCGAGAACTACACATTGTCAGATCCACACAGAAGTTACCATTTGACCATTTCATGCTACTCACGATACTCTTCTGGCTCAAGGGCACCACGCCATCTTTTATCCAGAATCCCCAGGCGCCCATCATGTTAGCAAGCATCACGTCAGTGGTGAGCCTGTCACCAACCACGGCAATGTGTGATGGATCGGTCACTCCAGTCTCTGGATATTTCTTGAAATACGCCATGATCTCAGCACCACAGCCGGGCTTCTTGGTGGAATGAGGGAGGACAAAGACTCCAGTGCTTTTTTCCACCTCGGCCGCTTGCTTGAGATCTTTGTCCCAGCTAGTAGAGCCAGCTGTATTGGACACCACCAAGAGCTTTCGTCCAGGGTACGTCTGCCTCAGCTTTTCAAAGTGTTGCTGAAACCGTCTGTTAGCGGCGCCGCAGGGAGCGATTGGCAGGGTGTGATGCTACCTTGTAAGCGGGATATACTTCTTTTGCATCGGGATAAGCAAAGCAGTCGTCCTTATCCAAGACCACAGCCTTGATGTTGGCTCTTCGGCCGTCTCGCTGCAGCACCGCATCTAGCGGGATGGGGAGATCGTTAAAGGTCGGTGCTATGTGGTGAGGCAGACACAGACCGGGCTTGAGCAGCAGCTTTGCAGAGTTGAGCGATCCGTACAAGTTGAAGTTCATTTTGAAGAGCTGTAATGCTTCAATTATATACCTCAGTTGAAAGCAATTGGATGGCTACTGGATCAACGGATTGGTGTTTAGACAAGCTGGAATTTCTTCCGCTGGAGCTTCAGTGGGTCGGATTGGCGCTGCGCCATCGATCCTGAATTAGCGCCTCAGGGACCTGGAGCTCTGGAGCCGCAGCGCGTCCAGCGCGTTGAGTGCATGTGCTTTTTGCCAGGGAGAATCCTCGGATGAGGTCAGGGCCGGTTTGCGATCATCAGCTGCATTGACATGCGTTAACATAAACATCATGCATTGAGGAATATTCCCAAGACTTGAGCAAAATACCAATTTTTCCCCAGCCAATTGCTGCGTCCTGTCACTGGGACGTCTTCATACCAAAGTCTTTCAGGTCCTGCCTACATACCCTCCAGCAGCCCCTCCAACCTCGACGACGAAGCAGCTTCGACATCTCACGAGTCTTCAACTCTTTTCAAACGAAATCCCACCAATCCAATGGACACAAACGAAGAAGACAACACAAACCCCCCGTCATTGGGCGACAAGATGGACATTGAAATCCAAGAGACAGCGACAGAGCCCGAACCATCGGCAGCAACACCGACGCCTCGACGCCGCGGCCGCCCTCCGAAATCCAGGTCCAACAACAGCACCCCGAATGCAAAATCAAACGTAGTGCCAGTCTTTGCAACACCCACCAAAGCAGTGGGCTTCAATGTGCTCACCCCAGGCAGAGCCGCAGATCGATCCGCGCGGAGGAAGAGCGCAAGAGCCCTGATAGACCGAGTCGTTGGCGACGGGGGCAGCGACGACGACGACGACCAGCTCGGGGCCGATATCACGCGGCAGATTTACGAATCGAGCGATGCCGAGGATGAAGACGACGGCGAGGACGAGCTCGAAGAGAGAACAGACGGCGACCCTGCTACACCGTCGAAAACACCGGCTCGGCGCAAAGCAAGGGCGAAGAGGGCGAGATCTCCAACGCCACCGCGGGATCTGCCTCCTCATGAGCTGTACTTTCTGCACAACAAGCCTGGCCGGCCCAAGACGTCGGATAATACGCTGGCGTCGCTCAACTTGCTCTCCCACGACGAGTACTTTGGCATCCTTCACAACCACCAGGACCGCCATGCCGAGAACATCGAATATCTCGAGTCCCTGCACGCTGAATCTTTCCCACAATGGGCCTTTGAGCTATCGCAAGGCTTCAGCATATGTCTCTTTGGCCTAGGTTCCAAGCGGCCTTTGCTACACAAGTTTGCCACCTACATCCATTCCAACAACAAAGCCAGCAAAGCAGCCGGCAAGATCGTCATGGTCAACGGCTACGCCCACACCACAAACCTCCGCGAAATCCTCAGCGTCGTCGCCTCCGCCATCGACCCCAACCAGCGGATCCCAACCGCCCAGCCCGCCATCATGATACAAAGCATCGCCTCTCTGCTATCCGCCGCCCCCAAGCTCACCTTCACCATCGTTGTAAACTCCATCGACGCCACTCCCCTCCGCAAGCCGGGCTCGCAGGCCATCCTCGCCCAGCTTGCAGCGCTCCCGCAAGTCAACCTGATATGCTCTGCCGATACCCCCGACTTCCCGCTGCTATGGGACATTGGCGTGCGCTCCGACTTCAACTTTGTGTTCCACGACTGCACCACTTTTTCTCCGTTCAAGGTCGAGCTCGACGTCGTCGACGACGTGCACGAGCTTCTCGGCCGACAATCACAGCGCGTAAACGGCCGCGAAGGTGTCGCCTTCGTTTTGAAGAGTCTTACGGAAAACGCAAAGAACCTGTTTCGCCTCCTCGTTGGCGAGGTTCTCATCGCAATGGAAGACGAAGGCGACGAGGATGTCGGTCTTGAGTATAGGATGGTGTACAACAAGGCCGTTGAGGAGTTTATTTGCAGTTCCGAGATGGCTTTCCGGACACTGCTCAAAGAGTAAGCACATCATCATCATCCTCTCTCTCTCTCTCTCTCTACCCTTTCTTTATGAAAAATGCTAACAATGGACATGTAGATTCCACGACCATCAAATGTTAACAAGCCGCAAAGACAACCTTGGAACAGAGTTACTAAGCTTGCCGTTCAGGAAAGAAGACCTCGAAGCCATTTTAGAAGATTTGACTGCATAGATGTGGTTTTTGGCTCTTTCTAATTTCTCTTTATCAAGCTGGTATGAGCTGTTGCTCCGCCAATGTAATCTCTATATATACTATAAAACGACGCACAAGGACGATGAATATACCAAAAGCGATGTTTTTTTTTTTTTTTTTTTTGATTTATGTTCACTTCCAACTGAGACTGACATGGTCATATATTTCCTACTCTCTTGGCGCATTTTTATTACCATTGTATACGTGCCCAAATGTATAGCCCACTTGTCTATCTCAAATCAAATCAGTAGGCCATCTTATTCTGTATATAGATGGTATCCTATCACGTTTAGTCATGTAGGCCGTATGAGAAAGATCTATAAAACAACACAAAGACGATGACCAAAAAAAGCATCATATCGTCGTATGGTCCCCTATCGCCAATCGATTACCCATCGTAAATAAATCCAAAGAAGAAGAAGAAAACGCCGTTATTATGCCTCTATAAAATTAAACCTCAAGCGCTTTTACGCATGTCCAGAGAATAACTGGCACAATGACGTTATCGTTGCCTCCCGTCAGGACCGCCTCTGTCAAACTAGCCATGGAGGAGCACACCAAGGCATGCCCAGCTCTAGTCGTCATGCTTATATCCTCACCGGCAATGGGCCATTTCCCAATGCGAAGCCAAATGCTCGCAGCTGTAAGGCCGAGGAAGACGGCCACTGTGAATGCCAAGCTCCCTTCAAGGCTTTTGCCGCCGCCCCAGAGCCATTTGCGGTGACCATAGCGGCGCCCAATAAGCGAGGCTGCCGCATCGCCTAGACCGACACAAACAACCCCTGAAATCATACTGATCTCCCTAGTGGATATTTCCCAGCCAGCCAGGTAATCCGATCCAGTCCGTGGTAGGGACCCAAGCGATAACCAGAGAGGAATGGCGCACCCAATCAGAAGAAAGATGTGAGATATCACGACAGGCCCGCGGAAATCTCTGCCGTCGACATATGGAGCCAGGAAAGAGGCTATCGGCTTTGAGAGAGGGGGTAACTGGCTTGCCCGCAGTAAATCCAGGATCAAAAAGATGGCCAAGACGATTGATAGCGCCAAGGCAACAAACGTGGGGTCTATAAAAGTCGCTGGTAGAAGCATGCCGACCATCATAAAGTGAAATACCTTCCGCCGTGTGTCCACCTCATATGTATTTGTCAACTGAAACACGACTGCGAGTCCGACAATAAGAATCGCAACCCAGTAGCCGCTGATGAAGAGCCGTGTGTTGGCTTCGCCAAAGTCGTTGTGGCGAACGTGTTGTACCCAACCAAGACCGCATTCTTTTTCGCCCCAACCCTCGGTTCTTGGTGGAAGAGAGATCCAACGTTCCAGATTAGCTCTAACAACACGATATCTGAACTCTGGCAGATCACCAAAAAAGTATCCGAGGGCCCAGCCTAGGGGCTCCCTACCACCGAGGGCATATTTCCCCACATAGGGACGGATAAATGCCACTATGATGACCGCCAAACACACATATACATAGCCTGCATACAGCCACTTTCTCATTGCTGCCTGTGCGGGGGTAAATTTGAAATATGCACGAATAGTAACGGACGCCGTCCGTTTTCTTCTTCCAGATGGAGTGTGCGTTGCCATTTTGCGGGAGGCCCTGTCCATGTGAGGAATTGTATATCTTCTGGAAACTCCGCCTGTTTTCCACCCATTTTCGGCGGCTGTGTCAAGAGATGGCTTTTCTGTTGCACCAATAGTTTGAACTCTGGTAGGGCCGCTGAACCGCAAGTCGTCTTCGTCCTCATCGGTTGAGAAGAGCGCATCGTCGCTATGCTGATCCAGAGGTGAGCCCAGAATCTCGCTCTTGAATTTTTGCCAAGACAACCCCCTGATCAAAGACTTCCAAAATGGACGCCTTGGGGGATATGGCTCTCTTCGAAAACGCCACTTGGGAACTCTTGCCAACACAATTCCCCATCTAATCACGGCGCCACATAGTACAAGTAGACTCAAACCGCCACCCCACAACAAAGCTTTTAGGATCTGAATCTGAGGTGAAGACGCTAGAAGCAAGACATTGATTAAAGCAATCGAAAGAAGCTGAAGTTCGGCGGTAAGGAGGCTAGTCGTAGTAAGGTGGTGTAATACGGCAGACGCCGTTCTATGCAAAGGATACAGCAAGACAAGGTCTTCTTGCGTAAGAAAAGCGTAAGTCGGTGCAAATCGAGAGCCGTCTGAAAGAGGGGATCGCCAAATCAGAGGGAGGCATGACAGAACCCAGTGAAGAGAGTCGTATGACGCGTACTGGTCGAATTTGGGTATCACTTGCTGAGGAATCGAGCTTATGCTCAGTATGAGGTTCGGAAGGATGACTGCCGGGCAGTTGACGGAAACTAATAGCGACACAAATATTGTAATCGAAGGAGGATAGAGCAGAGGCGCGGGATCGAAAGTTGTGGGGAGCTTCAATGGCAGGCTTGAAGACGGCTTCCGAAGCTTGTAGCTCCATATCATGACTCGAAAGGGATAGAGCAAGAACAATCCTCCGTACAAAGCGCCGAATAAATAAAAGTCTGCTACTAGTAAGAGTCTATTCCAGAAAGACAAAAGGGGGATGCTGTATACCTTTGCGCCAAGTATCTAATACAGGCGACAGCCGCTTGTTTGCGTGGATCATCCTGGCCAAAGTGACAATAATGCCAGCTTCGAGGGCTCGTTGCACAAGTGTTTTCCTCCGTCGGATAGCATCCGGAACTATGACTTTATCTTCAATCTTTTTGCCGCCAAGTGATGCCTTGCGACCAGCGGTAGGCACTGGCTCCTGCAGCACGGCAGGCGATAGCACCGGCGTCGATGTGCCAGATATGACTTCATTCTTCCCTCTCAGCCCTTTGTGAGGTCGCAGCTTGGGGGGCGGCAAGCCCTTGAGGAAATGCTCGTCGTCAGCATCCGTGCCGCTATCGCTTGCTGGCGTCGACTCCTTGGAGAAGGGTGGAACGGACGGCGATGGCTGGTTCGGGTCGCTTCCCAATCTCGAAGATGCTGTCCGTTGGCGAGAGATTGGCTGCTCGGAAGGATGGGGAAGCTCAGAGCTCTGATGATGATACGGGTGAGGCGATCTGTTCAGCACTCGAAGATTGTCTTGTTCCTCAGTCGAACGTGACTCTGGGCTGAGGTGGCTTGACATGTTGTGTGAGGCCACCTTTACTAGGAACCATTGAAGACGATTGGGATCGAATATAGCTCGAGGCTAGATGACGTATTACGTGGCCGAAGCGGCGAGGCTCGAGCAAATGGTATGATTGCTACTCAAGCAGCTTCAGCATGCAAAGAGGATTTCACATTGGGAAGAATCTAGACGGGATAACAGAAAAATGACCGGGTGCCGTAGAATTGAGCTTGCGCTTTCACATGAAAGCTACCCCCGGTTTGCTGGCATGGGCCGAATTGATGGTGTCCTTTTTGCTGGGTACCATCACGTGAAGTCTCAGTGGTCCAAAGTCACCCCGCTGCAAATCATACGCGCATAGTACTTGCATCGATCAGCGCTCTGGAAATGCACCTCTACTTTCAGTTGCAGTAATAATGCCACAGGAATTGAAAAGAGATCCATGTCTCAATACGATTTAAGAATTACAGTTACGCAGCATTCGTTTGCCTTTTTCATTGTGAGACCACGTTTTACTTGGAGACAGATCCGCTTTGTCTAAGAGCTCCCGTTTGATTGTTTCAACGGCTGCCATCTTAGCAACAGCCACTTTACAACTAGCGACTGGTCGAGTTGCTTGAATATTTCCGAAATGGGCAAAAATGGAATGCACCAGGCAAAGTCTCTAGCCTCGTTTTTTAAGGCACACTAAGAAGAATATCTCATTCTGTGTAATCTATTTGCATCTAAAAATTGGGATTTGCACGCGGCTGAATCATGGAAGCTGTCGTGCAAAGTCTTCCTCTTTATCTCTGACCAGCCAGTTCGTCACATTGGTAGGTAAAAAAGTGAAAATTAGATGGCATGTGTAATTTCAAGTGATGAAAGACCAGTGAATATCCCAACTGTTGCTCCATCTCATCACATGCCTGAGGCTTGGAGCTTTCGAGCACTTGAGCTGCGCGGTGCCTGCGGCAGCTAGCTTCTGGGCCTCAAGTTCCATCTGATTCGCTCATATTCAGAGTTTCAGCCTGGTCTGCGTTTTCGATGCCATCCAAACAGCATGCGGTTAGTAGATGATACCGTAGACAACGCCATGTGTAGGCGACCCGGAGAAGATCTGCATACGCCCATGAGAAGTCAACGGTAAGCTCAGTTTAGCTAGAGGGGGGTAAGCTCTGGGGGCGCCACTTGGGGGATTCAATATCTTGAAACCAGCTGAAGCGTTTTGGGGGGGATTTGGCCATAGAACAAATTGCTCAACCCACAAGCTTTTGTTTTCTCAGCGTTGGCGATTTATTATCCAGCTGAGAATTCTGAGGCAGACTACATACATATTTACATATATCGACGTGTACAATTACATGATGATTCAATGACTACAGGTAGAGACTCACTACGTACATCTTGTAGTATATACGTGCTGGTGAAATGAAACCCAAAGTAGCATAGCAGGCCGGTTAATGCTGAGTGCCAAAGTCTCAGTCTGGATGCCAATTCAGTTAAAGTGGCACATATTAGCCTTCTTACAACCGCAACCTTACAGGCGGCTGAAGTTAAACAGAGTTGGCGCTACAAAGTGAGGCGGGGGCTAATTGTTACAAGCAGAATCGAGTTGCGGCTCGATTAATCTGGCTCGACTATTTTGAGGCGACTATCGCGGCCATTCTGAGAAGCGCTACTCATGCCACCAACCACACATTTGGCAAGCGACAGAAAATACCGACTTAATGCAGCATGCATGCAGTCTGCAGCTCCTAGGCATCTCGACACCCAACGAAGATTGAGGGCCGACCCTTTTTTTTTTTTTTTTTTTTTTTTTTTTTTGCGTTTCTTCTTTTCTGCCTTCTTTTGCCCCGGTTAGTTTCAAGCTCTACGCTAAAAATATATTGTTACCTGAGAGGCGTTTCCAGAAGCGTGGATACCCTTGCTTTGCCTGCCATATTCTCCATGAGGCTGAGAGGCCTCGCCAATCTAGACGTTGATCTTATGCCTAAATGAGCCTTGGCCGAAATCCAAAAGTTTTTGCTCGTTGCACATTGGCCGGAGACGACAAAGTTCTAGACCTCGTCCGCTCTGAACTTGTTTGTCTTGTTTGTACCAGTTGGGATCGGCCAAGTCTCTCCCAATTCCTCCATCCAGTTTTCGAATACGAGCGGCAAAAACGATGCGGCTTCGCAAGCTCCGCTGAGCTCTTTTTTTTTTTTTTTTTTCGATGATGTCAGTTATGGAGAGCAGCTGCGGAATAGTGCTGGCCCTAGCAGCTTTTGCTGGCAATTGTTTCATCTTTTCTCCTCATACCGCTTCGGGGTGATCAGCAAAGGATAGACGAAAGCGAGGGTATATTCATCGGGAGGTCCTATTCACAGATGCGCTTGATTTTGCAATTGTGCGCATCATATCGCTGGGGAAACACTGTCATGGTTACGAGATCATGCTGCGTCGTCCTGTAGGCGCCGACAAAGGGGCTGCACCGCCCCGATTTTTCACGACAGGCCCTGTCATGATCCTAGCTGGGAGGCGGTAGAGTCGAAGAATGGGTAAGCAGCGGGAATGCCGGCACCGAGAGCTGTTAGCAGAACAGGCTGTGGAGATGGAAATCACGCCACGCTTCCCGAAGAGACATCGCAAGAGGTACCTGTTAGTAGAGCTTGTACAAGTACATACAGAGCACGAGCATCAGGAAACGACTGTGCAAATATAAGATGCAGATGGCTGGCGGGTGGGATGAGGGATCCTTGACAGAGGCACTATCGTTGTGTGTATTCGCAGCTCTCTTGGTGTCTGACCCTGGGACGGAGAGGGTGATATATGACCAGATGATGATCATAAGGAGAGGACGATGCTACTTTGCGCTTCGTAAATGCGGGTGTTCTCGTACAACCGCGGAGCAGGGACTCCGTTACGAGCACCTAAATGGGGATACGAAAACAGAGGCCCGACAGAAGGATGCGAAGAGTGCGTGTATTCGTGCAAAAACCATTACCGAGGTCGACGTGCTGGATGAAGATGCTCAAGCGAGGAGCATGAATTGTGAGAGTAAACATGAAGTCATGAAGTGGTCCAGTTGACCGGGTCGGCGCCGATGGACAGATGTCAAGCAGCCAGCCTGTTTATTCCTTGTCAGTGAATCGGCAACCCAATGCGTTTCCTCCAATCGCCTAAACATGTGTGCTACGCAGCATTTGGGTGGCAACTCTTGTCGGCAAGTGGATTGTGTAGGTGGTGTTGTTGAAGCATGGATAATCACAGATACATGTAGCGTTAAAAGCGTTGCCGGTCATGCATGTCTCAGACAAGAGGAGAGCATACGGCTTGGTTCGTGAAACAGCCCTGTGTTGAGGCAACGTCAGATCCAGATATGTAGCCGTGCGTGCCTAATAATAGCACACAAGGAGGATTCAAGCTCTGCTTGCGTGCTAGGTGCTAGTAATCCTCTTTCTTTTTACTCCGTCTTACCTAATTCTCCTCTGCTATCGCCGAGCGTCTCCTTGGTGTTGGGGATCACATACAGATGTAGGTTGGGTCGTGCTGGTTGGGCATGCTATTGAAGTTCATAAGCTTAGACAAAACCTCATAACCAAAGCCAGAGTTTGAAAAGGTTAAATCAAGGAACCAGGGGACGGTGTGGCGTAACGCCTGGTTCTGTGCTGGCATGCTGCGCTGCCAATCGATCGGGTTTGGGGGTTTAATTTATTTCATCAATTGTTCATTTTGGGAAATTCTCAGCGCCCCAGTTCGTTGTTTACATGTACCTACCTGCCTACCTATCTAAGTAGGTACCTACCTACCCAGCTGTTGCTCAACAAGGCAGTCAATCTACTTGTACATATCAAGTACTTGATTGTCATAAACCGTACTGTCAGGTAGCAGTAATGCCTAGTATGTAGTCTACAATAAACTACGAGTAGCTAGAGTGTTGGATAATAGAATTGAGGTGCTGGATACTTTTTCCCTTTTACATCGTCCATCCATACAGTATTTACTTCCATAGTAATACTTCTTCATCTCCCTGCATCGACTCCCGAGGACCGCAGCGCTACGCCCAACCCTGTAAGCTCCCACTGGCG
The DNA here is from genome assembly GCA_030708095.1 of Trichoderma sp. CBMAI-0020. Classification (NCBI taxonomy): domain Eukaryota; kingdom Fungi; phylum Ascomycota; class Sordariomycetes; order Hypocreales; family Hypocreaceae; genus Trichoderma; species Trichoderma sp. CBMAI-0020. The sequence continues at coordinate 1,010,026 of JAJNCI010000007.1, forward strand.
CCAAGGCGTCCGGCAATCCATAGCTGCGGTATAGCTGCCACAGCGCTGTGCGCATCTACTGGACGCAACTGGAGCCTCCAGAGCCCCTGCGGCCCTAGTGGACTGCTGCAGCCCTCCAGAGCGTCAACGATGCAAGCCGCCGCCAGTGGCTGCCCGCGCTGCAGCCAGTCACAGCCTCCAGACGGCTTCCCTCTCGAGATGCTGCCATCACGACTCCGCCATCCCAGCCTCCAAGGCCCGCCAGCGCGCTGCTCCGGCCGCTAAGAATGACGCACGGATACGCCAGTGCTTCAACGGACCTGGTCCTTGTCGCAGGCTCGATGAGCTGTCAATGATGCCGCGTTTCCCTTGGCAGCTGAAGCGCTGGGCCGAGAGCCCGGGCCTGCAAGACTGGGGTCGAGACGGTCTCGTATCCGTGGATAGCAGCAGACACGGCAGAGAGAGGCAGTGAGGCAGTGAGGCAGACAAGAGACGAGACGAGAGCAGGGCCTTGTCTTGCGCCAAGGTCGCACCAGATCGGGACTGACGACACGACACGATACCAGCTCTTCTTATCAGTCTTCACCACCGGCCGACGTGACTTATGCAAGCCCGCGGCCTCTCCACCAGCCCCCAAACTTATACTTTTCCTTCGTCGACAGCCCTTCTCTCTTCTCTCCTTCACCTGCATCCGACACTTCTGCCGTTCTCGCCGCTCTCGTTGGTCGACCGGCTATCCCCCGTGGCTTCTTGACAGCAAACCTATCTGGCGGAGACTAAAAGCTTGACCTGCAGCTCTCTTTTGCCCGGCAGCCCCAGACTTTGCCCCAGCACGAGGCCAATTCTTCAATCAGCACGAACGAGGACCCGCTATCACTCAGACCTTCTCTCTTGCTAGACCTTCCGGGTCCAGCATAGTTGAACCCAAAATCCCCAAAACCTCTCCGCTCGTCCTGCCGGAGGTGGCGTGCGTCTCGTTTTCGTCGAGTCTCGTAAACTTCAAGACACCCCTGCCCTGCCCGTTGACTGCAGCACACGAGGCTTGCATATCGGCCACGCTTTGTTTGGCACCTGCCCCTCTCTCGTGTCTTCTGGAAATACCTTATATCTACCTACGTCTTCCACACTCATGGCTCCCACCGGTTACACCGACGGTGATGGCCACCTAGAGGCTGGACTATTCAAGAGCACCCAAGGAGAGAAGCAGACCGGACACCGGGACTATTCGCCACTTGCGTTGAAGACCAAGACCAGGAGCAACAAGATGATTTACTTTAGGCGGGCGCTGCTCGTCATCGTCATGGGCTTCGTCCTCGGCTTGGGCGTTGCCACTGCCCGGCCGGGCTTGATGAACTGCCAGAGACACAGCGACAACTCGAAGATGGACTTGGCCAAGGCTCACGGCTCCAATGGGGAGCTCGCGGAGGCACTTCAGAAGGCCTCTCCTGATCTGCTTCACCGGCTGCTCCATGCCTATCTCCCTGAGAGATACCAGCATGGAGTGTTTGCCACTGACAAGGATGCCATCGATGCCATCAGCGAGCGGGATCCTTCTGTGGCCTCGGCCATCGTTCAGATTGCCAAGAGACAGGACAATGGACCGAGCAACAGCAACTCGACGACGGCTGCTCCGACCAGCACGGCTCCCTCGAGCACAGCTGTGCAGTCTTCAACCGACGTACAATCTTCAACTGCTAGCAGCGCTGAGTCGACCACTGCTTCTGAAACTAGTTCAAGTAAGTTGTACTTTTATGTCTCGGAAGCTGTGATCATCATAACTAACCGTGGCATCAAACAGGTGACTCTTCTAGCTCTACCGCCGAGTCCACTACCGCAGATTCGTCTTCGTCCTCTGCTCCTGCGTCCACCACCGCAGAATCAACCACTGCTTCGGAACAATCCACCACCGCAGCACCCTCCAGCACCCCAAGCTCGGCCCCTGCTTCGACTACTTCTTCAACTTCTGGTACGTCCACCACGGAAGAAGAGACCACTACGGCTGCTTCCTCCTCTCCCACTACTGCTCCGGCGTCCACCACCTCTTCTGGTAGGTTGTCGTCAGGCATTACTTCGTCAGTTGCCTCGTCTGAGGCAACAACTACCTTTGAATCTTCATCCCCTTCCTCTTCATCCTCCTCCTTTCCTACATCGACCTCACCGAACTCGGCGACGGCGGCAGAAACCACTACTGGTATGTCAGATTTTCGCACTGTCGCTTTGACATTGTCGAGATGGGCGTTTCAGCGTTGGTAGTAGTCATGGATCATGTACTGGATGTGAAAACAATCGTCGACAGTCTGGGTTGCAAGTGCTTCGAGATTTGTTGCTTGGACCTAGAAATTATTCTTCCGTCCTTTTTCCCCGCGTCAAATTTTCATTCAGGGGCAACCTAGGCAAATTGGCTAACATTCTCCAAATAGATGAATCCGTAACCCAAGGCCCATCCTCAACCGAGGCCAGCGAAACTCCGCAATCAACCATCACATCGGGTTCCAAGACGACGTCTGCTCCCGTTGCCCACACCTTCACCAGGACACTTCCCGATGGAGGCACCACTACCCTCACTTCCACTTCCTGGGTGGCCGTTTTGCCCACCAGCCATGCCGACGGCTCAAAGAACCCTGACCTTCAGAACGCCGCGTCTCTCCCTCGTGGCGAGATGATGATGCCCGCTGCCATTGGTCTTTTGGTCGGAGCTGTTCTGCTGGTATAAGCCATAAAGAACAAGACGCGTTTCTTGGTTTTCACTCCCTTTTGCTTTCCCGTTTTCACTCTCTTATCAAACTGCATCAGCATATCCATGCTACTGGAATTGGCACCGGCGTATTATTCATTCCTTGTAATCACGACACTCACGGCTACTTCCTAACCACTCCTTTTTCTCTAATACATAGCGCAACTCGGCGGGATACATAGATTGGGCAACAGCATATTCTTGGTTTTTGTTTTTGATTTCTTTTTGGCACACTCGAACTTGATAGACTGGGACGGGGGCCCTCTGCACAACTGCAAAGCATAATCATTTTTGGTACTAAAAGGGGGATTTGAATTGTATTTTCAGCATATATAGCACAGCAAGCACGCAAAAGAAGCAGCCGCACATTCAAGGCACATTAGATCAAAGTTCCTCTGGCATTGTTTAAGCTGTAATGCTAAAATGATTGCACATTCTCATTAAATATCCAATAATTCTCGCAAGATTTGGGCTGCCCTTGGCAATTTTACAAAGGGTATATCAGTCATAATTATGTAATATCAGTTACCCCAAAGACAAGAAACACCACAAACTCCATTCCATGCATGTATAATCCTCCTCACGCCAGCACTGGGCGTGTATCCTCAGCCCGGTCCAATCTTTGGCATGTCGTGATGCTCGCTCAGTCGGGACAAGTATGTATTCAATTCCTCGACTCGCTCTTTATGTGTCTTTAGCAGCTCGGGTCTGGATCCGGACGATTGCGCGCTCTGAAGAAGCTGTTTTCGAAAATTGAAAACATCAGCCATTTGCCCCTAACGGTATTGCGCCGTGGAATCATTGTTTTTACTGCTTACCCTCTTCTTCCTTGCTTCCTCGTGCCGTCGCTCTGATTCCGTCTTTACCACAACCGGCTGGTCCTCGTCCTCGTCCTTGTCCTCTTCCCCTCCTCTTTGAGTTTCGTCCGGGGAGCTCTTCTGCTTGTCGCGCTTCTCTTTGGGGGCGTCTTCATCGTCGTCCTTCCTTTTGACAAGCGCCGCATTCTCGTCGCCGCCGGACAGGTTCTTCTCCAGGTCTGATTTGGCGGCCTTCTTCTTCTTCTTGCTGACTTTTGCGCCTTTCAGCTTGAGCGCGCCGCCGCCGCCGATGGCTTTGTAGTCGTCGGAGCCCATTGCTGGTTCAAACCGCCGAATGCTGTCTCTCCGTGTAAGAGCGAAAAGGGCAGATGGCCAAACGATAGTGCATTGTAGGTTCACCCGCCTTAGTCAGCAAGGAGAGCAAGAGAAGAAGCGACAATAGAACGCTAAGCCGCAAAGCTTAAACGCATTGATGCAAATCTATGACTAGGGAGGGCCCCAATTAGAGCGGGCAGGGGATGGAGTTCCCCAATGGCTTCGATCTTCTAAAGTGGCAGTGCGCGTGCCTTGCATTTCTTCTCAGGTATTGATCTAAAAAGTGCCGTCTTGCCTGGTCCACCGACTCTTTCTCTTGTTTTCTAGGGCCAGATTATTTCAATTCAGGGGGGGTCCTTTTTAAACAGATTCTAGCATTTAATTCTTGTCTTCTCTCCTTTTTATTGAAACGTCCGTTTACGAAGCCTTTACGACTCTTTTTTTTCCTCTTCTTTCTTTGGCTTTTCCCTCTTGGCTTGCTAATTTCGAGGCGCGCGCGGGCCGGTTTTTGTTACGAAACGCACTTCTACCGACGACTCTCGGATTCCTGCGATTTGGAATTTCTCGCGCGAAAGCACTTTACGATATTCTCGTCCTTTTGTTTCGGAATTCAGATTCTCAACGATATGGGCTATTTCTGCTGATTCGCCGGTCGAAAGAACATACCTAGGATAATACGGGGCTGCCGTCTCTGCTTGGAGAGGGGAAGGGACTCATAGCCGAGGAGGAATCAAGGAAGGACAAGACAGAGAAGAGAGGAGGCCAAAAACACAAAAAATCCGGTGGCAATGCCCTTGCAGTCGCAGTCTCGAGACTCGCTCGAGCTCGCTTCGCTGGCCAGCTCCAGCGTCGCCCACGATGGCGCCGCCTCGGAAGTGTCTTCGCGCCCCAGCATCTCGTCCTCGCGGCGGCTGTCCATGGTGGAGGAGGAGGATCCCTTGAACGACAACAACCCGGCGGCGGGGGGCAGGCTGGGCCGCTCGTACTCTGTGTCGTCGGCGTTTGACTTTGCGGGCAACCTGTTCCCGCTGAGCTCGACGGCTGGCGCTGGCGGATACGCACCCATTGGCGCGCCGACGTCTGCAGGGAGGCCGAACGGCGGGCTGGGCGGGGGGTCGCTGGAGAAGCTCAAGACGCTGACGTTTGTCAACGGGCTGTCCCTGATCATCGGGCTGATCATCGGGTCCGGCATCTTCTCGTCGCCCAGCCAGGTGAGCTCGAAGCTCGGATCCCCTGGCGCGGCTCTCATCGTGTGGGTGGTGGCGGGCATTCTCGCTTGGACGGGCGGCGCCTCGTATGCCGAGCTGGGAGGCGCAATTCCCCTCAACGGCGGTTCCCAAGTCTATCTTGCCAAAACGTTCAACGAGCTCTCTGGGTTCCTCTTTTCGTGGGTGGCCCTCCTGGTGCTCAAGCCCGGGAGCGCCGCCATCATCGCCATCATCATGGGCGAGTATTTCGTCAGGGCCATCATCGGCGCCGAGGCCGAGACGATCAATCCGTGGATCAACAAGGCCGTTGCGCTGGTGGGAATCTTTATTGTGACGTTTCTCAACTGCGTGTCCACGAGGGTGGGCACCCGAGTCAATGACGTGCTCATGTTTCTCAAGTTTGTGGCCCTGATTGCTGTTACCGTGATTGGCATTGTGGTGGCCATCACGGGCTATTCATACAAGGGGGAGGCGAGCACCGAGTGGAAAACGAACGATTGGTTCGAGGGGACGTCGTCGGATCCGTCGAATTGGGCGATTGCGCTGTATGCTGGACTGTGGGCCTATGACGGATGGGATAACGTAAGTTATGCGCGCAAATGCTCTTTCTCGAGTGCAGCGGAGAGGGATGTTTTCTAACATGGCTTTCTCTAGACAAATTACGTGGTGGGCGAATTTCGCAATCCTTCCAGGGACCTTCCTCGCGTGATTCACTCGGCTATGCCTTTGGTTATCCTTTCTTACGTCCTTGCCAACGTATCCTACTTTCTCGTTCTCCCCTTGGCTTCGATCAACGCTTCAAACACCGTTGCCGTCATGTTTGGATCCAAGGTCTTTGGACCCGCAGGCGCTCTTATCTTTGCTCTCATTGTCAGCGCAAGCTGCTTTGGCGCTCTCAACTCATCCACCTTTACAGCCAGCCGCCTCATTTATGTTGCTGGCAAGGAAGGCTACATCCCCGATCTCTTTGGGCGCTTGGGCTTCGGTACCAGTGGCGGGCAAAACGACCATGGCCTATCGACGCAGCGCTCTCGCAGCTGGGTCTCCAAGAAGTTCCGCAGCTGCTTTGGCGACGAAGACGCCGGGCTCTTCTTCACGCCCGTCAACGCCCTCCTCCTCAACGCTGTGCTTACCTGTGGCTATTGCATAGCAGGCGAATTCAGCACCCTTGTCACGTTCTACGGCGTGGCCGGCTACACGTTTTACTTTGTCACTGTTCTCGGCCTCATCGTGCTGCGAGTCAAGGAACCACACCTGGAGCGGCCATATAAGACGTGGATCGCCACGCCCATTATCTTTTGCTGCGTCAGCCTCTTTTTACTGAGCAGAGCTGTGTTTGCGAAGCCCCTGCAGACGCTCATTGTGGTGGCGTTTGTCATGGCAGGTATACCCGTGTACTACTGGCGGATCAGGGGGAGAGATAGGTCGATTACGCGAAGAAGTGGCGATGTTGGTGATGGAGAGAAGCCTTGGTGGCGGTTCTGGAGATGATTAAAAAAAGAAGAAGAAACGAAAAAAAACTTTGATGTTCTTATTTCTAAGGATGGGATTCGCTTGGGGTGGTTTTACACATGGTACTACTTATTAATGCTGCCTTTTTCTTCTTCTTCTTCTGGTTGGCTTTTTGATGGCTTGGGAGGAAAGGGGGGTTTTTGCTTATATGGCGCCAGCAGAGGGAGGCATGATTTGTATGACTGAGAAATGGGATAGAATGAAGGTAACGCATGGCGGTGGGCAAAAGAAAAGAGACAAACGAAGAGACGCATTTTATACATGTAATGAATAAAGGCCTTGTGATTTCTGCTACTTTTATTTATGCTGGTAGCAATATGATATTTGCCGAGCGTAATGAATTGATATTCAATTTACGAATGAGGCGCATCCATACCTAGTATTAAGTCGATACCTAGGTACCTATGTACATTAGTACCTGATAGTAGATTATACTACCCAGTAGTTTCACTTCATATTAGAGGACCATGTCAGGTGAAAAATAAAAAAAGATGTATTGCTAGTAGCTAGATATGCAAGAGTTATACATTGTAGTTATTCAGAGTCATCATATCCATGAGCCGTGTTTTATAGTTGTTTTGACATTATTTTTGTTTGTGTGTTGTATGTGTGTGTGTGTGTCGGTATCATCATCAAGCTTTTTCTTTTTTTCAACTCCGTTCTCCTTGTTCCTTAGAGAAAAAAGAAGATTTACTGCTTGTTGATCTTCTCACGCTGGCCGTAAGACTTGGTAGCCCAGTCACCACCGTAGACGATCAGGTCCTCGGGGCGGTAGTCGTGCTTGCCGCTCAAGTAGCTCTCGAGGATGGCCTTTGTGCCGTCGGCGTAGCGCTTCTGGGCGTCCAGCGAGGTGCCGGACATGTGGGGGGTCATGGCGTTGCCGAAGCCGAAGGGGTTGACGGCGGTGCGGAGCGGGTGGTCGGCGGGAGCAGGCTGGGGGAACCAGACGTCACCTCCGTAGCCGGCAAGGTGGCCGGACTTGAGGGCGGCGGCGACGTCCTCCTTGACGACGATGGCGCCACGGGCTGTGTTGACCAGGTAGGAGCCAGGCTTCATCTTGGAGATGAGCTCCTTGTTGAAGAGGCCCTGGGTCTTCTCGTGCAGCGGGCAGTTGATGGTGACGACGTCGCACTGGGCGAGCATCTCCTCGAGGCTGTCGACGCGGCGGCAGCCAATCTCAGCCTCCTTCTCGGCGCTCAGGGGCTGGTAGTCAAAGTACAGCAGCTCCTTGCAGCCAAAGGGCTTGAGGCGGCGCAGCACGCGCTCACCAATACGGCCGACGGCGACGGTGCCGACAACCTTGCCCTCGAGGTCGTACTCCTGCTTGGCGACGGCGGCCACGTCCCAGTTGCCCTTGGCGACCTGCTCGTGGGCGGGCACAAAGTTGCGCAGCAGCACCAGGATGGTCATGACGACGTGCTCGGCGACGGAGACGACGTTGGAGCCCGTGACCTCGGCGACGGTGATGCCGCCGTTGGTCTTGTTGGCGGCGGGCAGGTCGACGTGGTCGGAGCCGATGCCGGCGGTGATGGCGATCTTGAGGTTCTTGGCCTTGGCGAGGCGCTCAGGGGTCAGGTAGCCGGGGTGGAAGCTGGAGATGTTGGCTGAGGTTCTTGGAACAGATTAGGGAGATGATGGACCTACGGAGTGGTGATGATGATTTCGGCGTCGACCAGCTCCTTCTCAAAGACAGAGTTGGGGCCCTCCTTGTCCGAGGTGGTGACCAGAGTGTGGCCCTGGTCCTCGAGCCACTTGCGGATGCCGAGCTCGTTCTCGGTTGTTCCGAGGAGAGCAGGGACCTGGAGTCCATGATTAGCAATGTGTTTTACTTGATATCATCATCATCTTCTTCAAGCTTGGCGTGGAGTCTGTCTTTCGGCAGCCGGCTCCCCGCATTTTCTTGGAAGAAATCGGGCATGGTCTGAGCCCCGTCTTTTTTTGGTGTTTTTTACCCCAGATCGTAGCGGCATCTGCGGACTCCACAATTGTGGCCGAATTACATGCGGCGGGGCCAAAAGACAGAAGTCCATGAAGAGAGAAAAGATGATGTACAAGTAAAGTAACCTTGTTCAGGTGGAAAAGAGGTTAGAAACTTACATCCTTGGCGTGCTTGCCGCCGTCGTAGAGACAGAGAAGAACCTTGACCTTTTCGCGGGCGGATGTCAGCGTGCGGATCGACGAGGGCAGAACTCGAGGCTTGATGGCAGAGCCCAGCTTGGCAGTGGTGAGGCCAGCTGCGGCTTGGGAGGAGAATTGGCGGGAGGCAATCGAGGGGGCAGCGGAAGAAGCAGAAAGGGAAGCTCGCGAGGCGAGAGAAAAGGAGCGGGAGATGGGGCGGAAAGATACCATTTTGGCGGTTGTTATGTTTTTTTCCTTGTTTTAAGAAAAAGAGAAGATGATGTTGGATGGAAAAAGGAAACTTTGTCCTTTACAAGACTCTTATATAGAAGAGCAGAGGATGGGTTGGTGGAGAGGCCGGAAACAAGGGTGGAGAGCGATGGGCTGATCCTGTCGTCTCTCGGGCGGCTGAATTGAGGCTTGGTCGGCTGTTCTTTAGGCCTGCAGGGCTTATCTGGAGTAGAAGAGGGAGGGTTGTTGGTGATGGGAGAGAGCAGAGTAGCATCCAGACGATTTCCGGAACGAGAGGGCCGTTATTTATGCTCCGAGAGCCTACGCCTTCTTGTGCCCATTCTTTGGCTTCCTGCTGTCCCACCGGTAGCCGTGACACATACTACAGCCTACTAACGATATAGTACAAGCAAACCAGAAAATGAGAGGAAAAAAAAATAGGAGCGAATCCAGCAGAAGGCCCCTCATCTACGTAATTCAAATCACTCGCGCTGGCCACCAGTTTTCCCTCGTTTCTCCTCACTGCCTGCTACTACATCCATCAGGGTGGGCGCAACCAATGGCCGGACCCACGACGGCTTCGCAGCTGGCTCGGCATCCCGCCATTGGAGACAGTCTCCAAAAGACAAAAGCCTGCATGAATAAGGGGGAGAGCTAGTACTGCTAGTAAGCAATTGGCAGAACAAAGAGGGTGGGGGAGCAAAAGAGAACAAATGAATCTAGCCAAAGGCGTCGTTGCGGTGGCATCGCCAGGCTTGAGGCCGTCCCGTACATATCTCGGGATTCGGGGCCGCGTTGGAGATGTGGGGAGCGGCAGAGAGCGGGGAAGAAGCTGATCGCGGCTGATCCTTGTTCGATTGTACTGGGTCTTGACTGCTTTTTTGTTGCCAATTGACAGAATAGGACAGAGCTGCGTCTGCAAAGAGGTTGCTGATGATTCTGCCTGTACCTATACATGTATACAGGCCCAATGACAATGGGACAGGCAGCCATGCATGCAAGTTGCTACTCCAAAACAAGATGCACGTACTTGCAACAGCAACAGCTGCCTCCAGATGCAATGGCACTCGGCTAATGCACCCACGGAAACGCAAATCCTCTTTGTCTGAGGCTGAGGCCAAGCGAAGCGAAGCGGTGCTTTGCGGCAATTTCCTAGCTTTGCGTCTTGTCCCATTGCTGAGGTCTTACGGTTGCAAGCTACCTATAGAGGCACGGAGCCCAAAAGTCTAGGCCGGCGGTACGTTTAGCGTTCATGTGTACATGTGCTGTAGCTTCATGTTGAGACGCCCATTGCCTGCTAGCTTTGGCTCGGGCACGTAAGAAAAAGGCACTGTATCATCTTTGGCCCGGCAGCATGCAATGCAATTGGCTCGACCTCCTCTTTTCTCTTGATGTCGCCCCCTCCATCAAGCAACCCTTTTGTTCCATGTCTTGTCACTGCTGATGAGGGGTTCTCAACGTATGTACTGTCACGTATTGTTACCCGTCTCAGAGCTCTGCCGCATGGAGACCAAATTGGGAAGAAACGTCCCCACCTCGGCAGGCCCCGCTCTTTTGGCTCCGCTGAAGACGTCCAAACTGCTGCCAGGCAGCCTGATGTGTCCATCTACATGTACCTAAAGAAACTAAAGAAACAGCAGCTCGCCTAAATCCAGGATGCAGCATGCAGGATGCAGCATTGAATGCATGGCAATGGCGAGGTAAGCGCGCTTGCTACCCCAAATCCCATCTGGGAGATTGCCAAGATATGCATGTTACTTGTGCATGCAGCTTGGCTTGCCTACCCTAATAGGTAAGAGGACTCAAGATGCGATCGATGCCCTGCAGCCATTGGTGGTTGGGACATGACACTGGAAGTCTCTCGAGTGTAATATAATTTATTTAATATCATTTTGTTGAATAGTATTATAAATTGTTAATCGCAGGTGTATATACATACTTGCTACGATGTTCACTGCGTAGACGAAGCTCAACTTCTATACACATGTTGACGAACTAGCCTACGAATCAACCTTGTCATGAACAAGTCCAAAATGAATCCATCGCCCTGCTGTACTATTTGCTAGATCCAATCCGAACGCATTCGGCTGAAGCGCAGACTGCATACATTGCATCTTCCTCGCCTCGTTTCTCTTCCCCATATCTCCTGCAGGAACGGGCGGGTCGATATCAACGGGTCTTGTACTCCGTACCGTCATGTCGAATCGGCCATCGTACGACTAGATTGCTTCTGGAAAGATTCTCTGCCGTGCCCTCACCTCGCTGCCCAGAGAGGACTGGCTGGATGCTCGTCTGTCGTCGAAAAAGACCCACAGCAAAGCCCACTAGGTAATGTTAACATGGCAGCATGAGAAATTTGATACACATGATGTGAATGCGTTTTATTCCATCTCGAGATCTAAGCTTGTAGTTAATTGGCGTGTAGGGACGTATAGCGTCCATCTGAGGTCCCTGGTGCAATGGCTGATTCGTCACAGATGAGAAGGCTCATTGCAGTAGAACAGCACTCGGCGTTTCCATTGCTGATCATGGTCTAAACTACTCGCTTAGTTGTATTCAGGTTATCCGATGTGGGTGCGATATAATACTCGACCAAGGGGCTGTCATGAGACACCCCCTCACTGCAGATGAACTGCAAGATATATGCTTGATATCAAGTGACATAGGTAGACAATACATCCGACACTGTATTGTTCTTTGATATCTATAGACCCTTTCTCTTATATGATATCAACGTCAATCTCATTGCCGTCATTCACACTCCAACTTATACCTGCTCAGGTTCAGCAGAGCCGCAGCATAGATCATGACAGATATCGAATTCATTGTTGGCAATATAAATCCTTTTCCATCTATAGAAAAAGAGACAAAATGGGTCATGATAGATTGTTTTATTTACATGTCGTTGCCGACCACTATGCCCAAGATGAGTTACATTGACCACCTCCAATTGACTAGTTGAGACCTGCAAACCCATGTACTGATACAACCATGTAAGCTGCGTACCATCTACGCATTGGGGACTGTAAGCCTTCTTCCCAGCCATTTCAACATGCGTCATCATATCAAGCTTAATTGTTCCAGCTAAGCTGTTCCTTTACTCCGTAACGAGCGATTCATTGCCACTCCGTCACAAAAGAAGATCCAGGCCTGTTCCAAGTCCGTGCCACTGCTGATGAACACACCCACTTCTGCTTGTGCGGGCACCAACAACAGCACGAGCTCTGTTTCACAGTCTTCGTCACACTCAATCCTTAGTTCCATCGAACACTGAGGCATGCAGGTACTAAAGCGTGGGTGTTTCCCCGCTTGCCGGGAGACCCGTGATGCCCTCCCCGAATCTCCGAACCTCCTCACCCGCAACCGGGCCTACGAAAAGCCCCCCGGCCATCGCTCTTATAAGCGGCAATCTCGCGTGTGCCCAAGGCGCCATGATCCACTAACGTGCCTAAGCGTCCCACTTCCCCGAATATCGCCCATCCGTCAGACTTCGGCGTTGCGTCTGCCGCCGAGCCGTGGGCGTTGGAGATTATACTTGAACATGGCAGCGCGTCGTGACATGCTCGACTTCGGCAAATATGGATGGCAGGTATGCCGCTCGAATGGAAGCAGAAGTGCCGCTTCGTGTTTTGCAAGTCCAATGGCCGTTATGTGACGATTACCAAGAGAAAGCAAGGCCAGCTGTGTCTACGGAATATACCACTTCAGAGCGAGAAATCCCCCCTCTTCTGCCTAGCGAGACATGTCCGAGCGAGTGAGAACCCCTTTGGCTCGTCATGCTCGGCGGCCGTCGGTCTTTCGGGCCAGGTTTGCAGGTCTAGGCCGTTCTCCAAGCGCTCCAAAAATGACGCGTTACAGGCTGCGATGAGGAGCTGTTGCTGATTGGATCTCAAGAGACTGAAAGCTACGCGGATCTCTGGCATTCGCACCGTGCTTGGACACGGTGGCAGGTGATGATGCTCTTCTGGAGTCGGGCCAACGACTTAGGATCTGAGGCTCGAAATTCGACAGGCGGGTTTTCTCGTCTTCATTTTCATCGTTGACGTACAACGTTTGTATCGATGAAGCGAATCGAGCGGCGGTCGGAGCGACATCGAGCGGCAATATGAGTGCTCTTGCTGCTTAAGACATGGTGTATTATCCCATGCGCAGCCCAAGCCAGGCAAAACAGCAGCCATGAGCAGAGTGAAAGTCTGGATTCTTTGGACGAATCAGCATACGGTGACTTGATGTGGTGGACTGAGATTCGATCAGCTCTTGTCAACCCAACGTCGCTGCGTTCATGGCATGGCGGTGCCAAGGCTCTGCGCTCATTCATTGGAGCGGTGTAGCGGTGACAACCTCCTTTTCGACGAGATTGTGCTTGTGTCTTCATGTTCAAAGGACCTTTGGTGCTGCAAAGCCCAAGTTCGTTTCGATGAAAATGAAAGAGGTTCAAGAGGTAACACTGCCAAGTTGGATGCTTTGCCAACCAGCAGCATGACCTGAAGGGGCATGATGTTAGGCCCTGGATGACTCGATCGGGACATGAGATCGAGCCTCGGAAGTCTGTACAAGTCGATGAGAATGTGATGTCGGAACGAGAGATTCAGGAGATGCTTTCTCAGCATTATTCATACCGCCAATCTTTGGCTCCCTATCATTACGACGGCTGGCGTTCTACAAAATACGAGAAACGGCTCGAACAAAGTGCCTTGTTTCGGAAGTGATGCGCACGGCACCGTCAAGCGAATGGTAAAGGTACAATGCCGTAATTGCGGCCGACTGATTACATGAACATGTAGGCTTCGTATCGGCATATTGTGGTTTACCCTATATCAGCGACGACTTATTGTCCCCCATGGTCATTGGCGAGTAGACTGCGATTTGGGTTGAGAGAGGAGAGTAGCTATGCGCAACTGCTCGTTAGAATTAGTATGTAGGTTGTGTCAGATATCTCCACTCTCAGTTGATGAGTGCATGTATCAAGTGTAGAGTTCAAATTCTTGTAAGCGACCATACTAGCAACTTGACGGGCGAATGCGGATACTGAAGCTATAGCGAACATGTATTATGCAGTACGGAGAAACGAAAGCCAAGAGAAAAAGTACAAGTAAAATTACAGCCAGCATCCAAAGATTGATAAGAATATAAAGCCCAGCTCTCGGTCCAGTGGCAGATCCTAGCTTGCAAGATACAGAATGCCTGTCGACCTGGATCCCGGGCCTGATCTCCGGAACCACGCTGTCGTAGCTGTTATGACAGGATTGCTATTGACATGAAGCTCTTAAAGCGGTATTAGATCACCGTGATCAGCAACCGCGATACCTAAGAGTAGAAGGGAGATGCAAAATCCTTTGTTGGAAATGCACAAAAGCCTTACAGGAGATCTACCACTAGTGCAAATGCTAGTTCTAGCAGGTTAGCGGAAGCTACATGTATTGAAGCTTTGCGTTTAACTAATTACCCTGTAGGACTTCAATAACCTTCAATGTAGCCCACGTAGATGATTGTATACTAGTATGCTGTGGCATCGATATCCAAGAATTATATTATGGAACGCTGTTAAAAGGCTGCTGATCAGTGGAGACTTTGGACGCTGTGGAGGATACTTGGTATAAAGTCCGACTTCTTTCCACTCCCTGGGTAGAATCACTACAGTATCACCCGCTGACTAACCATCCACATCTCGAAATAAGGAGAGGAATATATCCAAAAAGGCATTCCGTGTTCCAAAAAGAGGACTATACGTTTGCTGCTACTTCGTACTCGCTTGCTGAGAGTATGTAAGGGATAGAAACAGCGGTGTGCACGGCCACTATCAAGCGTTGCCAGCAAACCTCAGCTGCCATTTGCCATCATTCACGATGCAGTGCTCAGGGATACAATTACTTAACACTTACCGTCGGCCACAAGCCCGGCCGACAGGGATATCGCCTGCAAGTCCCATCCTAGCGCCTCGTATTCTATGGCTCTTCTATTTCTCCCGAAGATCGCGGCGGGCAATATGCCGGCAACGAAGAAGCACGGGCCGATGAATTCTAGTCAGTTTCTACCTGTCCATCTCCCGATGGGAGTGGCGTAGGCCGGCTTTTTTTGCCCGGTAATGCAGGGTGAGATGAGGCCGAGATAGAGATCCAAATAGGCTATTCGGGCAATATTGGGAGACAGGTCTGCATATACGTGCTGCTGCTATGCACAACTATGGAAGTGCAGCGTAGCAGCCGTCAGGGCTGAATGTGGAGCTTTCAGGAGAACATGATTGTGCTGTGTGTGAAACGTAGCAAAGCATTACACGGAGATCCTATTCCGTAGACGTGTACTATGATGAATTCAGTAGTCATGCCGAAGTGACGCCAGTTCTGGTAATCGAACAAGTGCCTAATCCGTTTATTGCTGGCACAAGCGAGAGCCGACGGATGTCAAGTCATGGACTTACATGCAGGTTTCCAGCATACTGTCTCGGCACAGCTTCCGGATCCTTCGCATGACGACCTCTGCCGATTCGGGAAAGCAATCTTGGGAGTGCGAACTGTGGCTGAATTTGGCCCATTGGCACAGAATACGAATCGCTGGAATCTCTTCGTATTACACACTGGTACTTCTATTTGTCTTCTGGAAAACCAATCGGGTTGGCCGTGTGATGTGACGACAATCCCTGGTCTTTTCCCATAACCTCTGTCTGTTTGAAACGTGACTAGCGACGTCAATGGCAGGTCAGCATAAAGTGCGCAGCAGCATAGGAAAGACATACATGGCAAGTCTTGCATCTCCGAGGCCTCCACGAACCTCCCTTTTCCCTTTGCAGTGGGTATCAAGGAGTCCAGGCAGGTGGAAGAATCATCGTTGGCAGTGGTCCTTGAAGAAATTCTCCGGGAGAAAAGCCATCTCTCATCCGCATTGCTCCACCGTCAACTCCTGATGCTTGCATGGAATCATGTCGACTTGGGGGTTTCGGACAACGACAAGAGGCCGGCAAATACGAGAAGATGGGATCAAAGAGGCACAGTGGAATAAGAGAAGAAAACAAAGGAGCAGGTAGCGTAGTCGTAGCGTTCGGCCGAGTGATGAGCAGGTGGAATCAGAGGTCGTCTAAAATTAGACAAGGGAAGCACGGAAGGTGATGGACGATCTTGTGGTGTTTTGGGAAAAAGGTCCAAAGGCTAACGATCTCCAAGCTAGGGCTGTCGGCTATAGTCACGAGATTTGCTCAAGTTATTGCCTGGCACCTAGGCCTATACTCACTATTACGGAGTAATTACAGAGGCCGGACTGACTCGAAACCCACGGGCTAAAACAAGGGCAAACTTTATTCGCTGCTACCAAGATCGGGCTCATGTAAGTCGGTACGCGTGCACGAAGCCACGCAGATGCTATCGGATCATTTTGGAACAACGCGTTTGGCACTCCAGGCCGGGCAAATGGTATAATCGTAAAGGAGTAATCTTACCAGCTGCGATGCCCGAGCCAATGTAATCAATTGCTGCCAAATCCCGCCATCGTCAATGCACAGCGGAATACGAGCTGATGACGCTGCCAAGGGCCTATTGCCGATCATCAAGATGTGGCGTCACGTCGGCATTCTTAGCCTCCCGTGCTACTGCTGGCCTGCTCCCCTAAAGCAGCAAAGTCCAACGGCCTTTAGCAGGGCGATGGCGCTGTGCTTTAGGCTACTGGGGGGGACCGTTTTTGGCGGGGGAAGGTGAGCACACAGCGGGTGAGTGGCGATGCCAGCTCAGGCATGCTGCTTTGTCCGTGCTTCTTTGTTTCTGCCCCTCTCCCATTCCCATGCCTGCTGGTCTCGGAAGATCCGCCGGCTGGATGACATCTGACGATCGTGGAGACGGTCTTGTGAATATATAACCGGGCAGCGGCGCCCATTCTCTGGTCCAGAACCTCGTCCTTATCCAACAGCCTCGACAATCACACCAAAGCCAAGCCAAGCCAATCAACCAGCCTCTTCCACAACACAACAACAACAACAACACCAACTTCTTTCAGGATGTTCTTCTCTGCTGCTGTCCTTGGCCTTGCCACCGCCGCTGTTGCCGCCCCCGCCAACGTCGTGCCCAACTACCCTCCTCACCAGGAGTCCCAGGGCTTCCGCCTGGTCGTCAACGTCACCGACAAGGCCCTCGACCTCAAGCCCTCGGTCCAGGGCCTGTACGTCAACAGCATCCACGTCGGCGCTGGCCTCAACGTGGCCGGCGTTGGCGCCAAGGACGTGTCCAACGTCTTCTACCAGAACGGCACCGCCTATGAGTTCCGCTTCGGCGCCGCCACCACCATCACCGACGAGGCCACGCCCCTGACGCCCTTTGGCCTCTCCCTGAGCAAGAACGCCGGCTCCGAGACGCTCTCCTCCGCCTACATCAACGGCGGCGCTGGCACTCCCGGCGTGCAGATCTCGCAGTTCCCCGAGCCCTTCCTGTTCCTCGGACCCGAGACCTTTGTCATCTGCAACAACCCCCTCCAGTACTACCAAGGCCAGAAGTTCCTCGTCGTCGAGCAGGCCGCCACCACCGTCAGCTCCGACGGCCAGGTTGTCAAGAACGTCCCCGAGGGCTGTGCTCCCGTCCGCCTCCTGCCCGAGTGTGCTCCTCTCGAGGCTCTCCCTGCCGGATCCTACGCCAGCCACGAGTTTGCCCTCCAGTCTGAGTGCTACGCCGATGTTGCCTCCATCAACTGGAGCCTGTACGGCCCATAAATGTTTGCTTCTTTTTTTGCATTGAGCAGCAGCGAAAATTTGCCCTGATTGATCGAGCTTTGTTAATGGCGTTGGAAGCGACGGATATAATGGTGTTACAGTACTGAATTGCCTGGATCTGAAGGCGTATAAAGTAATTCTTAATCTATATAGTAATACATTATAATATACATATACACTTAATAGAACCCCATCTTCCTTGGAGTGACTACTAGATATTTGCTGCAGTGAGGTATACTTTTCTGAGAGTTTGATTTGGCAGCTTGGATATAAGCTCACCTGTGGGAATGGTATTATTTCCCATTTTGGACATCAAGGTTTGCAAGGGTTCCGAAGATGGTCAAGGAAGATGCTGCCAGATCCTTCAAGGTCCAATTACGTGCAAGCAAGGCGATGCTGTTGCATGCACTCCATGTATTAGCTGCAGGACTGGATTCGCCTCGGTTTCCAGCTGAATGCGTATCCTTGCTTCTGCAAATGCATTCGTTCATCATCAATTGATATTTCGTTTTCGGGCCGTAGCAAAGGTGTAAACTTTCAATTGCATATGCGCCTACAGAGAAACTGTAGGTAGAGATAATTCTGTAGGCGAAACGCTGGCATTCCTCCAGTAGACTAATGCAGCTGTTATGTCTCTTAAATTTAGGATACAAGAGCCATTGCATATACCTACGCATGCGAAGTTCTATAATTTGGTTCGATTCAATCAATTAAAACATGCAAGTACAAACTTGTATCTTCATTATCCGACTTCTAGCTTCTGATCGGCGACAAACTTGACTTCTTACGACCGGCGAAGAATCTGTGACAGACAAAGCCATGTCGTAGCTCTGCTTGGAAGCTGTCCCGTAAAGCTGTGGGGTGCTATTAGACAATATGATAAGCGTCTCACCCTTGGACGGGTATGATGGCATTCTTATAGACATTGATGGGCGAACGAATACCAATACGGCTGATTCTGTACTGCTAGGCTTATGACGTTGATCAAACTTTTCTTTGGGCGAAAAGCTAGACACAGGTATGCGGTATGTGACGGTTATATCGACGGGTCTTTTGCCCTCGTGACTGTAATGTCGAGCAGCCGGAGGAAGAATCTCAATATGGGCAAGATGTGCGTTCATGTCTTTCCTGATGTATCTATCATGGCTTGACTTGATATTCCATCCATGTTTCGAGATACTAACCCATTCATTCCCTCACTCTTTTTTGGACGGCTTGTTGTTTTACTAGCCCTGAGACCTTTTGTTAGAGCTCCTCCATGGCGCCTTATCCGCTACAGATGCCCTAATTCCAGCCCCTCAGTGGCATCCCGCGGCAAGCGACGCCGCCCTTTAGCGTCTTCAAAAGGCCCTGGCTTATCTTGATAGCGATAGCGATGGTGCTACCCCAGCTTCTGTGCTGCGCCTCGATCCGGGGAGCTGAGCGCTTTGCTCCGTAAGCCGGACGGTAAGCCGCGCATGCGCAACTCCCTGCCATCTGCTCACGAACCAGCCTCCTGCATCGTCCTTTAAAACCATCCCTTTCTCCCAACTCTCCCTCGTCACCCTCGTCGCAACCATGACTCGTCGTGTTCCTTCTACTCTGTCTCTCCGACAACAAGCTTCCGCCTACTCAACCACGTCTGCTTCTTCTGTTGCCAGTTCATCAACTGCTGCTACCGCGCGGATCCCAGCGCCAAACGCCCCAGTCCAAGCTCTTGCTTCCTCGAAGCCCTCTGTCGTCGCAGATATGAACGGCCGCCCGTCTGTCGAGAACCGCGCCTGCATCAAATGCATCGCCAAGCTGTCGCCCAGCGAGATCCAGCAGGTGAACTGGCACATTGTCGAGGAGAACAAGTGCCGGCTCTGCGCCGTGAGGGACCTCAAGCCTGAGGCGTTTACGAACCCCTTCCTCGACTTCTTGCGCGAGAACCCGACCGTCTTCCACGCTGTGGATTATTTCAAGTCGAAGCTGAACGATTCTGGATACAAGGAGGTATTTGCGCCTGGTGACTCACTCAAATCTTGACAAACGCTGACAGCCCTATAGCTTCCGGCGCGCGATTCCTGGGCCAACAAGATCCAGCCCGGCGGCAAGTACTGGGTCACGCGCAATGGCAGCTCCATCATCGCATTCGCCGTGGGCAAGGCCTACAAGCCCGGCAACGGCGTCGGCATGATCGCCGGCCACATCGACGCCCTCACCGCACGACTCAAGCCCGTGAGCACCAAGCCCAACACCGCTGGCTACGTCCAGCTCGGCGTCGCGCCCTATGCCGGCGCCCTGAACCAGACCTGGTGGGATCGAGACCTGAGCATCGGTGGCCGAGTCATTGTGCGCGACGAGAAGACGGGCAAGACCACCAGCAAGCTTGTCGAGCTGGACTGGCCCATTGCCAAGATCCCCACGCTGGCGCCGCACTTTGGCGTCGGCATGATGGGCCAGAACAACCCGGAGACGCAGGCTGTCCCCGTCATTGGACTGGAAAGCCCCAACGGTGCTGACACCGAGATTCTGGGCTCTGCTGGCTCCTTTGTCAACACCCAGCCGCCCAAGCTGGTCAAGCTCATCTCCAAGCAGCTCGGCATCACGTCGTACGACTCCATTGTCAACTGGGAGCTCGAGCTCTTCGACTCACAGCCCGCAACTGTCTTTGGCCTGGACAAGGAGCTCATCACTGCGGGACGGATCGACGACAAGCTGTGCTCATGGTCTGCTCTCATGGGCCTCTTGCACACTGCGGAGTCAGATGACGATAGCTACATCAAGCTGGTGGCCCTGTTCGACGACGAAGAAATCGGTTCTCTGCTAAGACAGGGCGCTCGCGGCAACTTCCTCCCGTCCACTGTCGAACGCGCTGTCGAGGCGCTCAACCCCAGCTCCTACGGCCCTGGCGTCATCGGCCAGACTTTTGCCAAGTCCTTCCTCTTGTCCGCCGACGTCTCCCACGCCGGCCACCCCAACTTCATTAGCAACTACATGCCCGAGCACATCCCCAAGCTCAACGTCGGCCTGGTTATCTGCGGCGACAGCAACGGCCACATGACCACCGACGCTGTCTCATCCGCCATCATGCACCGCGTCGCCAATCTCTGCGGCGCCACGCTGCAGGACTTCCAGATCCGCAACGACTCGCGCAGCGGCGGCACTGTTGGCCCTATGCTGTCGAGCGCGATGGGTGTGCGTGCTGCTGATGCGGGTCTGCCGCAGCTGAGCATGCACTCTATCCGTGCTACGACTGGTTCTCTGGATCCGGGCTTGGGAGTGCAATTCTTCAAGGGCTTCCTTGACTTTTGGGAGCAGGTTGATGGTGAATGGGAGTAAAGTGCTTTTGAGAGGATAGATGGATGGCATGGATGAATGGTATATACATAGAGGACGATGTTCTTGGCAGTGGGTTGTAATGGATGATAGATCAAGTAGATGGATGGAGAACTAGACTTTGCATGTCATGAAATGACAAACGTAATAGCGAATAGATGAATTTTTGCAAAATGAATGTGATTGAATGCCATGATTCAATTTCTCTTCGGTCTTCTTTTCATTTCCCCCTCCTATTACCATTTTGATTATGCGTACTTATTTACATGCTATGCATTAATTCTTGTCCATTCCAGATTCGCTTCATTTGCCATACTATTCCTTTCCGTGTCGCCAACTTTGTTTCTTCATCCAGTCTAAATTACCGTACATATGAGCTAGCTCAAATCGTATCATCGTCCAATACATGTAAACCTCCAACGTTATTCGTCTTGCGCAACTTGTTATTAATGCTGCCATGAATCACATCCATTCATCCATGCGTGCTATGCAGCGTCAAGACGAGAACAATCAGACATAAAAGAATTGTCTTAGCCTTTTCAAGAAAAGAAAGATGTAAAAAAAAAGAAAGAAGAGCCGCTAGAGTTAGGCCGCGTTCTCACCATCCTGGGGCGGCATTTCTGGCAAAGTAGCTGAGTCGTCGTCGTCATCGTCGTCGTCGTCGTCGTCGTCGAAATCGTCGCTCTGGCCGGCTACTGCAGTCAGATCGCTACCCTCATTGGCGGGCTTCCGCTTCTTCTCGAAATCTTGTTTATGTGCCTCCGCCAGCACTTTGGAAAAGCTTCGAGTGATGCCAGGTGAAGGAACGCTGGTGCGGCGCCGGGCAAGGCCGCCACTGGGAGGACCAGCAACGGCAGTGGAGCTTGCAGAGTCGTAGAGGCCGGGGTGCTCTGCCGGCTGCGGCTGAGGCGGCTGTGGCAAGCCTTGGGGTTGTATCACAGGGCTGGACTCGGTGCTGGCGCGCTCCATCAGGGGCTCGATATGGTAGGGAAGAGGAACGTCGCGCGAGGCCTTGTACTGAGCTACGTTGGCGCAGTGCTCGTTTTCCACACGGAGGAGAGACCAGATGCCTCGACGGAAGACCTCGGCGAAGCTAACCATGAATGATACTATGGTTGAATGCTGGAGGTCGTGTGTGAATATGGCGTAGAAGATCCATGCAAAGCGCAATATGGGATCGACGATCATGATTACATAGTAGATCCAGCGGCGCTTCAGGGCTAGAATGTCCCGGAGGGCGGTGTGCCTACTTTGAGGCTGAAGGAGGGAAAAGTCCATGAATAGATCCCAAATGCCTTGAATTGTCAAGTCAGTATGCAGATCTAAAGGGGGGAAGCAAAGAGAGCAGCTCACTAGTATATACACCATTGATGGTTGAAAAGGTGACGAATAAAGCAAGGTTTGAGTGAGTTTGGTGAACGCGATAGAGAGAGAGACAAACGTAGGATAATATCGTTGCAGCATATTTTCCACAATTTACCAGATGCGGGAAAACATTGCGTGTGTCTCTGTAACGCCGAATACACTGGAGAAAGCGCCATATGGCCGGCAAAGTTGTGAAGAAGCCGAGCAGGCGAGAACTTGTAGAGTTGCATTGGCCTGGGTTCTCCCAGTGGTGGGCATACAAACAGAAGAATAGCTCCACGTTCTATCGCGGCCACTTTGTCAGATCTTGGTTACCCTTTGCTGCTTTGGAGATGGCTGCCAACTTACCGCCATTGAATAGGTCAGGGAACAGTACATATCTCCAAGAAAGAAATCGCGAAATTCTACAGGGTAAAGGCCGGACAAAAGGAGACGCCACTATCGTGCGGTTAGCATTGCTGGGTGAGACACCTTATTGGGGGGTTGAGGGGCTACTGACATGTGAATATGCAAACCACCTACGGCTCTTGTAAGAAAGGACAGGGAAGGGAAGTAGAATGATGACGATGCTTAGGCCGATTAGAACAACGGGGTAATAGAGATACATGGAATCGTCTCCGTATCTGCTGAAATTGGCCCACATGATGACTCCAAGAAGCAGAAGGAAGAAGGATGGAAATTCTGCCAGCTGACGCCAATCGAGCATACTCCGTTGGTCAAATTCAAAGATGAACTGATAATTGACCTTATTCCGTAGCCAAATGCTACAGTTGATGCAGAACAAGGAAAAGAGCATGAGCATGAGGAAAAAACCGGCGTATATTTGCAACAGGTAGCTCGTTTGGGTACGAACTGTCAGATCCTTGTGATGGAGTAGCTCAGAGCCGTAGATGAGGCCCTGGATGGTAAAGACAGCTCCCGTGCCAATGAAGATGCCGTTGACAAACGAGCTCCCTGACTCGTCCTTGGGTTTCCTATGCAGTTTGCGCAGCTTGCCAACCGCGAGCTTCTGATTCCCGCGCTCGAAATATCGCGCGTAGAGATCCTCTACAGCCTTGATGTGGCCCTCCAGGACATCGCTATTGACAAACCAAGCTTTGTTGACCTTTTCGTTCATGTAGCGCATCGGAGGCCGCGCATTGACGGCCTTGTCAAATTTCTTGTTGAGCTTTCGAAAAGCAGTGCGGTTAAGCATGGCGTATGATTTGAGAAGCTCCAAACTGCGATAGAACTCCTGCATTGCCAATTTCAGCTTCCGCTTCGCTGTTCGATAAGCCACCTCGTGGTTTTCTGGCCGCCGCACATAGTCCATGCGGCCATCATGCGACCTTCCTCCTGCCGCCATGTGGGGTGTTTGAGGCATGTCCTGGAAACTCTTAGAGTTTGGTCCTGGTGGGAAGATCTTGCTCTTGAGGGGATGCACCCAACCACTGGACTTGTCGGGGTTGCCTTCTTGGTGTTTCTGAGTAGACAGCCCGGAGAATGATCGATTAGTCTCTTCGTTGGCGATTTCTTGTATACGCCGGTTGCGCATTTCATGAAGTTGTTCTCGCAGTATCATCAATCGTTGCCCAGCTCGGTCTTCATTCTTCTGATAGAAATTCTCCACTTTTTCCAGCTCCGAGTCCATGAACTGGTAAAACTGCTGCTCTCGCTCTCTGACAAGATCGAGGCTTTGTCGCGGAAGCCCCGTAATTCGACCAGAGTCTTTTGCGTTAGAAAAGATCCGGCGAAGCTGCTCTTCATGATGGTTGGTCGGCCCTAGCGGTGGGAGATTTCCAGAGTTGAGTGGAATAGACGAATTTGATCTGCGAAAGTTGAATCGAGCAGACTTCTTGACGGGACTGAGCGACTGTCTGGTGCCCGGGGATGATGATGTCGTATAAATTGCCGGCTCAGGTAACTCAAATTCGTTGTCATCGTTGTGGTCGTTGGCACCATCTTGGTGATTGTTCTGGCTGTCATGTTGGTCGTCAGTCTGGTGATGGCGAGACAAGGGCCGCGATTGTTCGGCAGGAGTTGGCACGAAGCTGCCATACTGCAAGCTGTTGCCATCGCTATTCAGAGCCTCATCCTCTGCCTGCTTTGCAATGTTCACCGACGTCGATTTCGGTTGTCCATGCCATCTTGAGCTTGTGGGAGCATCGTCTTGGACTCCAAAAGTGGGGGTCGGCCCCGAGTCAGGATCTACAATGGAATAGAAGGTAGGCGTGCGACGGTTCGAGCTTCGAGTTAGAGGAGTAGAGCCTGAGGTTCGCTGAACAGCTGAGGAGATGGCCTTGACGTATTTTTTGCCTGCTTTGTAGTTGAGGTACTTGATTCGCCACTCTGTGTGGTTGAACCCAAACAAGTCAGCAGTTGAAAGAACTTTGGCTTGTACAAGCCGAGGCAGTACAGACAGGAAACAGCAAAACGAACAAAAACGACAAGCACAAGGAAATAAAACAACAGTGGCAATTCAAACAACAAGAAAGGAGCCGGATCCTTACCAGGAACTGCCTCGCGCTCGAGCTCCTTTGCAAACTTCATGGTGCAAAGCCGACAGGGTTCGCCAGCATCCAATGCACAAACGGTCTCGCCTGGCGCAGGGGCGACATGTAAATGCACGTCTGGCCGGCGACAATGCGTGCATTCAAGCCCTATCCGCTGCTGGACGGAATGTCTTGGATACGCAGGCTCCAGGCACCGGAATGAGATGAATCTGCAACAGGCCTGTGAGAAGCCGCCGCTGCGACACGTGCGAAGCTGCTGTCTTGGGAGCTTCAGATCGGCCCGCTTTTTGCTGCCGGTTGATGCGTCAAGTACGTCAGGGGCGCTAAATAGCGCTAGAGAAGAAAACTGGCGAAATATGTGCTTTATTGTATGGGGTCGCAAGATGTTTCTGGGCTGATTGATCTGCGCGGCCGGGTCCAATCACTCGCCGACAGGTCTTGGATGCCATTCCCAGGAGGTTTGTTGTTCTGCTTTGTGTCCAGGCAGTCAAAGGAAATAAATAGAAAATCTTGCCGTCCGGGCTGCTGCTAATCCTCAAAGAGCGGTGGAGGAGAAGGGCTATTTTGGTGCATTGAACCCCTGATATCGCTAGTACTTATCGCTGTTCCCGAGCGCCACCGCGTGCCCTGGATCCTAATTCAGCCGCACTCGGGCATTATCGTGGGGGCGGCCTTTGGCACTTTGATAGAGAATTACTTGGAACATGAAGTGATGGCGTTGATATTGTATGGTACTGAAAGGGTAGTTGAGGTGATGGCGTTGATACTGTTTGGTTGGTACTGAAATAGGTGGTAGAAATAGCACACATTGTGCAAGCCGAGGCAAGTATGAACAAGGCAGAGCTCAGGACACAGCGCTTTGAGGTTCGAATAGAACGCAGATGAGGGAGTCGAGTTCAAGAATTTGCTTTCAAAAGCCCTCTGATCAGTAAGAGTATGAGAGTATAATTATTCGCCAAATGGCCACGCACTGCGTTGAGATTTGGGCTGAACGTAACAAGCGAACCGAGTTTAGCAATGTTTTCAAAGGCCTTTGATCCGTGAAGTGATGAGGATAATGGAATATCATTTGCTGAATGGCTACTCATTTCTTTGAGCATTAGATAAGACGTATACAAGAGAATCAAGCTCAACAATTTTCTTTCAAAGGTCTCTAATCCGTGAAGTTATAAGAATAGCAAACTATTATATGCCAATGGCCGCGCATCGCTTCAAGATTTGAACGCAATGTAAACAAGGGAACCGAGTTGAATAGTTTCCCTTCAAAAACCTCTGATCAGTGAAGTTATAGAGATAGCAAACTACTATTTGCCAATGGCCGCACATCGCTTCAAGGCTTGAACATAACGTAACCAAGGCAAAAGAGTTGAACAGTTTCCCTTCAAAGGCCTCTGATCCGTGAAGTTGTAGGAATAACTGACTATTTGCCAATCACCGCGCATGGCTTCAAGGCTTGAACATAACGTAACCAAGGCAAAAGAGTTGAACAGTTTCCCTTCAAAAGCTTCTGATCCGTGAAGTTATGAGAGCAGCGAATCGTTTGCTTGTCAATATACGCTGCTCACATTGATATAAAAGCCCATGATGTCGACATCCCAAGGATATAGTTTGTACAAGAGCAGCAAAACAAATACCACCAGAAAAGCGGACATCACCCATCAACAATCGCAACCCAAGGAAGACAAGAAGAGCAACATCGTGTAGAAACAAGACCTACAAGGCGCCCATTACCATCAACATCACCAATCATCCATAAGCAACATGTGCCGTATTACGCATACCTATGGGTTTTGCCCGTGCCTGAATTATGCTTGCACCGCCCCGAAAGTTGAATTTGACCTTCAGCCAGACGAAAATCTTCCGGGGAAAATTAAAAAGGGACATTACCTCGATGAACGCATCGAGCTCTCGAGATGCGACGAGCGGGAGGAGGAAATCATGTGGGGCAGGAGGGATGCTTCTGGCTCCAATCGATGCGAAAAAGTTCACATTCAGGTTTTCGATCTGAAGAGTTCCCGTTGCAGGCACTGCGAGCGCAACAAATGTGGACGGATTGTATTGGACCAGCAGCCTGGCTCTCACTCATCTGCAGGGCCTTCAGATGCCAAGCCTAAAAAGTCCACGCTCAGTCGCATCTTCCACCGCACAAAATGATATTGCATTTCATGGTTGGCTTATTGGCCAAGAAATGACTGCCAAATGGAGGGACAAGGGAAACGCAGCTTAGACAGGCACCTCGAAAGGTGGCATGGGGGTAGGAGTTCAGCGTGATTTACATCAGATTTGTTTGCCAATGGATAGGGGAGTTCGGATTAGGGCCTGGGTATGGAAGTCAAAATAGATATTGGTTGTGTTTAAGATTTTAGGGAACTGGGTTTTGTCACATGGAAGGAATAGGTAGTAGAAAGAAAAGGAATCTCAAATCAATGTTATCTTCCGCAATCACATGGTAGCCATCTACTTACACAGCCCATAATATAAGCAATGATTTTTCATAAGGCAGAAAAGTGAAATAGCTGTTTCTGTTGTGATGTAGGAACTAATTTAAATCCATTAGCTAGCTCAAGCATTTCGAGAGTCTTCATTTTCTGGCTAATCTAGGTGTGCACGCTATGCCATAGGTACATGATAAACATCGAGTACTTTGGGATATCGGGTAATAATTCGGGGGCGTTGACTATTGCCATTTCCCTTGCATTAGCTCGATAGGAATCAAAAAGTCTGTAGGCTATTACTCAATGAATTGGGATTTCGGCGGATGAACCCGCGCGGCCCCCAATATATATTGCTCCTAAGCGAGGGGAGCTTCACGCCAATGCAAGGCTTATCGTCGGCGGAATGGTGTAAGTTGGAGCAATGCAAAACTGTCTAGGCACGAATTCTTCCGAGCTCAGTCTGGCAACTGTCAACTTGGGGAAAAAAGAAAATCGATTACGTCAACCGACAGTAGTTTGTACAAAAATTGGCCGCAGAATGTAACCCATGGGGAATGAGACGAGGTTGAGGCCGGAGCAGTGATACCGCATGTGGTAATGGCACCATAAGAGCCGGCATACTCACACTTGGCACATACCAAGTGGTCCTAGCAGGCATCAACGAACATTATCACGCTGCAGTGCTAAATGATGCTACAGTAGGAAAAGGTCCATCCATTTAGTATAGTAGTGGTATGCTTGTAATACCATAGTATTACTAGTACCTAGTATAGTAGCACCTGTATATGTATGTACTATGCTGTATGCACCAACAAACAAGGAAATATCCATGCACTGGCAATGACTGCAGATAAAGGCCTGGTTAGCCCGAATCGCCAACAATCCAAGTGGATGATTCTGAGCTAGTGACTGAGCATTCTTTATGCCGCATGGGGATGGACAAATTAGGATTGAAGTCATCTGTTCCTGGAAGCGGGTGAAAACCGCTCTCTGCCCCTTACAAGCAAGTAATCAATATGTCTGATGGAATAGTGCATGCTGCTGCCAGCATATTCAAGTACTCCACAATTAGGATTGAATGCAATGGGTATATTTCCCACTTCGTTTCGTTGCGAGACAGTAAACGGTCCCAGCCCCACAGCCGTGAAATTTTGTATCCCCGCGATTTTGAAGCTCTGTCGTCTGTCATCTCCACTTGCGCAGTGTCTCAATGGGCGATCTGCGGGAGGAATGGATGCGGCGCCAGGCAATGGCTGGCCTGGAATTTGTGAATCTCGCTAGACGATGATCCGTATCCCGAGAAGACACGGCCCGTGTGATATCGTGTGTGCCGCAAGGGAATGGCCACTGATTCCTAGCCCTCAACTGCAGTGGTCTACGTAATACAAGCAGCGTGTTCCTGGATGCATGTTCCTGTCATCACGCCGTTGCTGCGCTGGCCGCCCCAAAGCTTAATGAGATCTGACTGTGTCTGGGTCCCCCGTTGGGAAATCGTAAGACTCCGGCCGCTCTAATCAGCACACACGTGCGCTAAATCTCGCAAGGCGACAGCCGAGTGCAGCAGAGCAACGATCTAGGAACGGGTGCGCTGGATGCCCGAGCTTGGGAGAGCCGATGCTACGCCTGTGGCACTGCGGAGAAGCACCAATTGATGGGATCATGTTCGCCTGTGCTCTTTAATTCCCGGCGATGCCGGTGACATCAGCGGTGGAGAGCTGCACGGGGCTCCACTGAAGAGCGAAGAAGAAGGAGAAAAAAAAAAAAAAAGGCACCAGACCTCCACAAAAAAAATGGAAAGACGCCGGGCGCCCTGGCAAGGCAGATTCCATACCCTGATGGGTATTTGCCGAGGCGTTTTCCCCTTCTTCCTCATCAGGCTTGTTTCGCTTCAGATATGACATTGAAACGCTGGCAAGGCCTTTAATCAAGAGGCCCCTTGATTGGATAATGAAACGGGGGAAATTTGGTTTCGCTTAATTGGGAAGCTAGGCTGTACCTTCTTTTCTGTTTTGGCTTTTGGGAAACGTGGGATGACATCAAAGTCAAACATGGCAGATGGAGACCGAAGCACGGAAGGCAATTTATCTGGAGCACGCGGTTGAGCTGCTCAAGTTGAAGGCAAAACCGTTGCAGGAAATCCCAGTTGAGGTTTTTCGGGACTCTGCTCTGTAGCGAGTGCAACGTTGTGGCATCGTAGCATTCTTGCATGGAGTTCTGCTACTTCAACGTCAGTGCCGGAGCCTTGTGCTCCCCTGTTCGAGTTTCTCTGGCGCTGTCCCATCGGATCAAATCTCGAGCCAGTTCCCACGCCAAGGAAGCGCCATGCTGTAAGCTCGAATAGTTGCCCGCTAATGAACACG
Source organism: Trichoderma sp. CBMAI-0020 (assembly GCA_030708095.1). Taxonomy (NCBI): domain Eukaryota; kingdom Fungi; phylum Ascomycota; class Sordariomycetes; order Hypocreales; family Hypocreaceae; genus Trichoderma; species Trichoderma sp. CBMAI-0020. The sequence continues at coordinate 1,039,579 of JAJNCI010000007.1, forward strand.
CGATGTCGCAAGCGGGCTGCACATGGTTCTCACCACCGGGGCCAGCCCCTCTGCGCCTACTTTGCACTCAAATTCTCCTTCTCGCCTCTGTTTGTCTACCCAGATATCCAGTGTTGCGCAAGCCATTGAGGGGAGAACAGACTGCCAATCTGCTGCGTTACAGGCTGCAATGTCGCGGCGCTGCCTAGGCCAGTCTTCGGAGCATTCTGGATGATTCCACGCATCGTCACAATCTGCTGCCTCTTGCAGCAAGCATGTCGAGCAATGGAATGCGCTCACTCAACCACCAATATGCACGAGTAATCCTTGCCCGCCAACTGCAGCCTTCCCCTCTCCAGGCCCGCTAGCGCGCCATCCCCCCAACTGTGCAGCTGGTTCAGCTGGCTAGAACCTTGCGCTTAGGTGCCGTTCTAGGCTCTATAGTGGGACTTTGCAGCGCTAAGTCGCCAAAGCGCATGGGCTCCACGCAAAGTCACATCAAATATCTCACCCTCCCTCCCACTTCTTTTCTGTATCTTCTTGCCATGAACCCGCATCCTCTCTGTGCGGCTGCTCTCTCCTAGCCTGCACGATTTTGGACCACTGTTCTCACAAGCATACTACAACCTTTTTTTATTTACTTTTTTGGCCGGACCCTGGCGGCCGGAGAAATCGGTCTCGCTCGGTGACTTCGCTGCTGGGACTCCGACGGCGGGCATCTCCCCCCACTGACCGAGGATACTGCAATCCCAAACCCGCGACTTTTCTCTCTCCTGACGGCCATCGCCAAGCGTCAACCAGGGAGCGAAGAGGCCGCGTCAAGGCCGATCGGGCTACCGCTTGCCGGGCAGGAAAATGGACCAGGGAGGCGTCTACAGCCACTCGCGCTCGCGAACAACGTCTTCCAACGTCTTTCCACCGCAGCCGCAGCACCCCCCGCCTATGCTTTTGTCGCACCAAATGTCGAATCAACAGTTCAACAACCGGCGATCGCCCTCTGTCAGCACCTTTAGCAACTCGAGCATACAACCGCCCGCTGCGTACCGAACCTCGTCCAACTCGGACCTTCGACGCTCCATCTCTAACCGCTCCTTTGGACAGCCCCAGGCAACTGGCTATGTAGCTCTGCTGCGCAAACAAAAGGCAACGGTATGGTGCGATCGCGCCCAGTACGAGGACCCCAGGCTGGCCGCCCAGCAGCGCGCCGCCAAGATGCGCGCCAACTTGGAGGTCAGCGGAGGGAGCCGAGGGGCTGGCTCAGCTGGATCTTCGTCAGGTGGCCGCACGAGCACGGGCATTAGCGCTACCGGAAAAGTCGCCGCCAAAATCCGCCATCACGGGAAGACGCCAGTGGTTGGGTATGCCAATGAAAACCACGTTGGCGTTGGAGGAGTGCCCATGCGCCTGAGCGCCACCGAGGTGGAAGGGGAGAGCAGCGAGGAAGAGGACTTTGCGTCGCGCTCGCATCACCGCAGGACGGGAAGTAGTGGACGAAGCAGCGTCGGTAGCAGCGGTCGCCGCAACGTCACTTATCGAGCCTCTTCAGGAACGATTACTGGACAGCCCGGACGGAGATGGAGCCCCGGCGATACTCCTGAAAGGGCCGGGAGCCTAGCCGAGCAGCCCGAAGACACCATGCCCATCATCGACGACGCCGCCAGCGGCAGAGCTCAGAGCACGCATAGTGGAAGCAGCGCTGAGCGCGCAGACAACGTTGGCGAGCTAGGAGCGGCCCCAAGGCTTGCGAGCAAATCTCTAATGCACTCTGCCCTGACAAGAGAAAAGAGCGTCAAATCGCCCGAGGAGCTGAAGAGACGAGGAAGCGTGGACGAGCGAACAGCCACTCTCACATCGCAGCGCCTTTACATTGCCAACCCCGATTGATGACCATCGATTCACAGAGGGGAAAGCTCATACACTCAACATACCTACACCACACCATTTCGTGACGATAGATCGACGCCGCCTCAGCCACCTTCCGTTCGCTATGTATTAATCACTGTTTATCAGCAAAAAAAAATCCATTCGCTTTTGTGTATTATGTTCTTTCCTATAGCTTTTATTACTCGCATTGTTTGGCGTTTGGATATGTTCATACCAATTTGAGCATTGGAGGGAGGAATCTACAGTCGCTAAGGAAGAGCCATTCTGCTTTGGACAGCGGGATACATCTTGAATTTTTCCTTTTTTTATTATCTAATATACTTTCGCTTCTGAAATTAAGCTTGCTGGCTGAGCGAGGCGGCGGAAAGCATGGATGACTCGGAGAGAGAAGAAGAAAAAACTGTATTTTCAATGTTGCCCGAGAAAGGCAGTTGAAAAGAGAAGATAGTATGACGTAATGGTTAATAAATAATAACCTCTCTTATTTTTCCCTTGGATTGATTGAACTTATGACGAGTATGTTTTGCACGGAAAGTGCTGAAGTAGTAGATTTTTGTGGTTTTCATTTATTTGCATAATGTTGCTTGGTAATTTTGCCGTCATCGATTTCTCGGAGCCGGGGCATAGGTAGCAAGCATCACGCTTTGGACTGACTAAGGAAGAAGACGCAAAATAGAGCCACAGACTCGTTTTCATGTTCTTGATGTTCACACATCATTTGAATACTACTAGAAATCTTGGTCCTTCATATGAATAATTGTCTTCTATTTTGATGAGACTCGGGAGCGTAGATGACGGTCCGGCAGACGAAAAACATAAACATAAAAGATGACTAGTGAAAATAAGTAATTTACTTTGCATTCAGTATAGTGCGTCCGACGACTAGTATATTGGTGTTCTTGTGATCATTTAATCTATAACAGCTTTTGCTACACTATCACATGCTCTCAGATGTCTTTCTCTGTTATTCTATCACAGGTCGCTGTTATAAAGTGTAGAGTGGTGGGGTTGATTTTAGTATGGATTTGGAACAGCCTTTCGGCGCCATCGCTCCGATCTTTAGCCGCACTAGTTGGGCTTCTCTTTAGCGATTAACGCGTTCTTCAAGTGGAAAGCGCCAAATTTACGCGTCTTTAGTCTTTGGGGTCATCGCGATACTCATTTTGTACAACATCGTTGTTGCGCAGTGCCGCTTTTGTCTCCAGGTCGCCGCATCCACACAATCGCTCCTCTTGTCTGGACCCAGGGTACATACGGCTTCCGCGCTTTGTTTGACCTCTGTACAATTTCATGGCCTACCTAGACTGGTGCCCAAACCTTGCATCGTTAAGCTTGAAGTTTCTCCCCTCCTTTTGCATGCTTGTGCAATTGTGCATTTAGCGGCGCGGCGAATGCAACATCAGAGATCCATCATACCGATAGAAGGAACTCAGGCGCATACATTGTGGTCTTTTCAAGTCTTTTAAATCATGACACAATTAACAATGCCTCTGTTTGAGGTATCACATAACGTCAGAGAATCAGAATCCTCTAGTCGGAAGAGAAATCACGATGAGTTTTCTGCTGAAGCAGGCAAAGCTGAACTGGCTGAAGATGTTAAGAACATCCCTCCCGTGAGCATACAAGAGCCTGATGATGACTGTGAGCATTAACATCAAGAGCCCATTTCATTTCTGTGATGATACTGATTTCTGCCAGCAGCCCAGTGTCTATCCTCTCCTTTATCCTCTCCAGCTCTATCAGAAGTCCTAGGCGACGACACGCTATTAGCAAACGATCTAATCTCACTGTCAACATCGTCAGAATCTACAAAACAAGAGACATTAGGATCCTCCGCGCTGCAGTCAAGTTCGAAATCTGCTACAAATGCCAATCCGCCGCCGAAGCGGAAGCGTCTAACCCCAGCAGAAAAAGAAGCCCGGGATAAGGAGCTTGTCGAGAGGAAGAAGGAGCGCGAGGAGAAGGCAGTAGCTCAAGCGGCCGAAAAAGCTGCTGACAAGGCCAAAAAGGATGAAGAAAAAGCCAAAAAAGAAGAGGAAAAGGCTGCTGACAAGGCGAAAAAGGACGAAGAGAAAGCAAAAAAGGAAGAAGAAAAAGCAGCAAGAGCAAAAGAAAAGGAGGAAAAACGAAAGTTGAAAGAAGAAGAGGATCGTGCCAAAGCTGACAAGAAGCGAAAGAAGGAAGAGGAGCTGCAGCGCATTCAGGAGGAAAAGGACCGAAAGGCCAGAAGTCAGAAGACGCTGGGAAGCTTCTTCAAGATTCCCAGTACCCCTAAGAAGGCCGAAGCAGATGATGCGGCAAAAGACAATAGCCCCGCCAAGATCAACCCATCGGCGGCAGAGGTCAAACCGACAACCTCGGAATATTCAAAGATGTTCAAACCGTTCTTCGTTAAAGCAAACGCCCGATTAGCACCCATGGTATCACAAATGGATAAGACGATTCAAGAAGCGAAATCAAAGGCCTTGGATGACTACATCGCGAACCAGCAGCAGAATAGCGGTGCCCCTCTCAAATTCGACCCTGTGGACGTCTTTTCTTTCTCGAAACTTCCTCCACCTCGCGGTAAACTGCATCAGCCGGTTCGGCACATAATGGAGACTGCATACAAGGCTGCACAAAACTCAGAAAAGAACGGCAGTGCAGATGCTAGCAACATCTTCACGCAAGTCCGAACGGGACTGAGCAAGATTCCTCTGAAAGTAATTGCCTTCTCCCAGGACGTGCGCCCGCCTTACTACGGTACAGTGACATTCAAAGCTTTTGCCCTCGGCAAAGGAAATATGTATAAGCTGGCAAGAAGATCTATGGACCGTCGACTGCCTCTGGACTATGAGTATGACTCAGAAGCCGAATGGCAGGATGAAGAAGAGGGCGAAGATCTTGACATGGAGGATGAGGAAGAAGAGCAGGATGATGAGGACGACATGGACGGCTTTCTTGACGACTCTGAAGATGTTGGTGTCTCTAGAAGAATATTTGCGGATACTCTGCAGCCCGACATCGTAGGCCCATATTTTGAGGACCAGAATCGAAAGGGCGCAGCCTTGGCATTACACGAGAAGAAGATGGAATTCATCCATGGTGAGTTATTACTCACGTCGAGTTTCCATTACCAATCTACGCTAATGCACTCCCTAGAAGGATTTGATATGCAATGGGACATTGACCCCTTTTCAACTAAATATTGGGAGCCAGAGCCTGCTACGAAGGCTGCCAAGGGCAAGGCCCCAAAGACTAATAAATCTGAAAACGATGCCAAAGCTCTTCCACCAGTCCCGACAAACGCCTTCGCCGCGCTGGGTAGTGCGGGTTCGAACTCAGCCCCGGGCAAGTTGGTCAAGCCTGAGCTTTTGAACGGCGTCAAGCAGGCCATCTTAGACAACAAAGCTCTTTCCAAGGTCGGCATTGTTGATTTCATCTTCCATCAATTTAGAGATAGCGCCTCTCGGTTGGAAGTCAAAAACACCATTGAGCATGTTGCGGAAAAGAAAGGTGCCGGTCGAATCAAGGAATGGGAGCTGAAACCCGGCCATGAAATCACCCTATGAGGCGAGGTAATACCTTTGGAGGTCGCGGGCGGCATTCTCGTATTACGATTTGACGATCCAACTTAGCATGGAGTTTTTTGGACGATACTAGATTAAGCCAGTTATTTTGAGAGTTTTTCAAAAGCTGGTCGTGCGTTTTGGGCCGGGCTTATTTGTTTGCATGGCATGCCTCGAAGGGAGCTGCATTTTATCCATCATACGGTTTGGCATGTATTGTATCTTGGGAGTAGCAAGCAAAATTTTATTTGGGGTGCTGAATGGCAGCACCACTGGCTTTGTCTCTTTGGGAAAATATACTCTGCATGAAATTTATCGTCTCGTAAATGTGATTTTTGTTGTAAAAGTTGTTGAACGCAAGCCATTACTCCTTTCGATACGGGCGGGTGGATGACGCGGAAGCGCGGGGGCACGCAAAATACAAGCAATTCGCTAAGGCAGGTCCTTGGACCCCCTGAAGCGCCGGCGCCTATTATTGTCCGACTAACCCATTATACGGCCATTTTCCATCTTTCCCTCTTGCAATCGCATCTCACCGCAGCTTACACAAGGAATTACAGATGATGGGGTGAGAACCTTGTAGGTCTTTTTAGATCGTCGACAACTTTTTCGAAACTGCCGACCTCGTCCGATTGCGCATACCACCCGAGCAGCTCCTATTTGCCCGATCTCCAATTGCTCTAAGAGGGACAATCTATTGCCGTCCTAGGAGAAGCGAGATTGCCAGTACCCAGGCACTATCGGAACTCGATCCCGACTTTGAGATTCGCAATGTTACAACTCAGTTTATGATACCTAGCGCTAAAATAATATATCCCTTTGCCTATCGGCTCCTCTCTTTCTCTACAGCAGTCGCTTGGCACCGCGACATGCCAAGTCGCCTGGAATGGAAGATCCCTGGGGTTCGCCGTGGGCTGCAGACTCTCCTGCAAAGATAGAGCTCCCAGCCGCGCCCCAGAATGCGCATTTCTCTGCCGACAGCCTTTTCCCTCGACGCAACTCTCGCTCGCCTACACCGTCACGATCGCCCGGGTTTGAAGACGACGATGCGTGGGGTGGGTGGAATGGCGGTGGTGCCGCCGACGGCAGCGCCAGCGGCAAGGAGAGTCCTGGATGGGGGAGAAGTCCTGGGCTGAAGCCATTGCGGATGGCGCCGTCGGTGAGGTCCTTGTCGCCGGATCCCTGGAAAGAGGTGGCTTTACAAAGATTGGATACGACGACGCTGGAGAAGGAGGAAAGGCAGTCAAGAGCGAGGAGAGCTTCTGAGACGTCCGGGGACGGCCGAGCCGTGGATTCTGCAATCAGCCTTGGCGAGGGACATCGATTGCAGAGAGAGGATAATTCGAAGAGCGGCATTCCGGCTGTAGTGCCGTCATTGGATGTTGATGCCACCGAGGACGCCTGGCGTATTGAAGTGGCGCCGGAAGCGCCGGCTCCAGACGGGATCCCTGCTATTCAGCTTGAAGAGCCTGACTCGTCTCCGGATGTCGAGATACCGGTGCTTGACGTGAAGCAGGAGGAGCATGATGAAGAGCCTGGTGAACAGCTGTTTACAGCTGATGACCCCGTTCGGAAAGAGGATGCGATTGGTATTCCAAACGGCGTTGATACGAAAGAGGAGCAGTCAATAGCAGCTGTACAGGCGATTGATGATGCTGCAGTTGTTCCAGAACCGGAAGGTGACCAGCTTCCGCCGCCCATCAAAATTGAGACGGCTACAGAACCTCAGCACCAGCCTCGGGAATCGCGAGATGAGATTCTCGAGTCGCCAGCTGTAAGCGAGACCAAAGAACTAGAATCGCCGTCCAATACTTTGCAGTCTCAGCCAGCTGAGCAAGACACACCTTGGGTTTTGAAAGACCTAAGTATACAATATCCCGTCGATTTCACTAAGCTAGACGACTTGTTTCCGTCGACGCCTGCTATTACGACTGAAGCAGAACTTGTTCCGGACGTCATCATAGATGACACCTTTGCTTCTAGCAGCGAGCGCAAGGCATGGTACCGAATCTCTCGATTTGGATCTAAGAGAAAGCATGATTTAGGAGACGATGATAATTATGTACGAGTCGGCTGGTCCGGATCACAAATTCGAGACCGTACGACTCAGACTGTGAGGAGATGGATGGAAGAAGACTCCATCACTGGGCGTGTGGTTTTAGGTAGACGGCTGGGCGGATCTGGTGCAGTCATGTTTAACTGGAACTCGACAGCACCTGCAGAAATCGGAGAGTTTCTGGGAAGGCATTCGAGAAATTCGTCAATGACGGTGAGATCTGCCGCTCCATCGCCTACTGCATCGTCATTTGGCTGGGCGAGCAGTGTTCCATCCTCACCAGCGGTTGCTAGACATCCCTTGGCAAATGAGTTTCAGAATCCAGATGCGCGAGAAGCGCAATCACCTGAAACGCGGTCACCTAAAGAGCCGAAAGAGCCAAAAGGCAACTCGGCTCGACACTCCTTGGCTCTTGAGCCGCCGCCGCTTCACACTCGGGGGCATATCCCCACACCTATCAAGATCCCACCCACTCTACCCATAGGCCAAGACGAAGATGGCGACGACGACTGGGGCGATATGATGACCGCTACACCGGTTGATTCGCCATCTTTCACCGAGGACGAGAGAGGATTCAACAGCAACCGTAGCAGTATTGATCCCCAGTCCGCTTTCCAGTTCGAAACGGTATTCGATAGTTCCAAAGTCGCACTGCCAAAGATTGAAAAAGCCAGCAAGCGACCCTTGTCTTGGCACCTGGGGCAGACGCTTGCCAAGCCCTTTAAACGAGGGGCCAAGACGCCTTCGACACCCATGTTTCCGAGCCCGCTGTCTAAGCCGATGACGCCGCCTCAGGCCACACCTACTCGCCATGCACATACGATGTCTGCCGGCGCGTCTCCTATGCAGTTTTTGCCGGCCAGGTTGAGTTTGAGTGTTGATGATGAGGAAACCGTGGCCAAACTCTTACGGGATATTCCGGATTTGACGTATATGCTGCGCTGATAGTTAGATGGATGCGAGGGCACTCAAGGCTGGGGTATTTAGTTGTGATGATGAGGTTGTTGAGCTTTTGGAGCAAAAAATACATATTTTGGAGTTTACTATCGCATATGAAAGAGCAAGGCGTATCTGGCTTATGCGGAATATTTGGATAGCATTGACTTGGGTGGAGCAGCTTAGAGAACCTGTACATCGAAAAAGAGATATTATATTCTAACTATAATCTTGTATATCCATATTCAAACTGTAATTCATGCCCGTTTCATAATAACTCATAATGCCGTATAGGTATAGTCTAAAAGAAATATCATGCTCGTGAGATTTCCCCCGAGTTCCTCCTCTTATTATTAGTCTTATCAGAATCATACAACTGCGCAAAAACACCGCCGTCTTCCAGTAGTAATTCTTTGGGAGTGCCAATTTCCGCCAGCGAACCTTCTTCCAGCACAGCAATTGTGTCGAATTCCAGTAGTGAATCAAGCCGGTGGGCAATCATGATGACTGTGCGGTCTTTGAACTCGGATTTGATGACACGTTGGATCTGCATGTCGGTTTGGTTATCGATGCTATTTATAGTGAATTAGATTTTCGTTGACATCATTTTTGCAATCAAGGTAAACATACTTGCTGGTTGGCTCATCCAGGATGAGAATGCTGCTCTTCTTAAGGAGTGCTCTGCCCAGACAGAATAGCTGCCGCTGTCCGTGAGAGAAGAAAGTTTCGTCCATTTTCTCGTCGAGGGGGTTTTTACCGGCGTCTATCTTGGAGGTGATGACGTCCCAGATGGCGGCTCGCTGAAGTGCGTCGGTGATTGCCTCATCGGAGTGAACGCCAAGAGGGTCGGCATTGAAGCGGATCGTGTTGGTGAAGAGGAAAGGATCCTGGGTGAGGCAGCTGAGTTTCTGGCGGATGAGGGGTTTGGGGATTTTCGAGATGTCTTGGCCGTCAAGGAGGATTTGGCCGGTGGGAGTGTTGGCCATGCGGAAGAGAGCTTGGATGAGAGAGCTTTTGCCGCTGCCGCTGCGGCCGACGAGGCCGAGCTTTTCGCCTGGACGGATGGTGAAGGAGATGTTGCGGAGGACGGGATGGGCGGTGGAGCTATGACAAATGAATTTTAGCTTGTTGATAGAAAGAAAGATGAATGGGTTTATACATACTCGTATTGTACGGATAAGTCGATGAATTCGAGAGAGCCCTGAGAAGGCCATTCTTCAGGGGGGGTGTAGTTTTCGTGGGCAAGCAACTCAGATGGAGTCGTTTCTTCAAAGGCTTTGATGCGAGTGACGGCTCCGAGAGAAGTCTCCAGCTGGGACCATGCCAGGATGATGCCCTTGAGATTGAGGCCCAGGTTCATCATGTTGACGAGCGCAATGCCCAGGAGAGCGGGATTCAGTTTCCCCCTAAGAGTGACGGCGAAGACAACGAGCAAGATGGTGAGAATCGCAACGACCAAGTCGAGAACGAGGGTGAGCCATCGTTGGATACAGTTGAGAAGATAGGAGGGCTTCTGTGCGCTATCGAGGAGGGTGAGGCTCTTGGTGGAGTAGGGGAGGACCCAGCCAAAGGCGCGGATTGTGGCGAGGCCGTTGATGGATTCGAGGAAGTGCGAGTATAGTGGAGCTTTGTGTTCGATTCTGTAAAGAAGATGTAGAGTTAGTACTGAGATTGTATTAGAAGAAAGGATCTAATGCTTACTCTAGAATACGAAGTTGCTTGGAGGTTCGGACGTAGAATCGCTGGATTATGAGGAGGATGGCAATGATGAAGGGGAGAGCGGCGGCGAAGTAACTGACTGCTCCAACAGCCAGTCCGGTAACACTGATACAAGTCATGACATCTAGGCGTTTATCAAGTCAGCTGAGTTTATTAGCTTCGTAAATGAGAGGAGAGTAGCTACCGAAGAGGAATATGGCGAGGTTGACGGGGAGGTCAATATCGACTAGGCGCAGGTCTTGGCTGAATCTGTTTCAAGAAAAGCATGTTAGAAATATGAAGAATGGCGTGAATGGAGTTGGAGGTATGTACCGGTTAATGAGTGAGCCAGTGTCAGTGTTGGAAAGGAATGACATTGGAGCCCTGGTCAACGTTAGCTGATGTCAAGAGAGGTTCAACATGGCAATTTACCTCATGACTGCATTTAGAATTCTGGTGTGGAATTTTTTGCTGACGGTAGGCCCAATAATTAACAAGAAGTGCCTGATATAATTGTCAATAGGCTAGCGACTGATACTCATTATGAGGCAAGACTTACATGATCGCCAGGGAAATCAATACAGCTTCTACAACGGCCAAGACAGTGAAGATACTCAGCCAGTAACCCACATCATTGCTGGATCGTCCTCGGCCATCGCCCCACCAGGTAAGCCAGACAGCTAAAAGATGGTATTAGACATAAATCTGCATCGCAGTTTTCTGTTCCACTTACCCCTGAAAGCAGCAGAGAAAGCTTGCCCAAAGATATATCCGCCGCCCACAGCCAAACTGAGGGGCCTCATGGCGGAGAAGTAGTATTTGAACGTACTGCGATCACTGGATACTTGTTGCTCGACTTCATTTTCTTGCTCGGCCTCTTCGCTGACCTGGACGAGGTTCTTGATTTCCTCGACAATGTCTTTCTTGGGACTGTCTTCGTCACTGCTCTCATCGCCGGAGTGTGGGTCGGTGATGTCGAGGCTTTGAATGTATTTGCCGCTGGATCGAAGTTTGGCAAAGGATCCTTGCTCGATGACTTGGCCGTCTTGGCCGAGGGCGATGATGTGGTCGGAGCTGGGTAAGAGGTGGACTTGAGACGAGAATATTTAGCAAATTATCCAAGGATACCTCGAAAGTGATGGCTCTATGCCTTACCGGAATGAGTTGCAAGAATGACGGTGGTGCGGCTACGACGGAGGAGTCCGTCTTTGCTGAAGACGCGAGCAAAGACGATGCGTTCTGTTGTCTTGTCCAATGCGCTGAAGACATCGTCAAACATGGCAACTGGCTTGCGGGCGTAGACGGCACGGGCAATGGCCTTTGAATTGTTAGAAATCTCTCGTCAAAATAGTATTAAAAGGGGGCCACTCACAAGCCTCTGCTTTTGACCTCCACTGAGCTTCACTCCCTTGTCTCCAACAACGGTCGAAACACCATCTGGCAACCGCGCAAAGTCCTGAGTCAAGTCGCAGGCTTCGACGACCGTGTCGAACCATTTGTCGTCGAAAGAGCCGGATTCCGCCACAATGTTGTCTCTGATTGTTGCATTCATCACCCAGGGGGTTTGGTCACAGAAGGCGATGCTCGGCGTCGACAACGAGATTTTGCCTCCAGTCGAGGATGCTTCACCAAGAATGGCCTTGAGCAAGCTCGACTTTCCTGAGCCGATCGGGCCAACTATCGTGGTGAGAGATCCGGATTGTGTCTGTGAGAAGGATACGTTGATGTTGCTCAATACTTTCTTTTCCTTCCACGAGAAGGCCCCCTCAGAAATAAAGATGCGCTCTCCTTCGTCAGTGTAACGGTCAAGCGGACGGAGCTCCATACTGCTTCTGCGTGATCCGACCTCCTCGTTCTTTGTTGGCACTCCCAGCTGTGGACTTATCTGCCGGCTATCGATTCGTTCGTCAAGTAGCAGGAATTCCTGGATGCGCTTGAAGCAACCAAATGCGGCATAGGCGGCGGAAATGTTACCGAGGAGGAAGCTGAGCGGGTTCACCATGACGTTGAGAATAGACAGCGCAGTAATGGCCTGCGACGCCGAGAAGGACTGGTTGTTGCTGAGCTTGGCGACAATGGCGTAGGCTCCAAAGGTGGCGGCTTGAGTTAAGCTGACGTTGGCGTTTCCTAGTGTTGAAGAGATGAGTTGGACGGAGTTCCTAAAAAGACACAAGGTATAACTGGCGAGATGGATCGACTTACCGACTGTGTTGGCCCATACAATCATCTCTCGGTAGTGTTTGCCAACATTCAGGTCCTGGTCGCGCTTGTCTTCAAGCAGGTCGGTGAAACGCTCAGTGTATCCCAACATCTTGACGGCTTTAATGGAACCGAGCACTTCCGAGGTAAAATTGATGCGGTCCTGCGTTGCTTTTTGATAGACGGTCTGGCGTTTGACGAGCACCCTTCCGATAAACCAGCACAGCACAATGGATACTATGCGCTGTTAGTATAAAAATTAACGAGACTTGACCTAGCAAAGGGGCTTACCAATGGCCATGACAATAGGGGCAACGCAGACGGGGCCCAGTTGTGCGTACAGCATATAGACGGCGAGGCCAACCGTGAGAGAGTTGGCGTACGCCTCAATGAGCAAGGCGTTTGCACGTTCAGCCAGTGTCTCAATGTCGTTGCCCATGAGCGCCAATGCAGACGACTCGTTCAAGTCGCTGGTGGAAAGCCGCAGGATTTTGCGATAGATGAGGCCAATCAGGCCTCCTCGGATCATGGCGCCGACGCGGAAGGTCAGATGCTCGTACCATGCCGTTAAGATCTGATGTAAACGATTAGCTTACACAAATACTAGATTGGATTTTTGAGACGTACGGCAGATCCGATAAAGACAAAGGCAAAGGCGCCGATCAAGCCGTAGCCGATATTGTCAGAGTGCTCGTCCTTGGGCATGGACAGAAATCGCAGCGCTTGGGATACAAGGAACGGCTGGGCAATTGTCAAGGCAACTACGGCCAATCGAGGAATTACAATGCCGGCAATTTCGCGCTTGAGGATCCAGACGGTGTTGAGAAAGAGAGAGGCTCTTCGTCCGCCATGGGTGACTTTAGGAATAGGCGTGGTTAGCTGAGGAACTCAAATACAAAGACGGTGTATGCACATAGAGAAACATACCCTTGTCCCATCTTTTCGAGAAAATCACGGCAAGCTTCTCAGATGACAGCTTTTCGTAAATGGCGGGGAGATCGTGCAGTGTCAAGACGGTGGCCCAGCCGGTGATGAGCAGCGAGTTGAGCCAGACGAAGAAGCCGCGGTTGAACGGCCCGCTCGTGCTCTCCGTGGACGGGTTTTTATTCGAGTCGAGCAAGATCCGTCTCTTTTCGATGTTTTCCAATACCAGCAAGGCTAATTTTAATATCGTCGAGGTCGAGAGCACTGCTGCGTATGCGACGTTGACGGACAGGAGCCATTCCGTTCGTAATCGGGCGGCGTCGAAGAGGAGAGTGGTGAAGAGATACGAGGTCAGGAGGAAGGATGGACGGATCGACTTGACGTGCTCAATGTGCGAAAGGAGGACGATGCAGCATGCGGCGACGAGGCTGAGAGCGGCGGCGGCGATGGAGAATCGTGTGTCGAGGTGTCGTGATGAGGCTGTGAGGGCGAGACATCCGACCTGGATGCCGGCATATGCACTTGATACGATCTATTGGTAGTCGATTAGAAGCGTGTTATGATAATTGCAATTTCGAAAGTGCTCAACTGACAAGCTTTGGGGTATATGCTGATCGACGCTTTGTTTTGTCAGGGGTTCGTAGGAGATACGCGATTCTCGGTATCGAGAGTAGAAGGAATAGAGCAGAGGGAAGAACTGATAGGATGCTTTCTTCAAAAGAAACTGCGCAGGAAATGGTAGGTTAGCAAACACTGTACTTGGCTTATGGAAATTGATTGCCCGCACGTGTGAAATCGAAACCGCCTCGACAGCCCTCAGCCCAGACGCCTGGGCCAAGGAAGCCATCACCACATGCCGTGGCGTTGTAGGCCCGGTGGTGGATCATTTTTGGATAGGACCAAACGAATGCTTATTTTCACAACAAGTAGTTACAACCTCATACCGCACGGTGTTTCTCAAAAGCTTGTCTGAGATGTAGGGCTGAGGAATACATGTATCTAGAGACTGTGGGGGAGGCTTAGACAATGTTTATATCAACCTCCACAAGCGATTGATAGCCAGATCTAGAGGATCCGTACACGTATTGGCAACACGCACACATAATTCGCCGCCTAAGCATTGACGACACAAAGACGTGGAGCACATCGCGAAATCGACTCTAGCAGTGCTGACGACTTCCGGTAGCTGTACCCGTTTTGTCGGCGTTGACTCATAAAACTCACACCGGATACTAGAGCCTCGTTAATAATCCTTCTATCTTGTTGCCCTTTTGCCCTTTTGTTATCCCGCCATAGCTCTAGTTGCTGCAGATAGTGGGGAAGAGCCGTCCGCTATTGGGGGCACTTTTGTTTAAACTTATTTTTCTCTGGAGCTCGTCACTGGCCGCGTGATTGTTGCGCGGCCTTGCGGCGTAATTGGCGGGCTGGCTTGGCGAATTTTTGGGTTGAGGACTGGAGGCGTGCACTAATGAGTTGGCCGACGCCGTTTTAGGCAGGTAAACTGATAACAGCGAGTGCCTATTTCGCAGCTGCCGAGTGTGGTTGTTGTATAAATAAGTAGATGGTTAGAAAGATGTTGGGTACAGCATCTTATCTACACCTGATGAGAGTTGCTCTATATACAGTAGAAAATGGAAATGAAGATTTATGAATTACAGACGCCTCAACCTGAGCTAATCTTCGTGCGAGTCGGCTCTCTCGTCCTCGCTATTTCCGTTTGTTGAACTGCTCTTTGCCGGCGGCTGCACAAACAAGAGCCCAGCCCAGGCGATGAAGCACAGCAGCGCAATGTAAAACCAAGGCATGCCAATCCAGAGTCCCTTCTTCTGCAAGCCTTGATCGAAGCACCATGCCAGCGCGGGTCCTCCGATAAAGGTGCCGAAAATCTCAGTTGTGCTGATCAAAGCATAGAGCGTGGAAGTATGCTCCGGGTCGACGTAGTGTGTTATCGTGGCTCGCGCCAATGGGCTCACGGCGGCTCCAAACGTCTCGATGAAGAGGCCAATGATGAATAAGACAATGTTGTGGCTGAAGCCCTCAACAACAGCGCCAACAAAAAGCAGCACGGTAGAGTATCGTGTCAGCAGGAGGTCCTTGTGAAAAGAAGAGTAGCCGAAACGGTGGGACATGAGGAGCGTGGAGATCCTAGGGAGAACAGCCAGAACGATCAAGTTGAGAAGTCCAAACGGCGACAGGAGGAAGCTGGTCTGCGCGAGTCGCCATCCAAAATGTTTGCTGACGTACTGTAGGATTGTGCTGGTATAGGCGGTATATCGTGCGGCCTGGAACAGAAAAGTTAGGAGTATCAGAGGAATGCTGGGGTTTGTAAACAGAGCCAGAGCTTTTCTGAGCTCGACCAGGGCTGCGCCGACTTTTCGCCGGATTGATTCAACAGATAGGTCGCTGTCGCCCCCTTTCTTCCTTCGATCCACCGGGAGCGTCTCTGGGAGGAAGCCGAAGGAGAGGAAGATGAAGGGCATGCAGCAGATGGAGACGGAAATGGGAACCCAAGGGCCATACTTTTGCATCAAGAACCCATTGAGCAGAGGACCGACAAGGCCACCGACGGTAGCACCAAACGTGAGCTGAAGGAAGCTGGCAGCTCTAAAGGGTAATGAAGTGATTGTCAGTCAGTTTTTCGTCAAGCATATTCGCTGTTGGAGCCATCAGGAGTTGCTTACTTTTCCTTTTCTGAGCTCACATCAGCGGCCATGGCGTACAGCATGGCCAGCACAACCTGGGTTCCGCCGCCAATCAAGAGGAAGAGGGAGCTGGTCATGAGGATGTACGGATTCTTGCGGACAGCAGACTGGAAGAATCCAAGCAGAAACGGGCCAGAAAGCGGTCCCAAGGCCATGCCGATCGAAGCAAGGAGAATCGTCGGCTTGCGACCAATCTTGTCGGCAAGCATGCCAAAGGGAAACGTCGAGAGCAGGCCTATCCACATGAGCGAATAAAGGCACCAAGAGTTAGCAGCGCCATTTTAGATCATCATTCAGATGCAGTGATGTAGAGAGAGAAACGCACTCATGATGGACTGGAACAGGCCCAGCCATCCAAGCAGATATGCCATCTGGGCCTGGACCTCGTCCGTTTTACACTTCATCTCGTCAATCACGTCCAGCGAGTCGTCGCCGTAAAAGACGTGGCAGACACTGTCTTCAATCAGCCGGTAGAGAGGAATGAGCAGCAGCATGCCGGTGCCGATGATGGCGCATTGCACCACCGCAATGGTCCTGACAATTGAGCCTCTCGTCTTGACCTGCCATCGCGCTGCGTTGATTTTGATTATCGGCGCGGCCTCGTCGCTGAGGATGGATTCGGATTCATGTTGGCGCTCATGGCCCAGCAGCGGCGCGTCCTCCCGAGCAAGTGGTTCGTGGTTTGACATGAGTGAAGGAACAACCGCAATAATGACTGTCTTAATTTTTTAATTGCTGGTCATTGAAAGAGCAAGGAAATACGCGACAGCAATAAATCCTCGTGGCTCAGCACACGTATAGTCGAGGGTACAGGGGCCGAAAAAAATGGGGGAGATTGATAACGAACAAGGGCGGGTTCTATTAGTGCGAAATCGAAGAAAGATGCGCTGAATCCTCCAGACTTTGTAATCCGACCCCGGCCCGTCAGGCTCGGCGCAACGTTTGTCTTGTCTATAAGCCCGCGGTGGGCAAGATGAAGCACGAGGCTGAACCGATTGGAGATGGCTGCTGGTATTCTGTACTCTAGCGCATACATGTAATTGGAGAGGACTGCGTGTTATGAATTACACAGAGACCATGCGCCTGTATCCTGCTGAGATAATAAATGAAGGATTTGTTGATTGACTCGAGACAGCGAATAGCAATTAGTGATGAGCGATGGCTTTGGAGGGGTCGAAAACGTCTGTAGCGGTCCCTTGATTTCGCAGTAGTCGTCAAGAGGAGCTACATAAAAGAAGCGAGCCTATGCAGTTCAAGTAAACTCATAATGCCGATTCAGATAGTGAAAGACAAAAATATCAGTCTCAAATGACATTCATTGTGTTGCTCAGTAAGCAAATAGCAAACATACCTGAGAGCTTATTTCATCATCGCCATGTCTCCAACCCCACTCAGCGTGGCAGCGCGCAATAGTCAATCCAGCACAAAGCAAAACTCTTCAAACCTTCACAACCTCTCACGCTTCCAAGACAACCTGGAATAAGAGGAGAAAACCAGCAATCCTTTCTTCTAATACACCAGCAAAATCCTCCATCAACTCTCATCATGGCCCCCCTTCGCATCGGCTTCGTGCCCGAGCACTTTTCTACCCCGCTGCACTTTGCTCAGAAATACTACGGCCTCGATGCCACTCTGGTTCCCTTTCCCTCAGGCACCGGCCACATGATTACGGCTCTGCGAGCCAATGAGATTGACGTCGGCATTGGCCTGACCGAGGCTTGGATTGCAGGGCTGGGCAAAGACGGAGTCGAGGGAGATGGAGGATATCGCCTGGTGGGCACCTACGTTGAGACGCCGCTTTGTAAGTGCACAAATACTGCCATTTCATAGACTCATCACAAGTTCTAAACACCAACACGTAAAGGCTGGGCCATCTCAACCGGCGCTCAACGCCCTGAAATCACATCCGTCGATTCCCTCAAAGGCGGCAAAATCGGCGTCTCGCGCATCGGCTCCGGCAGCTACGTGATGGGCTACGTCCTCGCCGACAAGAACGGCTGGCTGTCCACGCCCGGCGCAGACTCTCCCTATTCCGACCATGTCGTGCTCAACACGTTTGAGAAGCTGCGCAACGCCGTCAACTTGGGCGAGGCAGACTTCTTCATGTGGGAGCACTTCACGTCCAAGAAGTACTACGACTCGGGCGAGATCCGCCGCGTGGGCGAAATCTACACGCCGTGGAGCAGCTGGAAGATTGTGGCGTCGACGAGGCTCACCCAGGGCGGGCTGGACGCTCGTGTAAAGCATCTGTTTGAGAAGCTGGACCAGGGAGTGGCGCACTTCAACAAGAACCCAGACGAGGCGGTCGAGTACATTTCAACAAATCTGGACTACTCGGCCGAGGATGCTAGAGAGTGGCTCAAAACCGTCACGTTTCCGGCCAAGACGGAGGGTGTCAAGCCCGAGGTGGTAACGAGCTGTGTGTCCATCTTGCGCAAGGCTGGCGTGCTAGTAGAAGGGAAAGGCATGAGCCCAAGCCAAATGACGGTGTGAATGTATTCGTCAGAGAAGCTTGAATATAAAAGGTTGCTACCAATCTAGCCCTAGGGGGATATTCTGGTTCGCTGCAAATTCAGGGGCCTCCTGTAAGTCAAGGTCAAACCCGCTGCTTTCCCAAAATCTTCCGGGCTCGCTGTCTCGCCATAATTCAAAAACTTCGTCGTAGTATTCGCGTTCTGTATTGCTGCCATGCCCAAGCTCCACATGGTTAACACCGGGGAACTGCCTCTCGAATGAAGCACAAAATTGCTCTGGTTCCAATCGGCTACATCACACAAGGATACTTCGATTAGTCTCTTCTACAAACGTTTGAACCAAGTGCTGTGATTGAGCAAGAAGATTCAAACTGACCTCATGATTGCCTCACCCCCTAGGCTGCCCAGACATAGCCTGCGTAATTGCGGAAATACCAAGTCGCCAGATGGAGAAGTGAATAAATCGGTAGTGTCGAGCCGCTGGACGATTTCGCACAGTTCAAGCTTCGGACAATGACGTGAAAAGGATTCCACCGCTTTGGTAGAAATATCGCTACGCAGTTGAAGTCGAAGGTAGTAGAGATCCGGCAATTGGCGGGCCAATGCCTCACAGTCATCGTCCGAAAAGTTAGACCACACAACATTTCCACCGGTCATTACAAGGGTACAGGCACACAAGTGAAGAGTTGAAAGCCTTACAAGGGCGCCCAGTCCCAGCAATGAATCTTTGGAAATGAAGCAGGGTGCCTGATAATGGATGATCAAGCTCTCCAGGTTTCCTAGATCTGACACATGCGGTAGCACATCATCCTTTGAGTCTTTGACTGTCAGTGCGAGATGTCGTACGTTCGCAACAAGACGAACCAGGCTGCCGACAGCTCTTGACCGAACAAGTAGATTCATATGTGTAATTTTGGGGAAGGGCACAATGCCTGAGTCCGATACTTCAGCTGCAGCCTGCCGTGAGTGAGACTTGGTCCATAGCCATGAGAGCTGCAGCCGCTCTAAAGTGCTGCTATGAGTCAATGAGGAGACAAGTTCACCACTGGCCCTGTTGGTCCCACGAAGATGCACCGTCACCTCTTTGAGAAATAGAGCGTGGCGGATGAAACTAGACAACGACGCCAGCGTGGGCCCGAATCTAGCTCTACGTGCGGATATCTTGACGTCTCGCAGATTCGGGCATTCCCTCGCCAACAGGAAGAAGATGTCGGGTTGCAAATCTCTGTCGTCGGTCAGGCTGAAGGATCGCAGAGAAGGCACAAGAAACGGTTGCACGTGTTCCACGGTGCAAAGTATGTTGAGTCGAATGATGGCTTCTCTCAGTCTGTCAAACACAAGATCTCTGTATTTGTGATGAATTAGCTCCAGGGGCTCCCCCCGAGATGTCACACGAGTCATCTTGGCTGCATAAATCTGTCGGCGAGCAGGCCACACGTGTAATAGCGGAAAAATACTTTCTCGCCTAGCCCATAACTTCCGCGATCCGATCTCAAACCAGAAACGATTCACCCGGATGACATTTTTGAGATCTTCGTCGCTTAAAATACGCTGAAAGGAGCTCCATCGGCCGTCCCCAGTCAATCTCTGGGCGTCCAATATCATGGTGAGGAGCTCGGGCAGCGATAGCACTTGCTGCGCAGCCAAAGAGTCATGTGGCGCCAATGACATGGTCGAGGAAAGTCGCTTGGTTGAACGGATCAAAGTAATAAAAGACGAGGAATAAGATCAAAATGCAAGTGGCGGGCGGGGAGAGAAAAAGATTTAATATATATATATATGATTGAAGACGAGTGTACTAATGGCAGCAGTACAAAAGGGCCAAAATCAATACTGTTAAGAGAGCAGTGGAATAAAGAGATGGAAAGAAATGGTTGGTTCGATACATGTTGATTGTTGTTATAATTATGTATCAAGAAAGCAATCGCATTGTAGAACTACCAACTCATCTCCTAAACTCCTTCTCTATTAGAACACGGTGGATGTAGCTGCTATTTGGCGTTGCCCCGGCAATTCAGTCCAAAACAGCCATCTTTCGCTGCATTTTTGAATCCATCTACTGATTTAAGAAGGCGTGGGATGAGGCATAGGACCTCTTGGATCTGTATTTTGTTGTTCTTACCCACATTTATGTAAACAGCGTAAAGTAGAGCCGCCCCGGTTGGATGTTGGGCCACTACAACGTAATTTTCTAAATATATCAACATCCAAGCTGAACAATTCTGTGCATTTTCGACTCATCCGTAACACTGCCTGCTTTGGCAAGTTATTGGGAAATGCAAGCCATCAATGGTACCCGTGAAATCACGGCAGGTGCGCCCGCCGGATGTAGTTTTGAAAGGAAAAAAGAACTATAACCTTGTAGAATTAATAGCATAGGGGTTAAGAGCAATAGCTTCATTGCCTTTTTGTTTGCACGAAACCGGAAGCAAGAGTGTGGCGTAGACGAGATAAGCGACACAGGCGAGGCACTCGCTCATTCATGCCTCAAACAGCATCTTCAACCTGCATTCTATCGACGTGCCGTAGTGATGAGAAGAAATGAATTTATAATTTCATCTATATGAGACGATGAAATCGAATATAGCTTCAATGTAAATCACCACAGCCTCTGTGATTCAGATGGCCATGTGTATAGCATTGCTCCTCGGCGTACCAGCTGTCACATACGCTTCTGGCTTAGCAGCTTTCCACGCTATACTCGTGCTCCTAAATCCACAGCGCATTGCCATCGACGAGGGTTATCCAAGCTCAGTTGCAGGTAACGTGGAAAGCTGGCTGGGTATGCGATCTTTACGCCCTCTCGAGCTGCGTGTATCACGGCAAAGCGCCACTGCAACAGCGCTGTTTGCTCCATTACCCTAAAGGAGACGCAGCAGGGGAAAGGGGGCGACAAAGTGAGCTCCCAATAGAATTAAGATGCAAGTCTTTGTGCATGGTCATGCTCGTTTACTGCAAATATCGTATGTTGATTTGATTTGGTAACTGATATCATACAGCCCTGATGTCTCAATAGTGAAGCTGGTCCACGTCATTGATCTTCTACCTATTCGACGTAACTGGCATTACGTGGGAAAGTCTACGGCAGCCAGTTTCTAGAAACCTGTTAAACGCGACTAAGAGACGAAACATTCCAAAGTCGGCAAGTTCCAGCTTTGTCATCTTTGTCATCTCAGTTATCAAATTTGGAACCTCGTCGCTTCTATCGCAGCGCTATTCAAGGGCGGCAACTTCCGCAGGGCGAGATCCTCCGGGCGCTTACTGACGTATGTCGATGTCACATTGACACCGTTTTGTTGTACGCAATTCGGCAATTCTCAGGCAGCTACTGCAACTATACGGCTAGTAGCTACAACAGGTGTCTAAATGTTGCAGCTATGACAGCTTTGACTCAGCTTGGTCAAAGTCTGATTGGGTGCTATAGAGTTGAGCACCTGAAAAGGTAACACTTTCGCCCTCTTTGGCATGGGGAGTGCATTCTCTTGAGTTATGAAACCTACTGCGCCTGCGCCCACAAGATCGATACAACGGGAGATTTCTAACCTAGGCAAGCACTTTACTTGTCGAGATGCCCAACGCCGATTGAGCCCCGTCATAATCTCCGAATGTGTCAATCGCGAGGGTTCAATGCAACAGCATCTGATGGGAAATTCCGAGACACATGGTATCAATGAAAAAAACAAGAGCCCTGCAGCTGCAACATAGACTCGCGCCCGAGCTCCGTGTTAGCGCAAGCCCATTCGACAATGGCGTTTCTAGCAGCCAATCGGCCGATCCAAGCGATGCATGCGATCAGAGCGGGCCAGTCTGGAGCTCAGTCTCAGCAAGCTTTGGAGGCGCCTCCGCATTATCAGGTAAGATGATGTAGTTGGGCTGAGGAGAGGAGAAAAGTATATATAACCCCGGATTCAGAGTCGAAGCTAGGTTTGAGTCATTCAGACAACTCAACAGCTTACTCTACACAACTAAACTCAAGACAACGAGTCGATCATAACCAGCCATCGACTACAACCACCATTTGATTACACTTATTGCACCAATACAGATTCACAACCATCATGCCTTCCTTCACCGTCTACACAGGATCCAAAGACGGCTCTGTCAAGCCTCGCACTACCACCAAGCCCGATCAGCTCACTGGCGACCAAGTCTATGTCCGAGTAACAGCCTCTGGAATGTGCTACACCGATGTGCATTATGTAAGTTATCTCAGCTCAAGCCACAACAACCATGAAAATCAATCGATTATTTCAACAATTGCTGACGAATCATCCACAGAAACACGGAGACACTGCACTGGGTCACGAAGGTGTTGCAGTTGTCGAACAGACTGGCCCCGGGGTCACATATCTGAAGAAGGGAGATCGAGTAGGCTGGGGATACCAAACTGACCACTGCGGCCACTGTCTCGAGTGTCTTCAGGGAAACGACGTTTACTGCAACGAGCGTGTTCTTTACGGCTCGGGAAACACCGATCAGGGCAGCTTTGCTACTCACGCTGTTCTCCGAGAGGCTTTTCTGCACCCCATCCCTGGTGATATCAGCAACGAGGACGCTGCTCCTCTTCAGTGTGCTGGTGCGACAGTCTTCACTGCTCTGCACGATGTGGATTCCAACGACACTGTTGGTATTATGGGAGTTGGAGGCCTCGGCCACATCGCCATTCAGTTTGCCGCCAAGCTAGGCTGCCGGGTTGTTGTGCTTTCTGGCTCCGATAGCAAGAAATCTGATGCTGCCAAGCTTGGTGCTCACAGATTCGTCGCTATGAAGGACGGTGACGTTGAGAAGCAGCTGGGTGACTGGAAAATCTCCCGTCTCTTGGTTACTACTTCCGCCCAGCCAGATTGGTCAAAGATCCTGCCGCTTCTTTCTCCTCGTGCTCGCATTTACCCTTTGTCAGTGTCTTCTGACAACCTGGAATTGCCCTACATGCCTCTCATCAACGGCGGCATCACCATTCAAGGCTCTCTCGTCGCATCGCGCCCTATTCACCGCAAGATGTTGGAGTTTGCCGCTCTCCACCAGATTAAGCCTGTGCTGGAGAAGTTTGAGATGTCAGAGGATGGTATTAACAAGGCGTTTGAGCGTCTTGAGGCGGGCAAGGTGCAGTACAGAGTTGTTTTGCTACCCAGCCACAAATAGGACAGTATAAAAGGCGTTTTGAATTAATTGCATAGCGAAAACGAAATCAGTAGTGATTTTAAAGTTTAATACTTCAGATGGGATGGATCTTATAGGATAGGGAAAAAAAAAATATGTTGAGTTAATTTGGTTGTCTTACCATTGTGATTGACATCTTACTCATTCATTAGTGAAACTAGCCAAATGGCTGAATGCGTGTGGTGGCGTGAATCTACTTACCATTAAACAACTGCATCTGGATGAGGAAATTGCTATGCCAATCACTGATTTATGTTTCAAATTGAAAATTCACCTGAAGGCAATTTTATCGTTATTGCTGCATCGACATGTGCAGCAAACGTCAGCCAAAATCTCATTCCACACTTGCCGAGATAGCTGCTCAAGATCTTCAAACTGCTAATACCAAATGGAGTAGTGGTAAATGGGCCATATTGCATTGAAAGTTAAGGAACAAAAAAATAGATGGTTGTGAAACAGTGGTCGATAGAAATAAATCATTTAGTCTATCAACGATTTCATACAGCTCTCATACAGCTCTCATACAGCTCTCATACAGACAGTAAGATCGTGTCCATTATCCCAAAGATTGTCTGCTTACACTGGAATAGTATAAAATTGAGTCAAGCAATATTCTATATTATGAACACTCGCTAAAAAACAAAGGGAACATCTGATGCTCAACGCTATGCTGGGCTATGCTATGCTATGCATCTTCCATCCACATTCCATCTCAAGACAACTCAAACATCAAAGAAAGGAATCAGCCCCGTCCGCGGATGACAGTTAATGTACTCAAACGTCACCTCGCCAGGCTTCAAAGTCGACATCTCATGCCAGGAGCGGAACTTGAACGTCGTCTTGCCGAATCTGGTGGAGTGAGCGTGAGCGCCGTGGAAGATTTTGTGGTGCGTCTTGTGCTTGGAGGACCACGCTTCAATGTCCTTGAGGGATCGGAAGAAGCCGCTGCTGCAGGTTTCGAACCTTTGGCGGTCTTTTGTCACGGCGAGGCCGAATTTCTCTGCGTCGGAGTTGTGACTATCGATGTTGCTGGAGTGGCCGTTGGTTTTATGAGTTCCATTGGCTCCATTTATGCCGTTGATGCCGTTAAAATATCCGGTATAACTCTTCACAAGATTTGCAAGTCCATTAATCCCCGCGTTCCCATTGCCGTTCAATGCAGCCATCTTTTCCGCCTCTTCTGCCTGGAGAAGCCGGTTCGTAACCATATGGCGAGAGAAACGTAGCCCAATATCACCCGTCTCTTCCGCATACTCTTCAAGAAAAGTCATTCCCTCTCTCAGGATCGGCTCAAGTGTGCTCTCATACGCCTCTCTTTCATCGTCTTTACATCGCTCCCAGAATTGGCCGGACCGAATGTGGGCGACAGAGACTTTGTTTCCTCCTTCAATGACTCGGCCTTTGGTGTCCTTTCTAAAGTTTGGAATGCCAAGTTTATACTCTGGCTCAAAAAGGTCATGCGATGATGCCGGTAATCGATCGCGAGCTGCCCCCCAGTATCCGGTGAATTTGTGACCGACTTGGGCGGCACCCGGGATAGAAGCGATGCCTGGCTGATAGTCATCCCCAGAGTAGACTGTTTCAATTCGAGGTTTTGGAACTGAAAATGACTCTCGCCATAAGGCTACTGTTTCTTGTTCTGAAGGAGACAGTGATTTATACAGCTGTTGGAGATTCAGGCTCTTGGTAGCGGCCACCGCAACGTCTTTATCGGTCCAATAGCAAATGTAAATTTCCGTATCTGGGAGATCGAAGCCAGCTTCGACATACATTTTTTCCCACAAAATTGGCGCAAGGTCTCCAGCTCCTTGCCGAAACCATTCCTCAATGTTCGCTACGACTTTTCGCTGGACAGCAGAGGTGACATGGGCGTGGAGCTCGGTGTGTACCCCCTTGGCGGGATTCTCTTCATGGCGAGGCTGAACGCCGATATAAGTGATGCTAATGACATTTACATCTTCGGGAAGCTCGACCATATAACGGGGGAACTTTACTTGCCAGTTGTTTGGCTGGTTCAAGGGCATTTCCCGATTCTCAGTTTGTATCTGTGAATGCGACATTGTACCAAGGCGGAACAAGTGCGAAGAAGAGAAATCTTATCTGGGCAAAAATAACGATGCCAAGAGATGTAGGATAAAAAATGGCGTGTTATGGTTATAAGAGACCAAAAGGCGTAAGATGATGCATTACTCGCTGTAAGCCAAAGTTACCGCATCAGCAATGCGGAAGAGGCTCGGCAACCTTGCTTCTACACAGATGGCTGCATTAACCGCTGCTAAAACCCAAAGATATGGTACCAATTGCAGAAATTGTACATTTTATACTGTCCAGAGCAACTTACAAAGCGGCCGGCAGCAGGACTGCGGATTCGGCAGCCTCGCCTATCTCGTCTGCTCGTCTGCAACCCCAGATTCGGAGTGGGTTCAACTCCGGCTACACGTTCAAATCAGGAGCCTGCCGCGTCTCCAAAATTACCTAATGCACGCAGCTGCAACGCTTAGCTCGCTTGGCTCGAAAGCCAGCATCCCAACCCATCAAATCCCTTGGGAGACCCCCTTTTCCGTGGGAGGAGTCCTTAATCATGAGCGAGATCAAGAGACGCACGCGCACTGGCTGCCTCACGTGTCGGGCCCGCCGCGTCAAGTGCGACGAGCGCAAGCCGGCCTGTAACCGCTGCGCCATCGCCAACGTCGAGTGTGCGGGCTACGCGCCCAGGAGGCAGATCCAAGTGCGAGCGCCGAGCCTTCGCGGCGCGTCCCGCTCGCAGCAGAACTCGCCGGCCGGCCATGACGGCCATGACGGCATCGGCGACGACGAGTTCCGCGTCTCGCCGCAGAACCAGGGCTCCCAGAGCCTCGGCGCCGGTTCCACTCCCTCCGGACCTCCCTCCGGACCTCCCTCCGGCACCAGCGGCCCGGCCGGCATACCCGCCCATCCCGCCCATCCCGCTCTGCCCCGGCCGCAGTTCCGGGTCGATGGCTTGCCGTTGATTGGCCTGCCCAGCAACCCTCGCATGTCGCTTCGTCCCTGCGCCGCCGCCAGAGAAGTGCTCTCGTATCACCAGTACTTCTTCCGGACAGTAGTCATGTTGTTCCCGGCTGACCGGTTGCCGTTCTGGAGAGAGCGCCTATGTGAGGAGGCCTTGATCATCGAGTATGCCCAGCGTGGAATCCTGGCGCTGGGGTGCATGCATCGTGCTTCCCTCATGATTGCCATGCTCGGGGAGAACGACCAGAACCGCGGGCTGGACACCAAAGTGATTGCCGTTCAGGGTTACACAAAGGCGTTGCAGGAGCTCTCAAGCTGTCTCGATGAAGCCGAGAAATCTCTCGACGTTTTGACGGCCGTGTTGGTGCTCATGGCCTACTTTGAGGTAAGTGGCGTATTGAAGATGAATTTACGAGTGTGACATGTGGTTATCGTGGCTAATATTGAAGGCATCGTCTCAATAGTGCTTTGCAGGCAACATCCCGGCTGCTTATGGCCATGTCCGCACAGCTCACTACTACTTCACCGCTCTCAGGTCTAATACATCGCTTCGTGTTGATGACCTTGCGCTGGAGTCTCTAGAAACTACACTGCAGACCCTTGCGTGGACCTGCTACATGGCGGTGCCGCTTCCTAATATGCTCCTCTCTATTGGCCATACGATGCCTACCAGTCATATCGCATCAAACGCCTTCGACCTGCAACGCAGCCTGCTGCAGCTTCTTGTTGACTCTGGGGTACACGATGAGATGTGGAATCTCACGCCAACTCGACAGGATCCCGCCGTGCTGTTGGAAAAGGTTTACCGACTGCAGCGTGATTTGCGAGAGTGGAGAGACGTCCATAGCCACCTCCATCCGAGCCTTGAACTGGACACCGCATCCCTGGCCAGCCTCGGCAGCTCAGAAGAGTCTCATTTTCCCATCCCTCCATCGCCCTTCTTGCCCCTGCCACTACACCTATGCCTCTCTGGAGCAATGTTCAACTTCCTCACGGCGCGCATCTTGTGGACGCTCTGCCTTTATGATAAAACCCAAAATGTCAAAAAGTTGGAATCCGAAGCCTACATACACTTTTACCAGACTATACGTTTTGCAGCGACTCATGCTATGAACACGCACTCACGAACTCTCCCCACTGCCGTCTACTCTACAGATGTTCCTGTTTCCGGCGAGGAGATGGATCACAGCTTCTTACCCATCCTATATATCGCTGGACAGTGCAGCCCTTGGCCATCATGGCTCCGCTGGACTGCGCATTTGATGCAGCAGACTGGAGAACAGGGGCTATTCAACGGCTACGTTCTCTCCGCCAGCCTCAAAGTGTTGCACAAGATGGAACTCAGCCACAACCTACTCTCGACAGATAGGATCGAGCGATACCCCAGTCCAGCGCTGCGAATCATCTCCATGCTGATACCGGAGACGAGCGCCCAAGGCTTCATGTGCTACTACGCTAAACCCTCTCGATTCAACAGCGGCTGGATCAATCGGGAGACTCTAACTTATTATCCCATCGCCCAGGCGCGCTTCTCTCCCGAGCTTGACGATAACAGCGCGGCCAAGCGGGAGATTGACATTTACGATGAGCAGCGATCGATGGAAGAGCAGTTTACATGGGAGTGGATTTTGAATCGTCCCATTGCGAGCAGTTGGAAAAGTCGCTCTTCGCAGGCGAGATTCAACTTTGACGACATTCTTCGTGACCATATGAATGGAAGCCGGCTGCTGCCGATTCATCAACGGACACCTGGTGGGAGTGCAGCTGGATATCAATGAATCTTTTAATGAATCTGATAATGTTGGGATGATGATCAGATGACTTGTTGGGCAAATGGGCGACTTAAGGGTAATACATTTATAGATTATTTCCATGGAATGATATCCAATCACCTGTCTGGATAGCTTCAATCCGAGCCCACTTATGCCACTTTGTTCTACATGTACGTTCGATATACAGTCTCTCAAGACGCAGATTTCTATGCCAACGCGTTCTGACTCAGGTTCATCAAGCCATTTCGTATTCTCTCAATCACCAAGAGAAATTTTTTCTACTGGTTCAATCCTTCAATGATGTCAATCTCTGCTGTTATTCTTGTTCGCTGTCAGTTGCTATTTACGGAATAGCCTCTCGCCCGGAGAACTTGAACAGCGCGATTACCGGAATTGGATACCCGCAGCGACCGCAACCAAATCGAGGAGCATTGAAGTCGACATCTTCAATGTTGATGTTAATATTTGATATAGTCGCTAATCTCGCCAATCTCTCTCAAATTCTAATACCAAATAATCTATAATTGCAAATAGCTTGATCTACACCTTCGCTACTGCTTGTAAACGGCCAGACTCTTACACCGAAATCTTACTAGCACCTCCATGCTAACTTTCATATACTACCCAAGCATATAGAGTACTTGGAAATGTACAACACCTGTTTAATAGCAGTGTCCAAATCATAAAACAATACCTAGGCATTATCTGTAATACTGTTCGGCGAGAGGGCGGAACTTACCACGTGTGATGCTCATTATTCACAAGAGATCAAACTTGCACCACCCACTTACAGGGACACCGGGCTGCTCGGGATCTCCAAGAGCTACTCTGCAATCACATAGGCTATAGCCATCAAGCTAAAAATGCAACAATGTCATCAACGCAGGAAGCAATCACTCAAGGAGTCAGAAGCAGGAGTGTCAACTCGTCGTCTTAGTTTCTTTACCAGCCAAATTAACAAACTGGCCATGTTTCTCAATCGTATGGAAGCTCTGCCGAAATTTCTATTATCGCTCAAGATGCCCGTTTCAGGTTGCAGAAAGTCAAATGCACTGTTGTTGCCTAGGATTCTTACATCATCTTATGTCGGCAGCAGCGCATCGTACATACGAGGAATACGCCATCACACATGGGACTCAACTGCCGAGAATTTGCATCTTAGATAAACTATAGGGCTTCCGGCACTTGCACGGAAACAACTGGCTTACGAAACGTTATGTGAGCGTGAATATGTACTTGCAACCTATGAGTTGCGTCAAACGAGTAAAGCCTCGCCGTGCGCTTCCAAGAACAGCCTAGTCGGTGCAGTCGGAGATCCGAGCCTTGCCCCATTTACAGATGCGTGAACGAGGTCAAGTCATCTCGGCCAATGGCGTCAAAGCCGTTTGATCAGCCACGCGCTGAAGAGTTGTCCAGGCACGCTACGTCACAGGCTTCACTTACACGCAAGTTCCTAGCTTCAAGGAAATCCTGTCATATTGTACCAAGTATTCATTGACCATGATCAAGTATATAAAGATTAAGAGCTGCTCGTTGATGGAAATTCTCCAGATAGAAAGACATTCAAAGTTTCATTTTCAAAGTGTTTCGTTTCTAGAATCAGAAGAAAAGACTTGACAGATTAAGCCATGGCTTCTACATCTTACTCGGCATCAAGCCGCAAGAATGGTAAGTATATACCTGCCTCAGAATGTTACTGAGGCTGGACTTTTAGAAACTGAAGTTAATTTAAAGCAGGCGACTTGCACTTGAACTATACCAATGATCGCAACACTGCATCTCAGCAGACCGTGTATACAGCTAGCAATGGTGCACCAATTCCTCATCCTTTCGGTATGTATTACTACAGCCACATACTTCTCGTTCTCAACTACTGGAAGTGAATACAAGAAACTGACTACAAAATAGAAACCCAACGAGCTGGAGAAAACGGCCCTTTGCTACTCCAAGACTTTCATCTCATCGATTTACTATCACACTTTGATCGCGAAAGAATCCCCGAGAGAGTTGTTCATGCAAAGGGTGGCGGTGCCCACGGATACTACAGAACCACCAATCCGCTCGACGACCTCTGCCTTGCAGACATTTTCTCCGCTGAAGGCAAAGAGTGTCCTATATCCATCCGATTTTCGACCGTCGGTGGTGAAAGTGGCTCTCATGACCATGCTCGCGACCCACGAGGCTTCTCTATAAAGTTCCGCACTGATCAAGGCAACTGGGATCTTGTGCAAAACAATACACCGGTTTTCTTCATCAGAGATGCTGCCAAGTTTCCTCATTTGATTCATACTCAGAAGCGACACCCCGCAAGTCATCTCGGCAGCGGCGATGACTCCACCATCTTTTGGGAATATTTCTGTCAAAATCCGGAATCCGTTCACCAAGTCATGTACACGTTTGGCGATCGCGGCATCCCAGATAGCTGGCGCCATATGCACGGATACAGCGGCCACACGTTCAAATTCGTCAATAAGGAGGGCTCGTGGGTGTACTGCCAGATCCACATCCGCTCGAAGCAGGGCACCGGCTTTCTGACGCAAGAAGAGTCTACACGCCGCTCGCCGGATGCAAATCAAAAGGATCTCTACCAAGCCATCGAGCGTGGCGAGTTTCCTCAGTGGGATTTATGCGTGCAGACCATGACTCCGAAGCAGGCGGAGGAGCTGTGGGAGACTCAAAAGATCAACGTCTTTGATCTTACTCACTGCTGGCCCCAAGGCCAGTTCCCCCTCCGCAAGGTTGGAGAGCTCTGTTTGAATGAGAATGTGAAGAATTACTTTGCCGAGATTGAGCAAATTGCATTCAGCCCGTCTCATCTCGTTCCCGGTAAGCCCAACACGCTGATATCCATCGTCAAATGTGTCTAATCGAAAACTAATTTCATGGAAATGCATAGGAATTGAACCCTCCGCCGACCCTGTTCTTCAAGGCCGCCTGTTCTCATACCCCGACACTCAGCGTCACCGTCTGGGCGTAAATTACCAGCAGCTCCCCGTCAATGCGCCTCGCACAGGCTACCAAATGGCCAACTTCCAGCGAGACGGTCCCATGGCCTTTTACAACCAAGGCGGAAGAGCAAACTATTTTTCTTCCATCGAGCCGATTTCTTTCAAAGAACGCAATACAAATCAAGACGAGACTCATGGGGCCTTTGTCGGAAGGGCAGTCACTTTCCTCTCAGAGATCAGGCCCGAAGATTTCAACCAGCCTCGTGCCCTTTGGGAGAGAGTCTTTGATGACGCCGCCAAGGAGCGGTTTATCAATAACGTGGCTGGCCACATGAGCACTTGTACTGAAAAGGAGATTATTAAGCGCCAGATTGCCATATTCCGCGAAGTGTCAGATGATCTAGCTGTTAGACTAGAGAAGGCTACGGGTATCAAGGGCTACCCTGGTATTAGCGAGCTTTCTTTCAACGGCTGTCATAACGGCATGGCAAAGAGCGCCACTCTTCGAGCCGCGAACGGGCAAAAGAGTCCTCATTTCAATGCAAGCAATGGAGGTCCTGTAGCTGGAACTCACAGTTAGAGATGGTGGCAGAATTCATGGCATATAGAGATTTGTAGATTGCGATGTTCTAGTTGTGGAAATTTGGATAAGCGAGATTCTTTTGATTTGCTCATCACTAAAGATTTGCTTGCTTTGCTTGACGAAATATATAGAAATGTACGCCATCAAGAGACAACCAAAAATCGCTGTCAGGTTCTTCCTTGCCTCGAGTGCACTAGAAGTAGTTCGAATCTTTATCTTTTGGTGCCGACTCTCCATATCAATGAGTCTATTGATCCGGATGTGGGACCATTGATGTTGCCTGATACAACCATTTCAAGTGAAGATCCCATCCGTTTATTAATTCACGTCTTTCGCCCGGCTCTCCGCACTCTTACCATGTTCTAGCAGCGCCATGGAATAGGTGCATGTATTTATACTTGCCTCGTGTAACTCTCACCTCCAGTGACTTGGTCACCAAGAGCTTGGTCCCCGGTTACCTGCCGTATGTACAGCACTATGTTTTTGCACTCACCACTTCAATTCCGCAGGCTTGAGGCCGACCGACTGCAGAATCTCGATAAGTACTGCCGTACATATTTCGAGCTTCTCAATTCACCATCGCAAGCTACCAATTCCTTTGGAGCTACTCGGTACATCTTGTTGACTATTCGCAACAATGCGCCGGAAAGGCCCCACGCGGACCGCTGCGGACCGGTGCATCGTCCAACCAAGTATAGAGGGGTACAGCGACATCACAGCAGTTACATCTTCACAAGAGGCAAATATTCACTGAATCTCTCTACTGGAACTCTCTGATGATTGCATCTCCAAGATGTCGCGCAAAGGCTCGCGTTCTAGGGGATGGTGTGCCGTGAGGCGCCTCCCCAACTGCAAACCCGGGCCAGGATCCGCTAGACGAGATTGACGATGGACGATCTGCGCCGGGTACCCCGGCATACCTTTCCTTACTCATGAGATGGAATAAAGGCCTCTCTGCGCTTCGAGATTGTCCGAGTTCAGTCTTCGAAAGCGCGGCGCCTGTCAGATGGTAAGCAAATGCCTAGTCTTGTCCAAGTCAAGATGCCGCCGTCAGTCCTGAGCACCGTATCTTACTCTGAGCACTTTGGAGGGTGTAAACTAAAATGTCGCAGGGTACGCTCCAGAACGGTGAATCATAGATCATCATAACTTCCCTGTCCACCATCAAGCTGTTGCTAAACCTCCGACATGGAGGGTTTGATGGGAGTCTCCTTGGAGTCCGTTGATTAGGCTGAAGGCATGCCTGTCTAACTGAATCTGGCTCCGAGATATTCCCTTCAGATGCAACTAATGAACGATTAGAGTTCGTGCAGATAAGCTACATCGTTCTTCGCCTCCGTTGCCCGATTTAGAAGTTGCTGGTGCTTCAAGAATCTCGCTGCCTGTTCGACGGGCGGACCTCGAGAAGCGAGATGAACCGTCCGATTGCTCAATCGTCAAAGTGGCTCATACTAAAACGCAAGTCGACCAGGGTGAGAGTACAGGCATTGTATTTCATACGGGCATTTGGAGACGCTCCTTCAAGATGCCATGCTATGCAGGAAGAGGGGCAGACAGCAACATGAGAGCGATCAACTATCCCGTCCAGGAATCGGAATAAGAAGACCAGGCCTGCGCAGAGGCCGGCGGAATACTGCTTTCCACGAGTGTCATTCGCCGGCTTTACGGGGCATACACGACCAGCACTATTACCGGCATGTCATCAATATTTCGACATCAACCAACAGAAAGCATAAATCAGCAACTGTTGGTTTGTCAGCGGAAAAGCCCGAGTCATTGCCAGCATTTAGCAGAGTGCAAGTCTTGCTGACCTGGAGGCAGTCGATAGGCTTGATGGCGAGCTGTCGTTCACTAATCAGCCCGCAGTATCGTGCTGTTTGAAAGAGCCAAGAGGGAGAAAATTTCAATCGCTGAGAAGGGATATGGCAGGATACGATACGATGGTTTTGAGCTATGGGCTGCTATTTCCAACAGCCAGCGATGCCCAACAAAAGAATCGACAACGCGGCACAACATTAAGGAGTAGATCCCCGTGGGGAGCGCCCATCGCAACTAGAGGCCGCTAAACAGTGTTAGTGATCTAGGCCAGGAGACATCAGTTCAGAGGTACCGGGTACAAGCGACCAGCGCTAGGGTACAGCGCGGTCTTGCGTCAGCTGTTCGCTACGGGCGCTGTGCACGCTGGCCAGCAGCCCTCCGACAGCCTGGCACCGCCCCTGGCAGGTACCCTCTGGCAAACGGTCTGTAGCCGGTACCAGGCTCGGCCGCCAGCTATGCAGTTATGCACAAACGCTACCCGTTATGTACCCCGCTCATTCTTTTGTTCCATGGAAGCATTCTTCGTCTGCATCTCATCTCGACGCTGCTGTCCATGGTTTCTCCCGCCTCCGTCATCTGAGGCATGCGGCGACACCATGTCCTCGTCCGACGGAACAGCAGCCGATGCTTCATGGGAACGGTCCGATGGCCGATCGCGGCCTCCGCCAACTGTCAACACCATCCGCCGCATCCGCCAGGCCTGCACGAATTGTCG
This sequence comes from Trichoderma sp. CBMAI-0020, assembly GCA_030708095.1. NCBI lineage: Eukaryota > Fungi > Ascomycota > Sordariomycetes > Hypocreales > Hypocreaceae > Trichoderma > Trichoderma sp. CBMAI-0020. The sequence goes on from JAJNCI010000007.1 coordinate 1,073,963, forward strand.
GTGCGCAACCACCCGCCAACACGGCTCCCGTGCAGATTGGTTCCAACGAACAAGATGGAACTCCCCCAGAGGCTGACTTTTGTGTGTGATTCTTCTTCTCCAGGCATCGCAAGACGAGATGTTCCGGCGAGCGGCCCAGATGCATGAACTGTCGACGAGTTGATCGCGTCTGCCACTATGAACCCTACTCCACCACCCATCCTCCGAGCTCAGCCTCAGTTGCTGCGAACAATGGCGCCGCAAAGGGCAAATCGCCGTCTTCTCTCTTCCCTCGCGCCGGCGTGGTTGATGTGAGCCATGGACCCTTGAAAAAACTCATGCTGGTGGCAAAGGAGTTGCGTCCTAACCAGGGGATATGTAGCCGGAGCTCCTGAATAGGATCAACACCATCGAATCGCAGCTGGCGCAACTGCACAGCCAAGGCCTGATTGGCTTTCTGTTTGTCATCCCCGATCAATGCCCCCATCCCAATCACCGCATGACGACCATATATATCAAATGGAATTCGTTGCTAACCAGGTTTCTCTCTTTCAAAGGAATGGCGAGAATCAGAATGGATCCGTTGCTTTCCCAGATCTCGCGGCTGCCACTGGCTACCAGGAAGTCTCGCCAAAGTTTACCGAGCCATCGCCTCCTCAGCATCAATATCCGCCTTCCGCCCCCGAACCCACAAACACCGTCCCCGATCTATCAAGTACAATGTATGTTCGCTTCAACCACCGTGACATGAGCGGATGGGAATATCGTTTCCTACTTTGGAATGACAGCATGGGCTAACTTCTCCTGTAGGAGATTTACTACCGCGCCGCCTCCCGCCGTCATGGATCACCTCATCGATGCATATTTCCTCCACGTCCACAACCAGCCATATTCATACTTTCACGAGCAGAGCTTCCGGGAGAGGGTCAACTACGGCCTTATACCAAAGTGCCTGCTCTTTGCAATTTTGGCCTCTGCCCTTAAATTCTCAGACATCGAATACTTTCAGGGTTCCATACGCGAGGCCACCGAGGCATATGCTAGAGAAGCTTGGCTAGCCATCCTCCATGAGCATCTGACCGTCGAGAACAATCCGACATTAGCGGTTGCCCAAGCTAGCAACATCCTCGGGGTGGTCGATTTTACATGTAAGCCACATCTGGATAAAGAAGAAGAGGGCGTTGGCATTGTTGACTTTATTTTGTATAGGCGGCCGTACAAGTTCGGGGTGGTTAAAGATTGGCCTTGCTGTCCGCATTGCGCAAGACCTGCAGCTCATGAGGGAACCAAAAAATACAATGCCACCAATTGAGCAGGAAGAACACCGGAGGGCTTTTTGGTCAATATACCTTCTTGATAAGCTGGTCTCAGTTGGCCAAAGCCGCCCGCCCGCCATTGCCGAGGAGGATATTCACGTCCAACTGCCCAGCGACGAAGAGACACTCAGAAGGGGCATCTGGAAGAAGACGCCCACGCTCCATCAGCTTATCAACTGGAAATCCGAGACGGAATCATCGGTCAACGGCACCTTTACGCAGACGATACTCGCTGCGACAGCCTTGGGTCGATGTTGTCGATATGTCTTGCATGGGCGTGAGATGGACGAAATGCCACCATGGGATCCCAGGTCCGACTTCACACTACTAAACACCTTTTTGCTCTTAATCGACCATCATCTTCAAGTGGAGACTCCTCCTATTCCTCAAATTGTAGAGCACTATCGCAGGTCGGATGGCACCCTGGATTTCCAATCACTTGAACACGTTGTGTTTGCGCGCATCGTATTTCACACCGCTCACTGTCTCCTTAATCACCCATTTCTTCTCCGGATGAGGCTCCAGAAATCAAACTGCAAGGTACCGCCGAAATTTCTAACTCGTTCATTCCAAATCAGTTGCAGCCATGCTCGGTCAATATCCAGCTTGGTGGAGGACGCCATTGCATCTGGCTGTCACGTACAATCCTCTTTTTACGCGTATGCTTCCATCCTTGCCGGTGGCATTCTCTCTTTAGCCATCCATATCGACCAAGAAAAGGGGCAGGTGACGGACCCGGAAACGCTTAGCCACTACCAAAAGGCCATTCATATACTAGAAAGAACAGGGCGGAGATGGGATCATGCTTCGAAAATGGTGAGTCTACATTGCTTATTCCGTGCCATTCTATGATTTTCCCCCCCATTTATTGACATCCCACTTGCTATATCAGCATCTTCAATTAATGCTATTCGATGCCAACTACCATTCTCTCGCCGCCCTGGTGGACTCCCAAACGCCGGAAGTCGATCCAAAATTGGAATCTGCGCTGTGGCTCATGGTCGACTACGTAGCCATGTCGGCACTGAACGAGACAGCACTAACACCACCTCCTTTATCCACTGATACGTTTCTAAGCCCACTCAATGCTCAAATGAGCCTTGACAGTAATGATGGGTTTTCGGGCCTAGGCTCCGATGCGAATTCCGATCCAAACGTTGCTTTCCTTGGTAACGGCGTACCCTTATGAAAAACGCCTCTGCTTTTATCTGGTTTATAGCGAATGATGAAACGATATAGCAACAAGTTGTTGATTTAGCAGTATGACTTACGCACACGACATATTTGGCACACGATATATTTGGGAGAGAAAGGTTGACGACTGTTTCACATGTACATGTGACAGCTGTGGATATGACAATATATCATTAATATAAGAGCGAATCTCTAACTTGACCGTCTTCACCTCTTGCGCATGCTTTGTATGCCATTGTCATGTATAAACGCAGCTCTTGGCAGTAGCTTGGTTGAGGGTATATTTATTATCAGAGATGTATCATCCGAGAGCCTCTCCGTCTACTTCATTTATTCACAAACATGGACTGCACATTGCAATACTCCTTCAAGCCGTTGGCTCCCCACTCGACACCGATGCCGCTCTCCTTGTGTCCACCAAATGGCACCAGCGGGTTGATCTCAAAGTGTCCGTTGATCCAGACGGTTCCGGCCTCGAGATCACGGCCGAACTGCTCGGCTTTCTTGACGTCCTTGGACCAGACGGAGGCGCCGAGGCCCATGGTTGAGTTGTTTGCGCGAGCAATGACTTCTTCTTCGGTGCTCCATGAGAGGAGAGGGACGATGGGGCCTAAATGATTGCAAAGCCATTAGTATTATACTCTCTATGAAATTCATCTTCTTTCCTCCTCTTACCGAAGGGCTCCTCCACGACAATTCGCGAGTCCTCGGGAGGTCGGTCAATAACGGTAGGGGTGATGTAGTAGCCATTTGCCAAAGGCTCAATCTTGCCGCCAACAGCGACCTTCCAGCCTTGCTTCTCGATATCGTCAAAGTATGTCTTGACGCGCTCGTATTGCATCGAGTTTTGGACTGGCCCGTGGCTGACGCCGGTCTGGGATCCGTCGCCCACGGTGTAGGCCTTGATGTGCCTGACCATGGCGTCGCGGAACTGTTCAAAGATGGATTCGTGGACGTAGATGCGCTTCATGTTTAAGCAGACCTGAGCAAAAAGCACGTTAGCCCGGTCTGCTTTTGAGGCGTATCTTATGAGTAAATGCTTGATGTGGCTTACCTGTCCGGAGTTGACAAAGGCGTAGAGAGCAGCCTTTTCTGCTACGCTTTCGACATCCACGTCTGGGAAAACAATGGCCGCGTCATTGCCACCACTATTCATGCTGTCAGACAATGTTCCCACCAAGAATGAGACGTATAGACCAGAAGACTTACAGCTCAAGAGTGACTCTCTTCAGAGTCTTGGACGCACTCTGCATAACCAGCTTCCCTGTGTGTGTTGAACCGGTAAAGCTGATCTTGTCGATGCCAGGGTGGCTAGTGATCCAAGGGCCAAGGTTGTCGTCTCCACTGAGAGACTGAACAACGCCGGGAGGGAAGAACTGCTGCGCCAACTCAACGAGCTTCAGGCCGCCGTAGGGCGTGAAAGGCCTAGTGCACGAGTTAGAAAGAAGGACAAAACGTTGAAGCATGTTGATAGTATAGGCGAGGCTTACGAGGGCTTGAGGATGACGACGTTTCCTGTCAGCAAAGCGGGTGCCATCTTGCCAGCTGCCACCAAGAGGGGGAAGTTCCAGGGAACGATGGCGGCAGCGACGCCCAAAGGCGTGTATCGGGTGAAGATTGTGTGCTTCTCATTGTCCTCGATGATTTCCTCGGGCAGCTCGATGGAGGCCATGCCCCTGAACCAGGCAATCGCGGCACCTGTTTCGACATCTGCTTGAGGGATCTAGAAAGCAATGTTGAGCAGCCAAATCAGTCATTTGTAAAGCAATCCTCGTACCGGCTTTCCCTGTTCCGAGATGAGCAAATCGCGAAACTCGGTCTGCAACTTCTCAATGGCATCTGCGTATGCCAACACGGCGGCCTTGCGCTCCTCGTAGGGGACCTTGCGCCACTTCTTGAACGCCGCCTTGCCGGCCTCGACAGCCTTGTCGACGTCATCCTCCGTCGCGACGGGGACTTCAGGCCTCGGCTTGAGAGTGGCCGGGTTGATTCCGTGGCGGGTTTTGGATGTTGGTGCGCTTTTGCCGTTGATGATTTGGACAAAGTTGCCCTGGAAGTCCAGGTTTTGGACGTCGTTGGCTGTTGAGTCAATAGCTGAGGGTGCCATTGTGAGAATACGAATAGTATGTAGTAGGTATATAGGGAGTGTGTGAAGACGCTTGCTACTAAGGACCGATAAAGGAAAGAGAAGTTGGGGGAAGGGGATTTACTACTCTCTCGAGCTTGTAGATGTGGGCGTTCTACAAGCCACTTTATGTTGACTCCAAGTAGCTCTCTTATGAATCCGTTTTCGGACTCATATCACCTCTCATCCCCGCAGAGACTGAAGCGGTCCGTAACACAAAAACAGCCAGCCACTAATGCCAAGAAGCGTCATGCTAGCACGGTATACGAAGCTGTCTCGCTGCTCGTGCTTCTCAGAAACATACTCCTATCGTTAAACAGCAAGCCACATGGCATTCCAATACAGCCTCCTCTCTTCCCTCTCCACTCTGAACCCCAGATCGACTTCACCCCGCCACGCAAAACACGGCCGGACCGCGTGTCCAGCTGTAGATGATGGCGGTCCGAGATGTCTTACAACCAATGTCGGGCCATGTATCTCATCTTTGTGGGGTAAGGGAACACTATGGGAAAGCGAATGCGTGGCTGGTAAGGATCATTGACGGTGTCTAAGGTTTTCTAAGGTTTAGTGCAAAGCGGGAGCTAAGGACAGCCAGGCTTTCACCTGATTTGTATAATAGAGCACAAGCTGGGTGGCGCAAAACCGGAGCGTTAGTTCGTCGGTTGCCTAATCGGGCAATTCCTTGAGAAGCAATCAACCATTGACGAGGCGCTCTGTTATTTGGCACATCACATCATTGCTTTTCTTTTTGCACCACAGCTCACATTAAGTGTTTGAAACAGATGCTCCTCAGGACTGGAGTGAGATGCACCATTTTGGCTTGCGAGGTACCTCGCCTCGGAGTATGCGTCGTGGCGCATACGCATGACCGGCTGTGCATTGCCTTCCGCGAGGGTCAAGATAACGGAGTAGCACGGCGTACGGAGTGGATTTGATCATCGGATCGGGGACCCGATATCGCAGCAATCTGATTGTCGAGGTCGGATAGTGCAAGGGGAAGAGAGGATTACAGGAGGCAGACATGCTCAAGTTCACATCAAGGTCTTAATTAGCCCTCGAGTATATTATACGACTATTCAATGATCCCAAGTTTGCCTACTATCCGCAGCAAACTGTAGCCTGTACTCCAAGAAATGACTTTCCACGTCCGGTAAATCCTCTTAATAGACAAAAAACTCGTTGAACACGTCCAGTCCCTCTCCCGAATGCTGCAAAAAGCTGTCCGCCCGGAACGGCTCCGCCACATACCAGCATGTCGCAGCCTCCAGGTCCTTGAGCCAATCTTGGTCGGCCACGAGATAATCCTCCTCTGCCTTATTTCCATCCTGCTCCTCCTTCTCCTCCTTATCCCACTCCAGAGAGGCCTTGGCCAAGTCAGCCCCTGCATACGTGTCGCGCATAGACTGCATTAGCCTCATGCTCTGGCGATATCCCTGCTGCGTTGCACAGCCTTGGAGCTGGCCCTTTTGCTCCAGCATGTAGACGCTTGCGGCGGACACGGCGATATTCGCCGCCATGCTGGGGAGCAGTCGGTCGAGGCCGTGGTCGTATATGTTGTTGGAGATTTCCTCAATCCGCTTGGCCGAATGCTGCATGTGAATCTTGCACATCTCCCTCTCCATGGTGGATGCACTCGCATCGTTGATCAGCGCCATGAACCGGGAGCGGTAGAGGCACAGCACTGCCGTGTAGTAAATCATGTGCAAGACGGCACGATCCAACGATATGCTCGTGTTTCCATCCTTGCCTATGTCGCTGTTCGAGATGGGTCTGTACGAGACGCTCTCCGGCAGGCCGTCTCGCCACTCCAGCAGGTCCCGCATATACGTGGTGAACCTGTGCTCGCCCTCGGCCGTGATCTTGCGTGTCTCGGAAAAGTTGGAAAAGTTGTCGTGCGGCGCAATGTACATGCTGCTGGACAGGAAGCTCATCGACCTGCAGAGAGTCGCCTGCGCAACGCACATGCGAGCCAGCTCAGCGCGCTTCTTGCGGCTCTTGACGTAGACGCACACGGCCTCGAATCTTGCGTGGTCGTCGTCGCTGCGGATCTGCTCCGGCTGGAAGTCGGCCTCTTCGAGCATCGCGACGTGGAAGTCGCCGTCCTTGATGCGCGGCAGCCGCTTCATGCCGAGCGACAGGAGGCGATCGCGGATGAAGCAGCACCACCAGACGCGTCGCCGCAGCCTCTGCTTGCGCTTTGAGAGATTGGGCTTGTTCGCCGACGGCTCGAGGTGCAGTCCTGCGGCAAAGGCGTGGGACACGGCGGCGTCGATCCAGAACCAGGTCTTTCCGTGCTCGTGGGAGGCGTCTTGCCAGGAGGTGATGAGCAGCAGAGACTGCGTGAGGACCATTTGATCCAGCTCGCAGTTGTACTTGTATAGGAGCTGGTAAGCAATGGATAGGTTAGCAAAGTAGACAATATCAATGCCTTGGTCTCGTGGCAAAACTCACCCTGACTCTCTTCATAAACGTCGTGCGGGCCTGCTTCCGCGTCTGGAATCCAGCAGTTCTGAGAGCATCCAGCTCTACGTGTGCAGTTCCCGCTGCCAGGACGGCCTGAAGCAGCAGCAAGCTGACCTGGCCTGCCGACCCATCGTGTGTTTCGATGGCGTGGAGGAAGCCATCCAGATCAAGAGTCGGCACATACGGATGCACGTATTCGAAGAAGGCGCGGAGCAAGGCGTTCTGAAGCGTGCTGTCTGGGAGATCCAAGGCGCCCTCATTGTGCAGATAGGTCATATCGTCTGGCGGTAGACTCGTCAATGGCCGGACATACTGTGGCAGATCAAAGCTTTGAGCTTCGTCTGATGGCGAGTCATCTTGTGGGGATTTGTCGGATTCGATGTCTGCTCGTAAAAGCTCCAAGTCTTCCATGGAGATGGGCGCTTCCGACGTGTCGATTGCAAACTCTTCCAGCAAGTTGCATCCGCCATCCTGCATGACCGCCTCCTTGATCGTGTTCAACTCAGTCGACGTCGTGCTTTGTGTCTGTCTCTTGCGCCGTCTAACCATTGTCAATGGATACTCTTGACTCTTTCATCACCCAATTCCCAAGCAACATACCTCCTAGGCCGACGAGCATGTGTAACACACTGCTGCCCATTCCACTGACAGTTGCCGCATGGTGATCGTACCGTCACGTCGCATCTGACCTTTCTGGCTCTGCATGCAAGACACGCCTTGCTCGCTCTTCGCACCGGCTGCTTTGAGGACGAGTGAGGCTCTGGGCTAAGGGAGCTGCTATCGGACAATCCGTCCATAGCGGTGTCAAAGCGCTCCAAGGGATCCATCTGTAAGGCTACTGCAGGGCAACTGGTCTTCCTTCGGTTTAAGAGGTTTATAGCCGAGGTTCTAAAAGCAAAACGAGCGGCCCTTGATGTATATTTAAACATGTTCCCGCAACTGCTATTATCCGATGCCGGGCTCTTTGCCAGTCCGCCGAGAACAAACTCCAGCTTCGGTCCGGACGGGGCCCGCCACAATCCGCGCTACGCCGTGGCGGTCCGCGATCCCCAGATTCTGCAAGAAGCTCAAGAGCTAGGGAGACGCGGGGTAAGAAGTAGTGCAATGGCTTTCCCTTGGCTATTCACAGATCTTGAGGCGTTGTGCCGCCGGAAGTGGTTAATTTCGGCCAATTTGGGCCTTCCCAACGCAGCCGCTATCGCCACCGTCATTATCATCGCCAGAGTCAAGTTCAGTCGGAGTTCGCGTCTGGGGAAGTAGTAGAGAATGTCCTCTCGGTTGAAGCAGTAGTAGATGATAGCTCACCATTCGGAGTCGGGGAAGGGGCTGGCGTACTTTCCCGGAGAGTTATTCGGAGCAGAGTGTGAACTCTTGTCTACGTGACAACTCCTGTGCGTGGTGTAACAGGAGCCGCCAAAAACCGTCAAACGCAGTTGCCCGTACCATGTTTATATCTGCGTCAGCCTTTGTCGGCGTGACAGTAGCCAGAGCTGTCTTGTCATTACTGAGTAACATTCATGAGAACATCTGGCCGCATCATAATTGTACAAATGGCACCAAGGCTAAAGCGTAGGTTCAGCTGAGATTGCAAGTTTCCCATTTATATAGATAAACCAATTGGTTAAACGGGGAAAGTGAAGCAGTAGCCGTTCCGCTTTGGTAAAACTGACTTGGATAGGATGGTGTCAAAGCCAAACTTGGTGCAGGATTGATGATGTTTAGCCATATAGATGCATCCATGGCCACCCCAGTCAGCCCGCTGGTGCATTCTAGAGGTTGCGTAGACTGTGGTGACACCCAAAAAATAACTGGTGCTGTGACCAAAGACCAGTTGGAGTATTGAGATGAAGCGCATATTCTACTGTAGATCGAATACATCTTGGACAGGATAGTGACATAAGGCTGAATAAATGAACAATAAAAATACCAAACTTACAAAAGTCACGCAGCAAGGCCGCAGTCAAGCTATCTGATAGGCTGCTTTCAAGTATCTTCCCAAATTGCTATGGCCTGGTGGCAATAACCTCAGGGCTGCTCATATTTGCTGCATAGGGCAGTATCGTACAATAAATCATTAAGGATTATGGAGGATTGGAAGTCGAAAGAGTTGAGGAGACGAGACGAAAGCCTAGTATAACACAAGGCTACATTGTACTCACATTTAGAGGAAAGCGTTTAGTCTTTAGCGTGACATTATGCGTCCAGGAACATACCATTCTCTCGCTTTATGCCCACCCATGTACAAATTTTGCTTTTGTCTAGCCACGTACCTTTACAGTTTTACTCCTTCTTTCTCTCCCACCCATCTTCGCCCTCCCTCAGAAACTCTTTCCCTCCCTTCATGAGATCAGTAACGCCCGGGATCGCATTTTCCATCCAAAACTGCGTTCCGTTTGGTCTCCCAAGTGCCTGCCCAACCTTGCCTTCATTCTCGTGGACAAGCCATCGTTCATCGACAGTCCCCAGAAACACATCAACCGTGCTGCCATCGTCTGTTGAGCGCCAAACTAACGAGGTCCCACACCGCTTACAGAATCCTCGGTAACGACCAGGCGATGATTCATATTCCTCGAATGTCTCCTGAGTGTGAAATGGCGGACTCAACTGTGCCGGCAAAACGATGATGAATTGGGCAATGAGGGACGATGTCCACTTGCGACACATTGTGCCTGTTGAGTGATGAACTCGACATGCTTTGAGGTGAAGAAATCAGGTGAGACTTACATTGACAGGCCGATGACTTGAGTAAGAATACAAGGGTAAGTTTCAAGGCTCCATTTCTTCAAACATCAAAATCATATTCGGGCTCGTACCTGAGGCGGCCATGGGGTTTCACCAAACGCAGATATTGAGTAGCGGATTGAGCCACAGAGGCATCCTCCCGTGATGGCGTTCGGGAATGTCATGAAGCCAGAAATCAGTTCAATCACTTATTTGAGCTGTAAACATATAATCAAAGAAGCTTCACCTTTTTGAAGAGGGATGGGTCATCTTTCATGACACACATGCACTATTGCAGCAATATGTGGATCTGGCGCTGTCGTTACTCCGAATAATACCATTTCGGCGAGATCGGAGAAAGAGACGGCGAAATCAATCCCGCAGCATAATTTGGAGTGCCATGCGCGGCGGTTTGCAGATGCGCAAGACTTTAAACTCGGCAGCAGACTTTCAAAATTTCTCAATTGATCTCGGTTCTTACACGCCGTTATTATAGCATCTATTATGCCAATCGACAATCGCCTATATATGATCTCTTCGTGTACTGTAAAGACGAAAACAAAAACTCGACGCAAAGTCATACACGCCACCAAATGCAAGCAATTAACAAAGCCATTGACGAAAGTAATCATAGGTCCTTGTTAGAACCCCTTCTCCTTCAACTTCTCCTCCGTCCATTCCCACAGCTTCTTCGACGCATCCGCATTGTTGGCCCATGAATTCCCTTTCTGCAGCTTTCCCACAGGCGAATAGAATCCACCCTGCTGGATTTTGTTCTTCTCTGCGGTAGCCGTCCAGAGCTGTGTCAAGGCTCCATATACCGCATCGTGGTAAACCAAGGGACCGACCAACGCCATTCCGAATCTCATAAAGTAGCTGTTTTCAAACGTCTCGCTATACAGATCTGTCTTGATAAGACCAGGATGGACAGACATGGCGGTGATCTCGGGGTGTCGCCTGGCCAACTCGGCAGCGAAGAGGATGTTGGCGGCCTTGGAGGAGGCATAAGACGTCCATCCTCCCTTTTTCCATAGGTCTTCCGAAATGATGGTGTCCAATGATGGCGCCGCCATGTTGGCCATGGATGAGATGGACAGGACTCGTACGTCGGCATTGTACTTGGTCACAGTTTGCTTGAGCAGAGGGAGCAGCCGCGTCGTGAGGAGAAAGTGGCCGACGTGATTAGTACCAAACTGAATGTCGAATCCATCGTCAGTTTTGCCTGGCGGCAGGTTCATGATTCCGGCATTCAGAAAGAGCAAGTCGATTCGGTCGGTGCTCTGGTTCAGTGTGTCTGCGGCGGCGGCGACTGAAGCCAAATTACTGAGATTGAGCGGCACGAAGACGATGTCGGCTGGCTGAGACAGTTGAGAGTTGATGGACTCAATGGCGTCTTTCGCCTTGGCCTCATTCCTGGTGGCTAGGAAGACCTTCTTGGGCGAGTGCTTACATAGCTGCAGGATAGTCTCTTTGCCAATTCCAGCATTGCTGTTCAAACCCCCCTTGTGTCAGTCCAAGGCTCAATCTTGGCGCAGCTAAGGCGAGATAGATCTCAGGTGAGAAACTAGAGCGCGGGGACTAACCCTCCAGTAACAACAATTACTTTTCCTTCCTGCGAAGGTATATCCTTTTCGGGAGAAAACTGGGTGCCGAATAGTCCGAACATTTTCTAGTTATCGTGCGAGGTCGTACAAAGAGAAAAGAGGGTTCAACTGTTGCTTTGATTCGAAGTGGAATCTGTCCAGACACAAATCTTTCGTTTTTTAGCGAGGGACCAACGCGTTTATAATGCCGATGCGACGTTCCCCACTCCAGATCCAAGCACAGGTGCAGCATATGCGTTGCAACTCGCAATTCATCTTCCTGTTTGAATTCCGAGTGCAGGTATAGTATGCGTCATCTGTTGGACATATTCGAATGACTGAAGCATCGATATGCACGGCGCATCGCTCGATTACTCATCGTGATTGTGGCTTTCCCTCTTCACACGTCGGACTCGCATTCGCCTAATTTTGATTAGGTAATGCAGCCACCCACTGTGCAAATGCGGACAACAAGTCGCCACGCATCTTGAGGAAAACAACTGCTGTTAGGTTGCGATTACGACAGCTATGCATTTCGTTGGTTTCAAATCAAACGCATCGTCGGCCTTGCAATTGACCCGAATGCAGATCAGCCACGGTGACGCGGGAGCCCGGCAAACAACCGAGTCCGTTTGATGACGATATAGCAAGTACACTGATTCTTTCAGCTTGATACAGTAGGAGTCTGCACTTCGTACCTCGGCTCTCAAGGCCCCCTGAGTTCCACTTAATAGGGCGAATGGAAGTGTATATGAGTAGGGCGTATTTTTGATGAAAATAAGAGTGTCTTACTCTCCAGAACGGCATTCATTGTTTGCTTCTGCGCGTAGTTGGTGAGACGTCGATCAGCCCACTCACTGTACCTATTTCATAGGCCTAATCGAACAAGAGAGTACTAGATATGTAAGTAGGTAGATGTAGATGAAACAGTGCGTTGAACGGCGCATTCTTTTGTGTCATTTATAACAATACAACACTGCGAAGAACTTGACGGCCAAATGCCCTATACGGCTTTGAGTCTACGAGATCGGAATACTGGTGCACCCGCAAAAGCTTGAACTTTAGGCGTCCAAACTGACATTCACACAAGATCAGCACTTGCATTGGGCTACCCTAAAAAGCCACACTGGTACTGTAACTTCCACCACAAACCTATCTGACATGCTTCTTGTGGAGGCAATAACACGGACAAACAAAGACTGTTACTTGTAGTTAGCCCGCAGAATCGTACATAGAATTAGGCTCCATGTAAAAAGGTATTCGGCAAATCCACCGCACAAGTCTAAATACAACCATATTCCAATTCTACATACCTGTACCTAGGTATCATATGTTGCGTTAAATGCAAGCCGACCTGTAGCGTCGCGTATTTCGTTATTAGTATCAAAATTGCTGGCTTATAATGCTTGATATTCTCGGCAAAATATTAGTGAATCTTCCACCTGATCCTGCATCAATGGTCTGCGTATCCCATGCACAGTCTAAGGAGTATAGCATCATGTATGACCAAGAGACGAATTATACTGCCCTTCCAGCTGAGATACAGTATCACAGATTGAAACAGATCCGAGAGGCTAATAGCGGCTGCACCGATGCACAAAATGAGCCTCAATTGCGCCAGACAGCTCAGTTATTTATTGCGTACCACTGTCTCTGCTTGTCTGCTGGTTGAGATCGCGTATAAGCGAATGCCGAACATACATGTAGCTACATGGACCAAGATGATCCGTATCAGCCCTCCTCAGAGTAATTACAGCTGGCTTATGTGGCGGAAATACCTGACAGGCCATGGACCTTGTATTCCAGACTTATTCTTACAGCTAAAGTAAATTGCCAGACAACGACGCAATCTTAGATGTGACAACCAAACCAAGCGTTATACTAGAGATCAGTAGCCTGGCCAAGAGCAAATTAGGTACATGTACTCAGTAGTAGCATTGTTTCTCCATATCCCATCAATACTTCACTCTATGCTATTTTTACGTTTAACAGGCTGCCTCCCTATGTCTATTTGTGGAGTGATTGGCGCACAGAATCCGTCGACGCCTGAGCGACAAAGGGGATGTTCTAAAGCCGCGTTGCTCATCCAGGGCAGCTCTTTTGATAAAAATAAAGATGTCAATGTTACGGCTGCCAATACGAAGTCATCACATGGGTTATTTACAAAAATACCATACGTGTACATGCACGCATGCATGTGGTGGTCAATGTTGTGGCAGCTCAACACGCCAGGTGCCTTATCAGCGCCTTATCAGCGCCTATACAGCGCCTCTACAGCGCCTTTACTGCAACCACAGGCTGGTACCTCACAAGAGATGGGCAACCCCTGCAGCGCGTTGTCACTAAAGGCCAAAAAGGGGGCACTAAGCACCTAAAGCGATAAGCGTGTTGCGTCTAATGCAGGAACCGAAACATGGCGGATCCCTTCATCTTTCCTTCATCGTTGTCGCCGCAAGAAGGCCATCGGCAGAGATACAATCAGCCCAGGCTCATCTTCATCTGGCTGCTTGAACATCGTCATCGGGTTCGAACACAAGTATACAGGAGAGCCGCTCAGCTGTCAGTGCGTACCCAAATTCATCCTGGCGACCCGTTTGTTTCGTTTCGTCTGTTCTCTTACGCGAAACCCTGCGATATTAACGGACGGCTGTTGGTGTTCAGCTCGGTCCCCCTTTATATCGGATCCCTGTCTCCAGTCCCATATCGTGTTCAATTAACGCTACCGAAGCGTTTCTTTCCCTCGTTTCCTCCACACGAGGCGCCTGTCTTTGCCTTTACGGGCGATGGGCTTGGAGTTTAACTTTGCATCCCGCCAATTGGCGCAGTCGTCACAGCCTCAAGATCGACCAGTATATCGACCCATGCGAGAGGGGACTGGCCGGGCAGCATACTTGGGCATTCATACTTGCTTGATTTCAGGATCGCCGCCAAGGCCCTAAGAAGCATATCTCCCCCCTCCTCTTTCGGTAGCTGGGAGCAGCAAGCCTGTCAGCCTGCCATCACCTGCTTCTATCTGCCAAGGAGAAAGGACGGTCAAGCTGAAGATCTGGCCAAGAGATGGATACAGGGAATGACACGAAAAGGAGTTCAATCGCTTTTAGAAACAAAGCAGAACCGCATACGAGCATCGCCACTCACGATCCAGGATACAGGTCCATGGCCCGGCGCTTTAGCATGGGAATATAGCTGATGCATTGTTTTTGTTCTGCAACAAGACTCGGCCGATTGAAGCTGCAAAATCGCTGAGGCCTCTCGCGCTGGTGCTACGCTCAAGCGCCTCTTTAGCTCCTAGTCCATCGCCACAAGGAGGAGGTGGAAAGGCGGGAGCTCTCCGCCTTCCCCTGGCCCGTCTTCATTTCCTCTGTGCTCCCGTTACCCACAGCCGGCGGCTTGGCCCAAACAGACTCCAGCAGATCCGTCGTACTGGCGCAACCCTGTGGCCGTTTTGCTCGTTGAAGCAGCGCCATTCGTGCATGGAGACCCACGCGACGGCCATGGGTTGCTGTTCACTCGTCAAGGTGAACCAAAGCTATCCACACGCAGGCAGGGAACTGCTTTAATTATACATAATGCTGCCCTGAGCCAGCTCGCTCCCTCTACTTTAGAGGTCCCCCTTCTTCTCACCCACGTCACTCCCTTTCTTTATCCAACTGAACTTCAGTCTTTCATTCTTTTTTTGACTTCTAATATAGCTTCTTTGCCGGTCATTCTTTACGCCGGCATCGTTTTGCATACTATCACAGCATGCGTTCCACTCTTTATGCGCTCGCGGCATGGCCGCTTGCGGCCCAGGCCCTCGAATTCCTCGACGACAACAAGAACGTCGAAGAAGGCGGCATTATGCGATATTCTATTACTGCTGCCAAAGGTGCTCGTTCCAAGCACCTCCACAGGCGCCAGGACATCGCCGATTTGCAATCCCAGGAGACTGGTTACTTTTACAGCATCGAACTCGAAATCGGTACCCCACCGCAGGCAGTGAGCGTCAATTTCGATACAGGCTCTTCCGAGCTATGGGTCAACCCCGAGTGCAGCAAGGCTACCGACCCGGCCTTTTGCAAGAGCTTTGGCCGATACAACGCATCCAAGACTTTTGTCGACACCAAGGCCGACGGAGGTATCAAGTACGGCACCGGATATGTTGATTTCGTCTACGGCTACGACTATGTCCAGCTTGGCTGTAAGTTTACACATGGTCTTCATTTCTTTCTTGTCACTTCGGAAAAAGTTGTTATATGAGGGAAGGTGGTGGAAGACGGCCTCACAATAAATCATTCGCAACTACTCGGAGCAAGGCTACCAAGGGATGAGCTTTTTGGACGAGGACAATGTAGTACGCAGGAGAAAAAAAACCACATTTGCTAACTCGCAACGCAGCATCCAGAATCAGCCAGCAGCTCTTCGGTGTTGCGACTGACAGTGAATTTGCCTCGATTGGCATCCTCGGTGCTGGTCCTAACCTGAGTGGCTGGACTAGCCATTACCCTCTGGTCATCGACAACTTGGCTACGCAGGGCTTCATCAACAGCAGAGCTTTCAGTCTTGATATCCGAGGCCTTGACAGCGACCGAGGCTCCGTCATCTACGGTGGTATCGACACCAAGAAATTTTCCGGTCCCCTGGCGAAGCGACCCATCATCCCCGCCGCCTCGTCTCCGGATGGTTATACTCGTTACTGGATCTACATGGATGGTATAACCATTACCACCGAGGATGGATCCGAAGTCGAAATCTTCAACAAGCCCAACGGCCAGCCGGTGCTTCTCGACAGCGGCTACACCGTCAGCACTCTTCCTGGCCCCATCTTCACAAAGATCCTCGCAGCTTTCCCTTCGGCTCACATTGAGGCTAGCTCCGGCGACTACTTGGTGCCCTGCGATATCATCGACACCCCTGGATCAGTCAACTTCCAGTTTGGCGATGCCGTTATCCCCGTCAACTACAGGGACTTTATCTGGCAGCAGCCTGAGCTGGGCATCTGCAAGCTTGGCGTTTCTCAGGACGACGACTTCCCCGTTCTCGGCGATACCTTCTTGAGGGCTGCTTATGTGGTCTTTGACTGGGACAACCAAAACATCCACGTTGCCAATAACGAGGACTGCGGTACACACCTGATTCCCATCGGCAAGGGCGCTGACGCTGTCCCATCCGGCCTCAAGGGTGATTGCGCTGCTTCTGGCCAGACAACCACCTCTGCTGTGCAAACCACCACCTCTGCCGTGCAAACCACCTCTGCCGCCGCCAACACCTCTGTGCCCGTCTCCACGTCTGCTGCAGCCACTACCACATCGGGCGCCATCACCACCACAGCACCGGCTACCAGCGGATCCAAGGCCACGACCTCGTCTCACCGGTTTGCCAACGGCACTGTTACCTACAGCGTCCCGCACGGCAGCACCACCGTTATCTCTGAGATTAGCTCGGCCGCTGCCACCCAGCTCGACACCACCACGGCGCCTGCGTCCGGTACCACTGCCGCGCCAACTTACACCTCGACCTTCACCACGACCAACGTGTATACCGTCACCTCTTGCCCGCCCAGTGTCACCAACTGCCCTGTTGGCCACGTCACGACCGAGGTTGTTACTGCCTACACGACTTGGTGCCCGGTTGAGGGTTCCAGTCCTACTGCTGTCCCCAGCGTGCCAGCGGCTCCCGAAATCACCGCCACCTTCACGCTGCCCAACACATACACCTGTCCCCAGGGCAAGGACTCCTGCTCCAACCCTCACACGGCGCCTCACGTTATTGTCGTCACCCCCATTGTCACCCAGACGGTTCCCGTTGTGATCCCCTCATGCGCCACTTGTGCTGCTGCTGCAGTCCCCACTCCCTCCGGCATTGCTTCGACTCCCATCTTGACCAATGCAGCTTCATCGGCCACTGCCACTGCCACCGCCCCTGCCGTGACCAGCCCGGCTCAGTCCGCCTACTACCCGCCGGCACCGCCTCAGCACGCTGTTTCTTCCCCGGCTGTCGTTCCTCCAGTCATCACGCCGGGCTCTGGCCCCCTTCCTACCGGTGGCCTGACAACCGTCATCGCCCCTAGCGGCTCTGCTCCTTCTCAGCCTGCCCAATCCGGCCTGCCTCCCGTCCCGGCTGGAGCCGCTGAATTCCGCGCCCCTGCCATGGTTGCCCTGATCGCCGGCGCCGTCGCTGCTGTTTTGTTGTAAATATAATGTGATATATGAGATGAGCGTTGTACAAGTTGGTTATATTAGTTGAAAGGAAAGAGAAGAGCCTCCAGGCACCCGTAGATGAAGGAGACTATTTGTGTGCTCAAGCCTACTGATGGGAGAGCACATGCAAAGACTCCGCTTGTGTACACTATTTGACCCATGATGCTATTTTATTTACCAGTCCCGAGACGTGGATGGATTTTTCTTGAACCTGAGGTTCCTCTACATAGGCGGATGGGAATGACTGTAGTTGGTATTCCCCCACATCTCAGTTAATATTTTATTCTTTCAACTTTGCTATCATACAATACGCCCCCTTACCGTGACTTGAAGGTATGCCAAAGAATTCAACATGAAGGCCTGTATTTGAGTCGTATTGTCAACCTGCTGCATTCACTCTGCAGACTAACCGCCCAGCCATGCACCCCATTCGGAGAATACAGTCCGAATCCTTCTTGCGAAATGTGACAAGATATGCTTACAGCCCGGTCAACCAATGACGGACCATGACGATGCCATTCCTGAGCTTAGATAGATTGGGTTGTTTGGTCCCGTTTGGTTGTGAACACCATGTGCTATTTAGAGCATTCAGTGCAGTTTGTATAATACGGGTAACGAAAAGAGTAATATTCGCCGATTCGAGTGACAGAAGCCTTTTGATAGGCAAGCGCAAGGGAATAGTATTTGGAATTATATCACGACTTTCCCATGCTCGATCCTTTACAGCATGTCTCGATGAGAAATGACAAAAGAGTACACTGTCTGCGGGATCAGAGCTCACCTTCACCCTCATGTTCTAGAAGATTGCATCGGGCCATTTCAAACCAAACAGAAGGATCAGGGCCCGTAATGTACCTAGATTAGCCGCTCGCCAGAAAGGAACTATCACATTGTATCATATTATCGAGGGCACACCAACCGAGAAAAAAAAAAAAACCTCATCACAACCCTGCTGCATAACCCTCCGACGTCTGCTTTTGTTTCTTTTTTTTTTGCCTTTCGTTTTTATTTTTACTTTTCTAACCAAGAATATATGACTACTACTATTCTAGAATCCCCTCAATCGAATTGTATCCTAGTCTAGTCTCTCTAAGGAAACATAAAAGGAAAAGAAGAAAAGAAAGTAAGCCTGTCTCGCTTAAGGGACCTTTTGCATCTTGTCTCATACCCTCGACGATGATAGACTATGATGCCCCAGTTTACAGTAATAGAGAAAAGATAAACGATAACAGGTACGTACAAGTGGGATTTAATTTTTTCGCTCATTGATAGGAAAGAGAAATGACGAAAGAAGACGAAAAAAAAACAACCTTGGTCGAAAAGACAAAAGTGCAATCTCTCTCTTATCACGACCCTAGCGTCGCGTTTTGCGTGGATACGAAACCATGTATCTACTTTACGGATACACATTGCATCTTTCGTATTTTGGGAAAAGCAGCAGAATGGGGATGATGATACCGTAGCAGCATCCAAACAGTCACCAGTGCGCTGGGAATCCACTCACCTCTTTTTTTTTTTTTTTTTTTTTGTTCTGTTCTCTCTTCCATTCTCCTCTTTTTACGACAAAAAGACACCCTGTGAGTCTTAGCTCGGCATTGGGGCCTCGTTTTCTTCTCCCACGTTGCTTAAGACATTTTTTTCTTCTCCATTTAAGAAATCTCCACTCGCTGTTCTAATTCTGTGTGCAGCACTTGTAGCATGTAAAATAAAACAAACACACTCACACGCAGCAACTTTGTCGTGAAGGCGAAAGGTGAAAGCACACAAAGTGGAGGGAGACAAGTAGTAAACAAAAACAAAACAATGACAAACCCCGTAAAGAGGATCCTGCTCTCAGCGTCAAGTATGTCTTCTCGATAATCTCACTTGATCCTCTCGCCAGAGACCAAGAAAAAATCACAGCGAGCACCGCAAACACAGCGAGACCCCGCGCTCGCCTCCAAATTCGCTCTCGTACATGTGTTCGCCCGGCCAGGCTACTGCAATCCTGCCTAGCCGCCATGCCCCTCTCCAATCTCTACAGTATGGGAGACGTGGGAGGGTGGAGCAGCGGCAAAAGTTCGTTTTTCCCTCCAAAGCACAAAAGCAGTGTTCGGTGCATGCGCAGAGCGACACCCATGCCATTTGTGGCAACGCGCCGACATCGAGCTATGATAAGGCAATGGCGAAAGGACCCTTTGGCAAGACCAAGACCCTATTTCCCTTGTCGTCGTAGCTCTTCTGTGGAGGGGAAAGACAGAGGGGGGGCGCGTATCGACGATCGCTACCTGTTTACCTACCTGGACCGCTGGGGCTTGGTCAACTCCGGGCCCCGGACTCTTTGAGGAATCAACGGCTTAGCAGGCAGCGCAGAAGAGGACGAAAAGAGGCAGCGCGGCCCTATCGCTCACTACCGTAGACCCGCTGCCAAGTATGTGATTTGGCTTCAGGCAGCCGCTTTAGTTGGACCTCTGTCCCTATCGCGATGCCTTTCCGGTCTCTTCCCTCTGCAGCTCAGCTCTATTCTCTTCGTGCCCAGCTTGCAGCTTTGTATGCCGTATGAATACCTAATCTCTCTCAGCTCAACTCTAGGGAATAAAGGTGGAGATAAGAGAAAACAGGAGCCGTCAAGCGATCGCAGGGTAAGGCAAACCAAGCATCTCCACATTCAGTGCAACGCATGAGCACACCGCGAATGGACAATGCTGAGGAGTCGGGAGTCGTCCGAGCCACTGGTTTAGCAAAGGGTACCTCGGTTCCTGGATAGGTTGACGAGCGATGTTGTGTCTCAGTGGCTAGCCCAGTGGCAAGATCGAAGAACATGCCTTGCCGAAGATGTAGGTGCGGTGCGCCTAGATCATGCAGTCGATAGACATGGAGGAGGAGGAGGAGCAGTGTCTGGCCCTGCTGCCACCCTCCAAAGGCCTTCGGGAACTGCGGCTGTGAATCACACATCCGCATGTCTACCTTGCAGAGCTTCATGCAAGGGCCCTATCGGGCAAAGGCCAGTGGCTGTCCTACTTGTAAACGTAGACTGTACCATGACAGAGGAGGGCTTCCAGTGCCAGGATGGTGGGAATAGCTAGCCACGCTTCGAAAGCTGCAGAACATTTTCCTTACATGCTACACTGTTAAATTGAATACGTCAGTCCAGGAAATGTAAACCGACTGCCTCAATTCGAGTCGAGGTGGGCAGGATATGTTACCACTTTGACATGGAACGGGCTTCATACCTTCCTCAAGGGGTATTTTACGGCTGCAGTGCCACCCCAGTCGACAGCTCGAATGTAGCGTTCCATGTCGCATAAAAGGAAATGTTACCTCGACAGCCAAGGTCCGGGGTGCAGACGCAAGCCATCAGCGGCTGTCGCCACATCCGTGCTTGTACCAAGTAGTCGTAGTAGTGTGCGAAATACCGGGGAGACACGCCATCGCCCATTGTCGGTTATCCTCTAGGCTGAGACATGCCGCGAGCTATCGACATTTTAGCAGCTCCGCTCTATCAGTAGATGAGAAAAGAACTAGATGTGATAACAGGAGGGATGGGGCTTCATCTATTATCTTCATATAGACCAAGGCAAAACATGAGGAGATCAAACGTATCATGCAGTTTATGCCACCTTGTCTTGCTTAGTTTCGTATACCCACGACTAGAAACAAAAGCGGCTTGGTTGAATTGCTCGTAAAGTTGCTGTTTGTACCGCGGTATGGTCAGAACTCCGAAATCGAGAAACAAATTGGAGCAGAAAGAGAGAACTAAACAAAAATACAACCGCACATGAACAACCTTGCCAAAGCATGCACAAGTTTCCATTGTGGGGAGACTGGAGGAGCAAGCACGGCGTACTCCGTAGACGCCGTTTATAACGCACCTGAACGTATCTCTCCATTCCCGCAGCCTGGGTCTTTTAGCCTGTCGCTCCAGTCCAATGCAGCCGTAGACTGAGGGAAAACAGCGAAGAATGCGACACTGTATGCCCACTTGCCATGCATAATGATTCATTTCGGAAACCAGCGTGCAAGTGGATGTAGGCAGCTCGAAACTCATCCACCTTTCGAGTTTGAGGTCTTGAGCAGGGGCGCGGTGTGAATATTGCCGCCGACTCATACCACTACTAGCAAGGCCCGGTGGTGGCTCCAGTAGCTGTAGTAGTAGTACTACCGCATTTCTGCTACTTGCATGTTCCATAATTTTTTTTTCTTCTCGTTTCTGGACGCTCTACTGTATAATGCGCCGTATTCCATCACTGTCTTTTGTGATACCTCGCGAGGAACCATTTCCTCCAGAAGTGGCCTGTGTAGAAACATACTCTCGATTGCGTCCTTGGCTGCATACACGCATGGTTACTCTCGGCACAATTTGGTGCAACCGTGTTCAACTGCTAGACACATAGTTGCTGAAGTTTTGATGGCTGCCAAAGTCGAAACCAAAGCCAGCTAAAGTCTTGGTAGAGTATAGCCGACGAATCTGAGCCCTCCAGCCCTGCGTCTAGCATGCGGGCAGATCAAATAGGTACCTAGTGGTGCGATACATGTAAAGTAACTAGTAGTAGTAGTAGTAGTAGTAGTAGTAGTAGTATATGTGGCTAAGAATCTTCGAAGGATGCTGCACCTGCATGATATGCCAGGGCCACAGGAGGGCGGTCACAGCTGCAGTTGTAGCCGGATGCTATCCATGCGCCCGTTTTCCTGCCCAACTCCGCGTGGCTGAGGTTATCGACGGCGATAGTCCTAGCCGGCAGCGATCAACAGGTGGCATGTCATGTTCGCTAGATGGCGCGTGGACAAGGGCGACGCAAGACTTGGAGGGGTAACTTGTTCGCTTGCAGGCTTTTTTTATGCATAGTAGGCCTGCCTAGGTATTAGACGGCATCACATAGTTCATAGCCACTTACTTGACCGAGTAACTTGGGTCTTTTGGCGAGAGCCTGACAGTGGAGAACTGGAGATGCACAAGCTCGTCACCGAGCTTATCTTCAGCGCATGTATGCAGACCCTGATGTCCGATCAAGTCTGCTGCGTTGGAACCTGATTCATCTTGGCAGCTTGGGCAGACGATGCCATGCAAATAGGTGCCTGGCTGGTATTTTATAAGGACGGAGCTTTGGCCCTTCGTTCCCGTTGAGACTGGGAACTTTTGTGGCAAGATACCCGTGTTGCATTCAAACGGCCACTCTGTACTAGCTCTGCCGCCACGTAGGAGCCGAGACGGAATGGCAGTGAGTTTGTGACACATTGAAATCAAACCCCATGGGGATTCCACGTGTTGACCAGTTCACGACGTTGGTTAAGCAAGAAGCGCATGCGAGATTCATCGGGCCGCAAATTGCTGTTGGGACGGCTCATTGCCATGCCTCTGCATGTGGGACGACTCCGATTGACAAAATAGCCGTAGCTGCCCACTTGGCTCGGAGACAATTCTAGACATACGGTCCAATGATGAGAAATTGTATACCAGGAGGGCTAGGTATTCGGCAAATAAGCTTCTTATTTTGCTCGCCTGCGTACCGCTGATCTCATAGGATTCGAATTGACAACTAGGTAGTAAAAGTACTCACCAGCGGTAAGCGTTGGATTCGCATATGCTTGCAGTCATCATTTCTCAGCACGCACCTCTCATCAACTCCCATGAAGGACAATGCCGAATACGGCAGCGCGCGCCACGCGACAAAGCTCTGCAATTACGTCTCGAAAACCAGCATTGGGATCAGGGTTGGCAAAATGCCTACAACTTAATGGCCCGCCAGTTGGCCAGCGACCCGTCTTTGCGGGGAAGCATGTCAGCCGACAGCTGGAATTGTCTTGTCAGTCTGGGGAACCTCGAGACGGTCCATTTCGCCAGCGTCCGCCTGCAATACGGCCGGTCCCCGCTATTTCCCGGCTCATCATCGGAGTGATTCCTTTAGCTCTTTTGTTCCGCGCACGCCCTGGCAGCGAGCTTGTCAGAACGCGGGTTGAGTTCCTGGGGCGTAGAGTGAAACCACCAATCAAAAGGCTGGATATCAACCCCGGAAAACCAGGTCCAGTTTTCAAGGCCCCGTTGTATGCACTAGGATCAATCAGTCACTCCTCCGTACAGGAAATGCTTCCAAAAAGGCTCTAATCAGGCGGCTAAGGAAAGGTACGAGCCAGATGGAGGCACTTGTACGCGTTTAAATATACACACATTAAAAAAAAAAAAAAAAGGTTTTCACAAACACAGGAAGTGTTTCGCACTTTGGTTGATGAACAAGCCCCCTGGTGATCCTTCGGTGCTTTCGGACACGTCAAAGGTAAAGCCTGGATGAGACATTTTGACTCGATGCCACAATGCTGGGCAATTAGCGTCCGCTGGAGGCGTAAGAGCTCTATACTGGAGCTAAAGATAAAGCTATAGTACTTACTTGATGAGCTCGTTGCCATCTAGAGGTGAAGGAGGGTGGATAAACGGCAGCAGGCGCAAGAGATATCGAGGCATTGCTGCAACGTTGTACTCCTATAGTCGGCACTCATGGCTCAGCCAATCGGGGAGTAACGATAGTCCCACGTCTTGGCTCTTTACTTGGACAAGTCTGTATGTAGCCATCTATGTATACTGTACGTAGATAGACCCATCACGGCATGGCTTCTGATAGCTATGACAGCCTCTCCGCCAAATGCCGGGAGCGGTAGGACCAGGCGGGATGCCTCGTACAGTACCTGTATGCTGGTAGATCCGGGGTTGGACATGGCGGGTGGCGGGATTTGCCTGCCTCGCTGGTGCATCAAACCCAGGCCCTCGCAGGATTCCATGGTCAGATTCGAGAATTTCTCGTTCAAGTCTGCTAGGAACGTTAGCCATGTGAATTGGATTGCCAGGTACCAGCACAAGTTGTAAATTAGGTACTCCCGTTTCGCATCTTTCTGTGCCTCTTTCTCCTCTCAAGTCGCAGGTGATGTAGCCTGGCACAGGGTATCCGCGGAGACGGCATCTCGCGTCGCTATCTACTCTGCTGTGCGGGCTGTCGGAAGAGAGACTTGCCGGTCACTCGATGCTGATGCTGGCTCAAAACAGAGCTAAGAGCTCATACGCTGCCCGCACAGATCGTGATACTATCCCTATTCAGGGACACCTCCGGCATTTGGCTCGAAATCTAGGTCGCCAAGAGTTAGATGAGCGATCCGAATCCCACATTTTATTCCATTGCAGCTTGACAGCTCTCCAGATCAAGCGGTGAGCAGTTTTGCGAGTAGTAGGAGCACAAGCAGGAGCTGATGAAGACAACCGCTTCTCGAGAGGGGAGCATGCCTTACATAAGCCTCCGCAAAAAGCGTCAGCACCTCAGGCACCAGATCAGCTGAGCCAATCGATCTGCTGAAGTAAGCGGTGGAATGTGGGAGGTCAGGGAGAAAAATCACCTGAGATGACACACCCGTCAAGGCGGGAAGATCTCTCGGCATCAAGCGCTATTCGCCCAACAGCAGGATCGCATCTTACGCCACCCTTTTGCGCCTCTCGCCAAAATGGAACTTTTGGGGCCTGCTGAGGTTTAGACTTTGACGGCCTCGAGTAGGCTTGTTTTGCACGCAGCGTTCTTCAATCGTTTCTAGCGACTTGTGCCCCCTTCAGTCCCGTGAACCCGCACCATCTTTTACTATGTGGTTTGGTAGCATGACGACGTGGGAATATAGCATGGGCGCCAAGTGGCACATGCGTCAACAGCATCAACCAAAAGGTGGGCTGCTCTACTCCCCTGACGACTTGTTGCTGCGTTATCGTGCGCACAAGCTGGAACTTTTTCTACATGCACCAGCCCGTCGCTGCAGTCCTTATCACCTGTCACTTTGCTCGCAGCTGAGTGAGTTCTGAAGAGAAAAATTTTTTCTCTACTCCATTCCTATCGATCTTGATTTCTCTCGTTCCTTCACATGCCCCCACCGAGTGATAACGCCATCGTATACAGGTACGATGCGGGAAAAGCGAATGGAGACCTGCCATGGCCGAAGCATGGCCGCTCCGCTTTGCAATGCTACAAGCTCGTGCGTTCCTGGCGCCTCGGCCTAGGCGGATCATGGTGGTTCTTCGGAGCGCGCTTTACAGGCAGCTCAATAGTCTTAGTGATAAGGTTCGCCCTTGACAAGTAGCACATGAAGCTCGGGCCTGGGGACGGACGAGGCGTTTCCCGTTATCGTGATGCCCGGAGGAGCGTAGCATCCGTTCGCCTGCTGAGGCAATGAGATCACTGCCTGCCATCCCGTGTTTCCAGCGTGCCAGGAAGGAAAAAAACGGCGTCGACTATAATCGACTAGATACCCGACTGAAGCAGGTTCACGATGCGACTGCAGCTCGGCGCCGGCCCACTAATGCCCTCCCCAGCAGCAGTGGGAATCACACGGTTGCAGTGCTCCTTGTAGGGTAATCGAGGAATCAAACTGGGCGCCAACGGAGGTTAAAGGCGCCGATGCGATCCGCAATCCTACGGAGTACTCCGTGAAGTCTTCAGCATCAGCATTGGTTCTTGACAAAATCGACACCGAGGAACAACAACCGTCCGAAGGGGCCGTGGCAGGCACACAGTGAGCAACAGCCATTTGTAAATTCCTTGGTTATGAATTAAATGCGAGTGTCGCCTTTGAAACCGCCATCTGTTTTTGCACAATCGATCATGTCCGATTGGGCCCCCTCTTCCATGAGTCGACGACTGTTTTCGCAGGCTTCCGTCCAACCCCTACCGTTTGAACTGGCACGGCACACACAGCTTCATCCGTGGACAACTGGACATGGCTGCGAAGCCACTGAGAGCTGAGAGCTGACAGGATGAGTGCTAGCGACACACCAAGTCTTGGGCAGAAGTCGACCTAGCTGCATGTCTTGGAGGGCAAGGGTCGATACGCGCTTTGTTTGGTGGAGCCGTCGGTGATCGACACGCCGGAGCCGCCACCTGTTGGCCCAATCCGGTCACGATGCCACGATTTCCATTGTAAGCGGGCAGCTGATGAGCGACGGTGAGGGTTGAAGCAAGACAGTCGTCTGGTGGAGAGTGGCGCGAGCATACCTATGCCTACATGTGTGGCGGCGAGCTTAAATTGGGCTTTACTTTATCACCCGTGCACTTTGTCCAATTGGAAATACTAATCGCACCGGCAATCATTCGAGTCGACCGGCCAATCAGAGAGCCGTAGCAATGCCTTCTGAGACTCAGTCCTGACGGAGGACTTTGCCCGAAATAGTACCATGACCAAGGACGCCCCTGGCCCGCCACAGCCTCCATGTGAGTGTGTGAAGAGGGCGCGCACGATTTCTCCGAGATGCCGCAGATACTACTTGTTGCGGAAGAGAGCCTAGGCGATAGATGTCTAGCGTCTGGCTCATTGACAAGTCCGAAACCTGCGACCGAGAAGAACAGACAAGGGGCAGAGATTTCTCTTAGTTGAGAGAAACAAGAAGCGAAAAAAAGACGGCTAGCATTGTCAACAGCAGCAGACATTAGCGTATCCAAACAATCATCCCACAACCTGTTTCGAGGCTCGGTGTCTCGCGTGGCCTTCGCATGAACTCAGCGACTAGGGGGAAATGAGCAGCCAATGCCTGGACGCAGCACCACAGCATGTTTCCAGAAGAGCGATTTTTGTTGGTTGCAAGACGGGCAGATGCATCAATAGGCTATCTGGCGAGGTTGCTGCAAAGCCCCGGTTCCCTGTCCCATTGGACACACGCCTGTCAATACCAGGCGAGTACTTGTACATGCTCCGTCGGCGGCGGCAGCGCTGCATGCCTGTACCTTTACATGTTGGCTGGCATCAGGCATCCAACGCATGTGAGTAAACAAAAATGCTGGAGATGCTCGCACGTTGCACAAGGCGTCTGGGCGGACGGAGGCTGCATTTGATGCCGAGCTTTCGCCAAGCAACAGCGGCAAGGGTGACAACTGTCCTAACCTGTCCATGGGCAGAACATGGAAGCGAGCGAGCTACTCCAGTAGTGCTCGTAGAAAGCATCAATCGAAGGGCACCACGACACCAGCAGATGGTACCTGGTGGCGCAGTGGGGGAGGGGTGTAGCGCACTCCACACGCGGCACGCTGGCACTTGTGCCTGTGGCTCTGGAAAGTTAACGGAGGCGCTCCGTTTCCTCCAACGGCCCCTCAGACGGCGCAGTGACATGCGCAAAGCACCTGGAGACACCCGCGAGTAAGTTCAGAAACACGCGGTGGCCTGTCCACGGCGGTTTCGCAGGTCGCGGCAATCTTGGAGGGATGGGCATCTCGCCACCGGCCGATGCGGTCTCAGATCAGATGATGTCGCCCGGCTGATCTGATGCGCCGCTGCCGACCGTCGTCGCTGTGCTGAGCGTCTGCGGCTCGTCCAATGACACCGCCCAGCCGGCGGTTGTGCCACACTTCTGGCTCCGTTCTGATACCGTCTCCAGCGCCGAGACGGTCCTTCATTTTACTGCATCTCGAGCAGTTCCACTCGGCATCAAGCGATTGCCGCAACTAAAACATTGGTGCAAGCAACAGGTCTTGCGTGCCTGGACGGAACTGTCTTCTTTTCTTCTTTTTCTTCTAGCCCCTTTGCAGACTGCTTGCTGGGCGGAGTCAAGGGGAGCAATCTTCAGTCTGCACTGGCACTGCTGTAGCGGTCGTACCTAGTATAGGCATTAGCAGCTGCACGAGTAAGGTGAGTATCCAGACGCTGCCGGATCTGCTCACACGTGCGCCTTGCAGCACATCACGCCAGCTGTGCGATCGGCGGTCCAGGTCACGGATAGAAGTCGACCGCAGAAGATGCGCGCATGGATTGGCTGATCAGCAAGCCGGCTATCTCAACGGTATCGACTCTCCTGTTGATCGCTGCCATGGCCCTCGACATGCAAGCCATTGGCCTAGCTCAGTGTGGCTTTCTGCCAGATGATGTAAGTGGTTTGAAGGGAATGACTTTGGGTTACGTTGAAGCTGCTTTTAGCTTCAGAGGGAAAGGGCGCATGGGCATGTCTTGGCAGGCGGGATGGGCAGTGGTGGTGGCAGCAGCAAGCAGAATGATGGACTAGGCGACCTTTTGGAAAAGTACAGTCCTGCGCCTTTAGCACTGTAAGTGCCTTTGCAGTGGCAGCAGCTCTACTTTGGCCCTTGTAGCTAGCAGTGGGCGGCGGGGAGTGGCGGCAAGAGCTAAACGCGGGCACCAGGCAAGCGCAGCGCCGCCCGCGACGTCTCCGTGACCGCCTCTCGACAGCGCGGCTGCCCAACACCGACGAGAGATCTACAGCGTACCACAGTAGTACACAGTAGTCTGGGGAAACTAAGGCGCCAGCGTGATCCCGTCTTGGAAGTGTATGTTGGTAGAAGCCAGCTCGAAAGTTCCATATGACTGTCTGTGAACCAACAGCTCGAATTCCAGAGCCTGCAGGTAGCACCGCGATTAGCCAGCGACTGCCACGGCACTACCAGCACTAGCCCGCTAGCACTACGCAGCAGGGTCTATCCGGGCTCGCGGTTGGTGGCTTTTTCCCAAACGGTCCTCCATACCCAGTGTCGCACGTAGAGAGTGGCTCGAATCTTTTCCGTCTCTGCGCACGCTCCATCAATCATGCTTCGTGCTGCTGCTGCTACGGAGCACAGCTCCCGACAAATTGGTTACCCGCTCTTGGCCCTGACAATCATGGCAGCTCCGGCTTGTCAGCGGTGTCCAGCGATGGAATGCCCCTATTCCGACGCCGAGACTCCAAGGCAAGGCTCCCAGCTATTGCCTAGCCGGCGAAGAAGACGTCGGGCGCAGTAGAGACGGGGACGCTTTGCGGAATAGAGGGGCACGCTTTCTTTTGCCGATGCAAAAAATTTCCCGGCACTCGGACGGAATTCCACGAGACACACACCTTGCTCGTCCACTCACCATCCATCACGCAACAAACAGGTCAGACCAGCAGCCAGCAACCACGACCCGCGCCCGCTCCCCACAAGACAGACTCCGAGTGCAGCTCGTCAAGCAGTCGGTTTCCCATTCCAACTGGAATTTCGAGGGCCAGGTTGGGTGTTGGCGAGTGCGGCCGCTGCTCACATGCAATGGAGGGTAGTGTTGCACCTTGGCCCTCCCTCGTTTGCGTCACTCGTCGGTCTCACGATGCCCCTCCCCGGAGCACAGGGTCTGGGCTTGTTTGACAATGCTCTTGCTCGAGGGGCGCCCTTCAAACGTGCTCTTACATACTCAAGGCCCGCGGGCTCGAGCGTGCTCGCAATTTAGAGGACTCTTTCCTCCGTGCTCGAGCTTGCTTGACAAACGGCCTAGTGGAATCTGATAACGGCAGATGCGCCAGATTATTCGGCCGAGATGGCTAGCTGGGCATTTCAACCCGTAGCGGATGACATGTCGCCGGCTTTACCAGATACACGCCGAGCCTCATGACTGCATCGCAATCTAAAGACCGGCCTCAGCACTCGCTCTCAGGCACAGAGAGGCGGCCGAGTCCGCGAGCGATATGCTAGCAGTCATTTGGGGCATATCTGCGTCCAAGTGCACCAGCACAAGGCCGGCGCCGCGAGTGGGCTCGCTGTGGATTTTGCAAAAGGACCTATGCAATTGGAGCCACAGCAACGCTAGACACCAAATGGTAGCCGCTCCCGGGGCTGCTTAGCGCCTCGCTGCTCCGGAGCACACGGTCTCGTCCCAGCTACTGTGCGCCAAACCAGGCTCAAGGGCATTGTCTGATTTCATCCCTTCTTTAGCAGTGACGAAGTGGCTCCCGGGAGAGTAGAGGGGCTGCTGTCCGTTATTGTTTTCGTCTGTTCTGTCCATCTGCGCCGGTCGGGGCATTCCGCCTGCTTGTGCTATAATAAAAGCGCCTGCGACTCCGTGCTTCACATCCTCGGTTATTTGCTGATGCTGTGGACCAAAGGACTTGAAATTGGGAGTGCTATAGGACTGGTACTGGTAAGAAGCTGTTGCTGCTGCTGCTGCTGCTGCTGCTGTTTCGCCGGCGACGGCGTGACCGACACGATGGAAATAGAAACATATGATTACAAGTTTCATCTTACATCCAATATGGCATCGAGAGGGAACGTTTCGCTCGCTCCCAAAGAGGATGGCTGCGAGTTTCAACCGTTCTTCATCCTCAGCTTACAAGCAGCAAGCTATGCGACTGCGACTGAGCGGAAGGAGGTGGGAGGGGGGGTGGTCTGGCAGAAACGCATTCACGTCCATGTGCCAACGCCAGTCCACGCATTGACTCTTGGTATGCCGGGAGTCATCTTTGCATCTTCGGCTGGCGGTTTGCTGTCTTCTGCTCCGTTTTGCCTTTAGCAGCGGAACTGGCGATACAGCACAGGGCGTCTGCATATCCGCCGCCTCCATCTCCAACGCCCACGCCTTACCGTGCCGTACTTGTATACACCCTCTTAAATCGACGACCCCCATCTAAGCGCACCCCGGCTGGCCCTGATGACAGGGAGCTGGCATCAACGACAGAACGGCCCTAATTGCCCACCCCTGTTTCCCCATCATGCACCACATGCCTTACCACCCACCCCGTTTCTGCGGCTCTCACTTGGGGTCCCCTGCCTCTGCAGAGTCCTGGGAGGCTAGCTCACAAGAGGGCCCGAGCCAGGATCGTCGTCTCTGCACGCCCCCCTTGGACATGCAATCCCGGCCTGGCTAGTCCCTCTTCATGTGCCAGGCCCGCTGATCTTCTCCTCTTTGTCCAGGGTCGCTGCTCTTACTGCAGTACGGGGATTCATATCCAGATAGCCCACCGCCATCAAAGCACAAGTTGCCCCTTGCTCACGATCCATGGCACAAGCGCCCCGGCTGCCACTGCCTTTGCCGCTACTGTGAAGTGCCATCCTGGTCATGATTTTTTTTTGTGAGAGCCACTCCATATCAGCCGGGTCCAGGACTTGTGCCGATTCACACCACACAATAACCGTCCCTCTTCATACATAACCCTCATCATGTCCGTCCTCATCTGGCTGCTTTGACACTCGGCATAACTTGCTTCATTGGCACAGTCTACTTCATTTTATATTCTGTCCCATCTCCCTTCCTTTTCAAGTTATCCTTACATCTTTGACTGCATCAAGCATCGATATATATATATATATATATATATATAACTATACCTATACCTATATATATATACATCATACCTGCCCCTCCCTTCGTCCAAGTTGAGACTTTGAGAGAATCTTAGCTCCGCAGCCAGCCAAACAATCTTTGTTCTACTTTTATATATACAACTCTTTTTTTTCCCCCCGACAATCCGCCACGCTCACATCAACATGACTGCTCCGTTATCCCAACCTACCGTGGCTGTCAAGGACACCTCTGCCACCATCCGCAAGCGCAGAAGACGCGCCCCTGCTGGCGGTGCCGCAGACGACTGCTTCACATGCTCGAAACGCAATGTCAAATGCGATCGTCGTCGACCTTACTGCTCCCAATGCCTTGAGATTGGCAACGAATGCTCGGGCTACAAGACTCAGCTTACATGGGGTGTTGGTGTTGCCAGCCGCGGCAAGCTTCGTGGACTGTCTTTGCCCATTGCCAAGGCCCCTCCCGTCACTCGGGAGCCCAAGAAGTCGCCCGTCTCGCGAGCAAGGGCCCATTCCAGTGCCGCTTCTTTGTCGACAAACATGTCTCGAAGCCCAATTGACATTCCGTCAACCACGCATACGGCTTCCACGCCGACTACTCCGGCCTACCAAGTCCCCGCGTACGACTACCTCTCCATCTCACACCACAACCACACGCCGCCGATGACGCAGAGCGGCTGGGGATACTCTCCAGGCCTCGTGCACTCGCCAGACGTGACGCCGAGATATGCCAGGTACCCTCTTCATCTGAGCACTGATGCGCTTTCCTCCTCGTGCGAGTCGGTTGGCAGCGAGGTCGACTACCTTTCTCCTCTGAGCTCGTCTTATGCCCGCGAAGAGATCCCCTTCAGCCACAGCCCAAACGTCCTGTATGACGGCTATCCTGCACAGCACAGCTCTCCCATTGCGCAGAGCCCTCCTACCGTGCTGGTTCTTGACCACTGCCGCGCCCCAACCTCATATCCGGGGCTCGTCTACGCCCCCTCAGAGCCTCACTCTGCCCTCAGCCATCACATGGATCCTTTTGGGTCGCACCTGGGCCACAAACTTATGCGGGGTTGTGAAAGCCTCAGTGAGCATCACATGGCGCCCTGCCCGGCCTTTCCCTTCTAATAAGCGAGCAGGTGTCTCTGAAGTCGATGCGGGTACCGGTGGTGGCTCCACACCTCGAATTGCACGAAAAGAATTACAACAGCGGAGGCGCCACAGCAGTGGCCAGGTGCAATGGTTTGGGCAGGTTGGCTCCAAGACGGATCTGTTGGCCAAGATGCCGTTTTTCATGGACTACTTCAAGATTACAATGGCCCCATCTATGGTCTTTATAGATGGTCCTCACAACCCTTTTAGAGAACACCTTCTCCGTCTCGCTCTGCACAATCCTAGTGTGCAGCATGCCATTTGCGCTTTATCGGCTTGCAACTTACGAATGAAGAGAAGATTGAGCTTGGGATACGGAACTCGAGAGTTGCTTACAACGCTGACACTGGAGAAGCAGGCCGCAGAGGCCACTCCAGGACCGGAGATTGAGGATCAATCACTGTCTGAGGAGGTGCAGCACCGCAACTTGGCTGTAGATCTTTTGAATCGGCAGCTGAGCGACCCAACAAGATCTCATCACGACTCTGTACTTGCAACGATCCTTCTCCTGTGCCATTATCGAATGGTCGAATCGGGCGTGGCAAAGTTTCATACCCAGTTTGTGGGTGTGCGCCAGATTCTAGCCATGAGAAGATGCCGAGAGCCAGCCTCATCCAAGGACTCTTCATGGATGGAAACTCTGTTTACCTACCTCGACGCCATTTCCGCCAGCATCAATGAGCGAGAAGCGCAGCTGGCGCCTGGGTTCGAGGGCGTGCCCCCTGATGTACAGGAGCTACCTGCAGGATCCGAAAACATGATTGGATGCGATCGCAAGCTTTTCAAGACAATTGGCAAGCTGGGCCGCCTCAACCTTTTATCCCAACATCGACCTGTGGAAGGTATCAACGATTCGGTGCCATCTGGACAGGACAACGCGGACGAGGCCTCAACCCCGACTGCACGATTTGATGGAAATGGCTCGGGTACTACAATCAATGATGACGAAATGCTTGCTTCTGCAATGTATTCCTCCATATCCTTTGATGAACGCCGAGTCATCTTCTGGACAGAGTGGAGGGCGGCGCGAAAGGAACTTCAAGATTGGCAGTTTGACGCATCTGCATTGGCCAAATCACTGCCAGGATCACCAACCACAGGACAGATCCGGGATTTGGGGGCCGTCTCTGAGGCATTTCGTTATGCGGCTTTGCTCTACTCGGAGCGCCTTGCAAACCCACAGACATCATCTACGCATGCCAACTTCCAGAATCTTGTCAGCCATGTTGTTCATCACGCCACGAGCTTGGAAACTAGCAGCTCAGCAGAAAAGTTTTTGCTATGGCCACTGTTTATTGCGGGGTCAGAGTGCATCGTGGAGTCACAGCAGAACGTTGTACGTGAAAAGTGCCGTGGTATCATGAGCCGATCCGGCTACATGAACAACCTGGCCGCTCTTGACGTGCTGGAAAAACTGTGGTCAGGGGAGATTAAGAATGACGCAAAGCTTGGCTACTACAACGCTATGGGAACTGGCCGTGGCCCCTTCAACTGGACCAAGTGCCTTGGCGGACCAGGCGCCGGGGTTGAGTGGATTATGTTTTGATATGGAGAAGGTTTGCTTCCTCTTTTGACTGTATATACCTAGTTGGCTTTTTGTTTTCTTTTTCTTTTTCTGTTTCTTTTTTCTTTTTGTCTCTGTTTTCTTTTTTGTCTTGTCTTCTTCTTTTTTTTTTTTTTTTTTCATGGTCTATCACTTGTATATGGTATTACGCGATGAAAAAAAAATATGGGCATCAGTTTCTGTACAATAGCTTACTGTCCTGCATGGACTTTGATGATGAGCGGCAATGTCTGCATGTATTGTATTCCAGTTTTGGGGATCTCAACGAGTTAGTTGCATTAGCTAGCGGGTATAAACAGCTTGGCATAACCTTGGCGTTTTACAGCAATGGAATTGAGTTTTCAATAATCACCTTTACTACTTTAAGCTGTGTTGTGAGCTCTAGATGGCAAGTTGATATTTGGCGATGGAACGACAAAGTATGCATGCATAAGGCAATTGGCAATTCTCCCTCATTGAGATGGCTGTTATCAATGTCACGCTTACTCTTGTGCCGGGACAATAGGGTAGGATAGGATAGCAGTGTATGACGGTTCGTACGATATTGGCATATCTGCGCAGACTGATGAGGCTAGTTTTCGGCGATGCCGGTTTCAAAAGTCCATAGCAAAAGGCCCCTCTAAGGAAACGGGTGGAAACGGGCAAGCTGGGCGAGGACTTGCGTATTCGCGTCTGCCCAGATGAGGAGACAGAGGGATGAACCTCCCCAGCTGCAAGGCACAAGGCACAAGGCGCCAGGCACCAGGCACCACGATAAGTGATACCTACTACTGTTGGCACTAGATACTTGCTGGCAAGACAAGAATAGGCATGCAAGAGGGGGGATTTGATATGAGTAGTTTCTTGGGTAGCACTGCCCTCACATGTCTTGTCCTACTACGTGGTACTGTAGTATATGGTGGCAGTGGCAGTGGTGAAGGACATGGGGGCGTGTGTGGTGATTGCAGTATGGATCAGTATGGAACGGGGCCAGCCGAGAGAGGTCCGAGGGAGCAGAGAGACGTTGCTTGTTGAAAAAGGGAAATGGGACGATGACATGGAGGGTGATGTTGGCCCGCCGTATCTTGGAGGATTTGAGATGGACTGCACGAAGCAAGCATCTAACAGGCAGGACCGTGAAGGGTGTGGCGTGTAGTTTGAATCTAGATATTAGCGCCTGCTTTTCTCCTACAGGGCACTGAGTAGATAGCATGGCTCTTTTGGCCTGAATCTCATTCCTTTCTTTGTTATGCCTAGCACTAATACTAGTCCTACTAGCACGACTCATTTGCGGACACGGAAGATTGATTCGGCAGATTGAGATACTAGCTCGCAGTAAGCGGAAGAATTAAGTTAAAAAAAGAGCACGGATAAATACGGAGTATATACTGGTAGTAAACGGTATTGCGCATGGCAGCGGGCGCCCAGGATCGCCAGGATTCCGGCACTACTGGGAGTGGAAGAGGAAATACATGTAAGAGAGCGAGAGAGAGCGAGAGAGAGCGAGAGAGAGAGAGAGAGAGACGCTAAGCATGGTGGTGAGATTTTCAGGGTCCCTACCTGTTCAATCCTTTGAGGATCATCTTTTTCCGTTTTGCTTAGGTATAGAGGTATAAGGGTTTCCTCATTCGGCCGAGGTTTATTACTGATTGGAGATGGAGATGGGATGGTTAAGGGATGGGGGCGTGAGATGGGATGGGCTTCATGACAATTACTGTAAGTCGAGCATGCGTTTTGCTTTGTTTCCCTTCTTGGGTGAGGTATGGAATCTTTATTCCGTTGGGAATATGCTGTTTGGTGAGTTGCATGCAACGAATAATGGATGGCGGATCGGCAAGGGCGAATTCCTTGATACACAGCTTGGCTATCCAGGGGCCTACCTAGGTAAAAAAAAAAATAAAAAAAGAAAAAAACAAAAAAAAAAAAAAAAAGAACAAGGGACGTCGGCTCTCGGGAGACGCTCGTCCGCAGGCCGACGGGACGGTTTCGGGGAAGATGCTGGCGAGAGAATGCTACGGTACATGTAAGCAATTTACTGTGGTTGCAATTATGGGATGATGAGGTGACGAGCGTATTTTTTCCGCGACATGAGACTTTTGTTACTCCTCTTTTTTGTCATTTTCGGATTATTTTCCTCCTCTTTCCCAGTTGCTCTTAGTTTGAGAGTGTAGACTGTGCTATTTTGCGTGATATATGGAAGATGCCGCCTTTTGACACGATTCAGGCCTGCGCGACTAGTATAACGGTAATTCTAGACCGGCGCTTTTCCCCACGGTTGAATCGTTTAGTATTCATGTTATCTGCTTTGCTAGTAGAAGCGGAATAAGGTCGGAGGGGCCCGCAGGTCCTCGTCGGCTACAGATATGAGCACTGCATATGTAATCGAGGGCAAGATGTGTTACCGGGTTCAGCGTCTTTTTTTTTGCCGACCGTCTAGTCTGGGGGGGCTGGCTTGGCCAAGCAGGCAGAGATCAATGAGTGATGCTGCTACAGTAACAAGGGCAAGTGAGAAACGAACCAAAACGACGAAAAAGTCCGGATGATTTCATGCATCGGTCTAGGGGGGGCTTCCAATGGCCAGTGCTCATTGGCTGGCTCGGATTGGACGGGAAAAAAGAAGAAGAAGAAAAAGAGACCAGGTGATTTGAGAAAGGGCCCTAGGAGATATCAGATCAGAAAGAAAGAGGGCCGTAAGCACAGAGATTGCGGTGGCCTGAGCGCGAGGCTTATTCTTTTTTTTTGTGCTCTGTGGAGGCGAGCTTATTAAGTGCGAGTTGTGAGGCAGGGGAAGGGGATCTGAGAGTTTGGGTATTGGTAGATTTATGCGGCGTGTCTTGCGAGTTTCGAATTATGTAGTGTGCTGATTTCTTCTTTTTTCCTATTTTTGAACGCTTCTTCGAAGTGAGATTCTTGGTCGTGCTGGGTGCGATTTAGGTTATGCAGATGCATGTCCCTGGTGGGGTGTAAGTTATGATGACCTGCTCCATAACATAACCCCGAGGGCGATTGCCACGATATGATTCGAAGCCTCGTATACTGTACTTGGACGAAACGGGAGAGCTTTCTACTACTAGATACTATCAAGCTTATCTGTTAGCAGGACGCAGATCCCCAGGCCGGGAACGGCTGATAATGGACTAGACGGACAATGGACAAGTAATCAGGCAAGGCCTCGCGTCTGAGTTGTGTATAAAAAAAGAACAAAGCTGCGTAGTGTAATCTCGCTATGCCAGATGGCGGAATAATCTGTGCAGATCTCCGTCTGATGATTGGTGTCTTGTTTCCGCGGGAAAGACTAGGGGCCGTTGAAGAAAGGTGTGTGCTAGCAGCATTTCACCTTTGGGTACACACGCGAATGGAAAAACGGGCGAGTTCTTTTTGCTGTAGATGATGGATATTCTTACTTTACTGGACTAGTACTTGCGGACGCCCTCCCGCTCGGCACTTTTACATGGGGGATCTGCTCACTAAGAGGACGGACAGAGCCACTGGCGCTTACACCGGGCCAGCAAATGCCGCTGGTTCACGGACTTGAGTTGATTTGATGGGCACGATCTGGGGGGTGGGCGAGGCTAGCTCACCGTTCTTGGGCTCTGATCGTGGCGAGGCTCATGTTTAGTAAAGAAAGACGCCTTTCCCATTGACTTTTCTCACTCACAAGCGTGGATGGCGTGTAGTTCGCCTGAAACGTGGCTGTGAGCCATGCATGTTCCTATCTGCAGGTCAACCCTGATGGTGATTTTTCCCTTTGGCGAGTGTGTTTGGACCTAATGCAAGGCGTTTAGACGATAAGGAAAGGAAACGGCCCCAGGATGTAAGCATATAGGGCGATAAATCGGACGCTCCGTCCCCCCCCCCCCCCCAAAAAAAAAAAAAAAAAAACATCAAAAAAATCATGGGCAGTTTTTCAGGCCCCATCCGCGGCACTAAAGTGACAGTTTGAACGGGAAAAAGAATCCAAAAGTTTCCTAATCGGGACCAAGCGAGGTGTTTTTGTCGAGTCGGATTCGCAGATGCAACACACGTGTGGGCGTGCTAGTGTCTGTTGCGACTCATTTAGGCTCGGTAGTTGCGAGAGTGAGAAGAGCTGCCATTTTGGCTCGGTGGTGTGAGTTGAGCGGACCGCATGGACGAGAGGAAGCAATCATTTGCGAGCTGTGGGATTTTGTTCCATCGTCGATGGCATGTCACCGCATGGCATCGGGTCCAAGGCGCAGTGGAGAGAGGAGGAGACGAACAGAGGGGGGTGGGCTTGAGGCGATGTAATGCTGTGTCGTGCCATGCGTTCCGGTGCCAAGGGACAGGACGATGTTGATGAAGCTGTGGTTGTGTGTGGTATATCCGGATGTGGTAATACGCCTTGATGCGTAAACATTGTATAAGTGTGGACAACCGAGGACTCCCGACATGGGGAAATGCTCCATGGGATGTGACGTAGCTGCCGTCAGGACGGCTTATTTGTTTGCCATCTCTCGGCCGCTCTCATTGGGGAAAATACGGCGTGTGAAGCAAGCAAGAAGCCATCAAGGTATCCATCCATGGCTGGAATTGGATTCCAGGAACGCGGCACACGGCACGTGGTAGGCCAAGACTACATGGCCCGGAAAGGCTAGAACAAAGGACAAGACTTGTCTGGTCGGTTTAGGATGCTATGCTTATACTGCTTTCGGGAGGCTTGACTCGTGGGCGCCATCATCACTGACTAGCCGGCTTCTTGTCTTGATATCGCAGACATGGCCAGAAATACAACGGCACTAGGACAACGGGAGGTCCAAAGCGACAGCACCTACAGTCTGGCCCTCGGCTGCTCTGATCCACGGACCTGGGCCGAGAAGGCCAAGCCCACGTCCAGGTTCCTGCGGCTGTGGCGGCGGCTCTTTTTTGCCTGCAACCACACCTTGTTGCCTCGACCCCGGGCCACCATACGAGTGCCTCACTTGGGATGCCCAGGGAGCACGTATATACTACTACTGTAGGTGGGCTATGTATGTACCTTGCCCTGCCCTGTGCGGTGAGCTATCAAGATACAGGTGCCTGTCTGGCCGCGTGCCTCGGCTGCAGGCATTTACGTTTCTTCGCCCTTTATGTTTGTTTGTTTGCCCTGTATATACCTGCGTGTTCACGGCTTACATGTGCCCTTGCATTACCAGCATCCCCCAGAAGCCTGGGTGAGACAACCCATCCGATGGCGAGATGTGCATCAAACGAAACAAGAAAAAGCCGCTTTACTTTCGGTCCGCCAAGGGGAGACAGACGGACGAGGGGGAGGCGTATAGGACCATCTTGATGGTGGTACGGGAACTCGTGTGGCCCTGGACCTTGTCTCTTTCGCCTTGCCGGTGCCTGTGGCCAGAAGAATTGGGAATCATATCATACTGTGCATGGTTTTTAGAAAAGAGACACCCCAAGGTGGTCTCCGTGCGCGTATTTAGTGTGGTCATGGTGATGGCGTCAAACACCCAATGAACGCCAAGACTGGCGTCTAAGTCAAACCTCGAGGCAAAAGTGTTAAAAGAGCCCCAGCGGTTGTCAATCCGCAGCTCTCAGCAGCAAGGGTCGTAGCCCCCGCCCAAAGTAAATTACAAAGTTCAAGGCGAGCCTGCCCCAGTCCCTTTCTGACAGCTACTGCAGTAGTATCCAGGGGCAAGGGAGGACGAGGAACCGACCCCCCTCCCCCTCTCTAGCCTGCTTCTGGGAATTTCCATCGTGGCTCATTTGTGTCTACAGTATAGAGAGCAGGAACACGGCGGCCGGGCTGCGGCGGATCTGCAGATTCCACCAGTGCCTCTGTTCTTGATGCTCCACGAGAAAACCACACCAAAAGCGTATCTGCAAGGTGGAGGGTTGGAATAGACGGCAGGGGGTTACACATTGATACACCCTCGTCCCTGCGGCCATCTCTGCAACTAGCTCGTTGGGTGCAACGCAGACTCGATTTGTGACCGGACATGGCACTGCCGCATCGTGTCATTGCTGGCGGTTTGTGGTGTCTCTCTCAGCTGCTCTTCATTGCCTCTTTTGATACCGTTTTAAATCTTGACAAGACAATACAACACAATTGAACATGGTCTTGGGTTACATATACACCCACCCCATTTTCTTATTGTATTTTTACAGCAATGTTGCCTTTTTGCCCTCTTTACATGGGTTTTGTTCTTTGCCCTCTAAATATAGGCCAAAGCAAATACTACACGTACTTTTCCCTCTTGTCTCCCCCGTACTATCTTGACGTCATATACGCGACAGGAGTGCCTGTAAACTGAAGGATTCACCCCGACACGTGTATAATCGCCAAAAGAAGCGCCTGGTGTAAAAGAACGGGGGACTAGGGAGGAGCAGGAGGGATAAAAAAATGCATCTAATTAATGCTACCTTTGACCAGGCATAGGCATGGCTGGTGCCTGCAACCGTTCCTGCTGCTGGGTTCTTACTCCGCAAAAACCCATGGCTTGGATTGAGAGTCAGCTGTC
This sequence comes from Trichoderma sp. CBMAI-0020, assembly GCA_030708095.1. Taxonomy (NCBI): domain Eukaryota; kingdom Fungi; phylum Ascomycota; class Sordariomycetes; order Hypocreales; family Hypocreaceae; genus Trichoderma; species Trichoderma sp. CBMAI-0020. The sequence goes on from JAJNCI010000007.1 coordinate 1,114,691, forward strand.
TGTGCTACCTACCTGTGTTAAATTACGAGTGATGTTCCGTATTAGTGTTGCGTTCTATTGTAGATGGTATGTGTGAAACGACGCCACGGCACAGTACGGTTCCGTATAAGTTGGTTAGTTGGCGTCTGTTAGTTAAGTAGTCCCGTCCGTGGCGTTTTTCATTGACGGAATAAACAACTTCCATCAAACTTCGCAGAGGCTTCCATCTTTTCCGCCAGTCCAGCCAATCAACGTGAGGTGGCCGTCAGCCACTAACACCCGAGTCAAATCAACAGCCAATTTATCGATCAGCCATCTCGCTAGGCACTGGACAGAGAGAGTTCGCTAAAATGACAGATGACCCATCATGGCTGTGGCTGTCGCTGCGTGGGAGTGGATGGGGGCAGCAGTAGCCATGCTCGCCAAAACGGTTCCGTCTCACTCACAGACGAGCTCCAAGGGGACCCCGGATGCTACAAGTATATACACTAAAGAGACAAGCCAGCTCGGCAATACTCCGCCCCCAAGCCGTTTGCACCTTGCCTTGTCTCTTGTTGAAGCCTTGCCCGGCTCTCTCTGCGTGCTAGCATCGGTCCCTGGAGGCCATCCACTTGATAGCAACACCCTCTGGCCAAGGGCCCATGGAAAGGGCTCCCTACTGTATGTAACCATGGCTAGCAGAACCTGGTTGTGAAGCCAATGCCAGTGGTTCATCTGCATCTCTGCATCACGCCCCATGGCTGGCTCTCGCTCAACCCGATGCTGTCCTCTCTCCCCTGCTCAGCATCTTCCTCAACCCCCTCCCCGGCATCTGCCCAGTTCTCTCCGATTTCCAAGGTGAGTTGATTTGACTTAGCTGCGACAAGGAATCAATGCAGGGGAGGGGGTTTGTCGCCCTCCCCGGCCTGCTGGAGGATCAAGACAGAGCCACGTGATGGCGACAAGCCGCCTCGCTACACCACTGTCTCTATTCGCTCGTCGGCTGTTGATTGGAGGGCGCAGAGTCGTACTGGGAGTATGGGGTACATGACTACCTAGGCAGATGCCTTTCCGTGGATTGCCCAGTTTGCGCACAATTCTCAGACACAGAGAGTCAGTTACGGTAGCATCGTCGGATTCCACCGATGCAGCGCAATCGCTAGTTTTGTTTTCGGCCAGCCGCGGGTGATCTGGATGAGGTTAACTACTGTATGTCACGACGCAATGCCTCTTTGAGCCATCCGTAGTTGAGAATGGTCATTGGTGCTACCCGTAGCGATACTAGGTATCATGACCTCGGGGTCTTCACCGGACTATTATTCCTCCTCATCCTGCTGATTCCAGCCGCATCTCCTCGTAAGATAGCCCAATCATCACGCACGCACAAGGCCTTCGCCTACCGCACGGTACTATCGACTTGTAACGGCACTTCCAGCCTCGCAGTCCCCTTCAATATCAATTACGCCCGACGTGGCCCCGAGTGTGGAGGAACAAGCGCGTCGGGGATAATCGCCTACCCCCTTGGGCCGTGACGCGACAAAATGGCCCGACAGGCCAATCGCGAGCCTCGCTGTGCCGCAAGTTGGAGATGGCGATTTGCAGGGTGCCGACGCCCCCATGGCTCCGTTTTCTGCTGGGACAGGCTTCAAAGTGCCTTCTCCTCACTGTGGGCTTGTTCTGTTGTTAGTGTTGACGTCCTGTAGAGAGGCCAGTCCAGTCCCAGTCCCTTGATGCGATGATGCTTGTTATCGCCAGCAGCCTGCCTGCACTAAACATTATACGATCACACGAGCCTGTGCGCTTTGATTCCTCGCATCACGACAGGGACAAGCCTCCCCTCCCCTACTGCGAATCCGCACACTTGTACTTGTATACCACTTGCAAGTATGGACGCCCTGCCTCGACAAGCTGACCGCAGCGGCGTATTATTCCTAGCGATGCTTCCCACTTGCCTGTGCTGTGCTGTATGCGTCGACATTAAGCGCGTGGCTCTGTATACTTCCACTTGCTGGACCTGTATACGGATACACATCCTTCACTTACACGCGGATGCATCCGGCTCGACACTCGACTTTACCCAAACCTTGCCCTGTCATCTTAGTTTGCCCGTTACGCATGCGCTGCAGCATCTCGGCATCCATCATGAACCGCAAATGACTCGTAAAGTGCACGCCCAGGTCTCCTCCATCTCCATCTCCATCTCCATATATCCATCCAGCTCCATCCACTGTACAGTACCCAGCACAGCGCCGAGGGCACTTGATAGCGGCGTCCTGCAGCAGCTAGGCACATGCAGTAGCTGCGTTCCTTGGAGCAGAGCAAAATGCCGTATTTGGCTGGCGGTGCACCCGTTTTGAGGATTTGCCGCGCGCTGGGGGGGCAATAAGTATATGCCGTCAGCCTCGTCGAGCCAGATCGACAATAGCTTCCAGCTTTTTTTTCTCCGCAATCTCCATGTACCTGTACGGATAGTTCTAGTGGTTTGCCACTCGCCTTCTCCCGGCCCATCCCACACCAGAGGCCCAGCCTCGACTCAACTTCAGCCAGAGCCAAGAGGCTCGATTTCCGTTCACAGCAAACATTTCGGCTTTCCATTCCGGATACACCTTGGCAAATCCAGCGCTATTGGGCTTACAGGTACACACATGTGGTGTTGTTGGCCCCGGAAGGATTGATGTCCCAGCAGACGCAACTGCGTGTGTGTGCTTATGCGCATCTCACCAACGCCCTGCTATTTGCGGATTATACCATGTATGCAACCGTCATCCCAGAAACGCTTTCTGCTTGTCCTCGTCTATTTTCTCTTCTCGGACGGGCTTCGTGGCAGTAGCCGACCTCTCTTTTCACATCCGTATGCTTACCTGTACCTGTCCTACGACACAAACACAACATTACATCCTACTGTGCCTACATGCCTATTCATTACATCCTGCGTCTAGTCTCACTTCGCACACACGCTTCCTGATAATTGATCCCTGTTGCGTCCAACTTGCTTCCAATCCGCCCCCTTTCGGCAGCGCCCTCCCAAAACGCCGATTCATATCCCACCGCGCAAAAATGATTACACATTGGGAGCTCGTGTACAGAAACGAGCAAGGCGTGCGCTTTTGCTTCCCTATCTGGATCATGCCCGCTTATTCATTTGTTGATTACATGCAAGTCCCCAAAGATCGGTCGAGCCAGAGCGTGCATGAGGAAGAGACACACACAAGGGAATACGCAAAGGAGACAATGAAGCCATTCACACAAGCCGTACCCCCACTGACTCCCCAAGTACACTAAAAGAGAGTAGCGTTTAAGCATCGTCGCAAGTTTGTCTGCCGTTCCTGAGCGGCGGTGATTCCTGCCTGAAGCGAGCATGGAACTGCGCAACATCGACTTGTTGCAAACAGATGTTGGTTGTTTTTCGTATTGGGAATTATTCTTTGCCACTATTCCTATGAACGATGCAACGTAAAATCGTCTCTGGACCCATGTGTGCATATTCCCGTCGTTCAATTGCTCTTTATCCGCATGACGAACTGCCGAGGCTCAGACGCAGCGGCTGAGATGTGACCAAAACAGCCGCGCATTTTCTTCCAATAGCTAGTATAATTTTTCATAAGCCCTTGTAAGACAAGATGAGATGCAACACACGATGCCTCGTATCCTTCGTTTCCGAGCACAGACATGATTCCGTTCCATGAAAACTAATCGCTTCACCGTATTTTTTACGTCGTTTCTTATTTCCGCCTTGCCCCGAACGGATAAGACTTCCGGTCAATGCATCGCTCGCTACCAAAAGTCCTAGGCTAGTAGTCGCAGCATCATCTTCACCGAAACTCTCCTTTTCCCTATTCTTGAAGCAATCCATCGCTTAAACAAGGAAAAAAACCACGTCTTCGGAACACACAGCCGAGGCGTCAAAGCTGAAGCCAGGCGAACCAAGTCTGGCCGAGAATGTCTGCCGGGCGTTTCATGTAAAAGGCCCTGGCCGCTGCCACTTCTTCGTCTCCAGAGTAAAGCATAAAGTAAAGCAATAATACTGTACGCTAGAACCAATATCATACAACGTAACAATGCATTAGCTGCCGAGAGATAGTCCCTATTGACGAGAGGGGCATTCCATCGACTCCTTGCTAGTCATAGCCAACCCCCTCTCTCCTCTTTTTCGTCCAAAGCTCACGGCATCCCCTCAAATCAGCGCACAAGACACACCTCGACTGGTGCTGCTTTAGCCGAGCTTCACGTCCATAGTCAGACGAGAAATACACAGCCCTGCGGCAATTGCCCGAGCTGTTTTTGGGGGTCTTCTCCGATGCGCCTGACAGGTCATGTTCGTCTGACCGCAGCAAGGAAAGATAGAGAACAAAAAAAAGAGGCAAACGCCCAACGAATGGGGGCTGGATATGGGCAAAAAAAGGGGGCGAATCTGGTAAAAGAAGATGAAAATGGCTTCGGCACTCGTTAGCTCTGGACCCCATACGGCACATGCGTGTCTAGTGTATGATGAATGCCTTTTGCCACATGAGCCGTCGCATGAGTCTAGAACTCAACGAGTGTAGCCGCAGGAGTGAGTGAGATCTTGGACGCCCCCTTTGGCATCGTCTTAGATTTCTTGAGCCGCATCTAGGGATCGGCCCATCCGATGTGGATAGCCTGTTATTGCAACATGGTTTAGTCCGGCTCCTCTTTGATATAATATGTACGCATTGGGTTAAGAGAATGGCAAGCTGTGAAAGGGGGCATGACGCAGAATCGACGACGGGACGATTGAGAAATGGCCTGATCTCTTCATCTCGAACCTCACACCGAACGAGGACGCATGATATCCACTATCGTGCTCGGCATTAAGTCCAGCAATCAACTGGGTTAGACCAAATCGCCATCTTGGCGGCCGTTGTGGTCTCAGGGCGTCCAGAGCCCCAAATCTCACAGCACCACCTCAACACCAAGGAGGGTGCGTTCACGAACTTGCACAAAGTCTTGGAGAACAAAGGCCCGATGGCCGGAGATAATCGTAGTGCTAGCTTTGTGATTACGGGTATTCCGTAGCCCACACATTCCCAGAGTATTTGTTTCTCTTATTAGCGTTGCGTACCTTTGTAGACGACAATTGATGACATGTCAAGCGAGATTTAGCTCTAAGCTGCGGCTAATCACGATTCCTGATTTCCTCATTTTGCCACCATCTCTGTCCATCTCGTGATGATGGAGAGCTTACCAACAGTTACCTAGGTGAATGGGAAAGGGGGGAGAGGGCGCTGGTGGCAATGGAACTTCGCCGAGAAGCTGCCAATCGACTACGCATTCAGACTCGCAAACAACCGCAATAGTTGCATCTGAAGTGGAGTATTGTCATACAGCTGAGGACGATCATTGAGCTATGTGAGAGAGCTAAGAAACGGTGGAGGCTTCTTAGTCTGGAAGCGCTGAGATGGTGTGCCAAAGTGTGAAGCGTGACGGAGATGGTAGAACAGGGTGTAAATGATGGTGAGGAGAGAAACGGTAGTAATAATACCAGGAGAAACATATTCGTTATATCGATCCGTAGCTATAGACGAGAGTGAGATCAGAGTGACAATAGAATGTGTTAGTTACTATCTGTGCAGGAGTTTTCGGCGTGTGGTATATATGATGGATAGAGCAAATAGCTGGCTACCATTTGCACATGTTATGTAGAGTATAAGATGGAATATTGCTTGCTGTGCTGAATACAGTTTCTCGTTTCTCGTTGTAATCGAACAATGCGTAATATAGTAAAGTGATGGTAGTAGTACTTTGTTTCTAATATCGCTGCTGTAATTAGCATGATATCAGGAGAATAAACGCACAAGCACGAGGCAACATGGAATTCTTTTCTACAGTAGCTGTATAGACTTGGACTGAGATAAACTATAGTTTTTGTATACCATTTCGGGTAATCGACGAGTGTTATAAGCTAGAAGAGATTCTAATAAATAATAATCCACTTTGTAAATATCTTGCAATGACTTCGAAACGAGATGTCGATCATACACTTGAGGATGAACATGCCATTTACTCCAATCAAGATATAACAAGATTTATAAACAAACGTATGAACTATTTCTGGCTGAAAGGAGAAAGCTAAATCCAAATATGAAAATAAATCCAAGTCCAATCATTGCAAAAATGGCCGAACTCGTAGTAAATCGCCTGACTACGTGATGAGAAGACTCGCTAAAGAGAGTTGGAGTAATATAACTGGCAAGTTCAAATTACAAGCATAAAACGCTGGCCTATCTAAATTCACGCTAAATCTACTAAATCTAATCCTGATCCTAATCCAAATCCAAATCCCTTTCGCCTTGAATCTCAAGCCATCCATGTATCTCGTAAATATGGTCTATCGCTTCAGCAACATATGATGAGTGCTATCGAGATGTTCTTACAATCAGTCGCAACGTAGTATAAATCAAGTTTCCAACCTCTAGTTCTCACTGGGATTGGTCGATGGGGTCAAAACGACACCGTATGGAGCCCTCCAGATGGCCATTCAGCGCGGCGGCGAAGCCAGATACTGTGCTGTTTGGAGCTGGGAAGTGAGTCGTGATTCCCGAGAAGAAACCGGCGTGAGCGATCTTCGTACTAGATCAGGACTGAGACCGCGAGGAAAGACTGACTGGGCAATGGTCTTTCGCGTGCTGTCAATACTAGCCGGGCTCTGAGAACCACTGGTTGCCTTTTCATTGGTGATGAGACCCTTTTCTTGGACGAATGCGCTGGAGCGAACGTGATATGGATCTCCTTCGTAGTATTTGTCCATGATGGGATGAACCATGACCGTTTGCCGGTGAATCGTCAGTATCGAGTTGGTAGGAACATTGACCCAATTTTCTAACATTGAATAGTCAGTACGTGTTCTCAAGTGCGTGTATCTTCGGCTCTAGTAGCATTCTTACCTCTTTCAAACGTTAGTGGCTCGCTTGCGACGAGGACGATATCCCCCCCCTTATCTTTTCTGTCCATTTGGTATTGTCGATCATCCGGCGATGGAGTTCTCGTAACCCACTGCGTTCCAGACGAGTAGTATAGGCTGGCGGCCTCATCCTTGGAGCTGCTGATGTAGCGGGTGCAGATGACGCTGTGGCCGTCTGTTACAGCAAAGTTCAACAGACTTCTGGTGTCAACATCCTCGTTCTGCAGGATGCTTTGAGGGATGCTGTCGGTTAACTCGTTGATTTGAGCAATCGTCTTCTCCATGGCGGTACGCAGCACCGTTGGTCCAAAGCCGTTGACCGGGCATGCGCTCGGGTCGTAGCCTGACTGCTCAAGCGTGTTGAGAAACAGGGCGAATGCCCATTCGCTGTCCGTTCCTCCCTTCACGCCGAGATACCATTTATCTGCCAGGAGGCTTCCCAGGCGCCGTTTGATGTGCTTCCAGCCACCAAGGCCACCGTTATGCATCCACATCAAGCTTCCATGTGTGAATGGGTGGCAGTTGTCCTCGCTCAGGGAGCCTTCGGTCGTCGCTCGAACATGGCCGAATATTAATCGAGACGCAGTCTTGGATGCGATGCGCTGAAGATTGGTGCAGTTCCACGCGGGGATCGTAGATGTGAACAGGCAGGGCGCCGACCCGAGCTTGATATCGGTATAGAAGCCTATGCCAAAGCCATCGGCGTTGTTTTGGCCTCGTCGCGTGTCCTATATATATGAGAAAAGGGCATGTGAGCCAGGTCTGGTCGTGACATTTGCGACGAGGAAAGCAGGGAGGGAGCGCAGTCTTACGAGTCGTAACCGTGAATCAAAAGACTGCTTAAGGATCGAATGAGTCGGATCGAGAATGAGTTTCGAGAGCAGGATTTCGTCGCTGCCTTTGTAGACCTAGATGTCGACAGAACTTGTGTTAGCCTCCCCTCCATTATCCGATCTCGGGACAGCAACGCTTGGTGTTTGCGGTGCCCTGGGCGATGACGTACCAGGAAGCGGCACATGGCGGGCAGTCAGAAGCGGCGCTGGGATAGGCTCGGTAGGATTGGCTTGGTAGGTCGAAGCGCTGCAGGATGAAGCTGGCGATATCGACCGGCCTGCGAGTTCAAGCAGCTGAAATATGCACAAGTACGGAGAACTATGGAGTTCGCAGGATGAATCACCGGCCAGGATGACACCATTGCCGATCGGATTGTGCCAGTGGCCAGGCCGGATTGGGCTAGTCTGGCGGAAAAGATGGGGTATCGGTACCTGCGCTGGGTGGCTTACCGCTTTCGTAGGACTCAGCTCCTCTCCGGGTTGGAGGATGGAAGAAGTTATATAATGGCTCTGTCATGGGTTTGTGTCGAATAAGAATTGAAGCGAGTCAACCGCAGGACGTGTTTTGAGTTAAAGCAACAAGTTTGAGACGAGATGGCCGGTGCTGAAAGAGGTTGACCACAAAGTACATGTACTTGTACCTACACATTAGTAGGTACTGAGATATGCGGATATTAGTGGCTAAAGAGTGCAAAATCTTCCAATTCCAGTCCAAGAACATTGAATATAGCCTATTAGCCTGCTATAGGCTTAGGAGAGTTGGGGAATCGCCAGAAGTTTCTTGACAGCTACCTTCTTTGTATGTATATTTTTATTGACGGATCTTGATTACACTTTCTTTCACACTACACGGCCGGCGTTGTGTTTTACCATCACGCGTGCCTTTGAAGAGTCTTTACATGTACTATGTATTCACTCTCGAACAATTCATCCGTAACAAGCTAGGTCACTTGGAATAAATTGCCCTTCAAGTGCAATCAATCCTAGCAAGGAGTTTGTTATATTCAATTGCCATAGTAATTTCTGCCGGACAGCTTTCCTCTATAGATGTAGTTGTATCTCGGCAATAGATATGGCGAGTGCACAGTCAGAGATAACATTAATGAGTAATTATCTTTTTGTAAAAAGAGATAAGAGAATGAAAAGAAAAGACAAGTAAAAGCTTACTTGGATTCAATACCCTAACAATCACCTAGGATCAGGCCAGCCCGCAGTATTGGTCAGATTATTGAAGAAGATGGCAAATAAAGGAAAGTGGTAGGGCAAATAATAACTGCACAGTTCAAAGATAATCTCAACGGATTGGGCGTCAACTCGTAGTTTATAAAGAGCCTTGCTCGGTATAACACGTCATTTATAGCAATATCTGCTTAAGCACTTTGTTTCACCCTTTCAATTTTTGTATTAACTAAATTTGTACTCTTCTTGGACTGCTTCTTACTAACTGTACGCCTCTCTTTAATATAGTGCACTTGGAATAGCATTGGGGACATAGTCACGCGTAATCCTCTTGTTGGCGTTTGCAACCCGCTAGTGTTTCTATCGAGGCACGAGGAAACAAGCAGATGATTTCTACGCGTTTGTTGTAAAAGATTACAGTCTGGTAAGTAGTTGATACTGCGGATTTGAGGACAAAGAGGCCGAGCCTGGTGCCACCAAACGGTACAAGCTTTTTCCCAATTTGCGGGAGGAATGCACCACGGCCAAAGAGATCGCTGCAACAATGGCAGAAATGCATCAAGACAAAGATGTTGGGCGCTATTGGGATTTCAAAGAGAAAGTCGCGCAAGTAAGTAAGTTGGCCGAGTCTACTTGCAAGTATCATGCCGCCAGTGCTGCGACAGCATCATTGTCAAGGAGCCCATATCAGAGTCCGATCAAGCACTCGAAACTGCGATTGCGAATCTTCACCAAGAGGTCAACGAGGGTCTTCAGAGCCACACCGACGAAGGGGCTGAGCTCTTGGGAGCACAACGTCAGCAGATCGCTCCCTGCTGCAGGGAAACCCATAGCTCAATATCATGGTATGTAATGTCACCGGGATTCGACGACAGTCGGCGCTATAATAAGATGACGTGTAGACAATCAGAAAACACATGTATACGGCCAGATATTAGATGCAGTTGTCTTGCCGCTTGGTGCGTGCGTATAATACCGTGATATCCCTTCATGCACCGTGACACATTGGCGTTGGCACGCGACTTCGGGATCGTCTTGGTATGACTACTAGTAACATTACTAGCACATGTAATTAATTACTCGCGACGCCACGGAAAGCAACATTTCCCTATACGAGATTTGGTGCCTCCCGAGGAGGGCTCTCGATAAGCAGAAGCAAGCAGCGACATAGGCTATACGCACAGCCCGTTTCGCGAAAAAGACAGTCTACACAGGCTAAAATAGCTCATTCGACAACAACAAACATCGACTTGATCGCTAGCTGAGCATGGATTGATAATATAATATGCAGCGGCTCTAGTGACACGCAGCACGCCTTGCCCGCCCCTGCAGCCCCGCCGTGACAGGCGACGCAGCGCCAATACAGCGCCCTGGCCCGCTGGAACCGCCCCGACGCCAGCGGCAGCCCCAGATTCGTCAACTCCCAGAAACGCGCCAGCGATCTCATTTACACGCTCCCGCGTCACCGTGAGACCGCGTCTCTCCACTTTGCCTACATGTCCCTAGCCTCACTCTTTTCGCTTATCCAAAAATCTAGTCTCCGCTTGTCCAACGCTTTTTCCTCTGTTGCTGTGCCTGTGATTCTCCCTTGCCATGACATGATTCGACTCGCCCAACTCTCTCTTGCATCCTCGTCACCCCGTCCAGCCGCCGCAGCCTTTGAGACGGCATCCTCGCAACATGGTGCATTACCACTATGGCCCGTCCTCAGATCCCATCTACCCCTCGAGCCCGCCCACCGTCAATGCGTCCTCTCCGGCAAGCCAGATGCTGTCGCCGACGAGGTCGACCCGGCGCAAGGAACGGCGGAATCCCTCGGTGACGCCCAGGCGGTTTGGGAGGTTCTTTACGCCGCGGTCGTCTCTGCCCAGCGGCCGGCTGGTCTTGGGGATGCTGGACAGCGCCTCTGTCAACAACCGCCAGCTAGCATCCCCCATGTCCTTTCTCAGCGACCCGCTCAGCTCGGATCCGCTGTGTCCGCCCTCTCCCAGTGAACGGCTAGGCATGAATGGGGAGCAGAAGAGGCTGCTGGAGGGGGAGATGCAGGCAGATGGCACAAAGAGGAGGAGGCTCAACGGTGGTGCGGATTCGTGGTTGAGCAATGGCACTATTATCGAGGAGGATCTGGCCGAGGGCCTTTCCGAGGACGGAGCCGGGACAAGAGAGTCTCTTGAGAGCTTGGGGGAGAGGCGGAGAGCTACTTTGGTAAACAGAGATGCTCTTTTTGTATAGGTTGACTGTGGTCCGCTGACAACTTTCCAGAATCTCTTCTTCAAGGCTAGCCGCAATGGTTCCCGCGAGCTGCAAGAAAAGATAGGACTGACCCCACAAAGACTGGTTGCCGCAGACCCTAAAGCTCCCCTGGTACAGCTGACATACCCATACTTCCCCTTCTTACTGTCCTGGAACTTGTTGCTAATCTTTCTTGCTACCTGCAGCAGCTTGAAGGATACCAGCCCCAGCCTGTTCGCAAGTTCCGCGATCTTGGTTTTGAAGCTCATCTCGTCGACCGGGAGCACGGCTTCTCTTCGCACCACGGTAGCCAGTATCTGACTTCTCCGGCATGTGACCCCAGGGTCGAGACCTCTTCGTTTTATAGCCGAAGCAATGATCTTCACCACTGCGTTGCCTCCAGCGGCAGCGGCAATACGATTCCATTCAGCCTGGCCAGCTGCCACAAAGCTTCGGTTACCGCCATTGGCGACGAGCAGGGCTACGTTCGCCTATTCAACACCACCTTGAACCATGTCTCCGAGGACTCCAAAGTTGACGTATACATCTCTGTCCACGATAATGCGATTATGGACCTGGCGTTTTCGGAAGATGATACGCGGCTGGCGACCGCCTGTGGCGACCGCAGTGGCAAGATTCTCGACGTTCCTACCCAGACCGTTGCTGCCGAGCTCGGAGGTGGCCACTGGGATTCATTGCGGCAGATTGCATTCCAGCCCGGCGAAGCAGCCGGTAATGTCATCGCCTCATCTGACCGAGCCGGCCGTATCCAGATATGGGACTTGCGATGTTCCTCATCACCAGTGAACAGCTTTTCCTGCCCCAGCGGCATTGGCCAGCGAGATACTTCTTTGGAGCCATTCCCTGCCAAGGGTATAAATACCATCGACAACGCCCATGAGCGTACGGTCCAGGGCAATACCTCGTCCGCGTCAGTCACCGCTATTCACTGGATGCCGCCCGGCCGCGAACACCTTCTACTGTCCGCATCTGAAGCCAATGCCTCCATCAAATTATGGGACACGCGATATATCAAGCCTCGGCGGCAGGCTGAGGAGACACCTCTAGCCGTGACACAGGAACCACGAGGCCACACGTGGCGTTCCTACGGTATTACTTCCATGGCTCTCAGCTCAGACGCGGCCCGCCTCTACGCCGTTTGCAAAGACAGCACTGTCTACACTTACTCGACGAACCACCTGATGCTCGGCCATGCCCCTGAGCTTGAAGATGGGGCAGTCAAGCGTAGGCCTAGCGGAACTCATGGCCTGGGCCCCATGTACGCCTTCAAGCACGACTTATTCCGCGCGCAGTCTTTCTATGTCAAATGCGCTATCCGCCCTGGCATCAACGGCTCCTCCGAACTCCTCGCCGTGGGCAGCACCGACGGCTGCGCACTGCTCTTCCCCACCGACGAACGGTACATTCGAACCGCCTGGGCCAAACGCTCTCACATCCTCCCCGAAGCCAGCGCCTTTGCCACTCCATCACAGAGCATATCAACTCCCTCTGCCTTTGGGTCATCCGCCGCGGCGCCTCTACTTCCCATCTCACGGTTCGGTACACCCCTTATTCGCGGCCATAGCCGCGAAGTTACCACTATGAGCTGGTCTCACGACGGCAAGCTCGTCACCGCTTCAGATGACTACATCGTTCGCCAGTGGCAGCAGAACGAGTCTCAAGCGCGGTATCTACGGCAGGTGGGCGAATTCGGCGGCGAGCGTCACATGGCAGGGTGGGCCGACGTGGGACACGACTGGGACACTTCCGATGACGATGACGACGAATAAAAAAAAAAAAAAAATCAACAAGCACTAAAAAAAAAAAAGAACCAAGGAGCGTTAATGATGAGTATATGAAAAATGAAGGATACCATGGTATGGGATTATTCACCTGTTCGGATTTGTTTTGTGGACCCCCTTTTTCTTCCAACGCTTTAAAGAAAGTTTGCGGATATTGTGGCATAATATGTATGCTTGGATGAGCATTGTGTGGAAAAAAAGATTTTGGAAGCTGTACCTCTTTCTACCTGAGAGAGAATTGTGTTTCTCCTGTTTCATATCATCGTTAGAAGCATAGCAGTGGCGTTTGAAGGGTTCAGTTGTGGCATAGCATAGCCAAGCATTGTTTTTTGTTTCAAGCCGTGATGGGCGAATTACATGTAAAAAAATAAAATACTGTTAAAGATCATAATCGTAACTCTATTGATTGCTGATTGGAATATCAAACCACCTATCTATCTAAGGAGTCTGTCTTTAAGGAAATTCATGTCTCGAACGCACAGTGATATGCTAACAAACTTGTACAACAACCATTCGCCTCACGCTCTTCTCTTCCGACTTGATGTGCTATACCCAGAGACCCTCATACAATAACCCCGCCGACGCGACTGTATACTACATAGAGGAAAAACAAGCCAAATACGCCCACCAGCGCCGGTCCTATCATAGTGCCGCTAGCATCACGCCGTTGTGACTTGTTATGTAAATCGAGACCAGAAGCACCATCTTTTGCAGCACGATGCTTGCGTGGCGGGATGGGCAGCGACTTTGCAAACCTCATAGATTTGGGAACACCAGAGCACGCTGTCTCGGTACTTGTTGCGGTGTCGCCATGGCTGATGCCCTTTTCGTTTGCCACCGCGTCTGGTGATTTGCCCCCGAATGGGTTTCCAATGCCGCGCTCTCGGGCAATGAGGAGGCTGTCACGCAGACGCGCCCCGAATTGGGTGCCACCAAGAAGACCCGCCAGGGAAGGCCTCATGGGGATCTGTACGACGGGTGTCTCCTCGTCCTGTACGTCGCTGCAGATGGCGTCCAGCTGACCAACCAGCAGGCCTATGCTCTCCAGGATGTAGACGGATTCTTGGAGGACATGCTCCCTCTCTTCTGCGGCCAATTCGCCTTCCCATTGAAGCAGCTTGCTCTTATACTCCTGCTTCAAGTCCTCGCCGTCGTTTTCCGAGTCAAAGGACCAGAACCGCAGCGGCATGAGATTTTTACTATGGCTATCCTCTTCGATTTGCTCCGAGGAGGAGTCAGTGGCCGAATCTGGCTCGCAGGGCTGCATCGTAGGTTTGATAGTCTCGGGGACAGTTTGCCAGAATTCCGCGCCGGCCTTTTCGAGGGTTGCTCTGATGAAGCGACCTCCGGCGAAGAGGGCCATGAAGAGGTTGTACGAGTAGGCGATGAGGACGTGTGGCTTCGCGCGGACGGCTTGTTTGATGTGTGAGATGAAGACGGATAGCTCGCCCCTTCCCTTTGCGCCGTTGAGTTGGAGGTCGAGGATGTCGTCGGTCCAGCCCGTGATGGACTTGAGATCGGCTCTGAGGCGGCCGGAGCGGAAGAGCTGAGGGAGATGTATCTCTTTGAGAATGGTATGCACACGCTCGGAAACCTGGCCTGGAGCGTCTCCGGGAGGCGCATCGAGGATATCCAGCCACAACCGCTCAAAAGTCATGTATATCGGGAGAATGTGCAGTAGGCCACAGGCATACGGGCCGGCATCGGGTGCCTTTGGAGGAACTGCCAGTGGTAGCCGGGACGTAATCAGTCTGTTGATTTTCGTATGCATCGGCCGTGTTGCGCTCACCATGTCGCCGGCAAGTGACTTGAGGGTTTGTGAGGAGGCATTGGCAGGATAGTCCATCGTGATAGGAGGGGCCATGGCGGAGATGGGAAAAGGTACAGCTAGGAGTTTGTTCTTGATGCCAGTCTGCTCGAGTATGTTTCGGTGTAGGAAATCGATAGGACGTGAGGTGGAAGGTGTAAGATGATAGGTTGATATAGGGATGGTCTATGATGTTGATGCGATGTATGACCTTGTTCAGCAAAGATGAACAATGGCTGAAGAGAGTTGCGGTCGAGATGAGTTCGTGAACAAAAAGGGAGCCTCAAGTGAGTGTTCAAAAACGTAATGAAAAAAAGAATAATCAGATGGTCGTAGTAATAGGAGCAGAGTCGGGCATCCCAGGCAGGCGGAAGAAGGTTCAAGACATGCATATATGGTAGTACCACGTAACAAAATGACACGCTAAGAAGCACAAAATGGCGAGGCCTGCTGCTCGCACTTTCCGAGAACACCAAGGGAGAAGAAGAGTGAAAAAAAGGCCAGAATCAAATGGCGTCGAGCTGCATGTGCCCCGAAGACGTCTGCGTCATATGATGGAAAAGCCTCCTTGCATTTCCTGTGATACCAGCCACAGTCATGGGGTCTTGTTAGCTGAACAGCGAGTGTGATGACGCCTTGGCCAAGGGAAGATGCGCAATGGATTGGATAAAGAGTGCGAGATTATAGTATGCACAAGTCAAATTGAAATCGAAATCGAAATCGAAATCGACAAACGGATTTGCGCTGGTCCCTGAGCAGATCGATGGAGGCTTTTTCGCCGTTGTGCTGATCTCCCGCTGTAGTGAGGGCGCTACACTGCCTTGTTCGGGGATTCTGTGGAGTAAACGTGTGCGTGTACTATGTACATGCAGCGCTGTGTAAGTCGAGCTACTTGTACGCCCTCCTTTCAAGGCTTGTACTGTGAATTTTCCCGGTACGATAGCAGTGTCAGCAGACAAATCAGCGACCTCGAGCTTGTGTTTTCCAGCAGGCAGCAGTGCTGCAAATTGAGAGTGTTTGAAACGAGCTGCGAAGAACTCGCCGCTGCCTCGGAGCAGACGCTCCCTTGCAGCGTGACCTCCGCTCGTGGGTTTTCTCCCATCATTCAACAACGATCGGGAATTTAGCGCTTCATCGGGAGTATTTCAGCGTGGGCTCCCGCTAACAGTTGGACGTTGCTCCAAGCGTAGCATAGCGTGTCTCATTCAAAGAGCTTGCGCTAGGGATCAGTCTACTTAATTCATCTCCATCTAAACTGTCGCGACAAGAAGAAAATGTATCTAAAAAATCTCGTCCTGGAGTATAATGTTGCTGAATGCACGTATCTTTGATCGTGTATCCATCTGAGAGCATATTTCATACTGGCATAAAAGGCTCATTACTCTCATCCATACAAGACTTCCTCGTCAACGCCATCAGCATCAATTGCGGTGGGGGCTGTAGCCTTGCCGGAATCGTCCTTCTTTGTCTCATGATTAACAAAGACAAATGAGACAAAGACGACTGCGGCACCAATCCAGTAGATGAAGCTGGAATACTGCTGGTACTGGAATATCTCGCCGACGAGTGACAGCGGGATGGTCAGAGACAGGCCTACCGTGACAACTAATGGAGTGGTCAGGAGCATGGCCAGCGCCCAGGATAGGTCGCTGACAAAGGATGCGATGGCATTTACCTATGTAAGTGTGAATGACTTGATCCAGGAAAGGCGAGAATGTGACTTACAATGATGATTGTCCAGATCTGGCTCGTCGGGGGTAATTCAAACTGTATTAGACTCGGGTCAGTCTTGCAAGCCCATTTCAGCTGTAAAAGGTTGGTGAAGCTATACGTACCGGCTCCATTTCAGTCCAGTGCAAGATAAAGAACAGCGGCCACAGCAGCGACAGATTAAACACGCCAACCAGTCCAAAGAATAGCTGCATGTTGACCTTGTCCTCGTTGCTCACCCGCCGCTTCATCATAGTCACATATATGCCGTAAAGCACGGCGCTCATAAAAGCCATGGTGTCTCCGAGCGCAATCTGTCCGGGGGTTTTATGCGGGAATGATCCCCTGTTCTCGTCACTCTTGCCCGATAGATCTACCATGGAAATGAGCGCAACGCCTGTGAGGGATGCGAGCACCCCAATCAGTTTGCGCATGGAGAACATCTCGACGCCAAAGATTGCGCCGAATACCAGCGTCCAGACGCTGCTAGTTGATGTCAGAATAGTGACGCTTGCCACGCTGGTGTACTGGAGACAAGCAGACGACAGGTAGTTTGCCAGAAACCAGAGTATGCAGAACTCGAGGCTCAGGACCGCAGTCTCGCGGAATCCAAGCTTCTCGTCTGTAGAGTTCCATACGGGGCCATGCTCGTTTACTAACAAACGCTCATGTACTTCTGCGCCCTCCTCATCTGTTGTAGGGCTCGCGACGGCAGCTCGATATCGGTGTTCTGCCCATATACGTCTGACATCGCTTCGCAGTCCGTGGATTCCTCTTTGTGCTAGATATCGAATGAACATGGGTATTAAAGAGATGGCGAACATGGAGGTGTTGAAATAGACGAGGAAAAAGGGCTTATCATAGGTCTGGTCGGAGAAGATGAACTACAACAGCACTGTCAGTTGTGTCTGTATTCCATCAAGCCCAGTGAGATAGGTTACTGACGCTGGCGAGAAAGTTGGACAGCGTCCATAGAAAGACAGTCGTCAATAGAAAGCAGATTCCCAGCGTCCTCCGGGCCACGCCTCCCAGGCCCAGGCGCTCCCGAAATCCCACTGCTGGTGACGGCATCTGGCTGCGACTAGAAGCTGTTGCGTGCGAAGGCCGCCTCGCAGCCGGGCCGTCAAACGAAGACATGGCCGCTCTGGTGTTCGTCTCGGTCGTGCGTCTCGTCCGTCGCAGATGCTGGTGGCGCCGCTCTTATCGACGACAGACCTGTGACGTGTGTCGGATCAGGCCCCAGTCATACTGCGATCGCGTGCATTCTACTTTGGCTATCTTGCTGGATTGGATCATGCGCTGGCATATGCACCTCCGATCCTTCGATGGCGGCTTCGGTAGGGCGAGATACGCTGAGACTTTCGCACGCAGCGCGCCAAGCGAGGCTTCTGGCCCGAATCGATTTGGCGCTGGAGACGAGAAGCGATGTCGAAATGCAAAGGCGATGGCGGTGCACAAAGCCAGGCTGACTCAGAGTGAATTTTGCCATGGAGGGCTAGGCTCGGTGTTAGTGGGGTGTAGCGGGCAGGCTTCGGTCTGGAGGAGAAAGTACTGGGAGTATTTCTGCGAGATTCTGATGCTATTCCTGGGGTGGAAGACGAAAGTCCATGGCGTTCAAAGATTATGACTTTGAAGGAAAGAGTGAAATGCGCCATATGTTTCATTCATTCAACCGCTTTGCCTCTGTCTTACAGCTCACAAGTACATGATTAGACGGGTAAATCGGCGATGATACTACTGATTGAAGATTATAATTCGATTCTCCAATGAGAGTGTCTCCTATACTATAGACCTCAAATTGAGAATAGATGTGCATTAACAAAAAGTAAATGTTGAAAACAAATCAAGGAAGCCCAAGATAATCACCGACATACACGGCGCCAATTGTCTCAGTTTCCCACATGACACGGTCGAATAAGGCAACTTCTAGCTTTCCTAGAACACGCTGACGTTATCTCCCGATCGAGGGGTTGTCGGCCAGTTCCAACCTCTCATGCGGAAATGTCCTCGCGCAGAGATGGGAAGTTCCGGAGACGCAAATACTGCAGTTCCTAACGTCTCGGGATACGAGCCAGCTGCCGGGTCCATGATTCGATGTCAAGGCCATCTGAACGGCGTTTATAGTGCCCTTATTAAGCATCTAGCGCTCTCTAGCGTCGCTGTTAGACCCTGAGCGTAATGGCAACTTGGGCGAACAGCCCATTCGCGCTCTTCGCTTATCTCGCGTGCTCGCTGCTGGTTGCCATTTTGGGCTCCGGAGAAGGTCGAATCATGCAGCTCGCCAACGAAAGCCGGGCTCGCGAAAGTTCTAGCGCTGTGCGGGCGTTTGGTACTCTATTCTCGGTCTTGGGTTGCTCAGTTTATCCTTGTGTGCATATCGTAAACTACAAGTAGTATGTCATGGTCTGATGCTCCGTTCTCGCTTTGGGTACTTCTTTTAAGTGGGTGGTGTCGCCCGTGTTCTCTAGATTTGTAACATGACACAGCTGTCTAGCTTTTTATCAATTGACTGTTGTTTTCTGTTTACCATTGTGCATCATCCAGTGGCACTGCAGATAGCCCTTCTAATTCTCAAAAAGCTGGAATTGTTTTGACTACATCGACTTTTCGCAGTATGGTCTCGAATACCCCAACCGAAGAACCACACTCTCTCGGAGATAGAGCTGCATCTCAACCACACAGCATGAAATCAACACTAGAATCAACAAATTTCGATGCGGATCGATATATGAGAGGCAAGGACAGGAGACGCAAACGAGTCTCCAAGGCTTGTGAGCGATGTCGAATAAAGAAGATCAAGGTTTGTTCACCACAGCAGTTCAACCAAGGCAAGGTGCTAACAGAAGGCCTTGGTAGTGTGATGGTGAACTTCCTTGTCAAAAATGCAAAAACCATGGGACTGTCTGCACTGCGGGTATCCGCAAGAGAACAATCCACGTCGAATACAAGCAGGTCCCTAGGAGGTTTGTTTCATAATTATCGACATGGAGATGGAGCAATGACTAAACTACGAGATAGCTACGTTGAGTTCCTTGAAACCACACATTTGGCCCTTATCGGCACTGTTCACAAATTATACAAAATGATTCAGAAGAACCAGCCATGGGATCTTGGTGAGCCAGAGTTGAATGACCAAGGCGAATTGGTTATCCACGACATAGCCAAGAAGCTGGGGTGCATTGGTCCCAACGACGAAATCGAGCTACCAATTCAGTACGAATTGCCAACAACTGCTTCCGGCATGGCAAGGGTCGCGGCCCATCCGAAACGACTGCAGTATGGGGACTACGATGCAGAGGACAGCGACGACAAGGAGCCAGACTCACCCGCAAATGATTCTACAGACGAAAGCGTTCCATCACTGGAACCAATGCAGGGCGTCGAAACTGAGCTAAACTACCAAAGAGACGCTTTTGCTAGCCACAGTCACCGCGCGACAAAGTCTCCTCAAAGCGCTTACAGCTGTGACGACTTGGACAATAGCCATTCCGAGTCCGAGGGAGCCAATACTTGCGTTACATCACCATATATTTCAACAAGTTCAGACTGCACCGACTTTTCTCAGCCTTCGCTGGGAATAGTGCCCGACGACATGGCGCTTTTCCTTCAACAATATGGACCGATACCGGCTACGGAGAAGATGACTTGGGAATTGGGCGATTCAAGTTATGGCACACACAAATACAACCTTTCGGAGACGTCTGATATTGAATCGCTACTTATGGAGAACCAGATGGTGTTTCCTGATTACAATGGTCTGTTCGGCATAGGCATCACAGACACTGTTAGTATAGAAGGAAGGAGACCAAGCACATGTACATAAGTTGCATCTAGCGCTATTACATCGAACAAGTATTGCCCAACCGGAGCACCCAAAGCTCCTATACGCCAATTGCCATGATTTTGAGACCTTGAGAAATACCAAGGTGAAGTCAATCACTCTTATATGGCATAGAGTACATGCAGATGATGTTTACATAAGGGCGCTTTGACGTACTGACTTGCTCTTTTTTCGTGCCAAGCCGAGTTGGACGAAAACATCTAGACTTCACAGCATTCATTACATTTGCTGCAATCCTCAAGTCGCAAACTCCACGGCGTCAAAGCTTTAACTTTTGCCGAATTTCATGAAGTAGCGTTATTCGCGGCATGGCGTCTAGATTCTTCAGCTGCTCAGTGCCTGAGTGTGATAGGCCAAGTGTCAGAGCAAACGGCGGTTGCGATAATTGTAATCGCCACTTGTGCTTCACCCACTTATCTCCTTTTCTCCATACGTGTGACGAGGTACGAAAAACAAGTTCTTCCCCCCTTTCTTTCATCATAATACAACCTGTGTCACAACCCCCCAAGATACAATGCTAAACGTGGATTGGGCGAACAGAACGTGGATGTTGCAACGTATGAGGCGCAACTTGTTTCCGAGATCGATCGTCTCCGCTCTCGGATCGATGACGCGGCCATATGCCAACTTGCGTCCCGGCTGAATGGCTGTCGGAGTTGCAAAATCGAGTACTCGTCCATGGTAGGACCGGGCGCTCTCATGGGATGCGCCAACTATCATGCGCGTATACGCTTCCAGGACGGCTCCCCCTCGTGGCTCCTTCGAGTGCCTCGAGTGGCGAGCTTTGCCGTTGGTCTTCCCGCGCCGTTGGCGGACTATTTGATCGCCAGCGAGTACGCAACATTGAAGTTTCTCGAAACCATTGCAGTGCCGGCACCTCGAGCCTTTGACTACGGCGTATGCAGCAATGGTACAGATCATGGTGTCGGCCTGGCTTTTCTTCTTATGGAAGAGCTGCCAGGAAGACCTTGGTCGGCCATAACGGCCACGGATGACGAGAAGGCACAGATTTGGAGTGAACTCGCCGAGATCTTGGCCGAGTTAGAACATCACCCCTTTCCCAAAGCCGGGTCGCTGTGCTTCCAGTCATCCAGCATCCAAGTTTCGGCTGTAGCAAGCGACAGATTCATCGTCCTCACTCCTCATGGCCCATTTGATAATTCGACAGCATATTATACTGCCTTTGCCGAGCAGTACTTGGCGCTGATTGCAGATGGTCAACTCTACACCGAGTTTCCCATCGATTCGTACCTAGTGTACCGCTTTCTGAAAGACAACGTCTCACAGCTAGTCGAACACGGCGGCGAAGCGAAGCCTTCAGAGGATTACTTCTTAAAGCACGTCGACGACAAAGGCGATCATTTACTTGTCGATGACAACCTTCGTATTACAGGCATTATTGACTGGCAGATGGCACGTGTCGTCCCCCGACGTGAAGCCTTTGGTCCGTCGCTTGTTACTGCCGACATGAATGCGTTGTGCGGTGGAAAAGTGTCGCTCAGTGCTGATGATGTTGCTTTGATGGATGCGCTGCGGCAAAAGGGCCTTTCTTGGATGACGAGTTGCGCGGTTGACGAGAAAGCCAGGAGGTTCTTCTGGGGCCTGGCGTTGAAATCCGAATGGTCGGATGCCTTGCCATTGGCGATTGCGATACTGCAAGTCTTTGGGGTCGACCAAGCTTGGGCGCAGTGGAGGGAGACGGCATTGAAGGAGTACGAGAGTGACGAGCGTTTAAAGGACTTGTTGAGCGTTGTCGCCTCTGAATAGCTAACAAAGGGGGGGGGGGGGGGGGGGGGGGGGGATCTAGCTACAACAGTCAGAAGTAGAGAAACATGAAATTTCACACGCATCACAGACATTGTTAGCTTTGTACGGAAGGAAGACCGAGTGCCTATAAAAGTGCTATAAATACGGTAAATCAAGTTATATAATGTTATTCAAAACAGGTTAGGGAAAAGGTCGTCTATTTGATGAGATTCAAAGGGTTCTTAGTATGCTTGGGACGTGACCTGCCTCTCGGTAAATAATGCGCTCTGCGTTCAAATTTATAGACTCTATAACGATTTCATATAGTTGCTCATTGAACTGATGGTTACTCATAAAGTTGAAAAGAAAAGAGAACAAGAAGATAGAAGAAACCCATCAGACCTTGAACTTTCTTGGATCCAAATTGCCCACATTCGCACTCTTCGCTTCGCCATCCAGAATATACTCTGACATCAGCTTCCCCGTCGCTGGGCCGTTTTGAATCCCCCAGCAAGTATGGCCAGCCGCAACCCATAAGCCGGGAGTGACCGTGGGCCCTATGAGAGGGCCGCTCTCCTGGCCAAAGCGTATGTGCCGTGGCAGGTAGCAGGCTTGTTTGGCCTTGATCGGCGCAGCAGCCAGCACGGGGCTCACGGTTGCAAAGTAAGAGATGATGTCGTCGCAGTGAGCTTCGTTGAATTGAACCTGATCAGCCGTTTCCGGTAGTGGTACGTCGCTGTCGGGTTCGCCTGTTGCAACGGTTTAATACTAGCATCACATTGTGTGGAAAGCGAGTTTGCTATGCTTAGAGCGACTTACCACATGCATATGCTTCGCCAAACGGGCGGGCATAGATTTCCGGATCTACCCTGCCTTTGTGCTGCCTCTTCTGTCCCATCTTTGCTCGATGATCGGGGATAAAGTCTGCGGGCAGCTCGATGTCTGTGAAGACGGCATACGGCGTGACGTTGACATCGTAGACGACGCTGTGAGCTCTAAGGCCCTCGACCTTTGCCCGCGGGAGAACTCGACCTGTCCACGGGCCAGCCGCAACAACGATGTCGGTGACATGCGCAATCTTGTTGACCTCATCGGTGGCCCGATCTAGATACTCGACCCCTTCAACGGCCACCTTTGATGTGATGAGCCTCGTGACTTTTGCATTGGTCTTGATAGTGACGCCCCCCTTCCGAGCCAGCTCTGCAATTGAAGTCGTAAAATGGTACGGATGCACCTGAGCCGTCTCGGTAGCTCCCGGCGACCCCATCTCAGCCCATCCCCTCACCACCTCTCGGTCGATCCAGTCCAGATCAGCAGGCAGCTCCTCGTCCTGGAGCAGCTCCCTAGCAGCCTCGTCCTGCTTAGGGAGCTTCTCCCACGCCTTGCCATTCTCATCAGCGCGATGCTGGAGCCCGTCAAGCTTCTCCTTGGTCACAACGGCCTCGATGCTGCCGCATTTTAGCCTGCGATAGCCCCAGCGATTGGCCCCGTCGTGCTCGGCGGCCAGCTCGGCGTGCAGCCTGTACGACAGCGGGACGATGCTTGCTGGATACGCCCACAGCCCCAGAAGGCCGCCAGCCTTGCCCGAAGCGCCGGCAGCCACCGATGGAGCGGCCTCCAGAAGCGTGATGGTGTGCAAGGCAGGGCTGAAGCTGGGGTGGCGGGTCAGGTAATAGGCGGTGGTGCAGCCGATGATGCCGCCTCCTGGACAGAGCTGCGGTGTTAGCTACTGCTGCTAGTATCGCTAGCCAGCATCGAACCCCTCTATATGGGGAAGCATCAGCAGCAAATGCTTGCGTCGGGATGTGGCGCTGGCTTGGCTGGGCGGGCACATGGGCGGGCTGGTACTTGGAGATACATACCGACAATGACAATGTTTCGCTTTCGCTCCATGGCGGCACGATTCACTTGCGCTGCCGACGTTACGCAAATGCAAACGGGAGCTCAGTTGGAGCTGCAGAAGCACATCATGAATATGCGCCGGTGGGTCTGCCGGCATGACGTAAGCCATTCAGGCACAATTGACATGGACAGTAACTTGGGTATTCTTGCAATATGGATGTGAGATTTGGTGCTATCATTATTTGTTGGGCAATCGAGTAGGAGGTTGACCTGATGGTGATTGCGTCGTGTCTAGTGTCATCCATACACGTATCCTATATAGAAACCAATCAGCTGATACTGCCAGGTCAGAGGGATGAATAGATGCTAATGTATCTCTCAAACAATCTGGAATTCTTACTGTCATCAGTAAGCTGTGTTTTTGCTGGTCGATTTTGTCTGTCATGCTAATTACATGTAGAAAAGCCAAGCTTGATTATAAGGGTCTGTCAGTGCACCAAGAAAAGGTCATTGCGTAAGCCATCAGTCTTTCATTGCACTTATAACCTACTGCTCTTCTTGAAAATAGTAGTTTACACATAATTTATCGAATTGCGACGCTACTATAGCTAATTTGAATGATCAACAGGCAACAACCCGATCTCTCGTTCTCGACTGGTCGACAAGATGCCGTTCGTGCGTCACTATGATTCTGAGGCGTCTGTGAGATACTAGACTGGCGAATGATTGTGCTACAAATCAGCCATTAATTGGAATGGGCTTTACAGATAGGTTGAAACTTTCTTTTCATCCAGAGCGCTGCTAACGCAATCGAGTGTTGTGAGGGGCTTGTGGCTTACTCGGGGACGCGGGGACTGGCATTCCCCAGATTCACTCTGAGCATTGAGGATGATGTTTAGATATTGATACTGAAAGCTATGTAAAGAAGAATCGAAACTGACAGGAAAGGAAAATGATGCATTATTAGTAGCCATCTCCACTGCTTATCAAATAGTACCGGCAATGAGAGCACCATTCATTCTTCAAATGAGCACACTTGTATCTTGAGGACCCTGCCTTGCACCGCAGCCAGCACAGAACCTATCCCCATCTCGGCAAGCATAACCGCATTGCGTGCAATATCGAGGTCGTAACTCTTGAACCGGCTCCGCAGAGCCAAGTCCTTGTGCACTCTTTGGCCTCGCGTCCGGCGCTGGGGATGCCGACAAGTAGTACGCCGGCGGCTGTGGAGAAGGGGCTCGCATAGACTGCCCTGGCTGCTGCATGTTGGGCACCATATAAGCTTGCTGCTGTCCGGGCGACAAATAGCCACTGTCGTGCCCCTGAATTGGCATTGGGTTGTTGTACTGCTGCTGCTGCTGCTGCTGCTGTGGAGGAGGCGACGCAACGGCGCCCTGTTGTTGTTGTTGTTGTTCCGCGGCAGACTTCTTCATGGCTTCTTCGACGGCGCGCTGTGTCCGTCGATCTTGTTCTTCTTCTTCGCGTCTGCGTGCGTCGACTTGGTACTGGATCTCCATCTCACGCTGGGTGCTCATCATGTCCTGCCGTTGTACTGCGCGCTTGGCGGCGATGCTGGACGCACCGACAAGCACGGCGGCACCGAGGACGGGTCTTCGTCGACGACCAAACATGGTGATGGCTGGAACTGGGAGTTGTAGTTGAGATGAAAAGGCAGAGTCAGTTGATTGATAGACTCAATACTGTCCGAGGAGGAGAGTAGTTGAACATTCTTATACCTGGTAAGACGAGACAGCCCCTCAGCTCCTCGGTATGTCGACACTTAGAGTTCAAGCCACCCAGTCGACTGTATGAATCTATTGGGCCTCGGCTTTGGCCGGGCGAGGCAGTGACAGCTGGCTGTGCCATTCTCCCCCACTCAATAACGGTTCATTATGTTTGTTTGGACACTCTGGTATTGATGCTAACGTTTCTCCGTATCGGTGCCTGCGGCTGACAAGCCACATCGAGCTGAGTAGGCAATACTAATAGCGGAGCCACCGCCATGATCAAGTTGGTGGGCTTTCAGACAGTTATTGCCAAAATTGGTGAACAGTTTCAAGTATCATCGCATCATTGACGGTTGCGTGTGATACTCATCGTGCAGAGAGAGGGCGTGGATCGTGATCTGGGAGGATGGAGACGCAGGGTATAGTTGATAAGAATGATGACTGCTAATCTGAATGACTGCTAATGTGGTATAATGTCATCAAACGTTACATACTTGTCTATTTACAATCCATCTATTTTTCTCCATTTGACCATTGCACGCATCACCGCAACTATGACGCAGGCGCAGGCTTCTTAATCTCCTCGAGGATCCTGCCCTGGAACTTCTCAGGCTCAGTAGTGCTGGCCCAGCGGTCGACAACCTTGCCGTCGCGGCCGACGAGGAACTTTTCAAAGTTCCACTTGACCCTCTCCAGACCAAGCAGGCCGGGTTTCTCGTGCTTCAGCCACTTGTACAGCGGGTGCGCATCGTCGCCGTTGACGTTGATCTTGCCAAAGACAGGGAAGGTGACCTTTTGGTCCAGGGAGCAGAAGTTCTGGATCTCCGCGTTGGAGCCGGGCTCTTGGCCGCCAAACTGGTTGCAGGGGAAGCCGATGATTGTGAAGTCGTCGGGGTACTCCTTCTTGATCTCCTGGTAGACGGACTCGAGGTTCTTGTATTGGTAGGTGAAGCCGCACTTGGACGCGGTGTTGACGACTAGGACGACCTTGCCCTTGAAATTCGACAGAGGAACTTCGTTGTCGGTGGCTGGACAAACAATGCGCTCGTTAGCAGATGTCTCCAAAATGCGAATGTAGTGCAGGCGCAGATGACGCAAGGCTGATTGATAATGGGAAATAGAGGGGTTTGCATGTGAAAGCTTACCGTCAAGCGCCTTGAACTCGAAGAAGTTGGTAGCGGAAGCCATGGCTGAGGAATACAGTCTGCGATGCGAAGGTGTGTCCAGACGGGGGATGCGATGGCGATGATGCAAAGTCGGCGTTTCACCAGGCTGGGCGGCGGAATATATAAAGCGACGACTCCTCACCAAGTCATTCCACCGGTGACGTTTTGCGACTAACGGTGGCACTCGGCCTAGTGCTTCAAAGCGGCTGGTGGCCCTCCGGAGTTTCAGGCCCCGGAGATTCGGACCCAGCGCTGGGAATTTGGAATGCACTGAAGGGGTCATTTGTTCCGGCGGGGCAAAGGACAGAGATGGAAGCAGCAAAAGAAAGCCAGAAACAAGCGATTGTTGCCGCTGCTTGGTTGGTGCTTCAGCCTTACGGAGCTCCGA
Organism: Trichoderma sp. CBMAI-0020; assembly: GCA_030708095.1. Classification (NCBI taxonomy): domain Eukaryota; kingdom Fungi; phylum Ascomycota; class Sordariomycetes; order Hypocreales; family Hypocreaceae; genus Trichoderma; species Trichoderma sp. CBMAI-0020. The sequence continues at coordinate 1,141,841 of JAJNCI010000007.1, forward strand.
ACCGAGGCTCATGAGCTAGTTTATCACGTCGTTTGCGCTAACAAAATCTCAAATACATCGACGTAATTTTCTGCCGGGTCGGAGCACTGAATTTGTCCGCTGGAAGGCGATATCAAGACCCCGCAGCTACAAATGGCATGATGACTTTTCATTTTCGCCTTCGAGGCTGGGCTGTCGATCTGTTCGAATAAGGTGAACGCTGCCATGAACAGGCTTTTTGTCTTCTTTGGCTTGGACAGCCACGAGGCTATACATATCCACAGGGGACTGTCTAGCGCCCTACGCCAGGCACGGTGCGCTGTGGCGGCCCCAAGCCATGAGATTGAAGCTTGTGTGGGGTGCATCGACAGCGGCCGCTGAGTATCGTCGATTTAGCTCAGCTAGGGCTTCTAGAAAATGATGGTGGAGGAAGTTTGGGGGCGGCTGCCTTTCCGATTGTAGTAAATGCTATTTTCATCTTATCAAGAGCACCGCAGAAGTTTTGGCTCTTCAAGGCATGCGGTAGAAAGGTGAATCATTATCCTATATCCCAGAAACTCGCATTTATGGCGGGGCATCTTGGCTCAAGTCGCTATATCCACAGCATCGGCCAATCTATCCCCTAATCTAGACCTTCCGCTCAACAAGTTTGAGCTCAGAGATCTGCCAATGAAGCCATCGCATAAGCAGTGGCAGCCAAGGCCTACCGGAAACAGCATGCTAACGTAATGATACCCGGCCAGAAGCGACGCATTTTATAGCCGCCAAACTCCCTTTTATCACTTGGGTTCTTTGACGCTATATAGAACATATTTCTTTAATCAGGTACATGCAGCTAGTAAACACAGTTGACGCCCGCCTTCATAGGTGCAGCACTTCCCTATATCTATTCCATCCAACACTACTCCAGAATGTTGCTGCAGCTAAGTATTATTGCCGCTGGCTAATCTTCCTCCTCTTCTCCTAATAACTATATTACCCGGGAATCCGACGTTTCTCATTCGGGCGCTTAATATTTTGTTGCATTACATGACTTTTTCCCGTGTACAGTCAGGTTTCTTAACAACTCCGCGACATACTCCGAGTTCCCTGAGATAGGTTACCTAATTGTTTTTTTGGGTTCCTTGCCAGATGTAGCTCTAGGGGGTGCTATATAGTGGTACGGGGCCTCCATTCGCAATTGGATTCGAAGGAGATGGTAGTTCTCTACTTGTTCAAGTGGAAGCATCCCTACGACATAGTGTCTCTGAAAGTCATCATCTTCGGAATCAATTTGAACATGCAATTCCAATCGGGCTTCTGGGCTTCTCTTCTGGTCTCTGCTCAAATTGTGAGCGCGACTCTGCAGATTATACCCGGGGCAACATGGACAGCAGCAAGTCTCCTTTTCCCAGCGCTCTTCTTGTTACAGTAAACAATATTGGGGCTCTCTAACTAGTTCTGAATAGTCCAATGGCCTACACATCCAGGCGCATGGTGGCGGCCTCATCAAAGTGAACGACACCTTTTACCTGGTGGGCGAGGATCACACAAACGGGGCTTCATTCCAAAACGTCAACTGTTATTCATCAAAGGACCTGGTGCAGTGGGAATACCAGGGCGCGTTGCTGTCGCTCACCAATACCGCTGGCGACCTGGGACCTAGTCGTGTCGTCGAACGGCCCAAGGTGCTGTGGAATGAGCGCACGCAAAAGTATGTAATGTGGATGCACATTGACAGCAGCAGCTATGGCGAGGCAAAGGTTGGCGTCGCTGTTGGCGATACAGTTTGCGGCAAGTATCAATATCTCAACAGTTCCCAGCCACTCGGTTTTCAGAGCCGAGACATGGGTCTCTTTCAAGATGACGACGGGACAGCCTACCTGCTATCAGAAGATGTATGTCCTCTCCTTTTAAACTCTTGGCAAACCATGGTAACAGGCTGACATAACCGTTAATGTGGTGATATAGCGAGCCAATGGCCTTCGCATCGACCGCCTATCTGATGACTATCTAACAGTTGTCAATGCGACATATCTATGGCCAGATCATATCGAGGCGCCAGCTATGATCAAAATAAATGGTCGTTACTACATGTTTGGCAGCCATCTGACGGGGTGGGCGCCAAATGACAACGTCTATACAACATCAACGTCAATTACAGGGCCCTGGAGCTCCTGGACAATCTTCGCCCAGAGCGGGTCACTTACCTATCAGTCTCAGACCAACTACGTGCTGAAGCTCAGTAACAGTGAGGCCTTTTACCTCGGGGATCGCTGGATCTCAAGCGATCTTGGCAGCAGCTCTTACATCTGGCTCCCGCTCAACATATCTGGGACATCTGTGAATATGCCATATTTTTCCAGCTGGGTTCCCAACGTAAGCGGAGCAACAGCAGAAGGCTCTTGGAAAGTGTCTCCGCCAAATAGCTTCTACGAAGGCGAGACGGGCACATACGCCAATGGAGCAAAGTCTGTAAGCTGCTCGGGCTGTTCGGGTGGTGGATCAGCGGGATGGTTGGGAGGTCCCTCAAACGGAACTGTTACTTTCCATCAGATATCGAGCAGCGTTGATACCATGACGACAATCACCATCCAATACAGGAATGGGGACTCAAAGCCAAGATTTGGCGCAGTTGTTGTCAATGGTGGCACGCCTGTCAAGCTCGAGTATCTGCCTAGTGGCTCCGGCGTGTCTAATAGCACGCTGCACACGCTTCTCCGAAAAGGAAACAACACCATCACACTCGGTGGTATTGGGGATACCACTTACGCTGCTGATGTCGATCGATTGATCGTTCCTGTGTCATAAGACAGTCGAGCCTTGGCATGGTAGGCTGACAGGAGGTATAAGAATAGATCACATAGCCTGGATTAAAGAGGTTGGAATTAGTACTAAGGGCTATGTAGCATTCTATCAGACCTCTTATATGCTATTTGATCTCTACTGGTTTTGGATCTTCATGCCCAGTACTCCGGCTATAACTCAACATATTACAAGACTCAATGTCGGTTAGAGAATAAATAAGTTTTGCACATCGGATCAGGGCAATAACCTGCAAAATGTATTACAATAAAGCATTCAATGGCTGACAACTGATATAATATTACTTACATTATGAGGTTCCAAACAAATCACTAAACCTACCTAATACAAAGCATAAGAGTTCATTTACTTTGATGACTGGCGTAAGACGGTTGCAAATAGTGTAAACGCCACGTTGAACGTGGGTTTGATCTACGACTGGTAGTTGGGTAGTCAAAAAAATAGTGCCTTGGGATACAAGGCGGTTAGGAACTATTCAGGTATATCAGTTTACTTGATATTAAATATCTGAGTGCGTCCAAAGCCTAGTACACGTAGCGGAAATTGGGATTCTCCTGATCTGTAAGATCCTCAAAGGCCAGATCATGTGAGATCTCAGCGACGAGAGCATCCCTGCGGCGGTTCCTTGCCACAAGTATCACACGGGTCAAGACAACCAAGAGAATGTACGCTCCGTAAATAGCGCAGTGCACGACAAATCCAGTGAGATACCTAGGTGCATCTCTTTGCTGGAAGATCTGCGGAGCAACCATATTGCCAACAGCCCACCCTACAAAGACCATTGTCATGGTGATTCCTTTCTTGGTTTGGCCAGCAATGTTCCGCGTAACAAGCGAGATAATCATATTACCTTGGGCAAGAAAGAACTGTGTGCAATAAAAAGCGATGAGCATCCCTCCGGCATTACCCGAGTTGGGGACGACCACGAGAATGACAATAGTACCGGCAATGGCGGGCAGTGTCCACAGCTATGTACTGGTCAGTAAAACACATTACAGCCGTGGCATTTCAAACTTACAAGCATTATCAAGCAAGTTTGCCCAGACTTTTGAGAAGCCTGGGCAGATCCAACCATGACAATGATAGTAACTGCACCCTGTGCGATATTCAGGAGATTGGTCTGGAGCAACGTAAACCCAAATTCTTTGATGATGAGGTTCGAAAAGACACCAAGACCGCCGATGACGAGGTTGGCTACTGTGATGAGCATCGTGCAGCACCACACGAATGGGTCAGTCAGGGCTTCAACAACCTGATATCTCTTGTATTCCTTATTTTGGATACCCGTTTCATTCCCGCGCACACGTTCAATCATGAGCTTCTTTTCCTCCTCTGTGTAACACTTTGCCTTCATAGGACTGTCAGGCAAGAATAAGGCGATGCAGAATGACCAAACCACAGTCGCCAGGCCGAGCACCAGGAATAGGAGTTGCCAATTCTTTATTGGTCCGTTGGTGAAGTATGAGACGCCGAAAGCGAGAAGACCACCGACCTTGACCATTTTAGTTGGGAAAAGTGGCATATTACGGGGTCTGCACTTACCATGAGCTGTACTCCCGTCATGCAATACCACAGAGAGTTCAAGAGCGATTGTTCAGATCTCGTGTACCACATTGAAGTACTGGAAACCGTTAGGAGGGCAAAGATATGACCAAGGATCAGACGAGACGCCACTCACAGCAGCATCATGGCCGGTTGTATACAGCTCTCAAAGAAACCTAGCAGGAATCTCACAACCATAAGAGGGGCGAAGCTTGATGAAGCGGCGGAGCAGGCCACAACAGCGCCCCAGCAAAATACATTGACAGCCAGAACTTTTGCCAGCGGTAGCTTCTGTAGGAGAAAGTTTTGCGGGTATTCGCCAACGAGAATACCCATGTAGAGGATGGTTCCGAGCCAAGAGTACTGCCCAGAGATGTTAACAGACTCTCCTTTAAGACAGATTGATGGCTCTTACCTGTTGGCCGACGAGGTTCGCGTCTTTCTGGATCCCCATGATGGAAGAAAAGTTGAGCGTTCCTTTATCCAAGGATTGGCAAAAATACGTGACGAGCTGGATGGCAAGGATACGACGATTGATCTTCCAAAAGATGCGTTTATTGGTAGCTGCGTCAATCTCAATGGGAGCATCGCCGAGGTAGCGGCTCGTCTCCTCATCGCCCTTGCCAATATGTTTGACGGCCATGGCCTCTACCTTGATCGCCTCTTGGTGGTCGCTCATCGGCGAGGCTTCAAACTCTTTGGATGGCGCCATGATGAGATTGCGCCTGGCCTGGAAATGTGCAGAGGCTAGGGTTGTTTAACTGTGCTGTTGCCCATGATCGCCATGATCTCATACCACCTCAACTTGATATACGATATTCGGGAAGCCAAGCGAAGATGTCGCATCTCTCCGCATTCATTGTGGAGTTGGCGACGGCGCACACTCCCGAGACTTGCTCCGGATCCCTACGCTATCGAGTTTTAGCACATTTGATTGTTTGACCCACTATACCCCAGACTTTACAACTTGGACTTTGGCTAATTCTCTAGACAGGCAGTTCATGTTGTCTCCAGATAAGTCCCAACTCTTTGCTCTAGGGAGCTGAGAACCCGAAAGGAAAGCATGCCCCGAGTTGAGCCTGAGGTATCAAAATGGCCAGGGAGGGCAGATGTCTTCGATGTGTTTCCGGGTAAATGATGAGCAGTTTCTGCTACCCCGTCGTAACTGTATTCTTTATCACTTTCGCTGAGACTAGATCATGATTAGCTTGCCGATTTATTGGTGAATGAGGCTCTCTTATGATTGAATCAATACTGGATAGCATTTTCTCATTCTTGAGTGATTGCTTTATGAGCAATAGGCGACACTTGACTCTGGGACACCTATCAACATCCATACTTGGCGTGATAGGCGCTTTCGCGTTCTACAAGGGAGAAGAGAAATGTCTTCCGGTAACTCTTCAACTCTCGAGATATTTAGCTCTCATGGTATCCCTTGAATTATAATTTCACTCTTATGCATTGCAGCAGCTTTTTCTTTTCTCTTTTATTCCCTTTTAGCTATCGCCGGCCTCTATCAAATGGATCATTGTATCATGCAGCTTGGAAAGGAAGTGAGCCTTTGGGGAGATTAAAAATGCTGTGAAAAGCGGGAGCTAGGGAGGGCCGAGATACATGTCACCCCACGTTACCTAACCTACCTAGGTATGTACCTGGTAGGTAGCCAGTTGCAGTTATCCGCAGGAATGAGCGAATAGCACATTGACAACCTCTAGGAATCACCTCTAGGAATTGCAGGCCAGTCAGGAATCATTTGGCTATTCAGCATTTGTTCACTCCAAGAGCCATTCTTCTGCATACATATGTATAGGTGAGGATTAACAGTATGGCAAGGCTGGATTTGAGCAGCTTCCCGGTATGAAACCCTGGCTGGTTTTTACCAGGTCAATCTCAAATACCTGCGCTGACGGATCCAACAAGCGATCGATGATGTGGATGACGCCCTATGAAATACGAGTCAACGGGTATTCTAGCTTTATAATCTCCGTAAATAATTGTCTTACATTTGTAGCTGGAATATCCGCCTCAGTGACGGTGGAAGCCTTGTTCAAGACGAGTGTTCCGTCAACAACCTGCGCTCCAACAAATAAAAAAGTCCCTGTCTGAAATCGCGTGTATGTAGTGTTGAAGTTCCTGACCATGAGCCTAGAATTCGGTACGTAATGATGCTGAAGCAGATTTCCAAGCCACCATTTGCCCTTTGGGGTCGCAGCAAAAGTAGAGTAGTATGCTCCCGTATTTTTGAACGCCGTGTTTGACGGAGCGAAAAAGGTGTAAGACCAAGAAGCGGCAGTATCGAAAGCTTCAATAAACCCTTATTGACCCGTTAGTAGCCATTATCTTGAGCGGCAAGAAGTAATGTGAAAACGCATACCGGCACATTCGCTTAGCACTTCCGCCAGCATACTTAGATCATCTCTTGACTCGATAACATCTAACAATGTTTTGATACTAGGATCCTTGGGAGGGGTGTAAGTGCCGGGCGGAGATGGGAAATATTGCAAGGGATCGCGATCAACAATATCAGCGGAGGCGAGACCTCCCAAGAGGGAGAAAAATACTAGTATGCGAGGTTTCACCATGCTTGCTGAGGTATGTATCCTCGAACTGCCCAAGATGAGAAAAGTTGATATCAACGAATGTAAATGTCTACTAGGCCGCTGGTTCAAGATAAAGACGGGCCTTTAGGGCGAAACGGCCCCAAATGCGCTGCTTGCGGAGAAGGGCCGGGGATAGAGTAGGTCTCCTGGAGACCCCGCACAATATCCCGGACAGGGTTCAACTTTCTGTACACATGATAGTTCCCATGTTAGTTATCCCGGGACAATTCCAGGCCCGGTGCCGAGGGAGAATAACATTGACAGTCTTCTAATTATGGCAGGGAGCAATCAATAGTGCGATGGCATGTGGTACTTCTGAAGAAGCAATTCCATGTCCTGTCAGAAACTCCTGTCTTTAGTATTGTAGCTATTCAAACCTTATGCGCCGACAATGTTTGTCACAACACTGGTTGTTGGACTCCTGGCCGCGCCGTGCCTAGGCAGTGTAAATCCAGCAAAGCCTCAGATGGGTAATTTGAACCATCAACCTAATATGGTTGACGACGACTAACTGGTCCAGGATGGAATTCTTGGAACACGTTCAAGAGCAATATAAACGAAACGTTGATCAAGTCAAGCGCAAAAAGCCTCGTGGACACTGGCCTGGCTCAGGCTGGCTACAAATACGTCAACCTGGACGACGGGTGGCAAGCCTTCACACGAGATTCCTCAGGTCGCCAGCAGCCAAACTCTACCAGGTTTCCCAGCGGCATGAAGACACTGGCAGATTTTGTGCACCACATGGGACTTAAAATCGGCATATACAGGTGAGTGAGTGAGTGATACACGTCTATGCAAGACTTGGCCTATTAACACCAGCCGCCCAAGTGACTCGGGCATCTATGACTGTGCCTTTTACCCTGGAAGCTATGGCTACGAGGAAAGAGATGCTGCTACCTACGCATCATGGACGATAGATTATCTAAAGTTCGATAACTGTGGCAGCTTCCAAGCAGGCACACTTTCTCCTCAGGAGCGTTTCCTGCGCATGGGTGATGCTTTGAACCGATCGGGTCGCAAAATCTTCTACTCGCTTTGCCAATGGGGAAATCAATTTCCGTGGCATTGGGCATCTTTTTCAGATAGCTACAGAATCTCTGGAGACATCAAGAGTGCGTTCGGCGAGGATAGTAGTGGTGTTTGTCAATCTGCTTATTGTCTAAATACTGGTTATGCCGGAGTCAGTGTATTGACAATGATCCGCAAGATGCGAGAGCTATCGCCATTTCAGAGACCCGGATCATGGGGTAAGTTATTTTATTTCCCATTATTCATTTCAAGAGTCATCGTTTGACTTGGCCTAGGTGACATGGACATGCTCGAGATTGGTACTGGAACCATGAACTTGCACCAAGAACAGACTCACTTTTCTTTCTGGGCTGCGCTCAAGTCACCGTTGATCATTGGCGCCGACGTCAACACAATCAGCAAGACGTCTCTGAACATCTTATTGAACAAGGAGATCATTGCGATTTCTCAAGACGATGCCGGTGTAGCAGTCAACTACCTGCCAGACCTCTCGACGGAGCACAAGATCCAGGTTTGGGGCGGGCCTCTTGCCTCTGGCAAGTCACGCTATGTAGTGTTGGCTCTCAACTATGGGCTAAACACCACAGACATCACAATTCCTCTCAGTGAGTTACCTGGATTAAATGGACCTCACCTGGTCAAGTATTCCGTGCGAGAGGTTTGGTCTGGAAAAGATATTCATCATAGAGGCGACAATCTTGTGCTGGAAAACGTAGCTTTGAACCAGACAAAAGTGGTAGTTTTCTCAAAAAGGTAGCTGAAGAGTTAAATCAGAGACTGGATATAGTACAGCAACTGAATGTTTCATATTTCACTGAGTTCAAGTATTGGTAGCAGCGTTCATAATACCGAATTCGGGGGCGCAAAGACAACCAAGACAACAGCCCGCATTCCCCAAATATAGAACCAATAAAGGTAATTTGTGTTGTCATCCAGTGGAGCCTTTCCTCAATTATATATGTTTGTACTGTATGAGCTAATATACTGCATGTGTCTGAGACTTGGAAAGCAGTTGACCCAATTGCCACATTACGCGGGAAGGTGGCCAAGGAAGAACGAGGAAAAAGTTGAAATATTATATGTAAAATCATTAATTGACCAATAATACCGTCCTCAAGCTGAGTTGATCATGCCTGTCCCATTAGGCCCAATTACACCGCCTCCCCAAATAGTCCTCCCATCGTCATTGATGAACTGACCCTTCTTGTCGTAGGACCAGATCAAATCCCCCCAGCTGGGATGGTCGTCAGGGCTGCTTGTACCGGCTATCCTGTAGTTAGTTTAAATTTCATCTACTCGTAGTGTCAGCTCTACTTACGGTTGCCTTCACCTCCGAGGCCATTGATCGTGAGCTTCATTTTGGTGGTATAGGGAGCACGAAGACCGCGCTTGACAACATACTGGTAGTACAAAATCTGTATCGAGGTTAATACGAGCCTTCATAGAAACTCTTTTTGTCGAGAGAAAAACTCACATCCCAAACCTTGGGCGGTGGTGTAGCGACTCCCCGACTGATGTTGGATGGCACGGCCCATGGCCCGTTGATCAGAACTGCCTCGCATCGATAGAATTTGGGATCGTAGGGCACATTATAGCCCAGGTTATACTTGGCTGTGTATTCCGCGGCTTTGAGTAGAAGATTGTCTCCAAGTGAATACACATCTGTTCCCTGTGACTGCATGATCCTGGCCGCTTCTGCAGTCCAGCCTAGAGCACCTTGCGCATGGCCCTGATCACGGCCGGTTTCTGCCCCTTGTCCCGTTTCTGGGTGGAAATTTCCATATACTCCAGCGCAGAGATCGTTCTGAAAAGCGTAAACGGCGTAATTGTACTATCACTATTCGTTAGTGGCGGCCATTGTGTCTCGCCTGGCGGTGGGAAGTTGAAACTCACCAGTGTCACATCATCTAGATAAACGGCAAAGGACAACAGGGCCTTGATGCTGACCATGCCGTAGTTCGCCTGGCCAATGATAATGGACTGTCGTGCAAACAACCAGTACAGTTGATTCGAGAACCCGCTTCCACCTGAAGCCTTGGCTCCCGCCTCGATCCAGCCTCCTTCCCATCTCATGATCTCTGCCGCATTGGCGAACATGTCCCCTTCAAGTCCGACAAGAAGAGAAGTGTCTGTGCCGATGATGGAGGTCAAATTAGTGCCCCAAGCGTCTAGGATGGTGGTGGATCGGTCCCAGTGGCTTTCATTCCTCGTTATATACCACATTAAGGCGTTTTGATATGCTGCGCGCACGTCATTGCTGAAGGTCGTGTAGTTGTTATTACATCCACCTCGGCAAATGATGCCTTTTGGGCCTTGCATAGCATACTAGGATATTCAAAATCAGCTTTCGTTTCACGTGTATGGAGCTTCAAACCCGCGGTCATGTTCAACCTACCGAGGCTTGTGAGAAGGAATCTACACGGAATTTCTCGTATGCTGATTTCCATGGTTCTTGCCCATGTGCCACTCCCAATCTAATTCGCTCGAGGTCGTCATGCGTATGCCAGATTCCTGGGTGTATAAACTCGCCGACACGTTTCTTGGACCCGAGACCCAGAGGGACAATCGGTACAGGCCCATTGAGCACAGGAAGCCCGTTGAGTGGCCCAGTGGCTACAACGAAGGATATTAACAGTCCAATCGCCGCTACCACACAAGCAAAATGCGGCTGGTTAGGAATCATCCTGATGCTGGTGGAGTTGCCAGAGATGTTATCGCCAACTACAGTATTAGAAGAGAGCTATCATATCCAAAGAGAAGGCGAGTAAACTAGATGTAAATGCGATATTACTTACTACATTATTCTGTATAACCAATTTCTGACCTTCACTAAGCCGAGATCCAATATCCCAATTGTGTTGTTTCCCGTCTTTCTCCACATATTCCCCCACGCCCCAAGACCAATGTAGTGTGCCGGCCTTCGGCTGAAGTCCCGGATCAAGGCCCGATATCAAACCAGCAAATGGCCAGCAGTTTCATTTCGGTCCGGAAATTTGAGCAATGGCAAGAAGATATGCAAAGTGGATATCATCTAGCCAAAACCAATAGGCGGCAAAGACCGTCTTGCCTAAGTACAGAAATGGCAGCCTAGAGAAGTACTGCATGATAGGCTGGTCTTTAACTTTAAATCTTATGTTTAACTTTCGATGGCTTTGAAGATTAAGAGGCTCTCAAGCACCTACGAATTTCGTTCAAATCATCATCTCGACGAAAGCAGAAGATAGGCAGCTATTCGAAATGAATGGAATACACAAACGACGACGGGGAGGGGAAAGAGCGAATGAAGCCCAAGGGAACCATGTGATAACAAAGGTACAAAATCTTTCATGAGCGAATCAAAGTCATCGGTTCTTCAAATATTGACGTTTTCAACTCTTAGAAACGCAACACGCTTTCGAACGGAGTTGGTAGTCGAAATCACTCGTCTGGCGAGAAGGCAGCCTCGATTCCAAGCGGACTACTGTCTATACACGAGCTATACTCGGACTCAGCAGTTGCAAAGATATGGGGAATTGCTCAAAGGGATTTGGACAAGGTACGAATATACCTGTACAAGCAGTTGCAAGCCGTCTGAGTAGCAGTTCAAGTATTGATCAAAGATGGCAGCCTACACCACCAATGTTGTATCCGGAATACACAAAGCCAGGTGGCGTCGAATACATCTATCGCGAGCTCGAATTTTGGACGTCGGGCTTCTTCCCAGGCTCTCTCCATGTGCTCCTTGAAAGGCAGAGGAGATTCGGCCATGTTCTCGCGCAGAAGCAGGCACCTGAGAAGTCTAGTAAAGCGACACCACATGTTTTACAGCTTGAATTTGCGTGCAGGTGGTGGACGGCGAATTTACACAGTAATTCACAGTTACAAGGAACGCACGATCTTGGCTTTATGATTGCACCTTGGGCACGACGCCAGTGGGAGCTTCTCCATGATACGCAGTCATATGTGACTATGATCAACGCAGCCAAAACACTGGCTGGGCGCTTCAACCCCATCGTGGGAGCTATAAGATCCTGGGACACTTGTGAGACCAAGGTGTATTCGTTTAAAGACTTGGACACTGATTTTCTGGTCATTATCGTACGTGTGGCGGTCGCCCTTAACTTATGCCTTTCTCTTTCCAAAGGAAATACCGGATTTCTTCTTAGCTAATCCCTGTAGTAGGACAACATGATGAATCTCGACATCGTCTTCTGGGCTGCAGCTCAAACCAACGATAGTGCAATGTTTGACATCGCTCTGTCTCACGCGAGAACCAGTCAGCGTGAGCTTGTTCGACCAGATTCAACAACCACTCACTTGGTCAACTTTGACCCCGCGACTGGCACAATCAAACAACGGCTGACGAACCAGGGAATGGGCCATGAGTCTTGTTGGACACGAGGTCAAGCCTGGGCCATTGCAGGCTTTGCCCAGACCTACAGCTGGACGGGCGATGTTTCCTTTCTCAAGACATCGAGGGACTGTGCGGATTACTTTCTGGAACATCTTTCGACGACGTTGATTCCCCCTTGGGATTTTGACGCGCCAAAGGACGGCAAGCAGCCCACGGATACGAGTGCTGCGGTCATCGCGGCGTATGGGATGCTGCTGATTCACGAATCACTGACCATCCGCGGAGACAGCTCCGAGTATCTTGGCGCAGCGCTCCGGATTTTGAACGCAGTATGCGAACATCATCTGAATCCTCCTGCGAAGTTGGTAACACCGCATCTGGAGGTGGAAACGGTCGAGCATGGCGTGACTCTCGAGCACGGAGCTGTGACTGTCGATATTGGAGACGGCGAGACCATCTTGAACGGGGCTACGATCAACAACTTCGAGTTTGCGCCACGCAGATGGGCAAACCATGGGCTCGTCTATGCGGATTACTTCTTTCTTCTGTGCGGGAACAAGCTTTTAGAGATGGGGGTCGGGCAGCTCATCTTGAGGGCTGAGTAATTTGGCTGACTTATTGGTTAAAGATGGAGCTTCCGTTGTGTTCACTCCCTCCTGTGAATGCACACACACGAGCTTTCATGTACTTAATAATTATTTCAATGGCATGAATATGGAATATATATGGTTCAGTAAGCGGATGCACTTCATAGTCGATTTCTCAACTCTTGCCTAGACCGCTTCAAGGCTTTTCAGGAGCCTAGCCATTCCGTACTCATAGCCAATAATATTTTTGTTTCCACAGCATATACAACGCTCTAAGACATTGTTTGGCCCTTGCCATCGTGCTGCGAAAACATGCTGATTCTTTGATTCGGTAAGAAAGAATACTCTAGATAGGAATTAAGCTGCTCGAAGCCAGGCCCTGCCACGGCATCCATACCCGGTGGCCCTGGATTGTTGTACGATGCGCTCGGCATAGCAAAGACCGAAGAAGGGTCGGATAGCGTGCTCGTTATCGGCATTGGAGAAGGCATTCTCGTCTGAGAGGTACTATCAGGCTGAGGCTGGAAAGCCAACGGAAGAGGTGGAAAAGCAAGAGATATACTGTCTGGAGAGCCGTCTTCATCGCGATTGATAGGAATATTTGCGGATTTCGTTCCAACAGGGATACCAAGATGAGCTGATTGCATGCCGGGACCTTGATCAGGGGGGCTTTGCTGATTTATAGCAGAGCTACTTGCTTTTATACTAATATTCTGGGAGTATGCTGCCTCCCTGATATCCAGTGGCTCGGCCCCCTGCTGTCGAGCCTGGTCAAGGCGAGCGGCAAATTTGGAGGCCAGGTTGTCGGGAGCAGCGGCGGTTGTATGTGGCCCATTACATCTTGTCGAGATCTCCCTCAGGCTATTTATCAATGACTCAAATTCCAGGGCCAGCGGGCAGCTATAATGGATGGCGTGGGCTAGAAGCATCCGGCCACAAATGAACAGACAAAAGGCGAATTGCGGATTTGTGAGAATTGGAGAGCACTGAAGAAACTTGTCGGCAATTATCGCCACCTCTGTCGCTGCGGCGAGGCAGGTCTCGGCGCTGGAAGCGGAGGGAAGCCTTATAGTCGTGGCCTGCCATTCTGCGGATGGGTATGCAATCCCTTGGTGCAGGAGGACGACGGCCGTGTTATGGGTGATGTGGGCGAGGGTTAGGTTTGGATCCATGATGCCATCGTTCAATACGCAGGCTTCTCGCCATCGCTCCGGGAGGAAAAGCTTCCATCTGAGGCATGTATCATCAGTATTATCTCTAGTGCAGCGTGACTTATCAACCTTCAAGGGAAACTTACTGCACCAGCCGTAAGTCTAGCTGCTTAAACTTCATGAGCCAGAGCTGCACGTCCCGGATGTTGGACACATCCACAGCTTGCTGCAGAAAAAACGTAGTCACCAGACTGAGACTCTCTGTTGCCTCGATGCAGTACGCAAAACCTCCCAGTGAGGAAGGGTCCTCGTCTTCCGGCCGCGTCGTCGGAAGGGTGCCTGCTGCATTCATATTTACAGACTGGTCCGCGATGCCAAAGTAGGGAGTTGGTGTTTTGAGTGGCTCGCCCTCCTCCCACAAGGCACCTTCGCATGGTAGTCTTCGCTTCACGTCCGCACTTGTCAGGGAGCAGTTCCAGCCAGTTGCGATGCTGCAGAAGCGATCCATGAGAAAAACATTCCAAAAGATCCGCCGTCTCTCTTCGACCTCTTTCCAGCTCTTGCAGGGCGGGAGAAATGCGATTCGCTTGATCAGAGCTCCCGACGGCGAATGGCTTTCTTCGTCTTCGATGCTCAGTTGAAGCTGCTCAGCCGTCCGCGCCATGCTTCCGACGATGGACCAAGCCGAGGGGCCGCGCCCACTCCCGATCTAGCATTGTGTGAGAGTTGAAACTATCTAGCCAAGAAGAGGATACAGCTTACAACGTCGAAGGCGCAGATAATAAGCGCCTGCAGGTTCTCAACCGAAAAAGACTCCATGCTCCTGATGATCACAACCTGGCGACACCGCCTTGCGTATCTCGATCGTGCCTCGGGCTCATCAAGTCGCGGATCGTGCGAAAACCGCACGCAGAGCGAGACTATGGCGTGAAATATCGTCGTCAGTCGCTGTCGCTTAGAGGGAGTGGCCATCTTCTCTCGGAATTCGCGGACATGCAACATTGGGATCCAGGGATGAATCCGGGCGAAATATATCTCAACAAGAGCATCGATGAGATCGTCCGGTGGAAGCTCCATGTCGTGGCCGAATTCTGCAGAGTCGCCGCGCTGTGTCTTTGGTCGCTCATCCTGAGTTCGCCTCCGCTTTGGAGAAGGGTTATCACAATCGGAGAGGTCTCCCGTGGTCTGGTTTGCCAACGAGGAAAGTGTATCTCTCAGTCTAAGAGTGTGTTCCCTCAGGTTGCTTTCTTCTCTGTCTAATGCATGACCGGGGGAACATCCAGAGTCAGACGGCAGTTGTTGTACTCCGAGGGAGTCTAAGCATTTCCAAACTTGTTGCCACAAGACTCCTTGGCCAAGAAACATGTTCTCCAGGGTTGCTGTCGCATGTGAGTTCAACTGTCCTTCTTTTTTCACCGTCCAACATCAATGCGTGTCAGCTTACTAACTCGCTGTGTGAGATGCTCAATGGCGCCCATTCGTAGACCAGGTTTGGACTTCTTCTCATCGTAAACACACTCAAAGTCTACGATCAATTTAGTTATCCCGCCCTGGACAAGGTTGCAGCTCACAAGGTTAAACCTACGGTATTTGAGGCACTGATCACAGGGCTGTTGACGACTGCATCGTGCCTTTTTCCGGCGACATGACTGACAGCTGGAGCAGGATTCAGACGCTGAAGTTACTCCAAGGCGTTGTTTGGATGACACTTACGCTGGCCCTTCCTCTTTGGCACCGGCCTTGCGCTTCTTTGGATTGTTGCTCAACGCAAAGTCTTCATCGGCCACCGACAATTGGTCGTCTATGTCGTCTATTTCGGCCATATTCATGCTCAGGATTTGCTCTCCTCATCGCCCGCCTGGCGGTGTATTCGCGGCCAAAACCGGTGTGGGCTTGAGATGTCCACGCATACGACGTACCCCATCTTGCATCAATGGTTGTCCCCGCTTTGCGATCGACAAAGCAACTCGTGTTAAGCGGGGGCAAGTCTGGGGTAGGGTTGCTTTTGCTAGCTGGCGGCTTTCGGCCAAAGGCTCGGGGTATATTCCGGTGCCAAAAAGTAATAAGCAAAGTATACGAGATCCACTGAATCTCCTATAATGTGCATTCAATTACCTTTGTAGTCTTGGTGGACACAAAAAAATAGATTCTGGCATGACCTGTCGAGAGGTGGCATGACTATTCGTAGATCTCTCTTAGTAGAAGCTTGTGTGATTGCTCTTTGATATGAACATGACTATCATCGCGAGTTATGCTAGAGTATTATCACTGAAACTTAATTTCTATCACCTTCTGTAGCAATTGATACCGTGTTACAGCAACTTGGGCAACAATAGTCGCACACGCCTATCCTGAGAACGCCGCAACTGGGAATATAGGCAGTCTACTACATGTAAGTGCCGAGTAGCGACATATCTCCACGGAAAACCCTTGCTGCATACCCCATGATCCGCCTCTTAGTTCTTTGACCTTTTCGCGGGGTAGTCAGGGGCACCTATTATGTTGTAACCTTCTGCGGACCGACACTCGCTCCGATATAGGGTGTAGAAGTTGTTGGCCCTCACTGTGGCCGGTGGCAGAGTTCAATTCCATGTGTGATTCTAAACTACCCAGCCATTCGAAGAAGACATCAAGTATGAGCTGCAGTTAGATCACGTAGTCGATGAAAAACGGTTGTCAAGAAAACTGAGTATAAATAAAACTCTAGTTCCCTGGATGAAATGGGTTTCTAAACGTCTCGTTCAACATTGCGCTCTAACAAAGGTTTCCTTCCTCTCGCAACTGTGAACATGGCGCCGTCAGTTCTTGTGACGCTGCTCTCTAGCCTTGTGCTATCAACTTTGACCCAAGCAACACCTTCGTCCACCACTGATTCTCACCCTCTCGATTCCCGCGCTGGCTTCGTTCACCCGGGCCTTCTTCACACCGAAGCAGACTTTACCCGTATCAAATCCAAGGTCAACGCAAAGACGAATCCATGGTATGCTGGATGGAACAAGTTGGTGGCTCATGCCAACTCCGGCTACGTCCCCAGCCCCAAACCCACAGTCTATCGCGGGACTGGTTCGCCTGAGAACTATGCCAGCTTGTTTCGCGATGCTGCCTCTGCGTACGCCAACGCCATTTACTGGAAAGTTACCGGTGACACAGCGTATGCCAAGGCCGCAGCAACTACACTGGACGCTTGGAGCAGCACTCTCACCTTGATCGACGGTTCCTCTGACAAGTTCCTCGCCAGTGGCATCTACGGGTACCAACTAGCCAATGCAGCCGAGATCCTGCGCGGTTATTCGAGCTGGACCGGTCTTGCCGCCATGAAGACTATGCTCAGTAAGGTCTTCTACCCCATGAACCATGATTTCATCGTCAACCATAACGGTGCCAAGATCGATCACTATTGGGCCAACTGGGATCTAGCAAATCTTTGCACCATGTATGCGGTTGGTGTTCTGTCTGACAATACTACAATGGCAAACGAAGCTGTCAACTATTTCAAGAGCGGTGCGGGCAATGGTGCTATCAACAAAGCAATCTGGACGACCTACACCGAGTCTGGGAGTAGCAAAATCTTGGGGCAGAACCAAGAGGCCGGGAGGGATCAGGGGCATGCCATGTTAGACTTTGCTCTTTTAGGAGTGCTTGCTCAGCAGGCATACAACCAGGGAAACGATTTATTTGGCTACCTGTCTAACAGAATCTTGGCTGGGTAAGAGATATTGTCCCGATTTCTGAGTGATGTGAAGCTGACAAAGATCAATTCTTTAGAGCGGAATACGCTGCCAAGTACAACCTTGGCCTCGACGTTCCGTACACCACCTATGTTAACAGCGATGTGACGCAGACCACAATCAGCAATGCGAGCCGAGGTAATGTCCG
Organism: Trichoderma sp. CBMAI-0020; assembly: GCA_030708095.1. NCBI lineage: Eukaryota > Fungi > Ascomycota > Sordariomycetes > Hypocreales > Hypocreaceae > Trichoderma > Trichoderma sp. CBMAI-0020. The sequence goes on from JAJNCI010000007.1 coordinate 1,159,743, forward strand.
CCCGATTTGGGAGCTCATCTATGGTCATTACGGCTCTCTCAAGGGCCTGAACGCATCTTGGTCGAAGCAGTATCGCGACCTAGTTGTGTCTAATGGAGGCGGAGCCGAGGGCGGTGGCGGAGACTATGGCACAACCAGCGGTGGTTACGATCAGCTCGGATTTGGTACCCTTTTATACCGGCTGGAAGCTTGAAATCTATGCTAAGCCTAGGTATGGTTCGTGTAGTTAGGTACATGTATGCTGCATGTCTTTCAGCCATGCCATTGTGCTTAGATGTCACGCCGTGCCGAAGTAATAGAGATCGCAGAGGTAGTACAAATAAAAGTTCATTAAATCATTTGACTCATCATTTCAGTCACGAAAGACGCTCTTGCAGCATCTCGACGACATCGCCATGCCCATTTTCCCTGGCATATAACAGCGCAGTCTTCCCACTACTATCCTCAGCACCTACATCAACTTTGCCGGTATTGAGTAGCAATTGAACAACCGCCTTATACCCTTTCTCCGCCGCTAATATCAACGGAGTCTTACCATTTTTGTACCGCGTATTCACGTTAATGTAGTCAACGTTTAGCAACACTCGAACAACTGCCTCGTGTCCTTCCTCCGCCGCATACAGCAGTGGAAATTCTGGATCAGTGACCTTGCCGGTATTAATAAGTAGTTGAACGATCGCTTCATGTCCCTTCCACGCTGCCAACCCAAGCGCCGTCTTGCCCCAGCTATCCCTGGCGTTTGGATCGACACGTGGATCGTCCAACAACATTTTGACCACAGCTTCGTGTCCCGCTTGCGACGCATGTGACAGAGGCATGCGATCGTAATCATCTTCTGAGATTGGAGACGCTCCCAAGTGTATCAATTCCTCCACAGCGTCGATGCTGTTACTTTCCGCGGCTAGGGATAGTGCCGTTCTATACTTGTTCTTCCCATCCTTGTATTCCAGGTTTGCTCCTAATTCAAGCAACGCAATAACCACCTCTGACCAACCTAGGGCAGCTGCCGAGCAAAGAGCCTGGCTCTTTTCTTCTGTTGTCATTGATGTTCTTGAGGCTGGCAGAGTGAGCCGGAGCAATGCTGAAGTTAGGCCGTTGTCATCGTCGCCGGTGTTGGTTTCATGGTGGTTAACACGGTTTTCAATGTCGCTATAACGATCGATAATCCTCCCAACAGCTGCAGAGATTGTATGTCCACAAGTTTTTCTGGCTGAGAGCCATTTGATACCATCAGATGAGAATTTTCTCATATCGCTGATAGTCATTGCCCACCGATAAAGCTCGCCTAGTGCAATTGCTGCTCGTTGTACAAGTTCGTCTGTGGAATTATGAGAGTCATTCTCTCCTGCTTGAGGCTGAGACTTGATGCAAATATTCCATGCCCACTTTAGCATTGCCTCTGATTTAATCCACTCGCCCCGTTTTCGATGCTCATTCGCTCTTCGCTTTGCTGTGGCCAGAATAGTTTCTGTAGAGGGCATCTTTAGTTGAGAGATTATTGGAGGCAAGACACATAGTAGCGCATCTTCTCTTGAACCTAAGCGCGTGTCGATAAACAGTTGTATAATTTCAGACACCAGTTTACTCTCCAAGTAGACATATGGTGTCTCTTGGATGTCAACGTCCTCAACAGTATCCATGGTGTTGAAAATGCTAACGAGAAACGATCCAAACACTTCCTGTGCGCATAAGGATACCAGTGAGCTATCTGTAGTAGCTGACCAAACTTTGAATGGGGCAAGACTTTGACGCCTCGATGGCTCTACTGTATACCAGCCGAAGAATCGCGTTTCCCTGCCTTGATACTGTATGGTACTCGGGTCGCAGCGTTCAGAGGCAGGACTGACTGAGATAACATCGAAACTAGGCATCTCACTGCCGAGCCATATGTCCAGACCAGTGTCTCTGATGTTCTCCTTAGTAGAAACAATACGTCGTACTAAGATCTCAGCAGCCCGAGATATTGTAAGCCGGTCTTGCAATTTCTCGACCTCGGGGTCAGACCTCAATGACCAAGCCCAGAGCCCCAGGATTGCTTCCAGTTGCAGCTTATTCCGGAGCCTCCAGGGGCTTTCCTGGCTCCCGCGCGTCAGTTCTATGCATAGGGTGTGTTGGCTTGGGCTTTTGCATGGTTCTCCCGGCACAATGGAGGCGACTTCGCAGGCAAAACTCCAGAACATGGATGTGTGATCTTTCCACTCTTCTTGAAATTTGAAGCTCTTTGAGAAAATCTTATTGATAGTAGATTCAAAAGCTAAAACAAGACGCTGAGAAACCTCTCGGACGTGGACCATTTCTGAATTAAAATGTTGCGAAGAGGTTGCGACCCATGTATTTTGCGGCTGAGTGAGCTGCGCGAGACGAGTCCGATAGGCGAGTAATTTGCCAGCGACGTCTATATCATTAGGTAAGGATGGAAGTTCCTTCATAACAGTATTATTATCATCGCGAGCACCACAGAATCTCCAAAGTAAACGACGTGGATGCGGAGAGTCAGGGGGAGCATCCTCTCGGCCAATATGCATAGCAAGCCAGTCGAGTTCGTGCCCGACAACCTCATCCGGAAACCTGCGGAGAAAGTTGTCATTCGGTTTTAATCGCTGCATTCGGAGCGCAGAACGAGCAACACTCATCACCATCATCGCCCCAAGTTGGGCCACAGCGACTGCAGAGTGAATGCCCCGTAACCCAACAAACTGTATTACAAAGCCGATGATAGTGGTACTGACAGCAACCCACAAGACAAGTTCCGAGTCTGAGCTTCTGGATGGCTTCTTCCACGACGAGACATACTGCAGTAGAGGCTGGTCATGGTCGCTATAGCAGAAGGGATCAAATACTTGGTCTCCCAGGACTTGTCCTCCAGGTTGTACCCAATATATAGATGAAGGTGTCGATTGCTTGTCAAGGGATTGTTGATTTCTGTGGAAGACTTGTTTGCGACTAGTTTTTCCCACAAGATATGCGCAAAGGAACATGCCGCCCCATTCGACGAGGGTCCCAACAATGGCCATTGGGCAGGCGTATGAGTCCGGACGCTTGTCATCCTTTTGCCACTCTAGACAATATGTGACAACGATAGCAAAAGCCAAGACGCCGATTTGTAGGACTGTACCGGACACAGCGACTGCCCAGGACACGACAGTAGACTGCCTCCTAATGCCGATGTTCAAGGACAGATTGGGGGCGAAGATGTTGGCTGCAGACTCGTCGGTGACAGACACATCTAAGACGGACTCATCGACAGTGGACATGTCCAAGATGTACTCATCGGCGACAGACGCATCTGCGACAGATTGGTCATGTCTAGTCCACTCGTCTGGACGTTTCCTAACGAACTCTCGACAAGGATATATTCCCGCCGTCTCGTCGGTGCTTTTGGACGGGTCATAGACAACCTCGAGAATCTTAGGCCGTCCAAAGACTCGAGCAATGCCGCCGTTGTTGTAGAGTTCACACACATCGCGACTTGTCGAGGAACAAAGCTCTGCTTCGGCGTCCCCACCGCCCTCTTGCGCTCTTCCGATAAAGGCACGCAACGAGGGACTCCCGCAAACTCGGATCGCAGAAATAACGGCTGTGAGGATCCCTATCGGCGCGATCGAGAAGATGTAATAATCGAGCGCAGTTATGCTCTCACTAAGGTATTGTTTCGTAGTTTGCTCGCCAAAGAGAGCCAAGAACGGCGCAAGGTCGGTGGCAAGGTTGTTGGAAAAGTCGTCCCAGCCGTCTGCACGCACGGGAGTAAGAAGGGCAAATAAACAAGCAATGAGTAGTAAGTTCATGATGATGCACGCTGAGATTCGATTTTTTACATGTTGAGAGGCTAATGTACAAACAGGCCAACATTGCTCAAGGCACGGCCCTTCCCTTTATATATGAGATCTGATTCTTCCTTTTTGCCGCCGAAGAATGCGCCAACATGTAAGGCAGATTTACGCGCCGAGAGGCTCAGAATCCAGGCTCAGCGATTGGTGTGTTGGTTGTGCATTTTCTCTAGTTGCCTAGGTTGTCATACCTAATTTGCTTGCAAAACGGCCAGCGCAGGGAAACCCGCATCCGTGATACGCTTCCTGCATTAGCACTTGCAGGGGAAGAAGCAAAAAAAAAAAAAAAAAAAGGAGCCAACACTTCGTGCACAAATGAAGAAAACTGGCTGTTGAAGAACTTACTGAAGATATGGTTGGTAGGACCTTTAGGTGGTTGACGGCGCAAGGAACTATACGGCTCGGGCCGGGCTACTGCGGAAGCTATAAGTCGATTTAGCTGCAATAGCGATAGTACTAGCAAGTAGCGGTAGAATATATAGCCATAGCAGTATGTAGATCAAGTAGAACAAATAGAGACGATATAAGTAGTTAAGAAAGAGAGAGAGAGAGACTTCTGATAAGATCTATTTTAGAATAACGAGCGTAGGCAGATGTGTTGGTAATCATAAACCTCGCTGATGATCTGGCCGCACACCTGGTAAATCTCCAGGAGGCCGCCCATGCCCTGAAATTTGGAGTTACGCTTAGTGCACGCTTCACAAAGCAATTACCCGACGTACTCAAAATGTTGGGGCGGGCCCCAGCAGATACAAACAAGCCTCCCTTTAGGGGTTATTACAATTCCCCGGCTTGCGCTGAGTTGAGTAACCAGAGTGTTGCCTGGAATGAGAAATTCGCAAGAAAATCTGGTCATGGACTTGGCAGAAACCTTTGCGGCCTTGGAACGAGCGGTTTCGCTTAGGGATGCTCCTCTACAATGTCAGACCGACTCAGTGACTAGTATCGACGTTGATTCTTTGCGACCGTCAATAATATTTTTTATCATTTCCTGAACAAGATGTCTGAATGGACAAGTGAATCCACAGCCAATGGGTCAGCTACGGTCCAAGCGTCATCAGACTCTGGCATGTCGTTGATAGTGCTGATGCACCTCTTCATAAAACTCCAGTCACTTATTCGCCTTGTGTGATAGCTTTCCTCGTAAGGCTGCCTCCCTTCGGCGAGTTCTAATTTAACATTGATGTTATACTATTTTTAATGTTAGGTATGCATATCTAAGCGTAGGCGTAGAATAGGTGATGTTGGCCACTAGAAAATATCAAGCACAAAAGCCAGAGGAATCCTGAATAATTGTTATAACAAAAGATAGCTTTGTACTTATAAAATTAAAACCTTCCCATTGATATATGATCTATTACCACTTTACCTACAATAAGAACTAACTACACTCTCTGCCTAAGGCTCTTGCTTAAATAATTCTGCGGTTTAGGGCATTTACCTTTGTAAATAGCAAAGGCTTGATGTAGATGAAGGATACAAGTCGCAATATTGTCCTTGGGTGTTAGCTTCTTGGGTAGACTAGGTATGAGTTACTGTACATATCCATATCATTATGCGGACTGTTCCCAGTTACTGTCACTTCATACAGCCCTGGTATTCTCTCCTTCCATCTATAAAATCATAGCTTCGGTGCCAGCATCTAAGGTATGTTTTACCAAATTAAACTAAGCTTCCAATCTTGTTCCGACAGTGGCGCCTTTTTGAACACTGTAACATACGGTCTAGAGAGCCATTCTGGCTTGCTCGCTCTGTCTTAGTGCATCCTTTGGGACCTCCTCTGTTCTTAATGAAATCGTTCCTCCTAGTGTCGTCTTTGGGACTCTCAAAGATCGCCTGCTTCAGAACGTCCACCAGATCTGCCCTGTCTGGGTAGTTAAAATTACCAGCTATGGGCAGGGTTAATCAGGTGCCATACAGCAAATGCGTGATGTGGAAGCTGATCTCATACACGGTCCCTACGATGCAGAACGTAGGGATGTGTATCATGGTATATAAAAGCTTGTCTCTTCCCTATTACAGAGGATCCAAGGCTACTATATAGATGTGGTGGTCTTCTTATCCTTCCTTCCTTGGGGATGTCAGGGCAGGTGTCCCCCAACAGACACATTCTCAGGCCTCGGATCGATTCGCTGCTACAGCCCAAGGGACGGGTTGCGCCTCGAAAAGCTGAAATAGCAATGGGTATCTTTCTCAGGCCCTGTTATGCGGTTATTCTCATTCTATAATCCCCCCATATAATAGCTTGCCCTATAAGCAGATGTAGATGATAACTGTAAGCTTAGGCCTGCTAAATAGTAACATGGGCATATTTCGACAGCCCATGCCAAGTTGAAGTTTGTGAGGTATATACTTCCCTCATAGCCGATATTGACATTCATTAATTTGTTTGTAACTGGCTCTCCATAAGTGCCACCAGCTATATTCCCATTATAAAAACTTCTTTATGCAGCTACTAGGTACTATTTTGGAAACAATCTTTTGGCCACTGAGGGCGCGAGCCCAGCAGGCCAAAATTCGGTTCTAATCTCCTCTGCCCTTCTTGATCAATCAACAAACTAATTCGAGGAGTTTAGAATTAATGTTTATATAAATTCAAGCCTCATAGACCCCAGTGAATACTTGGCCATCATTCACCTCTTGTACTTCTTATTGTCACTAGGTACCTAGGCCAAGTTTTCTAGCCGCCGGCATAGTGCAGTGATTAACATTGGGTCCATACTCTACGCATAAACAAACTGTTAAATAATTCGGAATTTTCATGATATTGCACACCACAATCACACAATAAAGCGAGTATATAAATAAATATTGATATCATGTCAGCTGCAGTCCTTATTATGTCACTCTCTCACCAAGGCTGAGGGGCGTTCATTGATAGCGGGGTCCTCGCCCCACCAAAGCTCATACCTCCAGTTGATCTCACACAAGTTGACTTTCAGCCCATCTTCACTTTTCCAACATCATATTTTCATCCTCCGTCTATACTCATTTTCTTGGTCCAGCCTTCTAAAGCGCTCCTGAATTTTGTATTGCTCATGCCGCCAATTCAACCAGCCTCCAACCCGCTCCCCAGGATCATCTCCTACTATCAAACTCACCATGATTCTGCCAGCAGACCCATCTCCGTCCTACCATTTCTCACCCAACCAGGTATCTCGATAACTCACGTTATCTTGGCCGCCATTCACCTCAACGAAGATCCCAGTCACATCACTCTCAACGACCATCCTCCTCACCATCCTCGCTTCGAGACACTATGGGCCGAGCTCCGTATCCTCCAGGCCTCTGGGGTAAAAGTTCTGGGCATGCTTGGCGGAGCGGCCAAAGGATCATACAAGCGACTGGATGGCTCCAGTGAGCAATTCGAAAGATACTACGTTCCATTGCGCGACATAATCCGTGCACGAGGCCTCGATGGCCTTGACCTAGACGTTGAGGAAGACATGTCATTGGGCGGCATCATCAATCTTATCGACCGACTAAGAAGCGATTTCGGCAAAGGCTTTATTATCACTTTGGCGCCTGTTGCTGCCGCCCTCCTCGATCATAGGAGTAATCTCAGTGGTTTCGACTATGAAGCCCTAGAAGTCATGCGCGGCCATGAAATTGCGTGGTACAATACTCAATTCTACTCTGGCTGGGGCGATATGAGCAACCCCATCATGTATGAAATGATTCTCCGTAAAGGCTGGCCAGCCGAAAAGGTCGTTGTTGGCCTCATTACAAATCCAGAAAATGGCAATGGGTTTGTCACGTGGGAATTTCTCTCAAATGTCTTGGCCCTGCTTCGAGGACGTCATGAGCGCTTCGGTGGAGTCATGGGATGGGAGTACTTCAATAGTCTTCCCGGTGGAAGAGAGAGGCCCTGGGAATGGGCAAGACAGATGACATCTATCTTGAGAAACAACGTTCCTTTACCGAGCATCAATCCTCCACCAATCAATGAGGCGACGAAACCGGTGCTGGAGGCTGATCCCGATGCTCCCAGCGATAAGCCGATCCAAGTTCCAGGAAAGTTCGATTACTACTCAGATGGATCAGATGAATAAAGTTTTCGAGCTTCTATACAATTATCGCACTATATTTGACAATAAAGCAAAAGGCAGAACTCACAAAGCCGAGTGTGCAAGATTGAGAATAATCATCCGTTATATGCTGTAGTCCCTAGAGGCAGCAGAGAAGAAATGGACAAAATGGGGTTTTTTTATTAGAGCAACATACATACATCTATAGCCTTGAGCAACTAGTGTAAAGATATGACTCTTCATCCTCTTCAGTCATCTAAATAGGTGATTGCAGCATTCTAAGTGATAGTAACATGCTAACGCGTATAGATGCCGACAGTTACAAAAAGAAAAGGTAAAGAAGCATCCAGCATTTCTTAGACGCAGGCCATCCAGGGACTGCAATGGGCCTCAATGGTGAAGTTGTTGTAGACGGGGTAGCTGCCCTGCACTGCAGAAATGATGGGGTCGAAAAAGTCTGAGTTGAAGCGAGCCGTCTCGCATGCTGAGCATGGGCCGCTAAGGAAGCCATCATACTTGGTACCGTATGAGAGATAGCCGACAACATTCCGATTTGATAGGTCGGTGGCTCTAATGGTAAAGGCCTCGGGCATGACGACCCAGCTGGGCGCGGTAATGTTGGTTCCGTTGATACCAGGAATGGCGGGGTTCTGATTGAACCACAAACTCTTGAGGCCAACATCGCGGAGGGCCTTGATGAGAAGGAGTGTCATGTGGGTATCGTCATCAATTTTGACGCCCGCACACTCGACGTTGATGGTGTAGCCTTGCCCCTTGATGGGGCCACCAACACAGTTACCGGTGGTCTGATCCCAAACAAAGCTATTGATGAAAGCTCCCCAAGAACTTTGCCAGTTGATGAAACGAGGACTGACGGTAGAATAAACGGCGAGCTGTCCCGTGTGAGGAGTAGAAGTTGGTACGGGCACGGGCTGGCCGCCATTGCTCGAGGTTGGGACTGCGGTGTGCGGTGGCTCAGAGAAGAAGGTAGTGGAAGGAGCCGCTGAAGACGTGGTCAAGGTAGAAGTCTGAGAGCCCATGTCAGCTGGGCGAGGAGGAGGGTGGTTGTCCCGATTGCAAACAAAGGCGCTCCAGCAGATGGCGTCATGATTGATGGTCTTGTTGATAGCAGCGCTGACAGGACGACCGCGGTAAGCCCAGCAGTTGAGCATTTGGCCACCCTCTTTGGTAGTGACTGCACTTCCAGCTTTGAAGCCGTCAGGAGTGCCGTCTTCAATGTACGCGGTCCAGACGTCGCCGTTGGGCATAGTGGCAGTTGCACCGGTTGGAACCCAGGGATACCAGCCTTCTTTGAACGGGACCTCAACAGCCATGTCGGGAGCCTCAGGGTACTTGTAGGCGGAGCTGGGCCAGTTGATGTCCTGATACCAGTTTATCTGGCGAGAAGTAGACCATTCTGAATGATCGGGATTGTCTCCAATGCCGCAGTCGCAGAGGATGAGATCTTCATCGCGGAATTGTTGAGCGTTGACGATCGTGAAAAGACCAATAGCGCCGACAAGGCCGGTGGCGAGCTTTGAGATGAACATTATCGATGGGGTTCTCAAAACAGACGAATAGAGGTCCTGCGAAGGGGGGTTGGTGAACGATAGCTTGGCAGATTGGAATAGGCGTACGTTTGCTGAATGTGAAGCTTGAGCGAGTGGCTGCGAGGTGTGAAAAGAACGTAAAGTGAAAGGTGTTGAGGAACTTTTCTAGGCGTCTCCTCTCCCTCTGCACACGCAGAAAACTTTCTTTCACCGCCAGGAGTCGTCATTGCATAGAGTTGAGGAAGCATCTCCGGCGATGAAGGCAAGAGGTGCGCTGAGATAGACGCAGGTGCAGAGAGAAGGAGTGTCTCGAAGCGGCAAACTTGAGCTGATGACGCAGATTTCGATCTTGGATGAGATCATAGTAGCAGGTAAAGGCATCTTGGTGCTTTCCAAAGCTAGAATTTTGTGTAGTAGAGGCGGTCAAAAATGCCACCAGAGAAGGAAGGAGGCAGCCCAGCTTGAGGTGAGTTCACCGCTCCTACTACTAGAGGTAGGTACTGTAGTAGCTACCCCAGGTACTTTGTACTACCTGAAAGATGAAGATGACATTGAATGCTTTGTAGGTATCCAGCAGCTGGATTGTGTCATGGGTCTCAACGCGATCAAAATACCGCTACGAACATGTAGTGCACGCAGAGTCTGTAGGGTAAATCGATATTGACCAAGACAGGCTTTTGGGGTCAACAGAAAGTAATTATGGAATGACTGGAGGAGACCAAGAGATTGGAAACCATCGTGCATGTGACCATTATCAATGGGAAAATCAGGTATGATACCTGGGGTATGATGCCAGCGATTTTTCCTTTTTTTTCCTTTTTTTTTCCCCTTTCTCAATACCCTAGTGACTTTGCTGCAAAGAACGGAACAAAGGATGTGGAAATATCAGGTGAGGATGGAAAGAGGGTAAAAAAATGGCCTCCTGCAAGCACCAGAGAATGAGGCTTAGCTAGACATTCGTCTCGTAACTGGGTCATGCAATGTCCATTCACATCGTCTCACCGCGAGATTATGCTGTTGTCTATTTTTGTCGTAGAATGGTTGTGAAGACAAAATTAAGATGTCTGTCTCGATGCCGCGCGCCTAAAATGCCAGCCACATGCATCTCGCGGCACGCCGTGTAGCACACGCCATGGCGAATCCTCGCGTCTTCACCATCATATCGGTGAACGAAATGCATGTATTTGAAGCTGCGCATTTGCGTGTTAAAACACTCCTCTCGTGGCGCAACTTCATGAATCATCAAATACCCTCTTTGCCACGACTGGCACCGTCAGCAGCATTGATTGGCCAGCAAGCTCCGCCTCTGGGACCCCAGACAGTTTTTTTGGCGAATCAGTTTCGAAGCGCCAGGAGTCCCTGCATGTTTCTCGTTTCAGGTTTGGATGGCCTACTAAAGTGAAGCTCTCCTTGTATGATGGCCTAGACAAACATTGGGGCAAGCAGCAGAACCCAACCAAAGTCGTTCAGGGGCTATGCAAAAATAGAAAAGTTCGGGGGGAGGGGAGGGGGCAACTTTTATGCGTCGATATTGTCCTTACGTCGTGCCATCCCGAGCAATTATATATACCGTCACATCTGGAAAAGGGAGTTTATTTTTGATCACAGCAACCAACAGCCCAGGTGGCCCAAAGTGAATATCAAACAAGCTACTTGTAAAGCTTTTCTTTCATCATTATTCAAATCCTTGAAATTGCTTGTTTTGTCTTATTCGATCGATATTACACCACTATCACACACCAACAGTATGGCGCAAAGAATTGTTGCTTGCTACCGATGGATCAAGGCCGCTAGCGGAGGGAGTCATCTGTATGCCAAAATCAGCAATAGAGGCACGCCATACAAGAAGTTATCGAAGGAACCTACTTTGATCAAGGGCCAAGATGTTTTCGGCGACAACACTCCGTTGCTTGAGTGATGGCTCTAAAGCGGATCTTTGCTGTGCGTTACTTTGGACCTATCTGCCACCATGGAACTGACTGTATCTGACTGACAATGATCAGACTGATGGAGAAAGGAAACCGAGGAGCCGGTACGACATAATGAAAACTACGATATATATGCGGGATACTAGGAAAGCGTTTTTTTGCTATACACGGATAGGGGCACTACGGATGGGCTAAGAATAAAGGTGACGCTGCTGGACACTTCAACCTAGGAACTTCAAAGGGCGTTATTTTGGATTACAAAGGGATTAGAACAATTAAGAAAATTATATCATGTTTTGGCAGCAAAGGATTTTTATGCTACAGATTGCTATCAATAGATTCATTACAACCATCACGTTCAGATGAAAAGCGAACGTTAGCCTCTTAATCACGGAGAGCACTGAAGCTTATAAGCGATCCCAGTCGGCCCCACACAAAAATGTCCGATGGAGCCTCTCGACCAACGTCAAAACTCTCCTCCAGCAAACTCGCATCTGTCGCAGAATCGCCAGTCATGTCTCGCGCCCGCATTGTCTTCAACTGGCGTCCAACGATACGAATACGCCCTTCTGCATTTCACCTGCGCTCAGTCCGGACCCAGTCCACCGAAGCGAGCCGCATATCGCGCCTCGACCGCCTGACGTCCAAGCTCCCTAGGCGCCTGCAGAAATACACAAATGGCCTTCGCAAAGCCCCTGTTTCGCATGTCGTTTCGTTTATGATTTTACACGAAATCACGGCAATTGTGCCTTTATTTGGGTTCTTTTCCCTGTTTCACTATACCAACTACATACCAATATCCTATGTGACCGATCATTTTGGAGAGTCCGTGCAAGGAGGAGTCGAGAGGTACGAGAGGTATTTCAAGCGTAAAGGCTTGTTTGGCTTTGGGCAGGAAGACGATATTGATGCATCTGCATCCGACACGACGAACCAGAACGCACATGTGGATGCAGTGCAGCGCTGGCACAATGGAGAGCAAAAGTATAAAATTCTTGTCGAGGTTGCCTTGGCATATGCGATAACAAAAGCCCTTCTCCCCATCCGAATCATAGGCAGTGTCTGGGCCACGCCGTGGTTTGCAAATGTCCTCGTTAGAGCTAAATCGAAATTGACGCGAAAGCCATAGAAGGGGAATTGGAACAAAACAAATTTCAGCATTTTTTTTATTATTATTCTATCATAATACAGCTTGTCCAATGGTGCAAGGACAACATGTATTCACCTCCCTCATAATCGACAGTTTACGGCTTCTCGTAGATCCAGCCGAACTGGGCAGACTTGTAGGAAACGACCTCACCCTCGGAGAACCAGAGAGCAATCTCCTTCATGGCGTTCTCGACGGTGTCGGAACCGTGGCAGACGTTGCGGCCGACATCGATGGCGTAGTCGCCACGGATGGTGCCAGGAGCGGAGGCAAGAGGGTTGGTAGCACCAAGGATGGCTAAGTGATTAGGTCAGCTAGATAGATTCAAAAGTAGCTTTACAGGGATAACATACCACGGCCGGTCTTGACGGCATCACGACCCTCCCAGACCATGGCGCAGATGGGGCCAGAGTTCATGTCTAACAAGGAAGAAAGGTTAGTATGGGACTCAATCCTGCGGCATTGATTGGGACCTTACACTCGATGAGACCAGGGAAGAACGGCTTGGTGGCGAGGTCAGCATCTACAGAATAATTAATATATATTACCATTCTGGTGTACATTCAGTATGGTAACCAACAGTGAGCCTCAAGGTGGGCCTTGCCGGGAGTGACGAGCTTGATGGCAGCGAGCTTGAAGCTGTTCAATCGATCTTGTCAGTCATTTATCGCTTCGTACGGACTCGATTATGGCCTTACCCTCGCTGCTCGAAGCGGGTGATGATAGGGCCGATCAGGCCACGCTATAGCAAAGTTAGTACAAGACATTTCAACAATGATAAATGGTAGAATATGAGAAAACTAACCTGAACACCATCAGGCTTGATGGCAATGAAGCTATCGAGAAGATTAGACTCCTACCAGAAAGAAAAAAATTCCCCTGATAGAGGGGTAGATGGCGGGGTATCTCACGTCTGCTCGGCGGAAGACATTTTGTCGATTTTTGGAGTTGAGGAACTGAGAGAAGCTGTCTGAACTTGTGGAACGGATTGAAGCGAACAATATTGTTGTTGGACTTGAAGAGAAGAAGAAGAAGAGAAGAGAAAGTAAATGGCGGCTAGAAGTAGCGGGACGAAGAAAATTGGTGGGGGGAGGGTTACCACTACCGTAGTCCACCGCAATAGCGGATTGCGTCGCTGTTGACTTTTCGGCTGCGGAATGGTGGACTTTGGGCTGGAAGCGGGGTCCTTGTGGTGGGGTTCAGGCATGATGATTTGCTGGCTGGCGGCTTTCTGCAAGAGAAAGAACAGATGGCTGCGTTGTACAGTGCGGTAGGTTGTTGGGTGGATTCTATACGCAAAGTATAACTCCAAGGCGCTCTTTCCTAAGGCTGTATGCGGCAACGCTGTTAGCGAGGGAAGTAGGTCTCGAGTAGGTCTCGAGATGGATAAGCTTAGATGCGATGCAGAAAGCCAATCTCAGGCAGGGAAATTGCAGATTCACGTACATGTAAAAGGGGATATGCAGAGTCGGATGTGTCTAATAGCAAACTTGAAATGGTACGAGAATATAACACAGAGCCTTGGAGGTCAGCTGCTGATATAGCTGTGTTTGGTACGGTAAGTACGTAGTAGTCGAATCTCTGGAAGAGCTGTAAGGACTCCTCTTATATCTAGACTTTCATCTCATAAAATTTTCCACGGTTTCATCCCATCTTGAAAAGCTTCCACGTACAGTGCCAATCCACCAGCCGGTATTCACCGCCATAAGCGATACCAAATCGCATTATTCGTCCAAATGCATCTAACGAGGCCTACCCCTCCAGGTTGCAACTCGGCCGCCAAGCTATGCCCAATCGAGAGCTACCGAGGAGGTCCCAAACGGACAACATAGCTTAATCTCGACGACGCTACCCAATCCCAAGCGTGGTACTCCGTAAACTTGCCTCTGGAGGGAATTCCATCACCAGCATCCTCTCATCGCCTCAGCCGACTGACTGAATGCGGCTGTGCATCACCGACCTCTTTCTGAACCAATGTGGCCTGCCGTTGCCGCCTAATTGAATAGCGAATCTTTGTACCGCACAGCTCGTTTGTTTACTTGCCCAGCCTCGCCCTCGTCATGAGGTTGACGACGGGGCTGTCCCTGAAGTGGACAGTGCTCTTTAGCTTTCTGAGCTTATTCTCGTGCCTAATTGGGCCGGCCTGTATGAAAGAAAAAATATAATGCGATCAGGGAGCCTCTTTGCTGATGATAAGATATCTAGTGGCTGTCAAGGAACACGACTTCAAGAAATGCGACCAGGCCGGCTTTTGCAAGCGAAACCGCGCCTACGCCGATAACGCGGCTTCCCAGAGCTCGACATGGGTATCTCCCTATCAAGCGATCGTCGAATCTCCTACTCTGAAAGACGGCCAGCTCCAAGCCGTCATCCTTAAAACAATCAATGCCAATGGCGATACCGTCCGACTGCCTCTTACAATCACATTCCTCCAATCGGGCGTGGCTCGCGTCAGCATTGATGAGGAGCGACGACAAAACAAGGACATAGAGCTGAGACACAACAGTATTGCCAGAAAAGAGCGTTACAATGAAGCCGAGAAATGGACTATTGTTGGCGGTCTAGAGCCCGATCAGAAGGCTGAAATCGTCCACCAGGAGGGCTCTCAAATTATTGTCAAGTACGGCCCCGAAGGCAAATTTGAGGCTGTAATCCGATTCTCGCCCTTTGAAATCGACTTTCGAAGGGACGGCGCCTCTCATATCAAGTTCAACGAACGTGGTTTGCTCAATGTTGAGCATTGGCGACCCAAGATTGAAAGGCCAGAGGGAGAGGAAAACAATACCGAAGAAGATGAAAGCACTTGGTGGGATGAATCTTTCGGTGGAAACACGGATTCAAAGCCTCGCGGCCCCGAAAGTATAGCTTTGGACATTTCATTCCACGGATACGAGCACGTGTACGGTATCCCCGAGCACACTGGGCCTCTGTCTCTCAAGGAAACCCGAGGCGGCGAGGGCAATTTCCAAGAGCCATACCGCATGTACAATGCCGATGTCTTTGAATATATTCTTGATAGCCCCATGACGCTTTATGGGTCAATCCCCTTCATGCAAGCCCACCGAAAGGATTCTTCCGTCGGTGTCTTCTGGCTCAATGCTGCTGAAACTTGGGTTGACATCATCAAAGCCAAAGGCAGCAGCAATCCCCTGAGCCTAAACTCTGGTGCCCCAACCAGCACGCAGACCCACTGGATTTCTGAAAGTGGTATCCTTGATGTCTTTGTGCTCTTGGGCCCTACTCCCAAGGATGTCACGAAGAAATATGGTGAGCTGGCCGGATATACCGCTATGCCCCAGGAATTCGCCATCGGCTATCATCAGTGCCGATGGAACTACATCTCTGATGATGATGTTAAAGACGTTGACAAGCGATTTGACAAATTCAAGATCCCATACGATGTCATCTGGCTGGATATTGAGTATACGGACGGCGTCAAATATTTTACTTGGGATCCTCACTCCTTCACTGACCCCATTAGCATGGGCAAGCAACTAGACAGCCATGGCAGGAAGCTCGTGGTCATTATCGATCCGCACATCAAGAAGACTGATGGCTACCCGATCAATGAGCAACTCCAGTCTCAGGATCTCGCAGTCCACGACAAGGAAGGCAAAATCTATGATGGCCACTGCTGGCCAGGCCAATCTAACTGGATCGATTGTTTCAATCCCAAGGCCCGTGAGTGGTGGAAGACCCTATACAAATACGACAAGTTCAAGGGAACGATGGAGAACACTTTTATCTGGAACGATATGAACGAGCCTTCAGTCTTTGACGGACCAGAGACCAGTATGCCTCGAGACAATTTGCATCATGACAACTGGGAACATCGAGACGTCCACAACCTGAACGGCATGACCTTTCACTATGCTACTTTTGAGGCTCTCCAAACTCGCAAGAAGGGCGAGCTTCGACGTCCCTTTGTACTGACTCGATCTTTCTATGCTGGCTCTCAGCGTTTCGGCGCCATGTGGACGGGCGACAACCTAGCAGACTGGGGCCATCTCCAGGGCTCCATTCCCATGGTTTTGAACCAAGGTGTCTCCGGCTTCCCATTTGCCGGAGCCGACGTCGCAGGCTTTTTTGGAGATCCCGAGAAAGATTTGCTTGCCCGCTGGTATCAAGCGGGTGCATTTTACCCCTTCTTCCGCGGTCATGCTCACATCGACGCTCGTCGCCGCGAACCGTATCTGCTTGGTGAGCCATATACCGCCATTGTTACTGCGGCACTGAGACTGCGGTATTCTCTCCTCCCCTCATGGTACACCATGTTCTTCTACGCAAACCGGGATGGAGACCCCATCCTCCGGCCGATGTTTTGGACGCATCCGTCTGAAGAGGGCGGTCTGACCATTGATGACCAATTCTTCGTAGGATCTACTGGTTTGCTTGTTAAGCCAATCGTAGAGAAGGATAAGTTCTCGACCGATATCTGGATTCCCGATGATGAGGTCTACTACGACTACACTACGTACAACGTAGCAAAGACGCAAAAGGGCAAACATGTCACTTATGATGCTCCGCTCGATCGGATACCGATGCTGATGCGAGGTGGCCACATAATCACTCGTCGTGATATCCCTCGCCGTTCGAGCAGCGCCATGCGTTTCGATGACTACACCTTAGTCATCTCCGTATCCAAGAACGGTGAGGCTGAAGGAGAGCTGTATGTTGACGACGGCGATTCTTATGAGTATGAGGATGGCCAATACATCTACCGCAAATTCAGCCTCAACGGCGACGTTCTCACTTCAGTCGATCCAGAAGGACGAGATGCGCGAAAGATCAAGTCCGGCAAGTGGCTCAAGGCCATGCGGGATGTCCACGTCAACAAGATTATCATTGTTGGTGCCCCTGCTTCGTGGAACCGCCAAGAGGTTCAAGTTGAGTCTGAAGGACGCACCTGGTCTGCCACTGTGGATTACCACGCTGCCGAGAATGGCAGGGCTGCGTTTGCCACTGTCAACGGCGTTCACGCACGTGTCGAAGAAGACTGGAACATCAAGTTGGCTTAAATGACTACAAATGATGACTTATTTTTACAATACGACTGATGAAGGGGAGATATGTTTATGCAAACGCTGCAAGGATGCTTTCTGTCGGAAGATATGTAGATGTCCAGGCTAAATACTGCATGTTGTATGTAGGGTACGATATAGACGTAGACGAAATGGAAGAGAGCGTTGACCGCTGTCGAGCGCCGCACATCATATACAGTATAGTGGCAGACCGGCGGTGTTTTTCATGCCGGGCTTCATTCAGCTGAGCCAATGGGTCAATTGCTGCCATTCACCCATTGGATGACAGCAGAAATGCACCACTTTCAATTTTTAGAGAGCTGGATAAGCTTAATTATTGGTGTGCCGGGTATTAATCTACAGTTTTACGTCTCCAAATCCTTGGCAGATTTGGAGAGAAGCTGCATGAGCAATCCATCATGCGTTTGACTTTGTATCTTTGTACCTTTGTATCGCCTAAACCGCCTTCGGGAATTACGATAGTCCGCGAGCGCACATTTGTCTGCAAAAAACATGTCCAGTCCTCATCTGCTGCAAAACATCTACACCTGTGTCAGATACCTGTACTCCAGCACAGCGACAATGACGGCATTTTCATCGCAAACACGAAATGCTACCGGGTATGCATCTTGCTTGACAGCGTCACAGCTCGGACTCGGCGACGGTGGCAGCGCCTCAGCCAAAGAGGGGTGGCGCCATTCTTAGTACAAGCCCCAGCCACGGTCTGCGGCGTATGGAGCGCAACTTGGGTCTAGAAAGGCCAGTTGCCAGCATGACGGGCAACGAGAAGACGCGGTGAGTTCACGATGGCGCTCCTCCCGGAAACGCGGCAAGGTCCTTGACATCTGATTCGATCCACCAGCTGCGGTCTTGGTCGACGCGCCCCGCTTAGCGATCCATGAAGAGACCCTTTTTGCACCGCAAATGCTCGAGCGTTTCATCCACAAGCTGGCCCTAGCCCAGCTTTCTCCAGTGGCCAAGCTTTCTCAGCCACTATACCTGCAGCAGCCGGCTTGGCCTGGGGCTAATCGGCAATCGTTTCCCGGCTAGCCAACCACCATCGTCACTCGGGTCCAGGGGCGCACTCAGATTGGTTTACAGTGACGCCTGGCCACAATTCACGCAATGTACATGTTGTTACGGGCGCATCTACAGCGTCAGCTTTGTGCCGGTGCTGCGACTACTGGTTCACAGGTACGACAGGATCGTGCTGACGAAGCCCCCTCCCCCTCATGCTTTCAGAGTTACGATGGCTTGAGGCGGGCAGCAGCTAGACCCTGAGAGTTGCGAGACAGGTGCAGCAGATGCTAGCATCCTATCTAACTAACCAACTGCCACACCGCAGTTGCTGGGGAGGCCTCAAGGAGGGGTCCTGCAGACCCCGCATCGTCACACGCGTCTTGGAACAAGCGGATGGATTCAATGGTTCTGTCGATTTTTTTCTTTCTATCTGACTGTATTTACCACTGGCCTCCGTACTG
Source organism: Trichoderma sp. CBMAI-0020 (assembly GCA_030708095.1). Classification (NCBI taxonomy): domain Eukaryota; kingdom Fungi; phylum Ascomycota; class Sordariomycetes; order Hypocreales; family Hypocreaceae; genus Trichoderma; species Trichoderma sp. CBMAI-0020. The sequence goes on from JAJNCI010000007.1 coordinate 1,178,725, forward strand.
GTTGCTGAGCTCCTGCTCAGCCTGCTGCTGAGCGTGGCGCTTGGCCTTCTCGCGGTCAATGAAGTCGAGGCCCTTGGTCTCAACCTCGCGGTCGACGAAGAAGCCAATGGCACCGGCGAGGATCTCCTTGGCCTGAGCGTGCTCGTCAGGGTGGCCTGCGCAGTGAAGAGTTAGAGAGATGAACTTTGATATCCGAGTCCAGCAAAGGGGGGCCATTCTCACCGTTGCGGGCAACGTGGTCCTCGTAGGCCTTGGCGGCCTCGTAAGCGGCAGCGCCGCCGATGAGCTCGTGAGACCACTTGGCTTCGTGGGGTCGCTCAGTGACCTGCTCGTACTGAGCCTGGTTGTCTGAATCTGCAAGGTCATGTTAGAGGACATGATACACAACACTGGGTAGGTCTGGAGATGATCATACCGTCGAACCAACCCATTGTGAATGTGAGAGAAGTTTTGTGATATATGGACTTATGAGAAAGAGTGTTTAGTTCGAAAAGAAGAAGCAAAAGAAGGTTCCAAGTGGGAGTGGCAGAGCTATTTATAAGCTTAGAGCTGCCTCACCGTGCAAGAGGGGTCAATGACCTCGCGACCCTTTGCACATCCAATGATCTTCGTGACAACCCCTTACCCCTTGACATTCACCCAACGACGCACCCGAGGCTACTGCGTTGTTACTTTGGCCAGTTTCAATGGCGTAGCAGTGTGGATCAAGGGGACTCCATTCGTGGGCTGGCCGTCCGGCTTCCGCCCATCTAATGATCTGGACTCGCAAGCTCTAGGAGCTATGATAACGCGATTGGTGGCTCCCAGCACATACGTAGTGTGGCAAATGGGTCCCTTGAGTCTCCACGCTCAGGAGCTGGCAGACAGCGAGGCATTGCGGACAATTGCGTCTTGAATCGTGGAGAGCAGCAGCTGGGCAGCTTTGTGGCTCAGCTCGCTTCACTGTACACAGGCCACCCGCTTGCTCCCCTGACTTCATATAGCTACGGACGTCATATCCCATCAACGTGGAGCATGGAGGGGCAGACCCTTTTACTTTGACAGACTATCACACTGCTGGGTGCTGTTATTGGTATGGCCCCCTTCTGCTTGGAGCGCACTGGAATCCCTGGACAGCTGAAAAGGTCGAATGACTTGTCGCAAAGAGGAGCAACGGTGCAATAACTCGCATTGACGACGCCGGGATGATTTCTTGTTGAGCTGTCGGAGCTATGCCTACTCAAGCTCCCTGAAGACCTGCCCCGCCATTTCTGCTTCTCCTCCCCTCCCTCTTCCCTCCCCCACCAGTATCTTCATTCCGCAGGAGCCTGTTCGATGAAGGGATTGCCCCTCTGAAGCTCGAGAGTTATCACCTATACGATCCAAGGACATTATGCTGTGGAATATTTGCCTCAAGTGTGTGTGAGGCGGCATAATGAAGGTGTGTCGAGCCTCGAGATATAAACTCGTTGTGGATGTCACTGTCTCTCCGATGTCTCTTGAGCCACCAACGTTGGCTAAGATCTTGTTAGAGCAAGCCACTCTTCACTACGATTCCTCAGGCCGTCGCACCCTTGCTATTTACATGATAAAGCTGTCTGAACAGAGCAATTGGCTTGTACATCCAATACAGCACGGCACAACACCCCCACATACAGCACCCCGTACTAGACCTATGATTAACCAATTCGTTAATTTAGACCACTATTGCGTTCCGCGCATGTAAGTCTGTGTATGGGCCTGGATTGAGACAAGCTTAGGCGCTAAGATGACGCTCCTGGAAGGTTAGTATCAATAGGAGAAGCCTTCTGCTGCGACCGTGTCCTCAGTCTACCTCGAAACAGTAGCGATAGTAGGTATTACCAGTGCGCGGGAGATATCTCTCAGGAGCTACCAGCCAATACCACGACTACTAGCAGACACGAGGCGGTGAAGCATTGCTCGTCGTTTCTTTCGGGGAAGGACGACGATGCAGTTAATTGGCTCGCTGCGTGAGCTGCCCGAGACAAGGGCGTATCAAAGGGTTGCATCCATCATCTCTTTCCTACTGGCCTCGTAAACCAAGTATGGGCGAGAGAGTCATGAGGGTCTATTGTCTCTGCAGCTAAAAGGTACGTACCTCCGACGGATCCCGGGTCCGACCAAAGACCGAGCCGGGGTCCCACCGACAGCCACATCCGCGCCAAAGAAAAATTGGACGAATCCGCAAAAAAAATAGACAGTAGAAAGTGCAAAAAGAATTAACATCTGGACGAACGGGGAATCGAACCCCGGACCTTTCCCATGCGGTTAAGCAGCTCGAAGGTTGCTTGATGCTAAGGGAAAATTATACCACTAAACCATCCGCCCATTTGCGTTGGTGTGCTCCGTCGTAAGATGATATATACACCCTTTGCATACAGTCAATCCAGAATTGATGCCTCTTGAGACTTGTATGAGAGTTCTAACTATTGTACATTATGATTACATGTGATTTACAGTATTATGGCCACTGGGTTTCTGCCTCATTACTACAATGGGAGCATTTTCAGCGAGTGCCCTCGCTTAGAAACCAATTCATAGGCTCGTTCAGCCCGGTGTTGTACGCAAACATGGCGTCCGAAATCTGTCGACACAACAAGATCAGCAAGACCATCATGGAGTGAATAGAAGAGGAATCAATACTCGACTCACCAAAAAATCCCAATCTGGGCTCTGCTGCCGCATACCAATGCCTATATCCTCGTCCACGTCCACAGCTCCCACATCCTGGCTCTGCCCAGCTCGCTCCTCCAAAATCCGCACGCAGAGCTCCATTCCCTCCTCAGAAGCCTTTCGAAACAAGGGCGGGATTTCAGACGGATCGACGCCGCGCATGAGGGCTTCCATGTGGGAGGTGATGACGCAGGAGACCAGGTAGCCCTTGACGTTGGTCTCGCCGCTCTTGATGCAGCGCAGGCTGCAGTCCTGGCTCTCTCGGATGACGGAGAAGAGGTCTGAGCGGAGAGGCCCTGGCACGAGCCCTTGCTCTTCGCGGAGCTGGGTGTCGAGCTCGGCGGTGATGAGCAGGCTGGCCTGCATGGAGGCAATTCTGTAGAAGCCTGGGCCGTTGTAGGAGAGGCGCGTGAGGAGGTCTTCGTTGCCGAGACCGGAAAAGAGAGGGGATGAAGGAGAGGATCCTTGACTGTGGCGATGGGACATTATAGCTGAGGAAGGGAAGGCTGCGGCCCAGATCTTGAGGGTGGCTTCGATGGCGAGCTTGCGCGATATGGCGTATTTTGTCTGCCGGAGGGCGGGGATGAAGTATGGCGTGTGGAGGGCGGATATGTGTCGCTGCATGAGAAAGTCGACAAATCGCAGGTCCAGGTCTGAAGGGCCAAACGCTGCCTCGCCAGTTGCTTGCCGGGTTTTGAATCCGCGGAGAGTGTGGACCAGAATCTTGTAAGCCGATCGTAGTTCGGCGTCGAGATCCAGCGTCCTCTCGTACGTCCCGCACGAGGTGAGGTCGTTCAAGAAGCTAATCACCGCAAGACGGGCGAGGAGTGTCTTCCGAAGGGCCAGCGCGATTGACATGCTGGTGTACTCGCTCTCAGGTTTCTGGACTGAGCTCTCCGTCATGAGCTGCTCGTCGTCAAAGTTGCCGGGGGGCTCCGTGTCAAAGTCGTCGGGCGAGATGAGCGGCGGACCGCCCGACGACAGGCTCATTTTCAAGAGTATCTCGAGGATTGTATTCCACAACCGCCTGTGCATCTGGGTTGCATAGAGAGATCGTTTTGGCAGGTGGTGCGGATCTCGATGTAGGCCCATGTGCATGGCTCTCCGCACCAATTCGCCTGCAGACACCCAGACCGAATCGCCAGCGACGCCAACGGCTTCTCGAGCTAGGAGATGCAGTATGTGAGTCTGTATGAATTGAATTCCTAATCGCGCCTTGAATTCGGGCTCTGATATCCACGTTTGCGCCTCGTATATCCAGCGTATGGCTGAAGGACGCAAGGAGAACTCTTCGTCGTAACAGACTGAGCCAAGAGCCAACACTAGCTTCAGATGGACGACGAAGGCTATGTCGGGAAAAGCCCCGGGCTCCCATAGTTCCTCGTAGTCATTCTTAAAGGACGGTAAGTGCAGAATTCTGTGAATGTTCTCCGTCGTCTTCAAGTAGCATTCGATGAGCTTGTCGCAAATCTGTCTTTCCGGCAGCTCTCTTGTCGGGATAGTCGGCCAAGCAGGATTTCGCTTGGCCTTGATGACTTTTGCTAGAGATTTGCATTTGAGAAGGAGTGGGTAGGTGTTGGATTTCTCTTCCAAAAGATGCACGTCGTTTAGTACAAACATGTTTTTGAACTGATAAGAAGAACATATACCGGTGAGCAATGTACTTTGGCTAAAGTTGGAAAACATCTGCTTACTACTTGAAAGACATTGATCCAATGGCTCTGGCCAAAGAACCGCGTCTTGTGTGTAACGCTCCGTATCAGAGCTGGCTCAGTTGAATTCGGCAAATGATGGTCACGATGGAAGTGGATTGCCCCTCCAGTGATGTGGCGCGCTTGGTTGAGGAAATCGGTTTCAGGAGATGCATAAGGAGACTGCGATCGCTGCGCCGGTGGCTGCTGCTGCTGCTGCTGCTGCTGCGGTAAAGGCCTTGGCTCAGTTGAACAATAATTGTGAATGGAAGACCAGACTTTGCCGGCTTCGACGACGCTTCGGTTGGTGATTGATTCATCCTGACTTCTCGGCGTCAGGGGACTTGCCAGATTCCTAGCTGCCAAATTGGAAGGGTGGTTTCTTGCGCTCAGCGATGATTCATTAGGACTGGAATTGGACACAGACTGAGCCGGCGCCGGAGCTGATCGTGGAGCCTCAGGATCGAGAAAGAAGACGCCAACTGTGTTCTGCGCAGACGCGTGAGATGCCGGGCTGTGGCTCTCGTAGACGCATGTCTCGGCCTTGGCCCGGATGCAGTTGCTGCAAGGCCGCTGGCGATTACAGCGAAGTTTTCGTTTCCTACACAGCGCGCATGATCTGCATTTTTTCTTGCATTAATTTTCTGCTGTTTGAAACCCCAAGCTGGTAGGTATAGAAGCTGAGATGTGGGCTTACATTGCAGGTCTCCGCCGGCGCCGCTCTCCCTCCACAACCACCGTCTTGGGCGTACGTTCCATCGAGATTGCGTTTTTGGCAGACGTATCATAGATTGATAAGATTAAAGAGTTGGAAGAAAAAGTCGCGAGTCGCGAAAATGGTAAACGAAAACGAAAGTCTGCATGTGATGACGCTTCCTTTCGGACATTCCAACTCGGCAAATCCCCCAAACAGGCATCACGCCCGAATTCGGACTCGGCCTATGGGCTTTTGCGGATCCCGGACCTTGCCGGCCAACATTTTTCGCCAGCCTGGCTATTTCCGCTTTGGGCGAAACCCCGGCTTATACGCACGTTGGCTTGCAGCGTGGGTGCAAGGTCCAACGAGAAAAACCCTCCGAGCGTCAATGGCCAGCCTATTATCATCTCCGAGAATGGGACTTTTTTGTGTGAAGGAAGCGCTCGTATGATGGAGTTGTTTGCCTGAGATAGAAGGTACATGCAGATTGTTTTTCCGGGCATAGAGCATTGGGCGAGTCTTGTTGGTTATATAAGAGATGGACGCTCCCGTGCCCCCTGTCCCACCAACCTTTTATTCAACCTTATTATTCGGATCTAGAATATAGGGCAGAGGTTCCTTTTCCAGGCTCAGATCCATAAAAACTGGACATACATACTGTTGACACTGTTCGGACCTAGAAAAAAAAAAAGGACGCTTCATCATCCCAGCCATGTCGACAACCTCGGCCGAAGAGAAAGGCACTCCCCTCCCCGGCGAGGAGAAGATCGCCCTCGAACAGCTCGTCCCCGACGACCAAGAGCAACAGTCGACCCCAACAGACGAAATAGAGCCTGCCCCCGAAGGCGGTCTGAGAGCGTGGCTCGTTGCTTGCGGAGCGGCTTCCGTCTTCTTCTGCTGTCTGGGATTTTCCAACTCGTTTGGCACCTTCACCGAGTACTACTTGACGCACCAGCTTCGCGACCATACTCCCGACGATGTGGCCTGGATCGGATCTCTTTCTGCGTTTCTGCAGTTCTTTACGGGCATGATTGGAGGGCCCCTGTTTGACCGCTATGGAGTACAGGTGCGTATCTGTTGATGTTGCCAAACTCATGATGGAAATAGAGACTAACACCTGTTATAGATTATGCAACCCGCGGCCGTCATCTACATCTTCGCAGTCATGATGCTCAGTCTCTGCAAAACATACTGGCAAATCATCCTCGTGCAGGGCGTCCTCATGGGCAGCACCATGGGCTTCCTCCAATTCCCAGCCATGGGCGCGCTCGCCCACTACTTTGACAAGAAGCGTGCCGCCGCCTTTGGAGTGGCCATCTCGGGCTCCTCCATCGGCGGCATCATCATGCCCATTGCCGTGTCGAGGATGCTCAACGCCACGTCCATCGGCTTCGGCTGGACCGTCCGCATCATCGGCTTCCTCATGGTGCCCTTCATGGCCTTTTCCATCATCGTCATCAAGGCCCGCCTACCGCCGCGGCCAACCGCCTTCTTCATCACCAGCGTGTTCCGAGACGCAAAGTTCATGCTGCTCATCACGTCCACCTTCTTCGCCTTCATCGGCATGTTCATGCCCATCATCTTCCTCCCGACGTATGCCGTGGAGGCTCGGGGCATGGGCGCAACGCTGGCCGGCTACTTGCCCGCCATCCTCAATGCCGCCTCAACCTTTGGCCGTGTCATCCCGGGGATTCTGGCCGACAAGTACGGAAAGATGAACATGTATGCCGGGGGAACAATCGTCACCGCCGTCGTTGCCTTTTGTATGAACTCGACGCACAACAACGCGGCCATCATCGCCTACACAGCCATTTTCGGCTTCACCTCTGGCACAATCATCTCCGGAGCAACAGTTACCATCACAAGCTGCGCCGACGACCCTCGCAATATCGGTACTTATACCGGCATGGGATTGGCCTTGGGAGCTGTCGGAGTCTTGATCGGACCCCCTATTGACGGCGCCTTTGTGGCCCACTATGGTAGTTTCGAGCAGGTCACCATGTTCAGTGGTGCCATGTGCCTTGCTGGAGGCATTTTGGTGCTTTTGGCCAAAGTTGCAACTCCTCAAGGCATTTTCGGCAAATCATGAGCGGATGAAGACAACTTGTCCTATATATGCAACTCGTCTTGAATACGGATTACAACGCAAAACAGACAAAGATTGACACATCTCTCAGCTCACTCGTTTGGAAAGGGAACAAGCACATATTAATAGTGGTTCGGCGTTTATTAGGAAGATAGACTGTCCCCATATCTAGGCAATTGGTCTTTAGCTTTGATTTAGTAGATATATACAAACTCATCATTCTGACGGTCTGTGAGATCCAAGAAGGCGTTTCGCCCAAGAGCATCATCCTCATTGTTGACTCCCTCAGCGTCCTGAAGCACTCCATCCTCATGGCCACTGGCTGTGCGATAATGGTTTTGCATAGAGCGGTCAATAACTTGTGCTTCCTTTCCGTTGCGTACTCGAGTCCTGGCCTGCATCTTATTGAGAACAATCAGATTGGCCCACTGCAGTAGAATCACTCCGACCAATGCGGAGAAGACGCCCAGGCAGGCACGCAAACCGGGTTTGTAGTCAGGTGCGTCTCGGTCATTAAACAAGATGGGGCCGATGATGTTGCCCACGGAGCTGGCGGCGTTGTATACGCTCATGATCATTGACTTTTTCGTTGTTCCAGCAGTGTTGCCGACGATCCAAGAGACAACAAGAGGATTGCCGGCAAAGAGAAACGCCAGCAAATAGTATCCAGCAAGTAGAGCTCCTTGGTTTGATTTGCCTCGGGGAATGCAGTATAGCATGATTAATCCAGCGAGAACCGGCAACACAAAGACAGCCAGCACAGCTCCCTTTAACTTTGCCCTCCGGGCCAAGAGGCTGGAAATGAGGATGACAATTACTTGGAGGGCGCCAAACGGCATATTGAGTAAACTGCTAGTGTACTTGTCAAAGCCGAGGCCGTTGATGATGAGAGGGCCAAACGTAACGGTGACAATTGCTCCCACGTTGAGCAGCAGCGTCATTCCAAACCAGAGATAGGTTTTCGGCTCCAGAGCAGCCTCGACGACGTGATTCCACTTGAAATCACGGCTGCCAGTTCCCGTCTGGTTGGCGCGAAGCCGCTCCAGCGCCTTTGGCTTTTCCTCTTCAGTCAGGAATCGTGCCGAGGGGATGTCGTTGTCCAACTTCCAATAAGCAATTGGCACAGAGACGATGGTCAAAAGCCCAACGAAGAGGAAGATGCTAGATTGAGTGTATTAGTAATACTAACATGTAGAGTACGTTGGAGTGTTTGCGCCTACATCTGCCATTCTCTCAACAGCGGTGAGTTGATCTGCCCCAGCCCGTACGAAACAGCGGCAGCGAAGATGGTCGCCAGTCCATTGGTCCCGTACCACGCGGCGACACGCATCGGCTGCTCAGCTCGTCGATACCACTGGCTGGTGATGACGCTGAAGAGAGGCAAGCAGCCGGCCTCGAACAGGCCAAGGAAGAATCGCGTAGCCATCAGGCCCGAGAAATCATGGCATGCCGCCATGGCAGTCTGCGCGATGCCCCATCCCAGACAGAGAACAGGCATCAAGATGCGATGCGGCACCTTGACGATGAGGACCGACGAGAACGGCTGCCATATCAGCTGGGCAATGGGCGCAATGGAGCTTAGAAGAGAATACTGGCCCGGGCTGAGGTGCGTGTCTTCTTTGAGGCCGTATGTCGCGCCGTATCCCAGGACGGACTTGTCGAGGATCTGGAGGAAGTAGATCCATACGAGGATCACCAAGATGGTCCTGTCGGTTTTGCGAAGTATACGGCGGTTATCGTCCTCGGTAACTCTTATCTTCTGGTCGCCAATGATGGCCAGCGCTCGATCCGCGCCTTTGCTGCCAGATTGGCCGGGGCGAGGAGAAGTCGGGAGCTCGCGATGCTCAGAGTGCTGCACCTCTTCTGGTTGTTTGGGATCCATGCTCCTTTGTGATAACGATGTCGATACTATACTCGATAGCCACTACTTGGAAGACGCCAAAACGAGAGTCATGCGAGGGACACGGAACCACGAACGAGACATGAAAAATGGCCATAAGACGGGCGACGATCCTGCAGCCAGCGTTGAGGAGTTGAACCTTCTTATTCCACTTCCATGGATGCCTGCTTTCCCGGGCATTGGACTTGGCCATCGGCACTGAGTGCCCTGCAACGGCAACTATCCACTAAAGACTGCCGAAAGCGTCGAGCTCTGGGGCATTTCTGCTGCACCCCGCGTTCTAACGAAGATGGGCCGCCGCTAAAAGCGAGCTTTATCTGATGAAAGTCCAGGGAGAGCCCTGCTACCGATGCTCATAAGATAGTGAGCGCAGAGAACATCGTGAAACAGAGGAATAAGTCGTCAATTTGTTGATTTCTGGCTTATACATGGACATTCAGCGTGTAAATGACCACTAATGTAACTACATGTACGTTGCTCTCTCAGACCTTCTTCTTCTTCTTCATGTCCATGTAGAAGCAATGGGGTGGCTAGCAGCGTAGGGAGCTACCCCGACCGCCGAGATATTCGATTTAGCCAAAAGCGAGCCGATGAACTGCCTTGGACGAATAAAGTAACTCCTGCGTGCATCGCTTGTGACGTACCGGGCACAGGAAATAGCTGCGGCCAATCGCGAAGCAGCGTGACTTGTCGAAGATGGGGGTCATGAGGGGTCATGGAGATGTGCAACGGTTGAACGGATACAGGCATTTACACGGAACTGCATAGAGGGAGCACACATTGGGGATCTGCGTTTGGAGGCTGGTGCGTTTGGATTGTGCGACCAATGGGAGGATTGTTGCAGATGAGTTGTGCCAGGTTGGACACCCTACAGCAAAGTTGAACGGCTTTTGAATATGCATGGTTGATCAATACTTGGTCAATAGCAAGTACAGTGATGGCAACGCTGTGGATTATTTTGAGTAATATGCTCAAGAGACATGATTCTCTACCAATTGCCAAGTGCGGAAAAAATAAAAAATTCCAAAGGAGACTAAGAGCTTGCTTGATGCAACCATCCCCTGCAGCGGCAACTCGCATAAAGCACTCATTCACCGCAACATCTAGCTTTGAGACGTAAAGTAGAGCATGTTTCAGCTCCCACAGTCTATCTAAACAGCAACCAAGGAATATTTACATGTTACGATAAAGGTAGGTTAAGTCGCTTTTAGTGTTGAACCAGTCACTATTAGTTTGCGGTGTCACAGGTTTAACAGGATGTATTTACTCTTTTATGACATACATTATTCTCGTCCCTCAGTCTCGTATTGGTTATGTGTCATAAGACCGTAGTGTTAAAGTGCCAATACCTTGAAGCTTAATTCCTGAAGCTGTCCTACTATGTGTAGCCCGCTTGGTTCATTCTTAATTTAGCTCTACCATAACCAGAGCGATAGGTCTGCTTCTCAGTCTCGGCACCAGTGGTGTCTTCAGCCAGAGTTTCATCGGAAGAGAAATTCTCTGTATTTCACAGCATTTTAACTCTCCCCAAGGCTTTGGTATAACGGGCTTGTGATTGGCTTAGGTGGTTTATTGGCCTGTATGGATGCCCGACGGTTGCGAGTCAATGTCTCATATCAACTCTTCACAGCAATTTCAACCCTCCCCCAGGCCATGATACACCCCGGCTTGTGTCACCTAGGTACTTAGTAAAGTAAAAAACCGCCAGACGCGACACTTCAGCATTTGTATTAGACAGCCGCACATTAGGACCTCGTTCAAGTGGATTCGCATCTAGTATGCGCCACAGCGTAATGGAGGCTTGCGGACCAGCCATCGCTCCGGGCTGGCAGGAACAGCATTTTTATCGAAGCACTTTGATTCTAAAGTTCCATGCTATCCGGTCATTTCTTTATATAGAAACAAACCGCACAGTACTTCAGGCATAGGCTGGCATCTGGCGATTGCGCATGTACACCTGGGCCCAGTTTTCATGACAAGGACTTGCTGGTTTGTTGAGGACGCGCACTCCCGACGTACCTAGGCACTTGATAATCTACAAAAAGTGGCCCTGCCAACATTGACTCAGTCCTGGAGGCAAATGAAAGAGCAAGTCAGTTCAAAGATGATGCTGAACACGAATTACCAGGGTCGCGCTCCGTCCATACCGACCCATATACGGCAATATGGCATTTCGTTTTAGTGGAAGCCCTGAAACGGCATCGCGGAAAAGCTTCATGGTGCCCCGAGCTCTGCGTATGTGCACCTGCAAGCGCTTAGGCTAATTGTGGGAACAAATTGAATTATGCTTATTCTGCCCTTCTCTTCGGTGGTGCCAAGCGTGCCAAGCGTGCCCGCACATCTGGATGCTCATATGTGCGTGATGATGCACAATCTCGATTCACTGCGGAACCTGGACAGCGACGATGAGCAAATGAAGAAGCCTGCCTTTGCCACCTCGTATTGACAGGGAGGCCTGGCGGTGGAGCTCATATGTCATACTGCAAAGACAATTTGGTGGATAACTCGATGATGCGGGTTGGCATTTGCGATTTGGGACAACAACAATGAAACATTCACAAGTGAGTTGATAAGCGCATCGCCTCTGATTTGTCTGTCAGATATTGCGTGCCGCAGCGCCACGGGGACGATGGCCATTTGCTAGCTTCGTTCGGACCGTCATCATGCCCTCCGAAAAGCAATTCACATGCACCAGACGGCACAGGGGAATCGCCGTTGGCTGGGCTCGAAGCGCATGCGTACGTGTCTCTCCCACAGTCTGCGGGTCCGGGGCGGGACTGTAGCGGCGGGCCACGCGGGGCCGGCAGCACAGTGAGAAAACGGCGGTGGCTCGGACGGTGCCTTGCCGAGCTGAAGTTCCGCGGGGCTTGGCCGGGGTTTGGATATTGACGCACGCAAAGCTTGCAGCAGTCTGCGGTGCCATACGGAGCCGTGGCACTGCGCTGAAGCGGCGGAAACGGCGGGTAACTCGCGCGGTCGTGCCTCTCGGGATGTATTCTACGGCGGTAGATGGCTGGATGGAATGCGCGCTATGTGCAATGTCGATCACTTTGCTGAGGGGGGACAGGGTCGGTGTGTTTGAAGCCATCGTCGCCGTCCAGCCAATTGTTTGCGTCGAGAAGGACACCTGCATGTCCTGACACGCCCGCCATCAAAGCAGGGCCCTCGCATCTATTCCCTAAAGGCGGGCAGATCGAGTCAGCCAAGAGAGCAAATCTCTGTGAATCGGTCATTGCGATTCTCCGCGATGCGTTTCCCTACCCAGCTCGTCTCCAACACCGGTAGCAACTCGGCAGCTCCACCGCGATCGCCAGCGACCTTGTCAAGCACCCTGTCAAGCTTCATACTAAAAAAAAAGCTTGAGGGGGGAAATCAGGGAAATCGTAGAGCAAGCCGGTGGGCCGCTGGGGCCACGTAGGAGTCGGCGGTTCTGGTCATTCCCGGCGTGATGCTGTTTTCCTGTTTGCTCTCGGATTTTGTGACATTCAGGAACACGAGACGACGTTTTCAAGGAGAAACCGAAAAGCAGGTTCGAGAGTCTTCTCTGACATGTGGCAGAAGCGCGCTAGGCCGCAACAAGCATTCCGGCGGCGCCTTGTTCCGTGGCGCCTCTTAGCGATGAGCGCTAGCAGGTGCGCTACTGCCCTGTATTTGCCTCTGCGCTCCCGCAGACAAATAGCGCGCCAGGGCAGAGATTTGTTTGGAGAGATGGGGGAGCAGCAGCCAAATGGTGGCTGCACCGCTGCCCTGAAGGCGCTGTCCAGCCGCCAAAAATCATCACGCTAGGCGCCACAGGGGGCCAGCCGAGGACAAAACGGGCATGATAGCGACACCAAAATGGCAAAATGGACCATATAATTCCCGGAACATGCTCGTTGCCGACTTTTTTTTTTTTTAGCCACATTGAACGGACAATTTACGCCAGCATGTAGCTCTCAGTAGAGAAGATTTGACTCAGTGAAGCGGCTCCTCTTTTAATTCTTGTTTGATTTTTTCGACGGGTGGATTCCCTCTCTCCAAACGGTTGCAGCACATACAAAAGACGAACCCCGGCCATGGCTGCTCATTCCCTCTTGTAGAAACGGCATCATTTCGTCACTCGCTCCACCACGACCGCCAACAAAACACCACGCCGATCCTCTGAACCCTGCGATCCTGCCATCGGCCAGCGTCGTGCTAGACCGAGCCTTGGCTGCGGAGAGCCTCCCGCCAGTTCCGTTATCTGGATGTCATTCTTATGAGCATACGCCGTGCTCCTCTACCTTCCCACGGATCTTATAAACCGCGGCCGTCAGCTTCGTTTTTTCCCCAGTTTCTTCTCCACAGTCGCTGCGCTTAAGCCAACGTGCTTCAGCTGTGTCGCGATAATACTGCAATGGCTGGAGAGCCCTTTCCCGCCATGCCTCCCAATACGCATCCACATCGAACCTCGGCCGAGATGAACCGGATTGACGAGCAGGAGGGCGAGACAAGTGAGGACTTGAACGAGCGGTACGACGAAAAGTACGAAAGATTCGAAGCACCAACCCTTGACACCTACAACACCTCAAACACACTGGCGCCTCTCCAAGATGAGGCAGATATTGTATCCCCAATCAGCCAGCGCGCCGAGGCAAATCGGCTCAATGACGACCTCGAGCTTCTCCGCGCTGAGCGCATGGTCTCTAACCAGGAACATGATCTCGCGTCCGGCTCTCGGATGAAAATTCGGCATCACAGCCCTGAGCCGGAGGATGCCTTCAACCAGCCTGCCCCGGAACCGGCCCTGGAGAAGAAGAGGAATACCAATGCCGCGCTCTACAAGCTGTGGCTCTTTATCAGCAAGTTTCCTCGCTTCTTTCGATACATCATCTATCTCATCCCTGGCGCGGCTTTGCTCCTCGCCCCCGTCTTGCTTGGCACGTATAGATTTAATGGCGTGAAAGATGCCGTGGGCGGTGTTGGCGGTGTCTACCTCATGTGGTTTGGTATCTGGCTGGAAATCGTCTGGTGTTCGCTGTGGGTGACACGAATGATCACAAATCTGATCCCCCCTCTATTCCACGGCGTCGCCCAGATTGCCGGGTCGACCAATGCGCACAAGTGGCGGGACATTGGGCAGCGCCTCGAACTGCATACCGCCATGTTTCTTTGGTTTCTGGCCATCCTCGTCTCCTTCAAGCCCACCATGAACAGCCACCGTGCTCCGGTACCAGAAGGACGGGAAGATGAAGTGGATGTCAAATGGATCGGTATCGTCAACAAGGTCATCATTGCGCTTTTTGTCCTCGCCGCACTCAACTTTGTGGAGAAGATCCTCATACAGTGGATTGCGCAAAGCTTTCACCAGCGAACATACGCCACTCGAATCGAAAACAACAAAGGAGACATCCGTCAACTTGTTCGTCTGTACGAATATGCGAAAGCCAAGCTTGATTCTTCTGACCCCTTTTGGAAAGGCAGCAATGGACATGCTTCAGCGAGCGGCTTGCAAACTCCCATGAAGGCCCTCCACAATAATGCCCGCCAGGTGCTGGGCAAGGTCGGTCATGCTGCCGGCAGGGTGGGCAATGATCTTCTGGGCCGCAAAGGGGCTGACAACAACCACCCTCGAAAGATTGTGGCTGAGCTGCTTCGCACCACTCAGTCTGCGCACTCCCTCGCGCGTCTCATCTACCGGAGCCTCGTACGAGAGGGCCGCGAGACTGTCCACCTGGAAGACCTGCAGACTGCCTTTGAAACGGTGGAGGAAGCTGAGGCGGCCTTTAGCATGTTTGACAAAGATCTGAACGGCGACATTTCCGTGGACGAGTTTGAGACAGTCTGTAACGAGATTCAGCTCGAAAAAAAGGCCATCGCAGCGTCTCTCAAAGATCTCGACTCCGTCATACAGAAGCTTGATAAAGTCTTCCTCGTCATCATCGTCATCATCGCCATCATTGTCTTCATCGCCATCTTGTCGGATTCAACCGCCGCCGGTCTCGCTTCTGCTGGCTCCTCGATTCTCGGTCTCGCGTGGGTGCTTCAGGCAACGGCCCAGGAATTTCTGCAGTCCATAATCTTCGTCTTTATCAAGCATCCGTTTGATGTGGGCGATCGAGTCACCATTTATGGCAACACCGGAGCCACGCTGACAGGCGACGACTATTATGTGACGGAAATCTCGCTGCTCTATACCGAGTTTAAGAAGATGCAAGGCCACATTGTCCAAGCGCCAAACTCGCTTCTCAATACCGTCTTTATCCTCAACCAGCGGCGATCCAATGGCCTTTCGGACTCCATTCCTCTTGAGATGCGATTTGGCACACCCGGCCACCTGATTGACGAGCTCAAGGCTCGAATGCTAGAGTTTGTCCAGGCCAACAAGCGGGATTACCAGCCGAGCATCATTACTGAGATGACTGGCTTTAAGGAAGTGAGATCATGCACTATGAACATTGTCTTCTTCCACAAGAGCAGCTTTCAGAACGAACTCCTTCGGCTGAACCGCCACAACAAGTTTGTGACGGAGCTCATGTATCAGATGGTTCAAGTGGGCATTGAAGCGCCGCTCCGAATCGACCCTGGCGGTAGCCGAGACTATCCTTTGTACTGGGCAAACATGCCGGCGCCGCCAGCATATAACAACGCTGGCGAGAGCTCATCATCTTCAACACACGGCCGGCCTCGAGCTACGTCTAGCATCCGCAGCGTACATGTACCGAACCAGGAGCCCGCCACGGGAGGGTTTCAAGATGTATTCGAAAAACGGCGAGAGCACGTACTTATGCAGAGGATGGCGTCTATCCGAGAGAAGGAGAGGGGGCTGCAGGAAGAGTCTGCTGCAGACGCCCGTGCGTCTACTTCAGCCCTGGCACCAGTCATTTCGATCGACTCTGGGTCTCAAACGCGGTCTCGCATATTTGGACGCGCACGGAGCGGAACTAGGAGTGTCCAAAGCCACAATGACATGGTCTAACTTGCGGCGCGTGTCTTTCTATGTCGCTGACTCCGTTCTGTTTTCCCCTTTATTTTACTTCCTCTGCCAATTTTCTTGTGCATAGATTGCAAGATTTGCTGGGCCAAGTCTTAATTTGCTTATCGGTCGACTTGCATTTTCAGCGATTCACTCCTTTTACACAACATTAGCAGGCCTGGCATTGCATATTTCACTTTTTTTTATGATTTGATGGATGGGTTACGGATATAGAGACTGATGGCGCAGAAATCGCCAATTGGAAGAGATACCAGGAAGCTCGCAGGATAAGACGAGCGAGGGGGAGGCGGCGGAATATGCCATATTCATGTAATGACTAAGATGGTATGCATTAGAGCACACAATAGAGAATAAATGTCCCGTCAAAAAGGGATATCTTTGAAGGCTAACTGTAATGAAGGTGTTGAATGAAATGAAGATGTCGAGAGTGGTGCCATGTGTCTAGTAGTGCCAGGTAGTTTATTTTTATCACCTATACGGCGACCCATGTCCATGACTTAGACGAGCATGACGAATTGCGAAAAGATCCATGGCATCGATATGTAGCTTGTTGATGTTTTGTAGATTTCTTTTGTATAAACAAATACCCTTCCGGAAGCTGGCCAAGAAAGGATCAGAGAGGTCCAGGTCTGTGCAGCCCGAAAGTCCGCCCAACGAGGCGTCTTTGGTCTTCAATAGCGTCCGTCGATAGTGACCCCCGCATCGCAGCCAATATCGCCCCAGCCGCACCGGGGCTGGGGATATTATTAGAAGCAACCAGTGGCATCCCATATGCTGCGGTTTCAGCTGTCAGCTGTCAGCTTCTGTTCCCTTTTTTTTCCCACATGGATAGCATGGGCCCCTGCTTTTGCGGTTTCTCGTTTTGGAGCAGCATCATTTACGGATTCTCTCTCTCTTTTTTTTTTTTTTACTTGAAAGCGTGTCAATCTTTTTTTTTTTTTTCTTTTTTTTTTTTGCGCCAGCGAGCGTTTTTTTCCCTTTCTCCATGCAAGATTGTGGAGGGCTTTCCCGCGGCGATGCGACAACGGTGCGGCTGAACGAGGCAATTCGATTCCGACCCGACGCTGCTCGAACACGCTTCTAATTGAGGCTGTTGCTGAAATAATAACTCGTATCATTATTCAGCTTATGATACGAACTGGTGGAAGCGGCCGCTCGACCAATCTCGCGCTGAATTGAAGAAACACAAGGGAAGCGAAAAACAGCGGCAGGGCAGCGGGCAATCCCATCATGGCCACTCTCCCACCCGGCTGGGAGTGGGATTACGACGGCAATCGGTGGCTGTACCGCTACACGCCCACCGGCCATGTGCAGTACCATTTCCCCAGCGCGGGCGACGAGTTCCCCGACTTCATCGACGCAGCGTCTCCGGCGCCGGACCTCGCGCCCGAAGAGAAGCTCGAGTCGCAGCAGCAGGTGAAGCGGCACACGAGCGTCACCGGAGGCCCCAGCCGGACAGGGCGAGCGGCGGCGGGAGACGAAGATGGGTGGAAATGGCGCATGTCGGCGACGGCGCAGCCCGTGAGTGCCGTCTGGGAGGACGATTTCGGGGCCGAGGACGACAAGGACAACGATGACGAGGTGGAGGGCGAGGCGGTGTTCCAGCCGGAGAACTTCATGTATCTCGGCCCGGGCACGTATGTGGATGTAAGTCCCTTGGTGGAGGAGGAGGAGGAGGCGGCGAGGAGGGCCGTGGTGGGAGCTGAGCAAAGGGCGGGACTGCCGACGGACAGCAATAGGGGGGTCAGTCCCATGGTGAGCCAGAACACGACGCCGATGGTCCGCACGAGCGAGGCTATTGCTCGGACGGAGACTGGGGCGCGGGATCATGGGTTTACGACTGCGGCGAACGAGAGAGCTCTTGAGCCGCCGCCACCTATAATATCGTACGAGGAGCCGGCAATGGTGACGCCCATTGACGGCTACATCGTAGGAGACGACGTCGTGGGAGAAGCGAGCGCAGTGCCTGATGAAGAGGAAGCACTAAACTACGATATGTACGAGCTCCCGGTGGAAACCGCCGTGCCGCTGCATCTGCAGTTTGATCCCGTGGGCGTGGTGGCTGAGATGCCGACGGAGCACACGGCATCGGCCCGCGTGGAGACACACCCGGATCCGGTCGAGCTGGCCGGCACCTACATCATGGCGCCGGTCGAAATAGAGCCGCGGCCGGGGTTTGTGGAACTGCCGGCCGAGATTGACCTGGGTGAGGACGGTGAGCTGAGAGAGGAGAGGTTGACGGACCAGCAGCGCCTGGAGCTGAGACGGCAGGAAGTCAGACAGCATCAGGAGGAGCGGCAGCGGGGCGTCCAGCAGAGAAAGGAGGAGCGGAAGAAACGGGAGGCGGAAGAATTGCAAAGGGAGTTGGAGATGCAGCAGTCGAAGGAAGGGTACAGCCCATCCCAGGAGCAAAGCAATGGTATCACACAATCGTTCAAGATTGCCAGGAAACCAACGCTTCGAGAGTCCAGCGCCGTTTACAACGCCTATGCTGGCAGGAATCAGGCACAGGCACAAGCACAGGAGGACTACCAAGCCTATGCGCCGGGCCAAGCTCCACAGACGAGCGCGACATTGCCGGCGCGCAGAATGAGCCCGGCGCTGCAGCGAGAGGCGTCGCTGAACATGAGCATGAGGCCGGCCACCGCTGCGTCTAAACCGCCGGTGGATTCTGGACCGGGGGTGGGAGTGGTCAAGTATCCTTCTGTCCTGAGACCTGCGCGCGGGAAACCGGGACAGTCGCCCGAGAGGCAAGATGTCAAGGCATCGGAGCAAGGATCCGTGGCGAGTTCGAGTGTAGATGCTCGAGTATCGGGATATCATCTGATTCGGCATGGGCAACACCCGCCCTCCATGACCCCAGCGCCCGCTCCGATTCCAGCTCCAGCTGCTGCTGTCCCGCTGAATCCGCCTCAGCAGCCCCCAATTGCGACCGCTCAGCCCCCAGCCCCTATACAAAGGCCATACACGACGGCTCAAGACTTACCGCAGTCAAATATACAGATGGCTCAACAATATGCTGTCCCCCCCATACCACCCAAGGTTCCAGCCCAGCAGCTCCCCTATCCAACAGGATCAGTCAGAATGCCGCAGCCACCACTCATCCGCCACTCCACGACGCCATATCCGCACGACGATGGACCGCCAGCGATAACTCCTTACGGCCCGCTCCAGAACCAGCAGCCACTGCGTCCAGCAAGCGCCATGCCCGTTCTTCAACACCAACGACGGGGAGGACCGGCTCCAGGCCAGCCACAGCAGATGCCAATTCGGACTGGCCCTGTGCCTCCCGGGGCTGTGATTGTGCCGGCTGGAACGGCACCACGCTCAGCTACAGCTGGACCGGCACAGCAGCGTCGACAGTCGTTCCAGCCAGGACAGAATGCCGTCCCCCTACAGAGCCAACAGCCGCAAAGGCCGCAAAGCGTCGTGAATCCGGGCGTTTATGCCAACTTTGCGAGCTATCAAACGCCGCCTCCACAGCCGCGACCCATTCAGCGCCGGCCGACGCAGGAAGATGTATCCCCGATACGCTCTCGATCGCAGAGCATGTCGTCTGGAGCTGCCCCGCTGGATACGCCTTCGCCGATTGACTCCCGACGAAGCTCTACGAATTCCATTGCATCACCAAACGTCAATAACTCTTACTTTGCGTCTATATCCGGCTCTCAGGGTTCTCCTTCGAACGTGTCTTTGGCAAGACCTCAAGACTCGCCGCAGTCTCCCGTGACCCGAGGCGGTAGACAATCAGCGCCGCCACAGCAGCTGGCGAATGTGAACCAGGGGAATACGCAAGGGATGCCACCTCCCCAGCCTCAGCCTCAGATGCAGCAACCAAACTCAGCAACTGTCTCGGATGCAGAGCCGCAGTCCCCCACGCGCATTGGGCCCACGGCTTCTGGCCACCTCCTGACTAGCATTGAGGAGCATGACGAGGCGCAACATGTAGCGGCAGTGGCCCCGTTGAAGGTGAACCAGCGCAGAGTTCTTACAAAGGCGCCTCCTAATTCCACGACGCCTGCTTCTCCTTTGAATCAGCGTGGTCCACAGCAGATTCCGCTCCCGGGTTCTCTGCAGACTCAGGCACAGATACCTCAGCAAATGGGGCCTCCTGGCCAAGTCCCGGGCCTAGGAATGCCTAGGCAGGGATTTCAACCAGTTGGTATACCCATGCAACAGCCACTGCAGCAGCAATGGGCTGCTCAGCCAGGTCCATTGCCTCCGCTGCAGACGGCCCAGCAGACATCGCCTACGGCTGGCAACAAGGAAAACAGAAAATCATGGGGGAAATGGTTCAAGAGCAGTGGATCAAAATCGGCAGCCCAGAGCCCAGTGGCTCAACAGCCGCAGCATGCTTTCCCCCCCGTGCCTATTCCACAAGCAATGCCTGGACCAAATCAGCCGTTTCAGATGCAGTCTGGTGGCCAGCAATTCCCTGCAGGCTTCCAAGGTGGACAGCCCGTCAATCAGCAATTCACTCCGGCGCCACTCAACGTCGGTACAAACAGCATGGCAGGCGGAGAGCAGTTTCCCAACGGCATGACGCCCGCTCCGCTCTTCTCAGGGGCGTCGTCTTCCAAAAGGCCTGTCGCGAGTCCGACGGAGACTGGGCAGCAGGCAGCTGGGCCGGGCTCGCAGAATAGATGGGCGGGCAAGTCGCCAGTGGATTATTCGGGCGGGGGATGGGGGGATGACGATGATGAATTTTCGTGATCTAAAAGGGAGATGGGAGGATATATTGTCAGATGTATACCCTGTTTTGTTTTGTTTTGGGTCCATGTCGGTAGATTATGTGCCTGTATTGAGTGCATAGCGGATCATTAGAGATTAATACTACGAAGCGGATCGTTGAAGCAACACAGCCCTCTTTCATTATATTCAGGTGCCTTGCCTCATTTGCACGATAGCGTCTTATACACATTCCAGTTTCAATTCGAAAAGTTACAGTGAGGAATGGCGCACGTGATAGCGCGTTGATGTGGCGCTCAAGGCAGCAGTGAGTCGAGATGCCAAAGTCACTTGTACTTGGTGCCTCGCCAGGTGCCCCGCCAGCCCTTGACGAACTCGAGCTCCCCAATTAGTTTCTCTTGTTCAAAAGCCCAAACAAGATCAAACACCAGGAAAATGCCCTCGTAATGTCACGACCACGGCCGCTCTTGCGCGCCGAGCAATTGGCGCTGGATGAGGGCGTCGAGTCGCAGGACAGCCAGGCCATTCTCGACGCTCTGAAAGCTGAGTTCGGCGCTGCAGCGGTACGTACCCCGACTGGCCAGGGTCCATGAAGTTGCATTTCGCGCTGACCAACCAGCTTCACGGGGGCCTTGGATCGCCGCCACAGGGGATAGGCGAGGATGTGGGTGTGGATGTGAGCGCGGGAAGAGGCGCAGACGAGCGTGAAGAGCGGCACAGCGAGCACGACTTGGACATTTCAAGCTCGGCGAGAGGAAGCGTGCGCTGGCACGATCACGGCTTCAAGGTTGGTGCTACCCTCTGTTTTGCTGCTGCTGCGCCATCTGGAGAGCAATACGCGGAAGCTGACGGAATTGGGAAAAAGAAGCCATTCACCAGTAATGCGAGTGATCCGACCGCCGAAATTCACAGAGTGGGACGCGCAGCACCCCAGACTCACCAACCAGCACGGCTCCGCCAACAGGACCTGGACGATGCTGTCGTAGCTGAGAGCAGCCCTCCGCGCAATTGCGACAGCACGAATCAGAGCCACGGCAACAGCATCCCTACCATGCCAGTTGGCGCTACGAGGCCACAGATGGGCGCCTTGGACGTCTCGCAGCAGACGCCCACGCAGGTCAATGTGGAACGGGACTATGACCAGTTCTACCAGCCGGTCGAGTCCAGCTCTCTGCCCGACACGCTACACGTGGACGATACCGGCGCAGTCAACTTTGAAAACCTGAGCCCGGGTGCCCGTCCATCGTCTCAAGTTTCTGAAGATGCAGGCTTCGAAAATACTCGCGGCGAATGGAGGGCGCCGGCTGGCACCTCACAGCACCGGCCTAGCAGCGGTCATACTCCCTTCAAGCCCCGCGACCTTCCGCCAGAAACGCCGGTGCCGCCCAAGAATCCCTTTGCTATCCAGAACGATGCGAATGGTGGTGTTCCTTTTGCGGGCACCCAGCTCTTTGAGCAAACGCCTGCCGTGGCCTCGGCCATGAAACTCCATAGCCCTACATCGTCCCGACCGTCTCCAGCCATGTTGCCCGATACCATGTCTCTGAATGTCATGGGCACATCTCCTCTAAAAGCACGCGCAAACGTCTCTTCACCGACCGTTGTGCATACGTCAAGCCCTAGTCGAATAAACAACATTCCGACAAGCACGCACAAACCCAGAGTGTCCCCGATCCAAGAAGAGTCCCTAGATAAAAGCAGAGAACTTCGAGACGACATGATTCCGGAGTCACCGACTATCCAGCCGTCGAAACGCCACGAGAACCGACAGCCTCTGGCGCACTACGAACCGATGAAGAAATCTCAAGAGCGTAAAGCAGCAGTGCATATGCCCCCGCTGCAATTGGGTATCGACAGCGATTCGGACGATGCAATCGTACGAATGAGGCGCAAGAAAAGGATGAATAAGATACGGCTGCAGACAGCAGAGGAGATGGAGAAGGTGACTGTACAGATACCCTCGCGACGAGACACGGGCGAGAGTCGGAACCGAAAGCGAAGAAAGCTATCTTCAAGTACGGATGAGCTTCCCAGCACAGTTGGTGGGTTGCGCAGTTCTGGGAAAGGGTCCAGTTTGCCAGGGCAGAGTTTGTTGGCTGAGTCGACAAAAGCAACGCCTCGAGAAGATGCGACCGCACCATCAAAAAACAGTAGCAAAAGAGCCTCAAGTACCAAACCAGGGAAAAGCAAGGATGACGCTTCTGAGGAAATGATACCTGCTACTAGTCCCGTCAGATCATTCCCATCGGGAGCTCGGCACGATGCGCCGGCAGCTTCTGAGCCCGAGCCTGAGCTTCCTGTATTAGCCAAGGAGGAGCCTGCAGAAAATGACCCCGAAGTCGATATGCAGACGTCCTCGCTTCCTCCACTACGTCGACATGGGCAGAGATCATATGAAAGGCGAGCACAAAGCGGTCGCCGAAGCAGGATCATAACTTCCTCAGAGACAAATGAGAGAGCGTCGGCCGAACCAGATATCCAGGCACATAAGAGAGCCTTACCGAGTTCTAGTAACGCAACTGTTGTGCCTGCTAGGACTGAAACGACAGAGACAGAAAATCCCGAACCCAGAGTGTCAAAGACGGACTCTGCAGCTACAATACCGACAGCAATTCGGACTCTGAGACGCGATAACAAAGCGCCGCTCACACCCGTGCGACCTCGTATAGCTGATCAAAAGGCTCACACACCATCTAGCTTCACAACTCTATCAACACCAGTGGCATCGGAGAAGACTACACCAAATACACCATCTTCCCCCGTATCCGACCAGCCGGAACCCAAGGCCATTACTTCGTCTTCTCCTGCGCAGGGCCGAAAGATGAGATCTAGAATCTCAGAGAGGACATCAAAGGACAAGCCTGCACGGCAAGCTGCCAAAGCTTCAAGGACGAGTGTCCGGTCTGTTCTGAATGAGCCGAGTTCTACCGATGAGCTGCAGCAGTCGCCGTCCAGCAGTGTTCTTGAGTCGGGAGTTTCCTCGCTGAGATCGAGTAGAATCTTTAAACAAAGCATCGGGTCTACTTTTCGTGGACGAAGATTGTTTGAGGGCATGGCTTTTGCAATATCCATGTCGCTTGACAAGAAGAATGAAAAGACCCGTGCTAGTATAGAGGCAAAGATTAAGCAAGCCGGTGGCCTTGTCTTGGAGTCAGGCTTTGAAGAGTTGTTTGAGCCTTCTACGGTAATGAACACCTATAGCGTGCCCAGTACTGATGAGGGAGAACTTCTAAGCTTATCCAGCTCTTATTCAAACTATGGATTCACCGCGCTGATTGCAGACACACATTCCCGCAAAGTCAAATACATGCAAGCGCTGGCCCTAGGATTGCCTTGTATAGCATATCAATGGGTAGTAACGTGTCTCAACAAAGGAGCCTTGATTGACTGGGAACCCTATCTCCTTGCTGCAGGATCATCCGCCATTCTGGGAAATGCAGTAAGATCAAGATGCTTGCGCCCATACGATGCTGAAGCTGCAAGACTTGTAGAAATGATTGACAAACGGCCAAAACTACTTGCAGCCGAGAAATTACTCGCTGTCGTGGATGATAAAAGAGCTCGAAGCGATGGGAAAAGGAAAAAGAGCGACTTGGAGAAGCAGCCGTACCTCTTCCTCGCTCAGGCTCTTGGACCCTCCATATCTTGGGTCTCAACGACACAGCAGGCTCGCGAAATGCTGGATGCGCAAGATAAAGCGGGTGAGCCATTTACTTGGATATACATGGACGAATCTATAGGCACGGTCGAGTCGGTGCTTGCGATGCCAGAATTGACTGGCAAGAAACGGCGGAGATCTCAAGGGTTGCCGGCAGCGAGAAATGTCCGTGTGCTGTGCGACGAGCTCATTGTTCAAAGCCTCATCCTTGGGAGGATAGCGGAGGAAGATGAAATGTATGATGCGGGGGTGAAGAGTTGAGCAGGCAGTGTATCCCACAACTTGGCGTTTTTGGACTATGGAAAACAGGGTGATGTTATTTTATGGTATTGGATGCGGTAATGATATAGCATGGAAAAGTGCGCTTCAAGATAGTACTGGACAGGATTTGGATTAAAAACCAGGGAGTTGGTTTAAAGCTTTCGTCCAACTGGGTTTGCGGCATCATTGGATCAGAATTGGTTTGTTATTGAAAGGTCACAATGTAGTTGTTTCATCCTAGCTGGATTAACAAGCTTAAGATATAGACTACAATTACCATGGGATAGATACTAATTCATCCCAGTTGATGCTTCTAACACTTGACACAATCCACACCCTAGTATTTAAATCGTCATATGACTGCAACGCTCACAATATATGTTTACTCATATATTCCGCAGCAACCATGCAAGTATGCTATAAATAGCCCACCAGCTACTACTATCTAGCATATCTACCAGAGACGAAGGATTCTACGGACTTTGAACTTCTCCGGCTATGCATATTTTTAGCTTGGCTCTTGAACATCCATTCGTCCCTCTGGCTGTGCCCATGTTGGTGATTGTCATGCAGAGAGGACGGAGTGTGTATGCGTGTCAGACTTTTAAAACAACTGGTTCATACAACGCTAGACAAGGCAGCCATGGCTGTGTTTTGGACTTGTTATAAAGTGATAACAGATGCATATATATAGGACTGCGTAGTTATGGAAACAACTCCTTTACTCGACAAACCGCCTCTTTGTTCGAAACACAGTTTTTCATTCTCTCGAGATTAAAGAACAATGGTAGAATTAGACTCGATCCCATCATCCACCCTCTGCAATGTCTGCGCCGGCATCTTCAAAGGCAACTGGCGCCCTCAACTCCGTGGCTGGAAGCGAGAAATCAAAACGCCCGGCGCGCCGCCCGACCCCTTTCACCCAGAGCCGGCCTTTGGAACGGCCTACGACCACGGCATGGAGCCGTACGTCAACCGCAACGCCGCGCCGCCAACGCTCTCGTATCCGCACCACTCGGTCGAGGAGCTGCGCAGCTCGGGCGGCTCGTGCGCGCTGTGCAAGACGGTGGTGATGGCGTTTGATGCGCTGCACCCGCGGGACAATGGCCGCGTCGACTATATGGAAGGGCGGAAGCCGTACGGCGTGGCGGCGTGGAGCGCCGAGGAGGTGGCAAAGGCGAAAGGCTATGTGTTTATATATACCGAGAAGAATAAGACGAGCCGGCTGGTGTTTCGCTATCATGTGTATGCGGACTGGGCGGCGAATCGGAACATGGATGTGAATCCAACGGTGGGCGAGCGAGAGGGGAACGTGAAGGATGTGACGCTGGATATGCATGGTGAGTTATTATCCTTCTTCTTTTTGAGTTGATAGAGAGGAGTTTTTTTGCTGATGGAGAGAGAGCGATGCAGATTTGTCTGTTCAGGAGAACAAGCATTACATCGACTGGATGGATTTGGGCAGCACGTTGGAACGGGTCAACCAGTTTCTCGACGAGACAAAGGACTTTGCCAAGATTCTCCCAAAGAGTCTTGTTCGAGAGCTCCCAACCAGACTTCTTCACCTGGCATACGATTCAGCCGAGCCAATGGCGCGACTCATCGATGGAGCAAACGCCTCGTTGGACGTTGATACGCCGTACATTGCCCTTTCTCATAGCTGGGGCAACACCATGCCGATTCAACTCATTGCTTCGAGACTGTCCGAGTTCACCAATGGGATTGCGTTCAAGTACCTGCCCGCCACGTTTCGCCAATCTGCAGAGTTGGCTCTCGAACTGGGCGTCAAATACATCTGGATCGACTCCCTATGCATCATCCAAGACTCTGCGTCCGACTGGCTCCACGAAGCACAGCGCATGGCTTCCGTATACGCCTTTTCCCATCTCACAATTGCAGCTTCGGCCTCCCAAAACCCCACGACGGGGCTATCGCCAAGCCCCCGGCCTCGTACCGTCATTGTCCGCCCGTCCTGGAGGGGCTTCATCCAGGAATGGGGGCTGCAGCCCGGCCAGACGCTCCGCATCACCAACCCGTGGTACGAAGAATTCAAAAACACCATTGTTTCGGCTCCTCTCAACCGCCGCGGGTGGACGTATCAGGAGTACGCGCTGGCTCCTCGTGTGCTGCACTGTACGGACGGCGAATGGTGGTGGAATGGCATCACTGATGGGATCAATCGTGAAACGTCGACTAAACAGATCATGTGGTACAGTGGCCCTGGGAGCATCACCTGGCCGGACAAGGTTTCCTTTTTCGACAAGGAGAGGCGGCAGTTGACCAGTACCCCAGACATTTGGGTCTGGGACTATCTCACGTCGCAGTACAACCAACGTGCTCTTACGAAGCGCAAGGACAAGCTTGTTGCGTTTGGAGCAGTGGCTCAGCTGTTTGGCCAAATCAACAGCTTGCCTGTGGACAAACCCGACGAATATATCGCCGGTGCATGGCGAAGTTACCTGCCATTCGGACTGCACTGGAGCATAGGAGAAAACGCCGAGCGCCACATCAGCACGCCAGGATCCGAGGATGCAGAATATGTGATTCCCTCGTGGTCGTGGGCGTCTATAGACGGACTGGTGCGTTATCACGACGGCAAGTCGCTCCAGCAGACGCGAGAAGAGCAAGTCAAAGGCATGCCGCGGCTGGTGGATGCAAAGGTAGTAACAGAAGGCGGCCCTTTCGGACCAGTCAAGAGCGGCTACATCATCCTGCACGGTCCCATCTTTCGGATTCGCGTGGCCAAGAAGCCCAAAGATCACAAGATGAACGCTTTCTACCGCGGCTTCAAGGTCCTGCGTAGTGATGATTCGGAAGCGTGGGACCATAGCGGACAGGCCTTCTCGCTTGACTCGTGGAAGGGCAAGCTCGAGGAGTGGGCGGATGACCGGGAGATGTACTTCATGATTGCGGATTGCGACGGGGAGAGCAAATATGGGTCTGGATTTGCCATTTTGTTGGAACTCGCCAAAGACGTGGCAAATGAAAAGGGGGTGTACCGTCGCATCGGGTCGACTCTGTTTTATTTTGATGGCGTCGAGAAGCTTATGAATGATGTGAGGCAAAACGGCAGCGAGGCTTTACGGGATGGGGAATACATCGACGCTGACCCCAAGACTGGCTTTTACACATATAAAATCATTTGAGCAGAAAGATGGCGCTCCTTTTGTCGACTGGAGACAGCTGCTGAATTGCTCTTCTGTGGCTAGGGCCCTGTTGTAGCATGTAATGAATTTGATCAGTCTCTCAACTTGTCACATGCCATGACTCTTTATAATCCCAGCCGCAGTGACGCAGCCTTATGGGCACGACGGTGACATCGCGTATCCTTATCATCGTGGAGCAAGGCTTTAGTGCTGCTACCCACTCAATAGAACGTTGTCAAGAACCAGGCGAGAGATTGTAATGATATGAAGTTGAAGATGAACAAAGTCCGGGGTAAGTGAACGGTTCATCGTTTTAGCGTAGGATTCTTAGATCGTCCTTGTTGATCGTTCGGACGCTACTTTCGGTAATCGATATCCATCGAGGCTGAGCAGCAGCAAAATCGATGTATCGGGCTAGCTTGACATGGCAATTGCGCTGCGACGAGCGTGTAAATGAAGAAAAGAAGCATTATTTCCTGTAGTCTATCGAAAGAGCTCATTCGTCGTAGGAAAAAAAACACTTGATAGGACGATAGTTATGCTGTGTAGACTGTTTGGAATGATGCTTAGACTATGACGGCGAAAGCGAGGCGGCAGGTTCGGATAGAAAATCAAACATGCCTTGAGCTATCCGGACATACTCTGAGGGATAGGTATAATTGATTGTGTCGCAATCAAGCAATAGAGGCTCTCACAGAGACGAAACATCACCAGATATGCAAACGTATGAAAGGATTACTGCCCAGGGTCTGAGCACTTGTTGACACTCAACGATGTTTTCAAATTCTGCGCAATTATGCGGCGCAGAGCTTCTTCGCGTGAGTCGAAACGCAGTTTCCACTGAAAAGAGGCCTACCTCGGTAAGCCAGGTAAAATAACAAAGCAGTCAATATGTCATTAGCATCGTCATTCTATCACGACGTAATTGCAGCAAGGCAATGAGTGTGGGATTGCCACCAGGTAAACAGCATCGCTCGGCTAGTATCAGTAACTGTGACGACATTCGTTGCCGCCTCTAGGAGTTCATCTTCCGAGGAAGAAAGGGGTCATGGACCTCGCACAATCAAAGCCTGAGCACGTGCTCGTCCCATTCGATGGTGGTTGCGAAAAGTTGTGAGTGGGAATCACGGATTTCGGAACTCGACAGGCGCCGAACGGGATACTGTAGGTTCGCCGTCCGACTATGTATCACCTCTCCTTTATCAACAAACACTCAACACTAACGAGTGGATGTTGAGTAATAGGTACCTATCAATTTCCGAGCAATCCGGATACGTAGGTATCTAAGAGTTTGTCGAGCAAGCTTCCCGAGGCGTATACGCCTGCATCAAAGGATTAGGATTTTGCGCGAAAGAAAAGTCTTTCTCTGTGACAATTTGACTCTTATCAGCATCTATCCAAGGAAGGATTGTAATCCACCACTGAGGATACGCTGCTTACCCCGAGCTCGTAATGCCTTCATGGGACCTGCAGGCCTGAAGTGGAAAAAAACACTGTGCCCATTTAATACACTTTCAGATCCCATGGCGATGTTTGAACATTCGCGACTAGGAAGCTGGTTTATGGCGCTAGAACAAGCAGAACCCACAATTGGTTTGCGACCAGCGAGTCTCAATGCCTACCAAAGGACAGGGTAAATGGCTCGAAAGAGTTCGGTAGTAAAGTTTGGACAGTGCGACAATTCGTACAGGCTGAATGCGAGTGAAATGTTTATTCGGACGGTTAGTGTGTGCTTTTTAACCGCTTACAGCAATTGTAATCCACGTGCTGACAAGCCTTTGACCCCAGTTAGATGCTCAACTGTGGGAGAGTGGTTCATGAGATTAGCAAATGAAAAGAAAAGGCGTGGAGCGAAGCTTTATGATGTGAGCCATCGTCTCTCTCTTTCTCGCCTTCTTACGCAAGGCACGCGACACCACACTTACATCATAAGCCGCCGTCTTCTTTGGCGACACCCCATACCACCCACCCTTGCCGCAGCCAACGGCTCAGTCGAGGCCGAGATGTGGAGTAGAGCACGCGACAGCTGCTGGAAGAGACTGGACCTGGGACGAGTTGGTGAGCCATTGGCTGCTGCTAGTTGCTGTCTAGCAATATCCAGCTGGTGTCGAATCCCACTTTGGCAGTAGTTGGATCCTTGCCTGGCTGCCCTCTTTTCACCACCTTTCTTCGATGCTGCTTTGGATGACGCGGCTCGGAGTTCATGGAAAGGCCGTCTGCGTGTAATGGTACCTAGCATCTGTCCTCCATGTGAAAAAAGGCACTGGTACAAACATATTCGGCCCTGGTCAGTGCCAAGAGCCTAGATGATTATACATGTAGTAGGTAATCGCTACCGATGAAGCGGGTACCATACCTAGTCCTAGATTCTATGCTTGGCTCTTCGTATATAGATGCAGGGCTCGTATGCGCCGCCCGCCCACCACTCTATGCTATATGGACCTTGGATGATTGCTGGAAAAAGATTAGAAAAGGTTTTTCCAATCTAGGTTTGGGGTGGGCGCTAAAGCTCCGAGTTCTTGTGCCCTGAGTTTCTGTTACTTTGTCTGCCATGCTTGTTGAGGCGGCTGCGTCGTAACGGATATATCGGTAAGAGATGCTCTGCTGCAAGTCATGAGGAAAAGAAGACGTATTCAGAAGAATTCAGAAGAGACAAGGAAGTAAAGAAATCCGTTTGCTGACAGCATGAATACACAATCAGAGACAGAAATATCATCGGAACCTTGTGCCGGCCGCCAAGATTTGAATGGTAGGGGGGGTGGTGGTGGCCAAACCCTCCACACCCGCGCCCAACCTCCGCGAGTATCCATGACGCCGCATCAGACATGGCGGCCTCACTGGTAGTCTGCTCATGTTGCCTTCGTAATGGCCCTCCTTCCGTGCTTGGCCAATTGAGGTTATGTAGCCGAGGCTTTGTCTCCTGGTGAGAGGCAGCAAAGGTACTTGCAAAGAAAGTATGGCGAGAGTACTCCGTGCCCCGTTCCAGACCCCCGGGTACGGCAGAAAGTGGCATGGGAACATCGCGGATGTGTGTAGACAAAGAAATGCTTCCGCGGCGAATACTCCTCTGAGGTCTTGCTCTCCGTGTACCTGGGCGTGCTCGCGTGGCCCCGTATCCGTAGCCCTCCGCATTCCAGTATAGTCTGACAGGTTCCCGTTCATATATCGCCTTCAGGCTGCTTAGAAAGCCTTCTCCGTTTGCCTTGCTCACACCATAGCCTCGTCGTCTTTCTATCCAATTCCTTTTGTCCCGAGTGTCATCATCGGGTGCTTCTTTATGTCTCAGTCGCCTCTTTAGACCTCATAAAGTCATTGATGGTTCCCGTTCGCCTGTTAAATGTATTTACCACAAGTCGACAATAATTTCAACATCTGTGCTCAAATTACGATGGCTGTTGGCGCGTTCTTGGAACCGTTCGTGGTAGTAACGCTCCTGTTTGGCGGTGCCTGGTTCAACAGGAATAAGGAGTACAACTTCTGGGAGGGCACACAAGGCTGGGGTGGCCACAAACGACGAGATGAGGTTGAAATAAAACGAAGTTCAACGGATGTCTTTTCTCCTGGGAGTCCAACATGGAGCCCGGGTTCCTCTTCGCCAACTCTCTCTGCCGATGACGAGTCAGTCTGGTCTCTTACGTCGCGACGGCGCAAGATTCAGTTTTTTGGATACAAGAGGATCGTGACAACTCCTAACACGCTTGTCTTCAAAGATCGATTCTTGAGCCGAGTTCTCCAAAAGTTTCCGTTCTTGATTGAAGCATGGTATTGGGCTCTCATCTATTGGGTAAGTTGGTTGACTTGTGTTGATTCGATTCGATGAGAATAATTGCGCCGTGTTCATCTGTTGTTTGTGAGACTAATATGTTGTCGTCTTCTCCCAGGTATACCAACTAGGTCGAGCTTTCACCGCTATTACCATTGTCCAGGGCACCGTACACGTCGCTCGAAAGCATGCTCTCCAGGTCATCCATCTGGAGCAACGCCTTAGAATCTTTTGGGAAGTGTCTTTCCAGCAATGGTTTTTGCAACATCCATTTCTGCTGCACTGGATCAACCGTATATATTCCTTTATCCATATTCCTGGCACAATCTTCTTCTTGGTGGCTCTGTTTTATCTCACCACCAGTCGAAGGCGTCAAGCGATGACTGGAAGAGTTCGAAACGACTTTGTCTCCGCTGGGCCTGCATTGTACGAAGCTAGACGCCGGACAATGGCAATGTGCAACTTGATTGCCTTTGTTGTGTTCACTCTGTGGCCGTGCATGCCTCCTCGACTGTTGAGCGATCCAACCTATAATGGGGCCGATGCTGCAGAGGCGAAGAGCTTTGGTTTTGTTGATACTGTCCATAGCAGTGCTGGCGAGAGCAGTGTCTGGACAACGAACAAATTCTGCAACCAATATGGTGAGCATTTAACAATAATCTCTCCCATCAATCCTCTGCCAATTATCTAACCTTTTCTTCCATGCAGCCGCCATGCCGTCTCTGCATTTCGGTTACTCGCTCCTGATTGGGT
The DNA here is from genome assembly GCA_030708095.1 of Trichoderma sp. CBMAI-0020. Lineage (NCBI taxonomy): Eukaryota > Fungi > Ascomycota > Sordariomycetes > Hypocreales > Hypocreaceae > Trichoderma > Trichoderma sp. CBMAI-0020. The sequence continues at coordinate 1,210,997 of JAJNCI010000007.1, forward strand.
TGACTGTCGCAACCATCCCCATCAATGGAGTTCGGCCCAATTCATGGAAACGGGCCGCCATAACTGCTCTCGGTCTCTCGTACCCAGCATTGATCTTCACAGCCATCGTGGCAACTGCGAATCATTTCATATTGGACGCCGTTGCTGGAGCAATTGTCTGCGGCGTTGCATGGAGCGCAAACGGGCTCTTGTTGAATCTGTGTGTCCTCGAGGACTACTTCTTGTGGATTATTCGCATCCACAAGCCCGTCAACTACACTGATCCGGAGACTGCTGTGGAGCCCGACTATCATTCTGTGCTCCTATCGGAGGAGGTATAAAGGAGGGTGTTCCTTTGAAATGCCTGAAGAGAAACGTTCCTTTGGACTGCCTGAAGAGAGATGTTTCTGGATCATAGATGGTCATTCGCCAGCGCCGAGACGTTTCTGGTTTGTAGCTGGCTACTTTCCAGCGTCCGAGAAGGAAGGTGCCTGAATTTCCCAAGCAGCGCAACTAAATCGTATCGACGGATTTTTGTTAAAGCGGGTATATGGATCTTGGCGTACGGCATCAGGCACACGTGCCAAGGCTATCAACTAACATCAAGATAGATGACAGTTGACGAAGGGAGAGTATGTATGACACGAGATACATGATGGTAACGGCTTCCTGGGGAGGAGTTGATTTGGATGGACGCACACGGATATATACACGAATGATGTACGTCGCACAAGGCATGTACGGAGTATTTATAATGTTAAATGTCTTTTGCTTCCTTGCTTATGCCAGCAAGCAGCTAGCAGTAGGCCGCGCGCAACCAGTTCCAAAACTAGGAGCAACACGCATGCCAAGACCTGCTTCTGACCCTCCAGTCCGTATCCAGTAATTGCTCTCTTCGGCAGTTCTTCAGGCGCTATTTGCGATATACAGACAACATGTTTGCCGTCTGCAGGCCCGGATCATGGAGGTATGTAAGACCGGGCAATTGTAGGATAAATACAAGTGAATAGAACCACCAGAGAAGAAGAATTCGTGACGTGACACACCCAGTCTCGCCCCCAACATGAACAACGCTGGTGTTGCGTATAGCAATACGTAGGCATCGTCTAAATGAAGACAATAGCGGCTAGATCCGTGGCGCAGAGTCTACTAGCAGGCTGTGCGACGCAGCATTTGCAACGCGAGCAGTACCCGCTACTCGCCCGCGCTGCCAAAAGACGCCCGAACCGTCGGTAGCGGTACCCCGGCACAGGCCGCGGTGCGAAGTGACCTACAGTGGCGGGGCACATGCACTTCCGCGTCCTAGAGTCGTCATTCAGCCACTATCAGGCAGCTCACATGCAACTCAATTCCGGAAACGACTTTTCTTTGCAGATGCGCCACTCGACGATGCTGCGCAAAATATCCATCTTTTAGACATCGGTCTCGCCTGTTTCTTTTCACACTCAACTTGTTTTTGTTTCCTCGCGGACGGCGAGCACTGCGTCTTGTCGCAAAGCCAACGGTTACGTCAACGACGATAGCGATAGAGCTTCCTCTTGCAGGTGGAGAGCGCTCGCATCATGAGCTCAACACCAGCAGACCGGAGCGGCTCAGCGCGGCCAGCATCGCCGGCAGGCAGCTTCTATGCCATGAGCGACGACGAAGAGGGCGGCTACAACACCATCACGCACCTGGAGTCAGGCAGAGGCGTGAAGCTGCTGTTTTCGAAGAGCAAGGTGCGCCACCATTCATTCTTATCGGAGGAGGCCTCGTTTAGGAGAGGATATAGTACAAATAGAGAAAGACAAGGCTAATTTGCGTTACTGGCAGGTATACGTCCACCCGACGCCGTCTGCAAAAGACAACATCTGCGGCTATATTGCCCTGCTGCAACAAAAGGGCCCCAAGCGTGATCGCCCTTCTACGTCATCATCCGCAGACGACCCCGATCACATCGCATCTTCCGACCTTTTGCTTGCCTGGGTCCCAGAATCGTCGCTTGGCGACTCAGCGAGCATCTATGTCAAGCTGGACCTCTCCGACGCCGACTCACCTCCCCGACAGTCGTACCTTGTCCCTCCGCCTCCCACGGTAACCGCCCACAGCAGCTCCATCGGCGGCTATGCATTTGCCATCCCCGTCAGTGCGATCTATTCTTTACTGGTCCGGCCTCCTAGTCTCGGCTGGTGGTACGGCTCTGTCATCATCAACTCCCGAGGAGGGGATAGCTTTCCCGCCCTCTTCTTTCACGATGACGAGTGCCAGAGCACCATCCTTCAGAAGAAGAAGCTGGCACGGGATAATTTCGATCCGTTTGGAGAGTCTGGCCAGATGTTTTGGGGTGCAGACGAAGTTTTGCGATGGCTGAGGAGGTATATCAAAATTGAGCGATCAGGAGCAGAGCCCAACATTTATCTCATTGAGCCTAGTAAGGAGGACCTGGAAAGCTTTGGCGCTAGAATGGCTTCGACAAAAGCCAAGGGCAAGGCCGATGCCGGGAGCTCAAAAACAAAAGATGCTCAGATGGACCCCTTTATGAAATTTGTCAAGGAGACGGGCTGGAATCTTATGGAAAAATTCAGCAAAGTTACCACATTGACCAGGAGGGCAGCTCATGACCTGGCAGAGAATCCTAGCCTGCCGCCTCAAGTGCGAAGACTGCTGAAAAACCCAGAGGTTCAGACGCTTCAGGATGAATTCGACAGCGCAAGGATCTATCTTGCCAGGTGGGCGATGGGCATGGCAGAACAGAGTGAGCGCGATCACAGACAGAAAATATGGACTGTTCACGATGTGATGGAGCTTGAGGATACCGATGTCGGAGAATTCGAGCTCCTTGATGGTGTAAACTCGCTAGGAATTGGAGAAAGAAAGCAGCCGATATCGATAGAGGAGTGGGATGCATTTTTCGATCCCGAAACTGGGCGACTATCCATTTCGGTTGATGAAGTCAAGGAAAAGATCTTTCATGCCGGGTTGGATCCCGATGATGGGGTTCGGAAAGAAGCCTGGCTCTTTTTGTTAGGCGTATATGACTGGTACAGCACGCTGGATGAAAGAAAAGCCACGATTGCTTCCCTGAGGGACCAGTATTACAAGCTCAAGCAATCCTGGTGGGACCGTCTAGAAGGAGAAGGGGGAGACGGAGAAACAGGCGAATGGTGGCGCGAACAACGTGGGCGAATCGGTATGGCAAACCCAGTCGTTTTCACCCTTGATATAGTCTATGGAATCATACTAATGAACTTACTCTACAGAGAAGGATGTTCATCGAACTGATCGAAACGTTCCCATCTTCCAGGGAGAGGACACACCACATCCCGACCCAAATTCTCCATTTGCTGAAGTTGGCACCAACGTCCACCTCGAGCAGATGAAGGAGATGCTTCTGACGTACAACGAGTACAACAAGGAACTGGGGTATGTCCAGGGCATGTCGGATCTCTTAGCACCAATCTATGCCGTGATTCAAGACGATGCGGTAGCCTTTTGGGCGTTTCAAATGTTCATGGAGCGCATGGAGCGCAACTTTCTGCTCGATCAATCAGGCATGCGAGGCCAGCTGTTGGCCCTAGACCAGCTTGTTCATTTCATGGACCCTAAGCTGTGGGATCACCTAGAAAGCACCGACAGCACCAATTTCTTCTTCTTTTTCCGCATGATACTTGTATGGTATAAGCGGGAGTTTGAGTGGTTGGACGTGCTTAAGCTGTGGGAGTGCCTGTGGACAGACTATTACAGTGCAAACTTTCATCTGTTCATTGCTCTGGCCATTTTGGAGAAGCACAGAGACGTGATTATGACTCATCTCAAAGCCTTTGACGAAGTGCTCAAATATGGTAAGTTCCAGCATACCCCTTGATAGCTTTTTAAGAAACTCATTAACGAAATCTAAGTAAACGAACTGTCTGGGACTATTGATCTCGAGTCGACATTGATTCGCGCCGAGGTACTTTTCCGCCGATACCAACGATTAGTCGAAGCAGTCGACAAGAAGCACAACTTTCCCGCTCCCAGGACAGAGAGCCCAGGCCAGAGCGCCGCTACCACCAGCCCAGCGCGGAAGCCGGCTCCAAAAGGCAAATCCAATGCCAACTCGCCAAAGCCAGAGCGTATCATCACTCCCGAGCTGCGAAAACTGCTGAGCCGAAAAGTGGAACTATTGGAGAAGAAGCCAAAGACGGCAACTTTGAAAGCTGAAGGGTCAAGTGGCTTAAAATGAGAATTGAGCGGATGAGGGCTCCTTTTTCGCGAGATTAACCTATCATGTTACCTTTTTTGTCCTTTTCTGTAATTGGATATGCTTCGCGCTTCTTTTATTCTTCTGTTACATGTTTGTCTTTTTTAACACATACATACGAATATAACGAACTCTCGCGGGTGTAAAGCGCCGTAATATGTTATTTCGGTGACCGGTTAGCTTACATGTAGTCTTTTTCCGTTACATACCTATACTGCATGGTTTCAAAAAGATGAAGAAAACAATTAGATTATCTAACCTCGTATGTGAAATAGTATGTAACTTACTTCTTAAGGGCCTTTCTATACGCTATATGTTTCTCAACTCACAGCATACCCATTTCTATATATCAAAATTTTAACTACTGAAACATACCTCTTATAACCCTCCAAATTTTAAAATAAAGTAAAATTAATAGGACATTAATAGGCATTACATGCTGCCAGCAAAGGCTCGAAGCGACAATTACCAACACACCGCATGACTGACTGACTAGCTAACTACATATGCAAGAAGAAAGAAAAGAAAAGAAAAAAACCAAGAAAGAAATATACATCACATAACCTAGACCTATACGTAATATCATATGAATGCAAGAGGAAGAAGTGAGAAGAAGAAAAGAAAAACAAGACACGTCCATTTTTCCCTCTCTCCTTCATCTGTACCCTCTTGGACCGCTGGGCAGGCCTTTTCTCCGGACGCCATTCGCAGCTCCTCCTCCTGCTGCTCCTCCTCCTGAATAAGGACCGCCATCGCTGGACCAAGGGGCGTTTGAGCCTACAAAAGGCTGATAGCCGCCGCCGCCGCCGCCGCCGCCTCCCCCTCGGGCATTATCGTAGGTTCCTCCCGGTGCGAATCTGTCCTCGTAGCTGCCCTGAGACTGATGGCCACCACCACCACCACCACCGCCTGCTGAGCCTCCATTCGGCGGTGGTTGGAACGGTCCGCTGCCCCCGGACGACGGGCTCGTGGTGCGCGTCCCCCAAAGCCGTTGCTTCAAGCGATCCTGCGCCGAGCCAGCAGCGGGAGCCGGACCGCCAGGGCCAGAGTAGCTCCCCGAGCGAGGCGCCTGCGACCTGAGAATCTCGTCCCTCGAAGCCCCCCCGGGCTGTGTCGTCGCCGGCCTGCCCGCGCGCAAGCTCTGCGGCACCTGCGGCTGCTGCTGCTGCTGCGCAGGGCCGTTGTCCCAGAGGCTGCTGAGCCCGCCTCCTCCACTGCCGCCGGCCTGCTGCGATCCGCCGAGCCCGCCGTACCGCGACCCGACCTGTGGCTGGGCGTAGACGGCCTGCGTCATCTGCGGCGGCGGAGCCCTGGGGTCCGGGGGCAGCCAGTTGGGAAAGGAGCGGCCCTTTTCGGTGTAGTAGTTGCGCAGGACGCGGCAGACGTGGGTGTCGTCTTCGGTGTCGCCATCGGCTTCGCTGGAGAGGAGCGTGGAGCGGAGGTTGGAGATTTGGGAGGATGTCTTTGTGACGAGGTTGGAGTACCAGGAACTCATGGCGAATGGGGCATTTAAAAGCTCGCGTGGTGTTTTCCGGGGGAGGTTGTAAGTAGCTCGAGGATTGCTGTAGCTCCTCCGAGGATGTCTTTTCTATAGTTGGGTGCTGAGAACGCTAGGTTGGGATTGAACAAAGCTGACGGGTTCTAGTTTCTCCTTTTATCGTGTGGTGACTCGGTGGTGGCGTGGACAAAGAGGCTTAAGCTGCGGCCATCTGGCGGTGATGCTTTTTTTGTCCGCAGATCTCTCGTCCGGTACCCGTTGTTCGTGTCGCTCGTGTGCGGCGGTGAGAAAGTGGATGTCGCTGTGGATGTGGGAGCTCGTATTGTATTTGATAGCAAAAGAGAGAGAGAGAGAGAGAGAGAGAGAGAGAAAGCTGGTGGAGTTGTCGTTTGTCTGACTTGAAGCAGCAGCAAAGAATGGGCGCCGAGGTTTGTTGGTGAGGAGGGAAAGGAGGTTGGCGGCTAGGGACGTGGGGTTGAAGATTGCTTGGACGGAGCATCACTTGGCCTCCTCTGGGCCTGTAACTCTATTCGTTTTCAGGCCCAAGTTGCTGCGTCGATGCCTCTCCTAGCGGGCTGGAGCGCACTAGACTCGGTGCTGTTTTAGGCGGTGGGGTCGCTGCTAAGACAGGGTGCGGATGCGTGCAGCGTGTTCTGCCCTTCGAACACTTCTGAAACCAACTTTCAGCCGCTTCGGTGAAACATGATTCCAGGGCAATGCATTTTATATCCATCTAAATGTGTATAGCTATTTCAACATTAACATAATCCCTCGTCCGTACAACAGAAACGACCGTAAGCCTTGTTTTATTCTCCATCCCGACGCCGTATGCCATGAAGCCCGCTCTAGTAGGACTAATAAGCTGATACAAAGTTGAAAACCCAGTTGAAAGACGACTCAGTAAGGCTGCCGTGCTCTTGGTTTGGCCGCCGCGCAATGCCCAAGGATTAATCGCAATTTCCACCCACATCGACAGTCCGTTTACCAGGCCAGGTCGTTGGTCAAGGCCAGCTTCTCCTTCTCCTGCTGCTTCGGTCGCTTGTTCTTCATCTTGGTGACCTTGCCACGCTTGCGCTTGCTGCCGGCCTTTTCCGCCTCGGATTCGTCGCTGTCCTCTTCCTCCTCTTCCTCCTCGCTCTCCAGCCAGTCTTCAAGGTCCTCGAGCTCGTCTTCGCTCTCCTCAGCGCCGGAGACGTATTCAACGGCAGCATCGGCGTCCTCGTCCTCGCTTTCAGCAATGCCGTCGAACTCGTCATCGGATTCAATGCCCTTGTCCATATCCTCGTCTCGCTCACCCTCGCCTCCCTTCTCCATGGCATTCAGCACCTTCTTCCAGATGTCCTCGCTGACGTTCAAGGGCTGGTCGCCGTAAGCGCCCTGTCTCAGACGCTCAAGCAGCTCTCTCTCGATGGTCCGCTCCAGCTTGGCCGCGGCCTCGGCCTTGCGCTCTCTCGTCGCCTCACGGTGCCTGACCTTGGGGGCCAGCTTGGGAACCAGTTTCTCTCCCAGTCGCTCATCCTCGGCGGCGATTCTGCGCATGCGAATCTGCACCTGCGTCAGGCGGGTGAGGCGCTGCTTGCATTTGTGGATTAGGAATTTGGGCCAGTAGATGAGCCTCTCGTCAATCTGCTCCAGGGCCTTTGTGTAGTTGTTGGACAACTTGATGCGCTCCCACATCTTGGAAGGCAGATGCGCGCGCTCGACAGTCTTCATGTAGAGGTATAGCGTATCCTTGGTCGGATGTTGCCGAATGGTGGCATATCGCGAGTTGGCGAGAGGGCATGACTGGCGATTGCACAGTCCAGTGACGTTGTGTTCATTGCGACAAAAGTTTTGCTGCTTCTCCGTTCTGGGGACGAGGTTAGCATTGGTCTGTCCAATTGCCATTATACTAAAAGGGAATGTAGAGAGAAAAGCCAATGGCGTAAAGGCGTGTTATCAAGGAATTCAGCAGGTGGCCAAACTCACTTTAATTTGAAGGCGCAAAACTGCTGGTTTATGATTTGCCACACAATCTCGTCTGAAGCCATCTTTTCGACTTGATTCCTCCCGCAAGAGAAGTTCGTACTCAAGTACTAGTATATGAATAAAAGAGTGAAGGGACGAAGGAAAAAAGAAAAATGCAATGTCTGATATGGAAAAGACGTGCCAGAAAAAAAAAAGTTCCCTGGCGGGGCGGATCGTCTCCAGGTTCCCATAATTTTTTTTCAAAGCGCCCAGCAGAGCTTCTGACCGCCTTCCCAGTTGAGACCCCTGCATCCCGGTTCCGGAACAATGTGCGCTCCGGCGAGATCCAGCGGCTGACCTGCGTCACCAGCCGCCCGTTCTCCATCGTCGCCTCAACGCCAATCATTGCATCCAACTCACGATCCTCTCGACGACAGCCCGCGCTTCGGTCTTCTGCGAACTTTCTCTCCTCGTCTCTCCCTTTCCGATTCTTCGCGGCTTTATAGGCTCTTCAACCTCCCCTCCGCGGGGCCTGCCGTCCATCGACTCCAGAACCCAGTCTCCCGTCGCATTACGACGACTTCGATCCCCCCATAAACCAGATCCGACATACACAACGTCATCATGCCTGCCGCCGGCCTCAAGACCATCATCGCCCTCTCCTTTGTCCTCGCCGTGGGCTTCCTCCTCGTCATTCTGTCCTGCGCTCTCTACAAGGTCTACTACCCGCTGTTCGTCGTCGCCACGTACGTCCTCGCGCCGCTGCCGAACTGGATCTGCGGCCGATGCGCGAATCCGGACGACTTTGTCGAGAGCGGCGGCGCTGCCATACTTGACGTGGGAAGATTCTTCACCGGCTTCTTTGTTGTTATGGGTATTGGTACGTCATGAATCTCATTGTCCTACGCCTGTATAAAAAGGCCCGTCGTGTGAGACTCAACTAACATGCTATGTCTTTCTCGCGCAGCCCTTCCCGCTGTCCTCGCGCACTCCGATCTCATCCGAGTCGAAGCCATGATCATGTCCATCACCGGCGGCCTGTTGATTTACGGAACCATTATCAGCTTCGGCATGTTTTTCCAAGAAGAGCAAGAGTTTTGAAGAAAAAGCCGGGGGGATCTCACTTGAAAACCGAGGGGTCCGAATAACAAACTAGCAGCCTATTATTTAATGCGTGCACGGTAAAAGAGGAAAATGAGAGAATGATACAGTTTACTCAGATGAAGATGGCGCTGTCGAACTTATGAGACCTTTTTTCTTACTCTAGTGTGTCAGTAATTTCTTTTGAGGGGATTTCGACACAAAGCATAAGCGATTTCGAGTTTATTGCTTGCGATTCTATTATTTTATCTCTCGTATCTTGGATTCTTGCATGTAAAAAAAAAAAATTCATCAGTTTAATTTACTTGTCTATTGAGAGATGTTTTTATATGTGCAAAGTGAAGATTTGCTCGTGCGTCATCGCATCTGTCTAGTATATAATGTTGAACCATGCCCAAGAACACCTGCTATGCATACGTTGAAGTATATATCATCTTTCCGTTCTTTCGTCCCAAGATTCCATTGCTTCTTACCAAAAATAAAACCAAAACCAAAACCAAACCCCAAATACGAAAAGAAAAGAGAAAAAAGACAGACAAAAATGTCTTGCTATGCCACATCTTTGAAAATGCCCAGCGGGCCGCAAAGCTTTGTAAACATCTCCTCCGTCTCTCCCTCGGGCGTGCTCAGAATGGTAACCGCGCCGCCTGCTCCAATGCGCCAGACCTCTCGCGGCTGCGTAGTTTCCCCTGCCTCTTCTGCAGGTGCTCGTTCGTCGTCCCAGCGGAACATTGTCCGGATGGTGACGCTCCAGTCGCCCTGGCCGCGGGCGTCGAGGAATCCAACCACGCCCGAGTAGATGCTTCGCTCGGAGGGCTCGATGGTGCGGAGGATCTCGCAGCTGCGCTTTTTGGGGGCGCCGGTCATGCTGCCGGGCGGGAGGGCGGCGGCGAGGACGTCGAGGCCGTTGGGGGCGGATTTCGTGCTGCTGCTGCTGCTGCTGCTCTTGTCATTCCTGTCGTGAGAGGGCAGCTGGCCGTTGACGACGGTAATCATCTGGAAGACGCTCGAGTACTCCTCCACCTTGAGGAGATCCGGCACCGTGACGCGACGGGCGCCGCACACGCCGTAGAGGTCGTGCCGGACCAGATCCACAATCATGAGGTTCTCGGCCTCTTCCTTTGGCACGTGGAGCAGCTTCTCGGCCTGTGCCAGCGTCGACACGGCCTCGGATTTGCGGACGGTGCCTTTCATGGGCCGCATGGAGCAGAGGCCGTGTGCGTCGTGGGCGAGGAAGCGCTCCGGAGAGCTGCTGAGGATGGTGGCGCCGGCGAGGCGGATGAAGGAGCCAAAGGGGGCTGGTTGGCGGGCTCGCAGGGTGCGGTAGATTTGCCAGGGGGTGCCGTGTCTGGATGCCTCGTCAGAAGATGCGCCGTTGGCCGACGCTGGCCGTTGTAGGTGATGCGGCACGTCGTTTCCACGGGGGCGCGTCATGGTTGTCTGCGCCGTAAGGCAGAGTTCGTAGGACTGGCCCTCGGCAATGGCGTCTTGACACCGGCCGACGTCGTCGTCGTACGTGGCCGGCTTGGGGGTGTTGAAGCGCAGTCTGCCCGCGGGCTCTTGGATGCTCTTCAGCAATGCCTCGTTGGCTGTTCTCTTTGCCGCAATCGAGTTGTAGGCCTCTGATCCGTATCCCGGCTGCTGCCACGCCCGAGAAGCCTGCAGCTTCGCCACCACATCGTCGATCCAAGACTCGGCGGGAGTTGGTGTAAGAGCTTGAACGAAAGCCACGCCAGCCTGGTGATCGAGCACCAGGCTCTTGGAAATCCAGGCAAAGCAGAGATCCGGCCGGTGATGGCCCCTGCTCTTGGAGATGGATTCGGGGCTTAGCGAACTCAGACCCATTTCGTACGTGACGAAGCCCATGAAGCCGCCCTTGAAAGCCGGCTGTGGCGCTTGACCGCCCGCCTCAGCTACCTTGCGCTGCTGCCAAAACTCAGAAATGACGTTCCAGACGTCGTAGGCGCCGTGCTCGTCGCTGCTGTCGATTTCTATCCTCTGGCACGCCTCTTCCTGATCTCCGGCCCCGGGCTGGCGCAGCGTCACCCAGCTATCCCCAACGTGATATTCGAACCGGAGGGCCGTTTCCACTTCCAGCGCAATGATGGAGCTGCGAGCTAAGGGGTCTCCGCTGATGGTGCTCGATGAATCCAGCATGATGGAGTCAGCGCCTCCCACGCCCAGCAATTCCGCAACGTCGGCGGCATCGACGCCGTCGGGGAGCGTGATGCGACGGCAAGAGTAGACGGGGGCTGTCTTCGACGCAGCCAGGCCGCACTGCATGTCCCTCCACCACTTCTGAGCGGCGGCCCGGCTGTGGGAAGCAAGGCTGCGCTCAACAATCATGGACGGCGCAAAGCTGTCGGCAATGCTGTGTGAGGCCGTTGATAGCATCTCCCTCCCCGTTGATTCGTTCCATTTGAGCGCCTGGCCGAACCAGTTCTTCAGCACGCCACGCGCCGCAGGGTCCGTACAGATGGACTCGGGATGGTACTGGACGCCCCAAAAGGGCAGCCTCGCATGTCTCACCCCCATCAGGATCCTCTCCGGCTCGGCATCTCCATCCTCGTGGTCCTCCATCGCCCACGCCAGGGGCACGAGATCCGGCGCCATCCTCGGCGACAGCCACATGTCCGTCTCCCACCGCTCTGGCGCAACCTCGTCCTGTCCCACGTCGGCACACAGACTGTGGTACAGCGTCGCCCTGAACTCGGGCACGCCCGCAAAGATGTCCCCGTCGCGATGCTCGATGCGCCGCACCATCCCGTGCAGCCCCCTCCTCAGCCTCCGGATGCCGCCGCCAAACTGCGCCACCAGGCTCTGGAAGCCGAGACAGATGCCCAGCACCGGCACGGCCTTCTCCCGGGGCAGCTCCCACAGCAGCCGAAAGGCGCCGACGTCCGCCTCGCACAGCGGCGATCCCGGGCCGGGTCCGCAGACCACGGCGTCGAAGCTCGGCAGCCGGGCCAGGAAGTCGTGCGGCGTCCAGTCCGGGCTGGGGTCGGCGTGCAGCGTCTTGAGGTCCATGTGCAGCACGTGCACCAGCACCTCGTCGCCCAGCGCCTCCTTGAGCAGCGACACGATGTTGTTGGTGAAGGAGTCGTAGGCGTCCAGGAAGAGGATGCGGCGGCGTCGTGGGCTGGCCACGCCTGGCTGGGGCTGGAGCAGAGGCATGACTGTGCTTTGTGAGTATGCCCGTCTCCGGTGGTGTGCGTATGTCACCACGTCATGAAATGAAAAGAAATGTGAGATCAAGAAATGATGAAGTGAACATACAGTATGAAAAGAAGAAAACTCAAAACCGGAAAGGCCGCGAAAAGCCGGATCGCTAAATTTTTTTTTTTTTCTTCTCGGATATCGCGCCGACGGCGTCACCCGGGCCTGTCTAGCATGTGCAGCCTTGTTTGCGTTTCCAGGTTGATGGGAGGCGCTAACGACAGGGGCAGAGGACAAGAATGGATGGGAATAGTTCCAGGCCTATCAAACTCGGGCAACTAAGCGAATGCTATGCCTAATCATGCAAGTTGGTTGCTTCTAATGGCCTGGGCTCAATGTGGCGTTTTTTACTAGTAGCGTCGAGATCAACAACTCAAGCTATAGCCTTCGTATCTCAGTTCGGCTGAAGAATTTGTAGAGCTGGCTTTCAAATAAATTATTGAGAATCAATAACTTGATTTTTCAATTAATTTCAAGCCATTCAATGCCTTCGTGACAGCTCAGCGCTACGCATATGGCAAAAGTTGTCTGCTTATATCGTCTCTCATATCGCAGTCATGGTAGCTTTATTGGCTCCCTCGGACTTTAGTCCGAGCTGCGACTTATTATTACCAGCACCCTTAGATATCAACTGATAAAGATTGGTATATTTTCTTAAATACTAACCAGTGTACAGTAAAAGACGAAATCAGTAGCTAGTTCATCGGCTTTCAATTTCTTTCTATCCGGGTCGCAAAAATGTGTTGCTCAGATCGCAATACTTTGAAGAATATTAGCATTTTATCCTCTTTCAGAACCACCAGATCGAAAACACGTACAATCTTTAATATAAAATCACTTGAGCTCCCTAACTAGGAATTTGTCGCAGATTCCCTCTCGTCCAAGTCAAAATAACACTAGTGATCCAGGTTCCTGTTCAAGGACAGATTGCTTCTTCCACATCATTACAAAATGCTGACTACTCATTCTCTGCTTGACCCTTCGTCTCAATTTCAACTCATTTCCAAAAATATCTCATGTCTACCCATTCTCCTCTAGCTGGTGCCAACACGATAATTTGAGGATCGTTATTTTCGTGCCCGCTCCGATCTGGACCAGCTTCCATCTGCACCCAAGGCTGTCTTCCCATTTCCTCAACATGTACAGACGTTGACTTGATATGCTGTATTATGCTTGTCTTATGATGTAGCATTGCAACCATCTGCGGTATAGTGGCAGAGAATTCGCTCAAAAGCGCATCCTTAGAGTCCATACTAAGAGCGAATCTTAAATCACCGCCGATGGAATGAGAAATATTAGAGCCGTAACTTGAAAGACTTGGCTTTAGGAGAGGCGGATTCATCCGCCCAACCTCTTTCTGTTTGGTAGCGTCCCATATCCTATGACTAGGCATAGTAAGAGTCGTCTTGATCGATCCATTGATGCCTTGGCCCATCTTCTTAATGATAATTTTTGGTACTTGTCTCATGGCCGCTAATGGCCGGATCGTAGTTGGAACGCCTTCGATCGCGTCTGTCAACTTAAACAATGTTACAGTCCCATATCTGCTGCTGCCGTACGTAACTGAAGTTAGGCGCGTGTCAAGCCCGCTGAATTTGGATAAATCAAATAGATTTATGTCGAGGCTCTTGAGCAGTTGCTGGTGATTTTCTTCTTCCGAATAATCCACTGGGAGCAAGATCTCACGTTTCACTGATCGAAAATATGCCAAAACATCATCTGTGTGGAACAAATCTCTGATGAGCCCGAGTAGTCCCTCGATCCCGAAACTAATGCCTTGTGCTGAGAAGTCGAGTTTGGCAGTTTTGTACAGTGCTAGTACTGCAATATACTTGTTTTCCATAATGTCTTTTGTTTCATCCAACTGATGAGACCAAAAGCCAGTCCAATCGAAAAAGCTTGGATAGATGTTTCGTGATTGTGATCGGCGTGCTGTGGTTGTTTTTGGAATACTCTGCTGAGATGCTTCCTCGCCTGGATCAGATGGTGTATCACCTTTCGAGGTGGGCAAAACCTCGTCTTCGGGGAGATTTTCTTGTTCTTTAGCATCTTTTGACGAATATTGATTTCTGTTTTCTGTTCCCTCTGCTGATCCTAGTGCATCAAGTAGTTCCAGAGCACTATTTTGCCTGAGCTTCGTATTGCGTTCAAGCTCTGCGAACCATTTTTCAACTTCACCTTGGGCTGTTTTATTCTCCAAATATGTCATTACATATTTCTGTAACGGCTCGGGTAGTTCTCGAACTCCCGCCATCAACGTATCACTATAAGTAGTTCCGGCATCCAGTTGGGTAACAGATCCAAGCGAATGTAAGAAATCCATAGCAGCTTCTTGCCTAAGCTTTACGTTGCTTTGAAGATGTTCAATCCGGTCCTCAACTTGTCGTCTGCGGACCTCATTTTCTAGGTATGGAGCGAAAACCTCCTGTAATGGCTCACTGAGGTCATGAAGTCCACTCTGGAGACTGTCATTAGTTGTTGCCACTGATTCACTAGTCGATGTGTCGCTCCAAAATACCAATCCAGATTGGCTGAAGTCTTTGGATGAATAATCGGCAAGTCGGTCACCCAGACCTAGCGAAGCGTTTTCGCCGAGCCTAATCGTACTGTTGAATCGGGAACTGCTTTGCACAATTCTGTACGACTGATATTGGGCCTGTTTTTGACGGTTTGTCGTTCTGCTATGTAATAACATCAGTCCTGCAACGCCTCTTGAATCGCAGGGAAAGGGTAATTCACGGTGCTGATGCTTGCGTAGATCTATAACCCAACGACTGGCCAGGGAGTTCCATCAATTGAGAGGGTTTGGCTGTAGTCCCTTCAAAGATTTCGCTAGTCTCGCCAGGCCGCGCATTGTCCATTTGGATATCATTGTTAGGTGCCTTTGAATTGCTCCCTCTATCTTGAGCTTTCAGATTGTCTATGAATAGTTAATATATCTGGTCAGATGATTATTTGGTTTTACATTATGAATGTAGTAGATGTAGTAGATGTAGTAGACTGACTTAAGATAATTCTGCTCCTCTGCTGAGCCTCTACTTCGGCCGAAGATAACTGGTATAGTAGTTCTCTCGCATAGGCAGCGGCAGTCATCGCTGCATAGCCCTCCCACTTATCGTCTCCATGTGAGTCTGAGTAATTTTTGATACCACGAATAACTAGACATGGAAGGTTGTCCATCAACCCAGCAGCTTCCGTATCAAAGCAAAGCACATCCCTTTTTTCGATAAGTTTATCGCGAAAGGAAGCATCCTTAATCTTTATATACGCCGAAGCAATTAGGCCGTAGTGAATCTCCGGGCTATTATCATATTCGCCCCGGTTATCCCGCTTAATGAGGCTTGATGAGTCATTGCCGCAAACCGTTGAGCAATCAGACCCGCTTGAGTGAATAACTGAAGCTCGGTAGAGTATGTCAGAGGCTGCTTCAGGTCGCATGTATCGTTGTACATGTTGTTTTGGCCATTTGCGAGGTACGTTATCAACTGCTTCATGAACTCGATGTTTTATGATATGACCAGGCGTTCTTATTGCTCCTTGTACTGTAGTAACAGCCGTACGCAACAACGCTGGTGCTTGATTTGAGCCTATCTCGTGGAACTCTTGGCTCTGTATGGTCTTTTCAACGTCATACTGAAAGATGCCACCCTCTTCATTGCCTGAAATACCCACGACAACATCGCCAAGGCGAATGTCATGCTTCAAACTAGGAGCACCGCTGCCGATTCCGACTAGTAGACTGACTCTAATGTTAGGGAAACTGTTCAGCAAGGCATTTATAACAGCCGCCGTTAACTGCAAAACTGTACCCTCAGGAGGGACCGCTATTACAATGTTATTCTCTTTCATTCTTCCAAGTGTATAGAGGTTGTTATCATGAGGGGACACATATTGAGGACTTTCGTGCTTCTCGTCTAGAAACATCTGGGCGACAGTGTACTCGACATTTACAGCACAGATCCAAGCGATGGTGTAGTTAGATGGATCAGACATGATCGCGCTTGTCAAATTTTATCTTTAATCGTAATAGAATTGACCTGGGTGGTATGTAATTGCTTGGGTTGGGCACTGGGGCAATTTCTCCCATTTTGGAGTAGCAAAAGAGGAGAATCTCAGTAGTTGCATGGCCGTCTAGTGGCATGCACGCAGATATGTGTGGGATTTCACGGCCAATGATATCGTGAAGTGTGTCGCATTCTGCTTCAGGCTCTAGATTCCTTATTCGTTACGTAGTATGTATCTAAAGCTATGCAATAAATGCCTACTGCCTACTTAATATGTATTTAGCAACAATTTCCGATCGCCAAACCGCAAGATCCCAGATACAGAGTTAATGTAAGGGCCATTGAACAAATACCTAGAGGAAGAGTTATTCAGCACCCCAGTTGTATTGCAGCACTCGGGTTGAAGCTTAATAAAGCAGTTTGTCTGCCTAGGTATAAATTAAATTGATAGATCCATCATTTAATTGTTATTACATGCCAGACACCGAGCAGCATCAGCAGTTTCAGTGGTAGTAGTGGCAGTATTAAGATAGCTGGAGACAGAATTGGGATAATAGACAAACCCTCCCATACTTAGTAGGTATATTTAAGTTAGGTCAGGTATGCATTTGATCAACGGTTACACTGCATCAATTGGTTCATGTGGAAAGTCTTTCATTATATGGAAAACCAGGCGTATTTAATTGCCGCTGTATCAGATGTACACGCAACATACCACAGGCCACTCATCGCCACCATCAGACACGCCATTAAAGACATCTCGCCATTAAAAGAGGCTCTAGCTATACTCCATAACTCAATCCGAATCCCTCACCGTCAATATACACGGCTGCCGCGAATGCCACATCCTCCGCTCCTTCATCCCAAGAACCGTATTCACCATCGTCTGGGTATCCGACCGCGGCCGCCCCTGGCCTTGCTCTCCTTCCGCTTCCTTCTCGTTGGCTTCATCCCAGATCTGAATCTCCTCAACTGATGCCGTGAGCTCAAACTCTCCTCTGCAGAGCGCCGTCACACCGAGCACAAAGTCCGTGCTACCGCCGGCGGGGAGCTCTGGCAGAAGCTGCTGCAATGTGCCGTTCCACACAAACTTTCGTGTGTAATCAAGCGCGATATTGACAGAACGGTGGCAAAGCGCCGGCAGAAGTCTCACCAGTGAGCTAATTGGACGGTTTGTTCTATTGCTGATTCGGACTCGCACTTGTAGAAATTCATCCACATATGCGACGTTGACGCTTGTCCCACTATCATTCGGACGCTCCACAGATACATCTATGCCAATCTCGCCAACCTTGATGATGTCAATCATGCGGGTAGTAAGACGAATGTTTCGAAGTTCAGCAACGCCGTTTCGCCTAGGAACCGCTGTTGTCCTCCACGTCGCCTTCAAGCTGTCGAGAATCTTCTCCCTGTACCAGAAAGCCTCGCGGTTGGCCCGCTCCATCTCGGGCGAGATTTTGCTCATGCTGACGACAAACTGCCTGTTCTTCGAAGGATTAAGGCTGGGGATTGAAGCATGGGGATCCTCAAGGTACACCCGCCTAACAGGTATTATAATTCGACTTGTCTTGCCGGGGAGAATGCCCTCTTCAACAGCCATGCCATCTTCGTTTTCAATATGAACTGCCATCTGACTAGGCCAGGCATTTCGCAAGTCAACAGATAGCAGGCAGTATTCATCGGGCTTTACGGGCTTAGTGCCTCCCAAGCGCTCCCATAGAGGCTGCGGGATCAGGCCGTGCATGGGAATCACGTCGATTCTTGCCATCTCAACGCTTGCGTTGACTGTAACCGTCAAGGGCAAAGATAGCTGCCGTGTGTAGAACTGCTCTGTAATCTCGTCTCGAGGAGCTCCAAGATACGTATAATCGATTTGGATTGTCGCATGCGTCAACCCTGGCTTACCAAGAATCTCAAACTCAAACGTTGCTTCGCCTCCCGGAGCAATGTTGCGGTCTTGATTAGCCTTTGGAAGCCGTAGAGCTTGCTTCTTAATAAGTATTAGTTCGTATTCATAAATCTCTGCTGGCGTGGCTTCCCGATTGGCAAGAGCTGTTTGGAGAGGTTCCTGCGTTGAGTCTTTAAAGGAAAAGAGCATAAAGTCGACAGGCGTCGTAGATTGGTTTTGCAGCGTGACGGAGAAAATCTGCCTCTCGCCCTCCAAAATCATGACTGACGATTGCGGAAGAGTTGTCGACTTGACCGTCACGAGGGGTTGAGGCTCGGTGACGTTGAGATCAAGGGTAGCAGGCTCTATAGGCATGTCATGGTATTTGCCTGACATCAAAGGAACAGAAACCGATGCGATGCCCTTGACCTTGATTTTGTCTTCTTGATAAGGTTTCCAGTGCTTAGGGAAGACGGCGAATCTCCGCTCTCTGCAGCCCCTTACTTTAATAATCGCACCCGTGACTTTGATAGACCCTGATTCCTTTGCTAGACCTTGCAGCCGGACAGCCTGTGTGCGATAAGGACCAATGATGACGCTATCAGCCATGGCTTCGAAATCGACGCCCTCCGTCTCTAGCTTTATACTCTCAATATCCAACTCAACATCGTATACATTTTGGATCGTCACTTTAAATTTCGCAGGCTCGCCGGCAACCAGATTTGCGGCAGCTGCATCATCTGGCTCCTGTAAGAATGGGTTGTAGATGAAGGGGTTAGCATCCTGAGACGCTCGAGTCGTCGTCGCGCCCGGCAAAATGCTGCGAGCGTGGGGAATAGGAATCCGGGTACTTGGAAGCGGCTCCAGCTTGATATCTCGAACGAGAAACTCATCCCAGAATTCGGCCGTCAACTGCGACATGCCCAATCTCTTGACAAGATTCGAAGTCCTTGAAATGTTGCTTATCAAACGGACCTGCTCATCTCTGTAGATCTTGGGAGAGGCATCTTCACGGCGAGGGCCCGGAGCGACGCCCGATCCAGCAGTGCGCATCAGGTCGCTAGAAAACTTGAGGACTCCGTTAAAGTCCGGTAGGGCTTCTGAGAAGTTGATGCATGCTCGTAGAATGTTGAGTTTGATATCGGGAAAGCCAAAGAAGCGCATCTTCATCTGGCCGCGAATTCTAGCAATTACAGCATCATCAGAGTCGTCAAAGCCTTCCCGAAGCGACTGCCGCCGGGGCTTCGCTCTATCGAACCCAATAACTCCGTAAGACTTGCAAAGGAGCTCGAGAAAGGCTTCTATGCCTTGCTCAATGTCTCCTTCAGCCAAATCTAGGGCCATTGCTCCGGTGGTGCCCTGCGGATTAGAAGCTGTGATGGCCACAAGGCCTGCAGCGGGATGAACGCCAGCATCCGCAGCCCCGCGAGTTCGTGCTTCGACAAGGCCTCCAATGAGAACTGAAACCAGCTCGCGAGTAACCATGGCCTTCTTTCGATGGTATCCCAAGGGCCCGAGCACAGCTGCTATGCCGCTCAGGATTGAAATTCGATCAATGGTAGTCAGCAATTCCGTGGCTGTGGAAGGAAACGCCTGGAATAGGAGAGTCAGGATCTGCTGTCTTGTCGGCGTTATCAGCAGCCTCGGTGATGTTGTGAGTTCTTTCCCCGTGCCTTTTCCCAGCACAATCATATCAAACGCCGTTTGGTTAAGCTTGCCTTCGCAAATATGAAGGGCCAGCATTATTTTACTGAATCTGATAGTAGTCTCCGCTAACGGCAAAGGGGGAATGTTTTCCGTCGATGTTTTTGAATAAAGGCCCACAATCCGTTCCAGAAGCTCGGGAAGAAGGCTCTGAAGATATCGAACGTGTCTAGGTGGATCGCCGTCCTTTTCTTCCGGCTCCGGTTTAAGAGACGAGTGTTTATCATGAGGAGGCTGACACACTGTCGGGATTTGGAAAGTTAGGCCAGACCAGCCGAGAAGCAGCAGGTTCATCAAAATCAGCTCCAATGCCTTTCCGTGCCAGACGTGATCGTTCAATGACTTGGCAGCCGCGGCTCCTTCGCTCAGCTCCTTTAAAGAATCGCTCCAGCGACCAGCTTGCAGGTACATTGAGCCTATAACAATGGAAGATCTGCCTTTTCCTTTGAGCCTCCAGCGGTCGTTTGCCGATCCAGGCCCGAAACCCTGCACGGAAACACGATCGTGGCTCGTGTCTTCAGTGAGATCAGACCTGCTCTGTGTGTCGGGAGATTCCGGTCTCTGACTTGAAGGGCTCGGAAGCTCATCCGCGCTCAGGGGAGGGCTGGATAAATTGCTCTTGAGGGGCGTAGACGGGCGGCCTGGTGTTGAAACGCTTGATCCGGGGCGTTGTGTCGGGACAGGAGGCAGGGACAGTCGCGCGCCTGATCGATCGCTCATCAAGCCCGAAGCAGAGCTGGATCGCTGGAGGTTCGGCGGAAAAGCAAACTGGGAGTTCCTCCTAGTGAAATTGCTGGTAAAACTGGTTGGCGAAGTAGCGTCCGGGCCCCATGACGTGGTGCTCAGCTGTCTAGCCAGCGAATACCCTCCCGGAGACTCAATCGCCGTCATGGCCTCGTAGGATTTCCCTAGCGTCGTCATCTCAGCCAGCAGTAAGGACGATACGTCGCACATGACCGTCTTCATTGTGGTTCTCTTTGAATCTTCCAGCGGGGGGATCGCCGCCATGCCCTCAGGAATGGGCACTTCCGTCGACGGCGAGACATAGTCGAAGATGAGGACTCGGTGTATGAGGGCTTTGGGATAGTTGTCTCGCAGGTCTTCAAGCTCCTGATACAGCGCTCTGATATTCTTCTCGATTGGCCGCGGGCCCTTTCCGTTCATGGACGCTCGTTTGTTCACCGTCGCTTCGCCAAGTTCCTGGCCGTCGGCTATCGCGATAACGGCCATTGGCTCTCGAAAGAGGTCGAAAGGGGAGAGGGCAAGATGCGAGGGCGGGGGGACGTGGGCGATGAGGTCGTATAGCATTGCGCCGTCGGGATACGCCAATGGCGAGAACATGTCTGGAGAAGCTTTACATCAGTTTGTCTAGTCCCCCAAACACGGCCGTAGCGCATAGTCTCTTTAATCTGTAGTCTGTACAGCTTCCCCTCCATCCCCGGCCAGCTTCCTACTTACTCCTATTGGGTCGCCCATCGGCGCTGATGTCTCGGAGCTGGACGACATGCTCGGCCTGCAGCCTCTCGGCAAACGTCGCAAATCTGGCGGCCTTGATCTTTCCGAGGGGGAGCAGCAGCGCCTTCACCCTCGCGGGAGCAATGGGAAGCAAAGGGTCCAAGCTCATTCTAGCATCGGGAGTCGCTCAGCATCGTCCTCGGGGCCGCCTTTGTCAGAGATGCCGCGGATTGGTCGCAACGCAGGGAGAGTTGGGTTCGCTACAGAAGGGCGATGCGCATATTCCGGCAGAATCTGGTCGTCGACTGCGCAGGGGCTTGGCGGAGGTTGATATGAAGTCGCTGGACCCTCTCCTAATGAGGTATGTTGGTCTTTGTGTCCACCGATTCCAACAGCTTGTCGCACGTCCCACTCGTGACCCCACTGGGGCAGTTTGCGGAGCTTTATCGTGGATAAGGGATGACGTTTAATGCTGATTGTTTGCATCCAAATAAATGCAACGTATGGCTCCAAAACAATAAGAGAATCATTTTATGATCTTGTGGAACCAAGAAAAAATTTAGCACATGAATTTCAAGGTGTTGTTGATGCCTATCAAATGCGACAAGTCTGTACATACCAACAAAGCGTGGAGTAATGACTAAGCGTCCAAAGTGGCTAGCGAGACCAAGGTACGGAGGGAGCTCCCTCATGCAGGTACATTTGGAAATACACGGGTAAGTGTCTCTCAGTGGTCTTTTACATCAACTATTGTAAATACTAATACTCTCGCCAAATCCCTTTCCTGATCTGGCCCTACCTGTAACGAGCAAAGATGCTGCAGAGAGGTTGGCAGGTATATATGCAGACAACTTCGAAAACTGAGCAAATCATCTTCGATCATTTCGTAGAAGGCGCATAAATGAGAAAAAAACATGCGCAACTAATAGTCCTATGTACAGGCTATCGAGTGTTGTGTGATATGTGAGAGATGGCTTTATGCAGCTAGATAGTACGACGTTAACTAGTGCTCAAGGGGCCGGTTCAACATGAGTTCCAGTGAACTACCTAAACGACGAAAGGGGATCTGGTGATAACAACATGGTATTCCCAAAGGAGGCATTGGCTCCACGTGGCCGAGTCAGTCACACTGCATAATGCTTGGCCGGCTGCATGATGATTAAAGACAGGGGACGAGCGTCGACTGGTAGGCTAAACTGTAATGTCTGAAGGGAGCCAAAGAAGAGCGATGCTCCGGGTAATCGGTAAGTAGGCTGGTTGTGAACCGATTGGTTGAGCAAAGGTTGATCAGATCGGTTCACAACGAACCTACTGTGGCACGCTCTCATACCAGCTTACGAATAGGGCTTCCCTCTTTCTACACCCAATTGACTTTTGCAGAGATCTTCATGTTTCAGGCTCATCAGCGGCATATCGCAACTGCACATATAGTGGTGGTGTGACAGAAATGGCAAACGTCATAAAAGCTAGCAAATAAAGGCTTATATCATCAGTGGCAATCACAGATGAGCATGACAAACTGTGTAACCCTCGTTTGTAACCCTAGCCTGAATCAACGTTATTACGCGTATAGATCTACGATGAGCAGGAATTTTAAAAACGAGTCATCATAAACATGAACTGATCATGACTCTTGTGTTGGCAATATGTAGTTGTCAAGTTTGTAGTGTAGGTAATCAAAGTTCATAACGACAAAGTTGGCCGTAGTTCCATATAACCCAGCGAGCAAGTAGAGGTGACTGAAATCTTGAAAATCAACGTCTAGGCTACAATGGAAACACCCTAGTCTTTCAACTTGATATATTTTGAAAGAAATGCTCTTTACGCATTAAGCTCTACCATAAATAACTGTAATAATTCACTATACAGTCGTGTTAAATAGGGTAAAATATAATAACCAATATCACAGCAGCTATGATAGCGAAGCCAATTGCTCATGAACGGCACCACAAAGTACCCCATCTCGTCGACCGGTTGGTAATCCATTACCGATACGCCCTCCATACGCTCAGCCATGACTCAACTTCCGCAAAACATTTCCACATGTCCCATTACAAAACGGCAGTTGAAAACTAAAAAGTCGGAACAGCTTAGTTAGTCCGGAACAGCTATCCGAAAGCCGATGAACACACCCATCTTCACAACAAGCAAGTGGTTTGCTTCATCGGGATCGGTCCGGCAACTGCGGCTACACTGCGGCAAAGATAACAATCATGCCGAAAAGATGATGAAACAAGCAAGGAAGAGAAAAAAAATTATAAACTTCCAGCCAGCTAGTCATGACAGTTTACGTCAAACCCGGCTATCGCATCCATAGTGCCGTAACAAGTCATGTCGAGAGTTTTTGGCCCAGCACACCCGTTTACTCTACCACGTTTTTTTTCTCCCTTGGACAACCCACCAGTGGGTATACAAGTAGCATCCGACCCGTATAATCCTTCAAATCAAGACCCATTCTTTCTCCAGAACGAGTAATCAGTCTCCTGGCTCTCCTTTAGCAAAAGCACTATTTACGGCATGTAGCCCCACTGGTCAACATTTCTTTTGAGGGGAAACTACTAGCACAAAGACAGATTCACGTCAACAGTCAAGAAATGAAGTCATACCGAAAGGAAGGAAAAAAAAAAAAAAAAAAAAAAGTCGTCTTGAAATCCATAGCACAAAGCTTCCGAGTCATGAGACATGAATAGCAAGCTATCTCAATCTCTAGTAAGGGTGTATGTAGCTTACTCATGTACATGTAGTTGACACAAAAATTGGGGGAATTCACGCAAAAACAAGGCCCAGATTCATTAAAGCTTGCAAGTGGCAAAAAAGTTTCTCCAAAGTTCTAATTCTTTACCCCAAACACATACGCAACACACGGCCTGGAGCTAAAGAGCGAAGTAAAAAAAAAAAAAAAAAAAAAAAAAAAAAAAAGCACGCACGGTGTAAGCTAGCTTGATTCTGCAAACGCCCGCTAGCATGGGTAGACAAAACAAACCTCAAAATCCGACGCCCATCACCGATTTATCGGGGTTAATTCGCAGAAATCGCGGCCTGCAGTATGCAACAAATTAGGCATATTCCACCATGCTTTAGCATCAAATTAATCTTACTCTAAAATGGCATGACCAAGTCTAAGTAGCTAGCACGTATTAAAGCCGCCCCCCAGCACAAAATATCAAAGCAACACCAACACGCATATTAAGGAGTGCCAAGATACTCTAATCGAGGATCAAAGCAACACGAAAAAGAAAAGCGGCACATACCGAAAACAGCATCGGACATCGCTCTTTAGATCCAAGAGTGGGGACCTCCGTCGTATTACATAAGCCACATGCACTCGTCGTCGTTTAGGCCCTATTCCTCACCATGCACCTCCTTGAGCGCTTTTCCTACCTATCAAAACGGATAATGCACGAAGGCAAGAAATAGGAAAGTGGTGGAAAACGATCCTTCGTAAAGAAATAGTCCCCTGTGATTCGTCATACTGGCCAGCATATCGCCCGCACTATGTGACCTTAGTATAAGGCACTTTCCTCATAACGGTTGCAAGGCATGCGGAGTATTAATAAGCTCCTCGTTTACAGACCCAATTTACAGCCCTATTGGGCGCTGCTATTTTCAGCCCCCCTCCATGCTTCCCATGCTAGGTGATCTGCAGCCAACCGTCAATCACGAAGAAAAAGGACCAGCCCTGGAGAGCTCGGACCGAGCTCCGGGCTCGGTTATAGTGGGCAAAGGGAGCTTCGCAAGTACCCGAAAAGTACAGGGCGAGTCTTTTGCATTCAATGGGTATCAATTTGCAACAGCCATATGATGCTGCTTTCGGAAACTGGCAATACATACATGAATGTAGATGCAAAAGCCAAGATGCTTCATGCCTCCATACCCAACCGTTACACTACTAGGCACGCAGGCCAATGGGTGGAAAGAATGGAGGCAGACCAGCGGTGTTTTTCTTTCCAC
This sequence comes from Trichoderma sp. CBMAI-0020, assembly GCA_030708095.1. Classification (NCBI taxonomy): domain Eukaryota; kingdom Fungi; phylum Ascomycota; class Sordariomycetes; order Hypocreales; family Hypocreaceae; genus Trichoderma; species Trichoderma sp. CBMAI-0020. Next base: position 1,235,962 of record JAJNCI010000007.1, read on the forward strand.
CGCATCAAGGCCTAGAGCTCCCCCCCCCCAGCAGGGTACACGCAGCTACCAATCTCATACAAAACGCATCTCATCTTAAGCTTTTTCCCAAGCAACTGCACCTTCGGCATCGGCGTTTTTAACGCAACACACAAAACAGGCCAATTTCGTGCCCAGATCCGGATCGACATCCATCTCTTTTACGTGTATTTTTTTCTGCATGCGCCGTAGATTTTCATCCCGACGACATGTGTGCAATAGCTTGTTGTAGAATCAATGGCCCGTGTATTATTGATTCCAGCTAATAGGTAGTGTCTATGATTGGGTAGATAGAGAAGGGTGTATGTGTTTTTTTTTTTTTTTTTTGGTCAGTACCGGATCGTGTGCAGCAAAAAAATTATTTTTGGCGACCGGAAGTCAGAAAGTCGAATTTCCAAGAATCCGCAAAAAAAAAAAAAAAAAAAAAAACACCAAGCTTCCCCTCTCACGTTCGCTTGGTGTGTTAAACTTTTTTGTGAATGCTTTTTGAGATCCAAGTGAAATGCAGAAACCCCCTGAAAAAAAAATTGATCCTTGGCCTAATTTGTCGCGCTGCTCCGCATGTACTTTTAATAAAATTGCAATCTCCTATTTCTCTCTCATCGTCTTTCCTCTTCCTGTCCTGCTTGGCCAGATGGCGTGGTCGATAGGCCCGTAGCGGGCGTTTGGCTAGCACCGCGATTCCTGTCGTCTCTAGCCTCTTCGGTCAATTCGCTCTCGAAGATGTCGACAGCAAGGCTCGCTTCGACAAAGTCCTCCATTTCCTCCGTGACGGTCTTTAGTTTCTCCTTGACGGCAAGGGCCCCCTCGGTGCCGACAATGTGTCGTGAGGGCGGGTTCTCGTGGCCGCCAATGGCCGTCAGTGCGTAAATGGTCTCGTTGACTAGCTTGTCGATGGAGGATGGTGGTAATTTGGGATAGCGGTAAAAAATCTCACCCACAGCTTCGCCCGGCTCCAGTGAGACGCTGTCGGGTGACGTAGCGGACATGTCGATATCCGGATTAGCCGGTACGGCCGTGTCAGGATGCGAGTTGAGGACCGTCGTTAGCATTTCGCGGACGCTGGGGGCCTCTGCGAAGCTGCTGGCGTAGGCAGGGATCTGCGGCGCAAAGGCGATGCGGTTCGTGAGCGACTGGATCTCCTTGTTGGGCTGCACGATGGTGACCTTGATGTTGAAGGGCGCAATCTCGTACGCAAGCGAGTCGCAGAAGCCCTCGAGCGCCCACGTCGCCGCCGTGTACATGGACATGTGCGGCGTTCCGATGTGGCCGCCGGTGCTGGTGAGGACCATGATGTGGCCGGTATGCTGGGCCCTCAGCTGTGGCAATGCGGCCTTGATGAAATTGACCTGGGAAAAGAACAGGGTCTCGAACTGGTCCCTGGCCAGGCTCTGGGTGGCGAGATTCGTCGAAAGTTCCTCGACGGTTCCGACAACAGCTAAGAAGATCGGACAAATCTCGCGGTTAGCAACATAATCTGCTCAATCCATCTTCGGGCTCCTCTTTCGATCGAATACTCTCTCTCTCTCTCTCTCTCTCTCTCCTCTACTCCCTTCGGATTCGGATTCGTCCCCGGAGGAGGTAGTCGCACAGCCACGCGCGCGCGAATGCATGGGGGGTCCAAGTAGTAGTAGTTGGTGTTCTTTTTTTTTTTTTTTTTTTTTTTTTTTTTTCCCTCCTTGTGTAGTTTCTGGTTCTTTTCTTAGACATACCTTCAGACCTGCAGCACAGCAGGATATCAATTCTTCCAAACACCTCGACGGCCTCGGCAACCGCGGCGCCGCACCCACTCATAGTCCTCCCATCGCAGCGAATTCCGCGGATCCTGTCCTTCCAACCCTCCCGGTCTTTCCGCCCGCTAGTGCACTCGTCGATGAGCTCACGAAACTCGGCACTTCGTTCCTCATGTTCAATCTCCAAGGGAGGGAAGCAGGCCGCGACGCAATCGCCGTGAGATAACAACTGCCGGATCAGACGAACGGTCAAGGGCGACAGCGATGCAGTCAGAAGCCACGTGCGAGGCGAGTTATGGGTCGCTGTTGGGCTCTCTTGGTCAGCCATTATTGATGCTTATTGCTCGTCCCGTCCCAAACATTTTACGAAAGGGACGAGGGGAGGAGGGCAGTTGAAAGTGATTGACAGGCCACACACGTGAACATTTGGGTGCAAATAATGTAGAAAAAGAAGAGGAAAATTAGCAGGGAGAAGAGGAGATTGTACTGGAGGCAAAAAGGAAGGAGAAGAAGAGGAACGGGTGATTTGAAATAAGTGATCAGAGCTCGAGCCGGCCGGAGAGTCAGGCAGATTTCAAGCTAGTCCAGATGGTGAAGCAAAGGGAAAGCAAGGGAAATGAAGAGAGAGGAAAAAGGGTAAGTCTGCCGGCGTGACAGAAAAAAAAATAAAAAAAAAAAAAGCCTGTCGAGACAGAGCAGAAACGCAAAGACAAAAGGGGAAGACGAAGAACGAATCAGGTAAAAGCCCCCCTTGGACTTGGGCAAGTAAATGCCAGTTCCGGCATCACCACGCAAAGAGGGCGTTGTGCCGTATACAGCCCGGGCGATCGCCACCAAGGAATGGGAGGAAAAATAAAAGTGTATGTGTAGGGATGAGGTAAGGCAGGCCTCTATTTTTTTTTTTTTTTTTTTTTTCCCTCTCTCCTTTCTCCAGTAGGAAACGCAGACAATAAGCGAGGTTAAAAAAAAACTAAAAGGTATACGTACGAAAGGAGGGGTTTGGCGGTCGCGTCGTCGATGGGCCCGGAGTGACGTCCTGTGGGCGGCTCTGGCTGCCCTGGCTCAGGGCGCGCAGCGGAGGCTGTAGGTGGCTCAAGCGCTGTCGCTGCGGCGTGCCGGCGGGCACGTTGCCACTATCGTTCCCTGACATGACAAAGTCGCTCGGACCTGAGTCTTATAGGCGTATAGAACTCGCTAACGTCGAATCAATCATGCGCAAAGGTGTCGAAAGCTCCAGTCTTTGACAACCAGGGGTAAGAAGAGTGAGCAACAAGATTTTGCTTTGGAAAAGATGAAGACGATAATAAAAAAAAGAAGAAGTAGGAAATCAAATAAAATAATAATATTGTAAGGAGCGAAGGAGAAAGTGAAGAGAAAAATAAAAAAGGTAAAATCAGAATACAGACACACACACACACAAAGAATGAAATAAAACGTTCCAGTAAAGAGTGTATGAAAAGAGTGTAGAGAAAGAAAGATGGCGTATACACACAGACACACAAGAAATAAAAGAGAGTTGGGCACCTCTCAAGAACAAATCCAAAGGGGGAGGAGAGCGCAGAAGCATTATTATCAACAAAGACTGTTGCTCGCTCTTCGGTCGACTGAGTCGTTACAGCAGGCAGCATCACGCCTGGCGTACAAGTACGAAGCGGAAAGGGGAGCGGCGATAGTAACATTTTCATAACAACAGCGGATCAGCCATCAGGTCGGGAGCTCGCTTAACTCATTCATGGACGACCGGGTCCCCGAGCGGTAGAGTAGCCTGAATCCATCACCACGAGAACTTCTAGTATTGGGCAGTGTTCCACGTACCTCCCACCCCACCGGCCCGAACTTGGAGATAGTCCCGACACTTACAAGGCCACCGCCGTCCATAGGGCTGGCCTCCATGGTAAGCTTGTTTTTTTTTTTTTCCTCTTTTTTTTTTTCGATGACACGGGGGGCCCAACAGCAATACTGTACAGTACATGTATCAACGAGGACAAGCCCGGCGAGCTGGTGGGGCCGGGTAGGATGTGGCTCGCGACTTTTTGGAGCACGAACTGGCCATGGGCCTGACTCAGAGGGGGCCGCTCATTATCAGTATCGAGAAGCAGAATTGCAAGTGCCGAGAATTGTGCTGCCAAGCACTTGCAGCGTCTAAGCCACTAGTCGTATTGCAGCCCCAGTTGCTGGGACGTTGCACAGCTGATGTTCGAATCGGACCCGTCAGCCTTGCATCGAACGACGAAGTGGCCCCTGCAGCCGTCCGGATGTGGAAACTACCAGCTGATATACGGCCTTGATGGCGCCAGGGATTGGCGCGTCTGCTGTGGCCGCCGTGCATAAGGCCCTGCCTACAGTATGCCTATGTCCCTTTTGCGGTTGTCGTCGATTCGGTGCGGCCGGGTACGGTGCCGGCTCGCCCAACGGCGCACTGGCTGGGCGTGGGACGTGGGCGCTGCGTGCTGGATCAAGATCTCTGGACCCCCGATTCCGGGTCCGCGCTATCCCGCCGCGCTATACCCAGCCTTGTCGTTGCTTCATCACTTGCCGAAGCCTGCGAAGGGCCTAGGGCCGCTAGCAGTTGCGCTGTCACGGACCCGGCGGGCGCTGGAGCCGCCCCAGCCTGCGCTCTGCTGTGCTTCTGCCTCTGCGAGCAGTGACAGGCGGCGTCACTAAAAGTGTTCAGCTGACTGACTCGCAGCTGGGAGGCAAAAGGGCCTGCTTGGGCAGCTCGAGTCAAGCATCGTTTGATTCCTTATCATGGGTGCATCTTCCGCAGAAACGCCAGAATGAACCCCCCCCCCCTTGAGGCGCGGAATTAGCGGCAGACGCTGCTTGCTGCATGCGGCCAAAAATATCGCAAAGCTGCTTTCTTCTACGCATGGCATGCCCACCCCCCCAGCATCATCCATATATCACTACTGCACGAGTAATTACGACTTAATTAGGCCAAATGCAACGCCGTATCCTTCGTGGATCGTTATACGGGCGGGGCCAGCGGCGGCCGGAACAACGCTCGGCAGCCCCCTGCTTGGCGCTCCCCGGATGTCGTCGGCGATTACATAACCGTCTAAGTCCAAACAGGGCAAGCCGTGCATAATCAAATCGACAAAAGCAGCATGGGAGGCACGCGAGGGAAGCGGGAAACAAGCATATATTGAAGCAAGGAGCATCGTTTCGATGCGCTACGCATGTCGGCCGGGCCGCTGGTGCAGCCTGTCAGCCGAGCAAGAGCCTCCGAGTGCGCCATATTAATAGGCCAAGGCGAGAAGACGCAGACGAGCAGAATCGACAAGGAAAAATTGAAGAAAAGCCCTAGTTTCCTCAAGACTTGATGTCTGCCCGCTCCTCGCGAATGCTGTCGGGGGCGCCGAGTTCAGGCTCAGCGTCAACCTGCTTTACAAGCTCCGTCACGCCAAACAGGTCGTCCATGCTCTCCAGACTAAGGCCCTTGGTTTCCGGCACAAAGAACCACACAAAAAGGCCCATGATGAAGCAGAAGCTACCAAACATGAAGAACATGCCCTAAGCAGAAGAAAGGAGAGAAAACGAGTCAGCGCGCTGCTGCATGGCGGATAGAATGCACGGGTGTATGTGTGATTGATAGGGAGACGGAGCACTTACATAGCCAGCCTTGCCCATGGTGGCTTGCATGGTGAGAACGGCTATTCACGTCATTGGTCAGAAACTGCAACACTTGAACTCCAAACATGCGCCGTCGATGTAGTATATACCCAGGGCCGACGCATGTTGATCGGAGATAGCACGAGAGGAGGAGCCACTTACATCGAGCGCATACAAAGTTGAAGAGCCATTGGGTGCCCGCGGCAATAGCCACGTTGGTGGCACGCAGTCGCGCAGTTGGGATTTCGCTGACAAGAATCCAGCAGACGGGGCCCCAGCCGAACTGAAACGAAGCGGCCCAGAGATAGATGCATGTTATGGCAACGTATCCGAAAGCGGTGACCTATAGCACCACAAGCTCGCCAGTCAGCGGATTTCAGATTCCAGTTTCATCTTAGTTCCAATTGCTGGAATAAGGAATCGTCGGCGTTAAAGAGGCAAAAAAGGGCCAAAGCGAGGCAAGCGAAGGGTAAAGGGCGAAGGGTACGGCCACTTACAGGCTCTCCTTTGATGGGGGGCTGAACCCTTCCATAGATACCCACAATAAAGAGGAAGATACCCTGGGAGGCAGCTGTCCAAAGCAGACTCCAGCGCCGGCCAAGCGAATCTGCCACAAAGACCAGGAAGACGAAGCAAGCTGCCGTCTTGACAACACCGTACACTCCGGTGGCGAATAGCTGCGAGTCATTGCCCGTCATCCCAAGATTGCTGAAGATTTGGGGAGCATAATAGTTCTACACGTCACGTTGTTTATGCATCAGCCAATGGTGTCTTTCCCCTGCACTGCAACGCGACATGGGCGGCGGCAAATCACAATGATGCTTTTGCCTTGCATGGGAGATGCCGAAGGCAAAGGGGTGAGAGGCTTACGATGGCGTTGACACCCGTCATTTGCTGGAAGATCATGAGCAGGATGGAGATGACGGCACGGTTTCGGTTGCCTGGAATCGTCCACATCTCCTTGAGGAGCGTCTTGAAGGTGGCGTCTCCCGTCAGCCGTCTCTCATGATCGAGCTGGTCGGCCATTTCCTGAATCTCGTGCTGGACGTACTCTGAGTCGGCAGGCAGTCTATTTTTTTTGGATCACACACCCCTCTACGGTTAGAACAAGCACAATATTGGGCGTGGGGTATGTTTTGCTATCTTACCCTCGGAGGCGGACGAGGATCTTGGTGGCTTGATCCCAGTCGTCTCGTCTCGCACACCATCGCGGACTGGATTATCAAATAGGGGAGAGATTAGCTCTTTCCGCTGCACCTCGCTTCGACCATTGTTGGAGGAGAGTTGCCACAAAAGGGCCTATTACGTACCTCTCAGGAGAAGCGAACATGCCAAACATCATGAAGCTGATCGTTTTTTTTTCGGCAGTTAGCAAGTGGACTATTTGGCGACTCATGAACAGCCAATAGGCGGTACGGATAGCTTCTTACACGGCAGGGAGAGCTTGAAGAGTAAGTGGAACGACGTAGATTGCAGGGGCCTTGACGTGTAGCAAGCACCCGTAGTTGACCCTAAGATACGGTTTCGTATTAGATGATGGAGATTCATTTGGTTCTTCGTTTTTTTTTTTGTTTTTGTTTTTTTTTTTTCTGATTCATGATATCTCGGCATCTGTGTTCGGCTGAAGGGAAGAAGACAAAGGGGGGGCCATATGATGATTGCATACCAGAAAGCTACCATGATTCCGAAGACGTTGAAGAGTTGGTAGAAAGCTGTATATCGAGGCCCGAGGTTAGCATAAGCTCGTTGCCTGCCTTAGTGCCGTCACCTGCATGAACGCTACAATCTACACACGGAGGGCATTCCCGGCTCGTAGTCCGCGTAGGGATCGTAGGGCTCATAGGGCTCGTAGGGCTCGTAGGGCTCATCTCATTCGGCCCATCTCATAGGGCAAGGCCCATAGGGCTGCGTCTATTATGCGGGACGGGACACCCAAAAAGGGGGTTGAGGGCAGGCGAGGCTTTTCGATTCTTACCTGTCAGGCCACCGCGGATGGCTCGAGGAGCACACTCGGAGACGTACAGCGGCGTCAACGCAGAGGCAGCACCAATGCCCAGGCCGGCAATGAACCGGCCAATGTACATGACGGCCAGCGTTCCCCTGGCCGAAGAGGCGGCCTGGAAGATGATGCCGACGATGGTGAGCATGCCAGAGCCAATGAGCGTGGCGCGGCGGCCGTAGCGGTCGGTGAGCCAGCTGGTGACGAAGCAGGCGGCGAAGCACCCGGCCTGCAGCGTCGACACGATGTTCTGGCTCATGTTGTTCTTTGCGGTGGCAGAGCTGTCGGCGTAGTTGAAGCGCTGCTGGAAGTCGGGCATGTTGAGGATGCCGCCGATGGAACCCGTGTCCCAGCCGAAGAGCATGCCGCCGAAGCAGGCGGAGAAGACGAGGGTGAAGACGCGCCAGCCGTAGATTTCGTCCGGGTCGGCGCGCATGGCGTCGTTGCGCACGATGGCGCGCAGCACCTTGGCGGTTACGGCCATGGCTGGATCTCTATCTTGGTCCGATACTGGGTGTTGTCGGCCGTCTATATTTCGCGTGCTGTGCTAGGTATCCCTCTGAGCAATTGGAGAAACAAGGTTGCTCTGTGCTATGCCCAGACAGCAAGTTGAGTTGAACGGGCTGAGCCTCCTGGATCAAGACGAAAGAGGCCTGAATCGCAGAAGGGAGACGCTGCGAGAAGGGAGGAGGAGGAGGAGCGTCTCTGGCTGATGGACGAGGCCATGCGACGCCTGATATGTGTTTCTGCCATTTCCTCGACGCCACGGGAATCCTGGACCCCGGTCGCGAGACGAGGATGAATGAGGCAGATGCACAGCGAAAGGAGCAAGGCTAAAGGCCTGGTGCGAATCACAAAATGTTCCCCAGACTTTTTCTGGGGCCCGGACCCCCGTTGGAAGTGGGACTCGCCTGGATGGGTGTCCCGTCCGTGTAAAAATACGAACGTGAATGTACACATGCTTGTAGTATTCTGATGCTGTCAATCACTATTGGGTGGGATGGGCAATAGGCAATGGATCAGCGATGCCGAGTCGTTGAAGCGTCTCGATATTAGCCGGTGATGGGTGGTTCCCCTCAGCCCGCAAAACGTGAAGCTGTATGCATGTATACACATACCTATGCAAAAACAGCTCTCCGAAAGCTGCTTTTAGAAACTTGTCGCATTGGCTCATGTCGTCTGTATTCCATTACAAAGTCATGGTATTCCATTACAAGATCCTTACACCCAGTAAGCAGTAGTTTTCCTTTGGAAGCTGTCTCGGGAGGGTGAGCGCCAGTCCTGAATGATTGGAGCAAGCAATGCTCGTTGTCGGCCCTTTTCTTTTGTCAATGTACATTGTTCGGTTATTGCCATGTTTGCGATCAAAAGCCGATTCAGCCTTGGAAGTCAGCACTTTTTTTTTTTTTCCTTCTCTCTGTTGCTGGGCTTGTGCATGTGCCATTGACAAGATGGGACGTATTAATTTGGCCGTGGCGGTGACAATTTCGATCCGCTTTACAGCAACTCGTTGCAACGACTGCTAGTTACAGGTACTCTCTCAGCTCTGAAGCCGCTACTGCTCTGACCTGCCGCGATCATCTTGTTAGTGTGCACGGGCTGTTAACGGTCCAGGGTCAGAGTTTGAGAAGAGCCAGCGGAAGAATCTCGTCCCACCAATGAGCTGGAGCTGCATGAGCTTGCCAAGAACACTTGCAGAAAGGCTAGTGGTGGGCAAAGAGGCCATCATTCGACAAACAGCCAAAATAAACCTTCTGGAAATAGGTCCTACGAGATACTGCTGCTATTGCATTGCTGCTTTTAATCATTTCAGTGTGCAAGTCAGGCATTCGATGATGCTCGGCAGAAACAAGCCGAATGGCCCTTGAACCCCTCCAGCAGCATTTGAAACAATCACGGCTTTCCAGCAGTCAAGCAACAAATGCTACAGCACCTACCACGGCACCCGACGTTCAATAAAGGTGGTGCTACCACTTAAGCTTACAAGGGGGGCGCCTTTTTAACCGCTGCCGGGTGAGGGGGAGCTACAGTGGGGTTAGCATTTCGCGGAGGCGGCAACGTTAGAAAATCTGTACATCTCCTAGCCCTCGTTGATGGCCATTTTGCGGCTCGGCTGCCCCAGGCTATGCTGTCATTTGACTCTGTTGATCCTGTATTTCTCCAGATTCTCTCCGCATTTTGGAGGCGCCAAGGCCTGGGCCCCTCTTCTCAGTACAGGTACCTCGAACTTCGCGGATGATAGGTACATGTACTTGTACGTGCGCTTGCGGAGCATGCCTAAATGCAAGTACCGTGACATGAAGCGCTGGTTGCTTTCCGGGTGGAGCCTCGCCCCCGCGAAGCTGCTGGGATTCACGGGAAATTTCAGTTCCTTGAGTCTCTCCGTCTCTTTCAGCAAAGGAGGAAAGAAGATGTTTAGTAGCGTTTCTTCAGCTGTTGCGATACGCGTACATTGGTGCCATGGTTACATGCAGTCCAGTGTCAGTGGCTTTTGTGCTCGGTATCAAGTAATATCTCGCTGATCTGGGTTGTCAAGCTCTGCATAGTTCAGGTGAGATACGGCTCAATTTCAACGGCTCTCTCTTCTTTGCCACAATATCTAATACGGAACATTCATTTCTACAGCTGCTTGGGTACAATGACAAAGAAAAGCACATCACACACCGCGTGTGCACCGTTACATCCCGCCCTCAGCTGCTGCCATCTCCAAAGCTAGCCACGCTGGGATCGCCGGCGGCTTGTTCCATCCGTCGAGATAGCTCTGCTTGGGCACGCCGTCGCCCGCCGGCCTGGCATAGACTGCAGAAACGTACCACACCCCGTGGCCCTGCGGGATCGTGTGCTGCAGCGTCGGGATTGTCGTCCGACTGTCCATGAGGTTCGTGTTAGGGTCGGCGTTGACCAGCATAGCCTGCCGCCCGCCCTCCTCGAGCGCCTTGATGCCCACGGCTCCGCGCTTCGGCGCCGCGGCAAAGGCTCCGTTGATGCCCGTGTCCCAGCCTGCCGGAGTGTTGAGATCGTAGTTGCCGATGATCTTGGGGCTGGTGCCTTCGCACCTGGAGGCGTCGTACAGGTCCAGGTATCGGCCGTTCTCCGAGTTGACGTTGAGGATGGCAAACGAGCCATCCGCCGTCATGACCTCGCGGCCGGCTTGGATGTGATGTATCCGCAGATGCCAATTCGGGGTTTCCTCAGCTGGAGGCACCAACAGCGTCTTGACCTTGACATCGGAAAACGGCTTCCATACTGAAACGAGGATGGGCTGGCCGTCTCGCTCCTCGATGGCGGCGTACTCTGACAGCCTCCGCGTCTTCCAGTATTCGCCACCGTCGTCCGAAAGCCCCAGCTGCGATGCCAGCGCATATTGCTCCAGGGAGAAAAGCCCGGATGGCACCGAGTATCCAAAGGCGCTGCTGTACGCGAAGCATCCGTATTTGGCATGCGTGGCCTTCATTGGATAGCCACAGGCCTGGCCCGAAGACAGAAGCATGCAATGTCCGCCAAGGTAGCTTTGGAATTACACATCGCATGGGTTAGCCGGGCTCTCATTGGTGGGTAAATGAGGTTCTCTCCTTACCTAGTAATGTGACCTGGATGTCGGATTGCTTTGACTTTTGGTATCTGGGGGCTAATGGGCTCCTCTTTGGACGTCCAGAACGGATGCTGTTCTGGAACTGCTAGGCAGATGAAGGCTAAGCATGACCAGTACTAGTTATCGGCCTCCTTCCCCAGTGAAGGGGAGGGGAGGGAATCGTGTTAGAATGAGGCTTCCTCTGGATGATGTCGACATGTGGGGTTGCATCAATGCTACTTACTGGACTTCCAGGACTGTTGTAGTTTTCGGTAATCTGCATTTGTTCCACGTGAAACCAACCGTCAGTGATCTAGCATCGGAGAGATGGTCTGTAGACCTGCAGGAAGTCTAAACGGGGGGGGGGGGTGTCATCACACATACATACATGCTCGGGTACGCAAACCCGAGCGACAGCGTCCCACTCGACGTCCAGATGTCGTTCTTGGTCTGCCACCACCGCAGATTGCGCAGCACGATGCCCTTGACCATACCCCACGTCAGGGGCGCCGGGAGGTCGACGTCGGCGTAAGCCATGGCGCCCCAGAAGGAGACCATGGCAAAGCGGTAGACCAAGCTGCGGCCAAAGGTGATGGCCCGGCCTTCGACATCGTAGTAGTGGGCCAGGTCGAGAGCGGCGATCTGGGCGCGGTGCTTGAACTCTTTTGCGCGAGAAGGGTCCGACTCGCCGGCGAGCTTGGCGTAGAGGAGCTGAAGGAAGTGGATGGCGAAGCTGGAGGAGTAATAGTCCATTTCTGCAGACGACAACAGGTGAGCATTTTGGAATCACTGCACAGCTGGGTATTGGGGGGGGAAATAGGGGCAAGACTCACGATGAATGCCCTCAGGGCCGTCGTTGGACCAGCCATCTCCTCGATAAAAGGTGTCGAGGTGCTTGATATCACTTTCTAGGCGTTCCTCCGAGTATTTGGCTCCGTTTTGCTTGAGGCCGAGGTTGGCAAAGACGCGGAACCAGAGCCAATTCGTGTTGGGCATGCTACATGACTGTCAGTAAGGGCGAAACTTGAGCATTTTCGCAATGAGCTTTTGCGATTGTCCAAAACTGACTTTTTCTCATTGATGGAATTTCCCAACCAATTCTCGACATTGGCTCGCTCTTTTTCTGAAAGGCCTTTCCACAGATCTGGTGCGACGGCCAGTGCGAATCCTGTATAAAACACCATTTTGTCAGTCTAGTCACTTTGAAGCATTCCATCGTTTTAAAGGGAAAAAAACCAAGAAACCTTACCAAATGGGCACATCTCAACCATTCTCTGGTCATTATCACGCGGAAAGCCCCAATACTCTGGGCTCTCGGGATCAGTTCCAGCACTGATACCCCGAATCCACCACTCCGTGAGGCGATACTCGCCGCCCCCGGCCAGCAGACACGCCAAGCCCCATAGCGGCCGGAAAAAGCCTTCTACTTCAGACGCCCTCTGGTCGAATCTGACGGCCGTGGCTCCGGGGCATTTGACGAGGGCTTTTTGCGGGGAGAAGAAGGGCTCGAGGGGATCGAGAAGCGTTCGGAGGAGCTCCTGGACAGATGAGCGATCTGTGATGGGGACTTGGGTGAAGGGATGCTTGTCGTTGTAGCCGAGTGTGAGGGGAGCCATGGTTGGTATTGTGAGAGGGAGTTGTTGTGTGAATAGAGCTGCTGGAAGAGTGCTCTGAGATTGACTACCTTGATCTCGATATATGTTGTATTATCTATAGCTACCACAAGGTAAAAGTCATCATAAGCTATGACAGAAAAAAAAAAAAAAACATCAAAGCTAATCGGTAGCTATAAAGGTATGTGAGCTACCGTTTAAGCGCGCAGCTTGTCTAATGCAAGCTCTTTTCTTTTTCCCCTTTTACATTTCGGTTTACATTGAGCCGAACTGAGTGATATCAGACTCCAACATCACGAATGAGGGGAAAGATGGGGTCCGAGTGGAGAACAGAGGAGAAGGCGGGAGCTGCATTTCTTTGTATCAGGACTTTCTTCAATTTTCTCTAAAGAAATTGCCATTAGCCTCATCACTATTCTTTATGAGTCTTTCTTAACAATAAATTAAGCGGATGGGTATGTGATGTGTTTAAAATGGAGTTTTGCGGATTGTACCGGCTAAGTTGAATCGAGTCATGTTCTTCGATGCATGCCTGCAAACAGTTTTTTGAGCCCTGCATGATGGTGGTCGATCATAAGTTGATGGAGGGGCTTGTTTAAGACTTTACCGGCTAAATTCGAGGATAATGTCTGCGAGTGGGATGTGCATGAACTTACGATGGGGTGAGCGATAGCGTCAGGAAATAGTCGAGGTACCATGTATCTATACCAAGATGTGGGTTTTGGGGATTGAAAGTGACAAGAGCAAAGGCTATAGCTGGTATTGCATGAAGAGAAAGACTCTAGCATGTCGCATCCAGTGGTTACCAATGTAAGAATGCGTTTGTACTTATGTTTGCCATAATGGTAGCCAGTTGATATAATTCAAGGCGCCTGTGCCGCTGTTTGCAAGCTTACAAACTTGGCAACAAGATGCAGTTGATATGCTTAAATCATGTACGCATCTAACTGACGTAGTTCGAATTGAGTCCTCTTCTAACCAATCAATCGAAGAATAAAAGCGTTCATACGATATCTTTAGAAACACAAGCAGTATAAATTTAAATACCTAGGTAGGTAGGCTTCTACAAATAGATAGGTCTGTGATTTGTTTCTATGCACGACGTTAATTAAACAAACGCTACCCTACAAGAAGCGGTTTTCGGCCATCAGCTAACATCAACCTCTGCATTCAACGCCTCCATGCCCAGCTTAAACTTGATAAATTCAATCACTTCTTAATGTTTAATTAAACAAAGCCTAACCACTTCATTTACGACCAAGTCCAACAACTTTTAGCGACATGACGCGAGCTTTAACCTCTGCAATTCATCCCCAGAAACTCAAAGCACTGCCGGCCTGAAACAATCTCAATCGGCACATCAACTTCCCCATCCCGGCCATCTGATTCCGACCAACCCCCACGCACAATGTCAACAGCCGGCTCAGCATCAGCCGATGCAGATTCAAGATTAGAGCACCAGGAGGCTGAAATCCCTTCTTCTTCGCCGCTGTCGGTGCATTCTGAGCTAGACTCGCCGGTGAAGCCCGTGCGACCGCGACGCCAGGCTGCGGCAAACAAACGTTACACATCACTGCCTAGAAACGAGCCCAAATCAATCCCGCAGCGGCAGAAGAAAAAGCCTGCGGCTGCGAAAAGGACTGCGAAGAAGACGAAGTGGGATGCGGAGAGCATTCTGAAGGATCCAAAGTCTCCCCTAGCCACCGCGAACCTGAGGGTTTGTCCAACTTCCCTCCCTTGCTTTACTACAGCTTCATCGTTGCTGCTGCCAAGAGACGAAACAGCCAAGGCTGACTGAAATGAAATACAGAGCATTTTATGCAATCCCCTGACATGGACCGCCCTGGATCAAGATGAAAAGACAGAAATCCTGTCGCTATTTCCAGACAAGGGACACATTCTCGACGCTGGCACAGAAGACGCGCGGCCCAATTTTGCGTCGCTCATGAACGACGACAGCTTTCGCTACGACTGCGCGGCTTACACGGACAACATTGCGCAAGGCCGTCATGATCCGGAGTGGCTTGCGTCTGCCTGGAGCGCCCATGAGAGGAGGAGGGCGGGTGATTTCGACAAGTATCTGATTGATAAGCTGGAGGAGGACTGGGGGGTTGAGATTCCCGATGAGATGAAGATGAGGCGGACACCGACAGCGATAGAAGCGGACAAGGGCGAAATATCGGAGGTGGGTGACTCTATGAAGCTGGAGGTGGATGACTCCAAGAAACCGGCAAGGGATGACGTTAAGAAAGAAATGTCCATGGCCGAGATAAAGGCAAAGGCAAAGATAGATGACAGCATGGAGATTGATGAGCTTGCTCTCTAAAGCGACCAAGTTTTTATGTGGCAAAGGGAGATACTGATATGCGGAGTCCCTGAGGCGTGAATAGCTCAGCGGAGATTAATGTACCACACGACTTAAGAATGCAGGCAAAGAAGCTATAACTTGAAGGAATTGATCAATTGTTAAAAGTCATGATAATTTTTATATGTGGCGCCTTTAACTATACGCCCAAGGCTCAACTCGACGGCGGCCTTGCAAACACACGAGCCTCGCCATACTTTTCATCTCCGTCTCAGACCCAACGTCATAGAGTCGGATATGTTGAATGCGACACTATCATGATCCCCATTTAATCCAGGTACATTCATACATTTCCATGCATCTCCCATGTATGACGCATACATGCTGTGAAACCGCCAGATCCTTCCATCCACCCTTGTCCCAAGACGCGACTTTACGCAGCGTTTGCAAAGTCCGCAATAAACTTGGCCAACTTTTGAGCCCCCTCGAGAGGGATAGAGTTGTACGAGCTGGCACGAATGCCTCCCACGCTGCGGTGGCCCTTGAGACCAGTGAGGCCCAGGGCTGTGGCTTGCTTCAAGAAGTCGGCTTCAGCGGCGTCGACATTGTCACCCTTTGTGACTCTGAAGCAGATATTCATCCTGGAGCGGACAGATTTGTCGGGCACTACGCGGTATACGCTGGGGTGAGCATCCAGGGCGTCGTAGATGAGCTTTGCCTTTTGGGTGGAAACGGCTTCTTGGCCGCTGGCTTTGTCAGGGTAAGTGGCCAGAAGCTTCTTGAGGACCTGGCCGGCGATGTAAACGCTTCAAGAGGGAATGAGGGTTAGCATGTCAAGATGACAATGGTCAGAGAGTGAGATGCTTACTCAAAGATGCTGAGCGTGTTGTACAAGCTGTTGTTGCTGGCAACGGTATCGTACTGCAGGAAGATGGGAGGAATGGGAAGCCCAAGGCGTCTCATGATCTCCGCAGAAGGCTGAGGGGTTTGCGGAGCGAGCAGGCTCTTCTTAATGACAACGACGGTGATGCCGGTAGACCCAAGGTTCTTCTGTGCGCCAAAGAAGATGAGCGAGTACTTCTTGACGTCAACCTTTCGCGACAGAATGTTTGAGCTCATATCGGCCACGACAATGGGGCCCTTGCCGTCCGGGCCGGGAGCCAGGCTCTGAGGGAACTCTTGGAACTCCACGCCGTCGACGGTTTCGTTGGAGCAAAAGTACACAAGGGCCGCGTCCTTGGAGAGCTTCCAGGTGCTCTCATCGGGGATGGTTCCGAACTTGCCGCCGTTGCTCTGCTTGGCGTTGGCAACGATGTTGACCTTGTCCTTTCCAAACAGCCGCGCCGCCTCGGCAGACGCCTTCTGCGACCATCCTCCCGTGACGATGTAGTCCAGCTTTAGGTCGTTGTCGACTGCCGCCTGGAGCTTCTGGAATTCCTCCGGCGTGCCCTGGTCCTCGTTGTCCTTGATCTGGCTGAAGATCTCACGGCGCTTGTTGGTGATCCATGAGCCGACCAGGTTGTAGGCCGTGGCGGCGAATTCGCCGGTTCCACCACCCTGGAGGAAGCAGATTTCATAGTCGTCGGGGATGTCCAGGAAAGAGGCGAGATCTGCCTTGGCCTCGTTGATGATGGTGCTGGCAATCTGCGAGCGGTGCGAGTGTTCTGCAATCTGAACCAATCATCAACACCAGAAACAACATCGTTAATCCTCAAAAGGCCTATAACTTACTCCGAGGCCAGTGTTATCGAAGTTTACGAGGGCCTGGGCAGCGCCCTCGAGGACGGCCGTGGGCAATAAAGCTGGGCCGGCACCCCAACTGGGTTATAAATAGTTAATTGAGCTGTACTTCTGCAAGGTCCTATGAGGGGCATATTTACTATGTGATTTCCTCTCTGGAAGGCATTTTGTAGATTGGTTTTTGAAGGCGTGTTGTTTTGGTGTGATGTGTTGTGAGAGGTGAAAAAGAAACGTCTAGTAGGTGGCTTGGCTAAGAAAAATGTACGTTTGGTGACGGTATGTTGGTCTTATCATAAGATACGACGCTGAGTGAGTCACGCCACACGACTTGGAAAATGCTCAATGGCACCGGCGTAAATGAAGCTGAGATGCGTGAAATTGAATTACAAACTTCTCGTGAGTCAAAAACTCTCTCATGCTTGTCGGAGCCCATCGAGAGCGACGGCTGGAATAGTGCATCGACGCCGCGCTGCTCCGCATTGGCCGCTCTCGGAGAAACGCGCAGCAGCTTGCTTTATTAGCAATATCATCGAGTCACGGATCAATTTAGCCAGCAATGCTACTCTCGGGATGAAGCTAGATCAAGAAGATTCGCCTTTTTGCAATTGGAGAGTCCTCTGAGGATTCATCATCCAATTGACGTCTTGCAGCTACAGATACCAATAAAAACTCTTCTACATGACGATCTGATATGACAGCTTTGACCAGGGATTGAATGATTTCACTGACAAGCAACAAGACGAACTAATTTCTTGCAGCTCCAGTGTGGCTGAGGAACAGCTCGGGGCTAATGCTGACTAAGGTTCCGGAGGGGAGCTGGCAGCTGTGGCTGGAGAGCGCTGCGTAGTGGCGTCTGCAGCCACAGAGGAAGGCGACGAAGCTTAGGTTGCCTGGATGCGTTTCCCTCATCAACCATCTAAGCCAGACGCCAACGGACTCTTCCTCCAGCTGCCGCGCCGTTGCAGAAGCAAAAACATCCTCTCTTCCTCGTCGAGATTTCCCAGCGCCCAGTAAACCACCATGTTTAGGAACAATTACGATAACGATTCCGTCACCTTGTACGTCTCTTCTGACCGATAGCCCCTCCAGCTGCCTCGCCTTGGTAGCTCTACTGCAAGCTTGCATAGCTGACATGCCACGGCACCCAGCTCGCCGCAAGGCCGAATCTTCCAGATCGAATATGCCGGCGAGGCCGTAAAGCAAGGCTCAGTGGTCGTCGGAATTGTCAGCAAAACACACGTCGGCTTGTTCGCCGTCAAGGCAGGTTTCCCTTCTACCCCTCAGCACGACGTTGGACTGACTTTGATCCGTGTGGCATAACAGCGAAACGCAGAGGAACTGTCGTCATACCAGAAGAAGCTTTTCGAGATTGACGAGCACACCGCCATTGCCATTGCCGGTCTCACATCAGATGCTCGCGTCCTGTCCAACTTTATGAAGCAGCAATGCCTGGGCCACCGCCTGACCTACGGCCGCCCGATGCCCATACACACACTGGTTGGCCAGATTGGTGAGAAGGCGCAGATCAACACCCAGGTCTATGGCAAGAGGCCGTACGGCGTTGGGCTGTTGGTTGCTGGCGTCGATGAAAATGGCCCCCACCTGTTCGAGTTCCAACCATCGGGCATGACGGAAGAGATGGTCGCATTTGCCATTGGTGCACGAAGCCAAATGGCCAGAACATATCTGGAGCGGAACATAGACTCGTTTGCCGATTGTTCAAAGGAGGAGCTGGTCAAGCACGGATTAAGGGCGCTCAAGGAGAGCTTGGTACAGGACAAGGAGCTGACGGTCGAGAACACATCTGTGGGATTGGTGGGCCTGAAAGAGGGACCCAACGGCCGACCGAATGTCGAGCCTTTCAAACTATATGACGGCTTCGAGACCAAGGAGTGGATTGAGAGCGTCAAGGAAAGCCAAGGAGGTGAAGGTGAGGGTGAGGGCGAGACTACGGCCGCGGGCGAGGGCGATGGCATGGAGGTTGACAGCTAGACGACACATGGAATTTGAGGAAGCTGTGAGAAAGAATTTAGATCATGCATCACTGGAGGCTGCTTGAACAGCCCGACTTGTGAAGCTTGCTACGAACGAAGTAATAAAAAAAGAAGATACCTAATCATGACATTACTCCCGTCCCATGACGTAACTAAAACCTGTCTATGGATATATATATGTCTTTGATGGAAAAGCCTCTCTATACCGTACATCATAACCAGGCATTACACATGATAGCCGTTGGAAAAAGCGCCACATACACCAAATAAAAACAAAACGTAGAGCAGAGTAGAGTGGCAAAAGAAGAAAACCACACAACTTGGAATCATGCGAATAACATTTACCACTTTTTTTTTTTTTGGCTTTTTTTCATCTTATAAAAACACACCCGTTTATTGCGATCCCCACTCCAGCTTGAAAGTGCCCTCGCTGACCTGGTAGTTCATCAGTGCCAAGATGGCGTCCTCGGCAGTCGTCGCCGTCACGAGGATGTCCTTGTTGGGCAGCTTGACGAAGCCCTGCTCGACAGCCTTGTCGACCCACTGGACGATGCCGTCCCAGTAGCCGTTGATGTTGAGCAGGCAGATGCCGCGCTTGTGGATGCCCAGCTGGTTCCAGGTGACGGTCTCGAAGAGCTCCTCGACGGTGCCGTAGCCGCCGCTGAGGGCGAGGAAGCCGCTGCCCGGCCCACCGGCGAAGACCTCCTCGGCCATGAGCTTCTTGCGCGTGTGCATGTCCTTGACGACGGTGGTGCGGCCGTAGGTGCTCTCGGTGGGCACGTACTGGTTGTTCACGTTGATGGTCTGGTAGGTGTTGTTGCGCTCGTACTTGACGAGGGCCTCGGGGATGATGCCGTGCACGGCCTGGGGGCCCTTGAGCTCGCAGAGCGTCTTGGCGACTTCGCCCATGAGGCCGACGGTGCCGCCGCCGTAGACTGTGAGTTGAGACGAGGTTAGCGATAGGTTGTCGTCTTGGGGGGGATATGACACAAACTTACCGAGATCAATGTCGTTCTCAGCCATTACTCTAGCGAGCTCGCGGGCTGTTTCCATGTGCTCGGGGTCGTTGCCGCCGCTTGAGCCACAGTAGACGCAAATCTTGGTGCGAGGCGTGCCATTGGCGTGGCCGTTGGACGAGCCGTTCTGGCCAGTTGTGATGGAATCAGCAGTCATGGCGGGGGGTTGTGATGGATGGTTTGCTGTGAGTTGAAGGAAATAGGCAGGAGGCGAAAAAGGGCTTTGTAATGTTGTCGTCCGGTATAGAAGAGAGAAAGTTGAAACTATATGGTCCAAGGGCCTCTTAGATGGCGAGTTGTAAGCCACAGACAAAGTCTCAGGCAAAGGAATGGTAGATGATGATTTGGGCCAAATGGCAAAAGAGTGAAGTTTCCAAGAATGTATCCCGTTGCAAGGCAATTCCAAAATCTGTCAGTCTCGTTCGAAACAAGAAGAAACAAGAGATCAGGTCGAAAAGGAGAGTGGCGAACCGCGTCTAGATATAGACGTCTGTGGAATGACGCTGTGAAACCGCGCCAACTCAGGTCCTCCCGCCAGATCTGACAGCACGCTTTGCGCAAACCGCCTTTTTTCCCCCACTAACCCTGGCCCGGCAGCCATCGGCCACCGCCGGACCCCCCAATTCTTTAAGACGGGGGGAAAAAACCCAACTGCTGGCCCCCCCAAAAATCCAGAAAACTGGAGGCGTGCAAGCGTGGGAGTCATATGGACTGCCGGAGCCTATCACTAAACGGGTAAATTTTTCAAAAATTGCCAGTTACGCTCGCCGTAGCTCTCGGCCGCCCAATTGGCGTCTTTGCCGGGAGGTGGGACGAATACCTACCTTAACCCTTTGGGCTTTGCCTTGCGGACGTTGCGTCGTTTGACACGGGGCGCGTTGGCATTCTATCGTTCTTGTACGACGGGAACTGACCTGCATTGGGGTTGATTTGCTGCGTTGAAGGACCTGGATGGCGGAAAGGGGGGTCAGCAGGACAGGGCCGGTGAAGAAGAGCGAGGAATTTGCGTGGCTACACACATGCGTCTGTCGAGGAGTGGGTTTGTGCCCGGCTGCTATTGTTTGTCTTTGCTAGAATATGAGGCTTGTTGTCTGCATACCGCCATTGCCAGGTATCTGACGCAGGGGCTGGCTGCTCAGCTGCAATGTCTATAATGCCAATCTATGGGTACTACTACTTTTATGTAATTGATGCTACAGCTCTCGCTAATCGCAATGTCTATAAAGATCAATGCACGGGGCTCATCGCCTGTATCGACATGGCTGCCCCAGAGCCGATTGACGAGTCTCAGAATAACACCGGCAGCCTCCAATAAGGGCTTCTGGCAGTGTCACCTGGACAATGGGCTGAGTCCCGATGGCGGAAGCGGTCCTCGGAAAAGTGGCCAAGTGGATCAGGGACAGCGTGTCGGGGCCATTGAAGACGCAGCCCACGGCTCACGGCTTCGATTCGGCCACGGCCAGGCTCGAGAAGACAGAGGCAAACAGACCCGCTGCCCCTCGCCATCGTCGAGCCTCTTCTCTTCGCTGTCGACGTCGTCGTGGCACAGCGCCAGTCGTTGATTCGCCGACCCGGTGTGATGGGGCGAGCCCGGAGCCGACTTGATCCGGCCGCCGGCGTCTGCCGCTGCTTGCGCCCACGCCTTGTACCCTGCAGCGTGTGTTAGTATGTGCCGGGTACTTGGGTGCATGACGCCAGTGGAAGCTCAGCGGCCTAGGCCCAGGTGGGAAATTTACCTGCCAAGGCTGCGGTGCTTGCGAAAGGCCATCTTGCATCCCACCTTGCAAAACACACATCTGGCCCTGTGTTTGCTCCTCTAAGGGCGGTCGACTCTGCTCCGGAATCACTACAGCAAGGCGAACAAAGCGCCTGACTTGTCTGTGCCGACGTGACAGCCGCAGAGGCTCCTTCGACACTGCGCAATGTCCGACACAGCTGCTGCGCAGAGGCCCGCGGGCCAGGCGGGACGGCGCCAGGAGGAGAGCAGTGTAAGTCGTCATGGCATCTGCCCCAGAGTCCAGAGCGATGAGTGCTGACGTTTTCGCTGGTGAATTAATTGTGCAGGGCTTTGGCATGGGCAAAATCATCGCGGCCATTGCCGTCTACTTTGGCGTCAATGCCGGCCTCAGCTTCTACCTGGCAAAGGAACAGACCGGCAAGGTCGTCACGCACCCCGAAACCGGGGCGTCCATCACCGTTCCGGACAACCTGGGCAGCATTCCGCCCTACCAGCTTCGACCGAAACGCCTGGACGAGGGGGCCACGTACAGACCCCTTCCCAAGACCATTGCTCCCATCTGGGCGCAGGACAGCTACCTGGACATCATCGTTACAATCTCGCCCTCGTTCAACCCGGCGCCTCTTTCCTCGGTGCCGGCCGAGTATGTCGTGCTGGACGAGAAGAGGTTTCACATGAACAACAAGACGGACAAGCGGTCGGTTGATACTACCTTCAAGGTGCCGGAATCGGTGCAGCACAATGGCACGCTGTGGGGCCACTTCTACATTGGTCTTGCCGACAGTGTCCTGGATCCCCATCTGCCCAACTACGACCCTGGACGAGCGTACCACGTTGTGCATCCCCTCACCCAGTATTTGGGAAAGAAGAAGTTTGTGCAGAAGCGGAATCTGCTGGAAGACGTGCCCACTCGTGAGCCAGAGCCCGTGGAAGAGGATGCTTCGGGTCCCATCATTGCCAACTACTACCACCAAAATGCTAGTTTCTCCCTGGTACCTGGTATGGGCGTCAAGGATTTGGATTCCATCCATCCTGCGCTGAAGGCCTTCCTTCGTCTCGAGGCAACTGGTGCTCGCGACGGCTCGGGCCAAAACGGATGGTACTGTACGTCACTAACATTGGTCTCTTGGTATGCTTACTGTGTTGTAAACTAACTTGAGCTCTCATAGACCCGCCACTGTTTGTCAACACATTTTGGCAATTGAAAACCCACATGACACTTCTGAACGACACTGTGAAAGAGCTACCCCTTCACATTGATCTCAACAACATGCCCAGCTGGCAATTTTATGCCATGGCTGCCATTGAGCTCAATTCCAAAGAGAATGCTCGCCAGGCTGCTCTCGGCAACCCTGTTCCCGGCGGTGGCGATGGATCTGAGATTGAAATGATCAAGGAAATCTTCATTGACACCAACCCCATCCTTCTCGGCATCACGGCCTTTGCAAGCATTGCCCACATGATTCTGGAGACTCTTGCCTTTGGCTCGGATATTGCGCACTACCGCAAGAAGAAGGACAACGTTGGCATTTCGGTTCGATCAATCCTGGCCAACGTGTTTATGCAGACCGTCATCTTCCTGTATCTTCTCGACAACTCTCAAAACACGAGCTGGATGATTCTCGGCACGCAAGTTGTCGGCATCGTCATTGAATTCTGGAAGATCACCACCGTTGTCAACGTTCGTCTGCGAGAAACTGCTCCGGGCTCTGTTATCCCGTACTGGTTTGTATTCGAAGATAAACACAAACTCACCGAAACCGAGGAGAAGACCAAGGAGTATGACGAGATTGCTTTCAAGTACATGTACATGCTCGCTGTGCCTCTGCTGATTGCTTACGGCATCTACTCCCTGATCTACGAGTCCCACAAGTCGTGGTACTCGTTTGTCATCACGACTCTTGTCGGATCCGTCTATACCTATGGTTTCCTGATGATGATTCCCTCGCTGTACATCAACTACCGACTCAAGAGCGTTGCACACATGCCTGCCAAGGCCATGATGTACAAGTTCTTAAACACCTTCATCGACGACTTGTTCGCTTTCACCATCAAGATGCCTATCCTGCATCGGCTGGCGACATTCCGCGACGATGTCATCTTCTTCATCTACCTGTACCAGCGCTGGGCCTACAGGATCGACTATACTCGTGTCAACGAGTTTGGCCAAGGCGGTGACGATGATGAGCCCGAGGTCAAGAAGGATGACAAGGATGCTATTGCAGATGCGACTGATGAAAAGAACGAGGCTACAGCTACCGGGGCCGAAGCTAAAAAGGCCACCAAGAGGCGATGAGCTTCTCGGCCAGATATCTAATGCCGCAACTACTGTAGTGGGTAGGTTTTCTCTTCTAAAGACGCCATCGACAAATAGACGCCTTGTTGGCTACGTATTAGTAATTGATAATTAGCTATCTAGCAAACAATGGGAATAGTTTCAAGTACTCGTTATCTTCTGTACAGCCCGAAATACTAGTAGAAGCAGAGCTGTCGAAGAAGCCCCCCGAAGAGGCCTCACGCTGGGCGCCCTCGATATTATAAAGCCTCTGCTTTCGGCTTTGTTTCAGGATGGCAGCCACCAACGCCTCAGGTTCGGCATCGTGTCTATTTTCGCCAACACTGATGCTGACTGCCCAGGCTTTTAGAACACCTTTCCGTCAGCCCTATAGTAGTGTTCAATCCAAAGGCCTTAAACGCCCCTCCCACACGGAATAGTGCTGCAATGGCCGCCATGTTCTATTTAAGTGCATGGTGGTGTCATGCAATGTGCATTGATGCGCTAACAGAGCGCTGTAGAAAAGGGTCCTGGGGCCTAGACCTGCCGTAGCCACAGCCCACTATCCCGGCGCCCACGGGGAGGTGGCACAGCGCCGCACCCCCTGTATATGCCCCCCCTCACTGACGGCCTCCAACCATTGGGCGCTGCCGCAGACAACAGTGGGCTGCTCAAGCCAGCGGGAGGATCAACCAGTTCTTGCGTGCAGCGCAGCGGTTTGCCTGCTAAAAAAGGCGCTGAGCGGTTTTAGTTTTAGCGAATCAGACACTGGCATCTGCAACTCCATCTCTCCATCTCTCTCCATCTCGTTCTCTTGCGTGTTCTCTTTTGACGATTGTCGATTCGCCTTTGGAGTCGCTGCCTTGCCCCTCGCTTTGTTTGCTCCCCTCCCCCTTTCTCCTTTTTTCATATCTTTGTTCTTTTTGTTAGTCGACTTCTTTATCCTGCTACGTGCGTCATTCGTATCCCTATCATTACTCCATTCGACCCACCGTCCGCTGCCAGCACAGCCTCACTTCTGTGCCTGTTCTCGCCCACTCTGCTTCTCTCTTTGTCCTTCCCAAGGCGGGTTGTGTCCGGGGCTTCCCACGGCGCGAGCAACCGAATGCTGGCCACAGCCACGACGCTCCGTTAGACAGGAACCACGGGCCATTATCCATAACCTTACTCGTTAAATCGTCTCGAAAAGTGCCGCCCGTTCTCTACGTCATTCTTGCCAGAAGCAACTTCACCCCAGACCGCGGAGCTTCCCCCATGCGACGCGCCCGTCGACGGGTGTCTCTCCGAGGCCCCTAGACGAGGTTTTGAATCTCGATTTGGTTTATTTACTTATCCATTCGTTTCTTTACAACATCTTTCTGCTCGGTTCATAAAGCGATCGGGCTTCCTCACCTGCAGTGTCACCGTGTGGTGTTGGCAGCTCGTTATTAATCAGGGATTGACTACGGTCTAGCATCAGCGCGGGGTTCGCATCGCATGCCAAGAAGACTCACCATTCCTTCGATTCTCTCTCTCTCTCTCTCTCTCTCTCTCTCTCTCTCTCTCTCACTCACTCACTCACACTCTCTCCGCATCAGAGCAATGGGCGTCTTCGACTCTGTCGGGACACTGCTGGCAGACATAGCGAACATCATCTCCGACGGGCAGCGCATTCTGAGCCTTTCGGACAAGCGGCATTGGGGGCAGGACGAGCGCGAGCAGGAGCGTGCGCTGAATTCGGTGCTGGACGAGGCGAGGAAGGACTTTCAAGAGCTTGGGCCGCTGGTCAATGCAAATGGGCGGTCGCAGTATGAGCACGATCGGAGACGTGAGTGTCCTTGTTGAAGATGGATTGCCCCCTATAGAGATTGCCAGGTTTGCTGACATGACTGCTGTCTGTTAGATGAGTCAATGGAAGAGCTGCGAGCGATTCTTGGCAAGATTCAGGCATTAAACGAAAAGCTAAAGGACTGGAGTCGATCTGGAGGACCTATTGATCCCACCTGGGTGCGCGAGACATATACGATAAAACGAGAACTACATCGAGCTCAATGCCGAGCAGCAATGCGAGTATTCACATCCGCGCGGGAAGCCTCACAACGGTGTCTGGGCGCCTTTATCGTACAGCGGAAACAGCGGGCTCCCCTTCGCGACGCCAAGGCTGGAATTAGGCCAGATGAAGCGACACTCGAGAGATATTATAAAGAAGAGCTTATGGCGTGCAAGACTGTGGGGACGTTTCAACGATTTGGAGAACAAGATATTGCGTTTGTTTGCGACTTTTGTGATGGACACTTAGTATGGGAGGATCTGGAGCGTATGCCAACCGTGCGATCGTCTACCCGAGCAGTACCACCAAGTTCATTAAGCTCGCCAGTATCATTATTACCAAACACGTCAAATTGGCAGGCATCGGGCGTGACAAATTGCGGCCAGCATCAGAAGCAGGTCATTTTTGCTCCAGTGGCTATTGCAAACCACATTATACCGACACATGGAGACTGGGAGGCCAGGTTGCTTTGCCCGCTTTGCGAGGAAATTGGGGAACAGCCGCAGGACGAAGATGACGATGAGGATCCGTACCGCCCCGACGAAGAATTTGACGACGTGAAATCTTTACAAGAGCACCTTGAATGGCAGCATGGAACGGCTACACTACCGATTGGATTACCGACGACGACGACAGCAGAGAACAACTGTCTAGTCATGTGAGCGAGTCATGCGGAACTTGGAAGCATTTTCATTTCATTTTATCATTACGAGCAAGAATGCGGGAACAGACTTGGGTTTGGCGATTGCAGGTTAGTCACCTAGAGACGGTTACAGAGACGAGTTCCGAGGGGAGCTATTACTGTGTTTGTTTCTTTTTGCAAGGAAGAAGGAGAGGGAGGCAATACCATGTCTTTGAAGGGTCCAGCGAGGCATCTGAATTAGGAGTTTGCGGCGAATCAGGTTATACGACGTTTTCCCCCCTGCTTTTACCTACCACAACTGAATCGTTTTTGAAGAGCGGCGTTTGAACTAGAGAATAAAGACAACGGAGAGAGGGGCAAGAAAAAGCTGCAAAGACATTTATGATGCGTAGAAAGCATTATTAGTTTACATAACTGTATATAGAGTATAATGGATATCCCCATCAACGCCACGCTCCGCTCTCTGTGCATTGATGCCTTTTGCTTCCCCCCCCCCTTGCTTCTTCTCTGCTTCCCCCCCCCCCCCCTATCGCTTTTTCACAAAATACATGAAACCGCATATCAATCATTAATATCTCTCTCTTCTGCCCTCTCTCCACACTTTCCTACCACTTTGTTTAGAAGAACCGCCAGTAGATGAAAATCAAGATGAAAAAGCCCAGTCCCGCAAAGGGCCCGTACTGCTTCAGCATCAGCTCCCAGTTGATGCGCACAGCAGCCCTCCGGTACTTCTTGCTATCATCCCTCAAGCGGCTACTAATCTCGCCCATGCGCTCCAGGTTATCCCCACGATACAGCAAGTCCTCGATATTCTTGGTCATGATCTTTGTCACGTCGCGCAGCTCATCATTCAGCTTATCCAGATTCTGCGCCGCGCGAGCATCCGCATACGTCGTCCTCGTCTTGACGATGAAGTTGTCAAACTCCATAAAGGCGTAGGGCCGCAGGGCCGGGTTGTGGATGTTCTGCGCGGTGTAGGTGGTTGTGAACTCGCGGGCGAGGTCGGCGAGGTAGGTGAAGGCCAGCTTGCGCGGGTAGGAGCGCTCGCAGATGCAGAGGAAGACGACGTCGGAGTCGATGAGGTAGTGGATCGTGAAGAGGGCCGAGGAGGTTTCGATGGAGGCTTGGGATTCCGAGGTGCGGGTGAGTTTGCGGAGGATTTGGCGCAGCTGCTGCTTGACTTCGTTGAGGGCGGCGGCGTCGGACTGGGGGAAACGGTTTGTCAGTGTTGTATTTGTTTGGAAGGGGAGGCTGGGGGACGAACTTGTGCTTCGTCGTCGACGGAGGCGCAAAGCATGAGGCCTGGAGGAGTCGGTGATGTTAGCGTTTTCGGTGGCTTCTGTGGACTTGCTCCTGTGACATACCGTCCAGCCTCGATATCTGTGTTGAGCGAATCATTTTGCTTTGTGGGTGTTTTGTATGCGTGTGAGAGTGGAAGCGGGTAGAGGAGAGAAAAGAGGGAGAAGAAGGGGCTTGAAGCTGCTTTCGTGCAGTGATCCCCAGATGGCGCTGGCTGGAGAACTACGTGTCAAGAAGCTCGTAGTCGAATCCTCAGGCGGCGGCTGGAGTGGAATTGGCTGCCGAAATCAAGGGCTGTAGCTTTGATTCGATCGGGATGTCCAGCTCAGATTCGGTATGAATTGCTTCTTGTATGTTTATTCCCGTTTAACGAAACAGTGTTGTTTAATGAGCAGGGTATTGGTCTTGCAGACACACATGCGATTCTTGGATAGGTGGGGTTTGAGGTATGAGGTGTGGCTGACGTTGCCCCATGCAAAGCTTGTGGCGTAACCTTTGCTGGCTGAAGTGAATGCCGCTGTGGCCGTGCTCTTTCCCTATATTTTCTGCTGCATTGCTACAACAAAATGGACGAACAGTTTTTTTCCTTCTGAAATCTAATTTTGTTTTTCTTGATTTTGGCTTTTTTTTCTCTGCCAGTTTTGCGTTCATATCTCGTCCTCCTCGTCGTCGAAATCATCCTCTCTGCCCATCTCGTACAAGATCCTGCCTCCCTCTCCAGCTCCAATGTCTGTCTGAGCGTCAAAGTACGGCAACACAATCCCCTCTCTATCCTTCCGCTGCTTCTCTGTAAGACCGAGGTTGAACGTGCTCTCGGGCTGCTCCTCTCCGTCTTCGCCCTGCTCTGCCTCGGGCTTTTTGAACATGGAATGGTCCGTGAGAAGACAAAGCTTGCCCAGGCCGGACTTTGTCGCCGCTGCAGAGCATGGCATGAGAATAAACTTTTCGTCGACGGCTCTTCCGCTCCTCCTTCGTAGCTCCATGTTGATGACGACACCTCCCTGGTCCTCAGGCTTGCTCTTTTCCGTAAGGCCGATGAGGACGCCCTCGCGATCTTCCTTGAGGCCCCATTCTGGCTCTACGACGCTCCTGTTACGTGCCTTTTGCCGCTCGATTTCTTGCTGTAAGTTTGATAGTGTTAAAATGGCCGTCGCTAGGTGGTTAAGCAGCGCAAAGGGGTGAGGTTCGTATTCGTTGAAAGATTTTGGTAGAATGACGGGTACGTCGGTGTGATATACGCCCACGATGGAAACTACCGGTGTGATGATGCTGGATAAAAAGACGGCCAGTGACTGAGTAGCGGCCGATGAAAGCGAGTTTAAGGAGTCAATGAAGACGACAGCTCCTATATGACATGGTCTTTTTAGCTATTCGTCTCCCAGAAAGAAAGATGGATCGGTTCACTCACTCTGGACTGTCTTGTCTTTGACGGCTGCTGGCTGAAATGCTGGATAATGTGACAGTAGCTCTCGGCTCACTGCGTTGAGATCTTTCCCCGTGGCTTTGATGAAGACGTCTGCTTCTCGAGGCTTGCGAAGTGTAGAAAAAGACAAGAATATGACTTTCGTTTTTGCCAGCTGCCGAACGTTAGTTCTTCACGTCACATAACGCAATAGTATACAATGCATCATGAATGAGTGAAAAAGGAAAATGCTTTTTACCTTTGCTCTTGTCATGAGCTCCGAGATTACTGGACGAGCGGGCTGTTCAAGGTTATCGAGGAGAAGAGTCAGAGGGCTGGCGGCATCGCGAAGATTCAGAAGCCTCTGGAGCAAGAGGAGGCTGTGAGAACGACCATGTGAGTTTGTCGTGGGCGGCATGGTTATGGAACTTTCTATATGTTCAAGATGATACGCCCATCTGCTGGTGTTTAGCTGGTTCGATGTTTTGTGTCGAAAATAGTTACTGAGAAGGCGGTTGAAAATGGACATGAGCTAAACTACGGTTCCATCATTTGTGGCGTCGGCTCCAGTTTGGCTTAAGACACTGCACGGGCGCTAATCCTGGCCTGAGGAATAACGATGCCTCCACTAAACTCCTCTATGGGAAATGTCCAAGATGCGTTTGGGCAACATAAATTTTTTCGCATCAGAGACTTTATCTGAACATATTGGCACCATATACTTTTTTTCATTCAATCGCATTTGTCTATCTTATTAACATACTTGTCAACAGCATTTTATCTCATCACAACACCAACAGTCAATGCGCCGCCACGGTTTACGGCTGGAACACTTGACTCGCGCCGTGAGACAACCTCAAGGTGCTGCTTCGATCCGGCCCATGACAGCATTGAAACCGCTGCCGTTGAGATCATGTCCCTGTGCATACAATCGTCAACAGAGATTCTATTCAGGCAAAGCCGCTGAAAGCCATGAACCCGAACCGTCCAACAGAGCATTTGGTGCGGGCACCAATGACACCATTTATGCACTTTCAACGGCCCAGGGCAAGGCGGGAATAGCTGTAATTCGCATCTCAGGGCCATCATGTCTAGATGTAAGTGCACTCACCACCAACTACAGCATCTCACAACTCATCGTGACGTGGAATGTCAGATATACAGAGCGCTATGCCCCTCCAAAGCACTACCAAGGCCTAGATATGCCTCGGTGAGGTCGCTGTTGGACCCTCGGCACTCAGGGTCACATCGAGGAGTATTAGATCCAGAGGCATTAGTCCTCTTCTTTCCTTGTCCAAAAACCGTAACGGGAGAAGATGTGCTGGAGCTGCATATCCATGGCGGGCCAGCCACTGTCAAGGCAGTTCTGGCAGCTATTCCACAGTGCTCCTCAAAGTATAGGATTCGATATGCTGAACCAGGAGAGTTCACCAAGAGGGCCTTCTTGAATGATCGGCTGGATCTCGCACGGGTAGAATCTCTGGGTGATATCCTTTCTGCAGAGACCGAGCAGCAGCGGCGCGCAGCAGTCAGAGGAAACTCGGCGGCCCTGGCTCGCACCTATGAGAGCTGGAGGGAAGAGCTCCTGCTTGCGCGAGGGGAGATTGAGGCGCTGATTGATTTTTCCGAGGATCAGCATTTTGACGAATCGCCCACGGATTTGCTCCACAACGTGGCAAAGCTGGTGGACAATATCCTTCAAGGCATCCATCTGCACGAACAGGGCGGCCAGAGAAGTGAACTGTTGAGGAGCGGCATCAGGATTGCGCTGTTGGGGCCGCCGAACGTTGGGAAAAGTTCGCTCATGAACTTGATTGTCGGTCGCGAGGCTTCGATTGTGTCCGGCGAGGCTGGCACCACTCGGGATGTTGTCGAGGCCAGCCTTGATATTCGAGGCTATCTCTGTTCTTTCGCGGACACTGCCGGATTTAGGTCGAGCGATCCTTTGGGACCATCCGGTCCGGTGGGAGCTGTCGAGATGGAGGGAATCCGCCGGGCGAAGCAAAAGGCACAAGAATCAGACATTGTCGTGGTCCTGGCATCGGTCGAGAGTGGCCCGTCGGGGCCGTTCATCCTGTACGACCAGGAGACGCTAGACATTGCCGCCGCGGCAGAAGCCCAGCTGGTTGTGATAAACAAGAGAGACGTCGCCGAAGCAGGCGAGTTTGATCGGCTCCTCGCCCAGTTTCGCCAAAGATTAGGCGAGAAGGATCCCAGGCTAGGATCAGGTCAACTAGCCGCAGTGTCATGCAAGGAGGCCAGCCTAACGAGCTCGTCTGCGGCGCGGAACAAGGATCCGGGAGGGATTCATGCATTGACAGAGGCTCTGGTCAGCACCTTTTCGCAAATGACTGAGATGCCCGTCGACCTGCAGGATCTGCTTGGTGTGACAGCTCGCCAGGCACAGCTCCTGGCCAGGTGCAGGGCCCATCTGGAGGACTTTATGGCAGAGGCGCGGCCGGAGCAGGGACAGGATCACCATCCAGGAGTGGAAGCCGATGCTGTGCTGGCGGCTGAGTTTCTGCGGTATGCGGCCGACTGCCTGGCGCGCATCACTGGCAAGGGGGAGGCTGGTGATGTAGAAGATGTTCTCGGGGTGGTGTTTGAGAAGTAAGTCCCTGAAGCTCTTTTTCCTTGCTACGGCTCACGAGTTTACCAATGCGATTGCTAGGTTCTGCGTTGGAAAATAAGGTAAATTGAGTAAGAAAAAAGCTCATGGTAATCTATTTTACATTCTAGATATAGTATAAAAGGGGCAGAGAGATGAAGAAGAGGAGGAAAGGGAGGAGGAAGAAAAAGATGTGAAAAGGAAGAAAAAGAAAAAGGACTACATAAAGTGCCGTAAAGCCTCAGAAATCTAACCAAGTGCTGACTGAACCCATATCTCTAAGCTGTCTGCTTCTTTGCAGCATACTGTATTGCTGTTGTTCCCGTGTCCAACGCCGCGTGAAAATCATCAGGGACAAGAGGAGGATAAGTAAAAAGGAAAAAATGGGGGAAAAGAAAAGAAAAGGAATGCCAGAGGCCGCCCATATGAGAAAATAAAGGCCGCGCGCCATTTTGATAAAAGTACAGAAGGAGGTTGGAAAGGAAACCCCCGAGTCGCAAGAGATATGGCTGCTTCTGTTCCCTCCCTGGGGTTGCAATGAGAGGGAATTTTTTCCGCCATGTTTAGTTTTCTTCCGGCGAAGAGAAGAAAAAGATACAAGGTGCGTGTTTTTGTGTGTTTTTGTCTATCCGTCTGTCCATGTACTTTTGACCGAAAAGTTGTATAGATATTTTTTTTTGGTAGTTTTGTAGGTTTGTATGCGAAAATCGAACGGCCCGCGAAGGCAAGTCTAACGCTCGGCAAAAAAAAAAAAAAGTAAAAAGCAAGAAATTGTACAGCGTCGAAAGCGTCTAGCAAGTAAGAGAGGTTATCCTTCTCTCTCTTAGTTGCCCCGGCGGCCGGTGGATGATGAGCCTGAGCTGGAGCTGGATCCAGAGCCCGGGCCGGTGTTGGGACGAGAGACGATGTTGTAGCCGCTTCGGGCGGAGTCAACCATGGAGACGGAAGCGTCGAAGGAGGAAGCAAAGGCAGCCATTGTGATGTTTGTAGAGTTGAGTGATTTGTAGAGAGCAGAAGTAATGGTGGCGGTTGCGTTGAAGAGATGCACCGAGTATAAGACTTGATAGAAGAAGATGAGATGACAAAGTCGATATGTCGAGGGGAGGAACAGCAGATATATGTAGACTTGAATAGTTGCTTTGTATCGCACTGCGGTGTAATGCCTTGTATTGTACAGAACTGTGTTGCTGGTTGAGAGCAGAGTAGCGATTCTGATATCCGTGTTCCCGGGATGAAGCAGCCACCTTATATAGCCACCTTCAAACGGCCAAAATAAGATGCTCTATCCTCTTCTTCGCCAGTCCACCCATTCCCTGTAGCCAAACTCCCAGTTCCCAGGATTTCCTTTCGTCCCACCCCCCTCCCCCCTCCGCTCTCACCCATCCCCTTATTCGAACAAAAAAAGGTGAGATGACGAATGGCCAGTCCCTGCCCTGCCTTGCCGTGTGCGCTGCCATACCATACCGTACCATGCCATTTTTTCTCACTCACGGCTGAGCCTGTACTAACAAGGTGCAGTGGCTTGCTCCCCCCCCCCCAAAAAAAAAAAAAAAACTACAAATCTCAGCGCGCACACCCTTTTGTTCTACAAGAAAAGAACAAAAAAAAAGACGGGCATTCTTTCTCCTTCTCGTTTGCCCGTTACCGTATGCTTGGGGCCCTTTTTTCCGCATGGGGGTGTGTGGCTTGGGTCTGGCTGACGGCACCTTTCTGGCTAAGGCATGGACAATTGGGGGCGTGAAGCTTGCCCTGTTTGGAATCGTAGGGCTGAGACACAGGCCGTGAGTCAGCCAGAGCCAAAGCCCCAATCGTAGAGGCTACCGATGGCAGGATTGCACACCCAGTGACTGCATTAGCGGTGCGCTGAAGATGTGGCTACATGGTGCAGGTCCCTCTCTGCTAAAGTGGTGATGTGCACTACTCTACCTACACCACCTGTCCTTGCGAATGGGATGCAGCCTACCCGCCCTCGTGGCAATTCCTCTGGGACCGTTCCTGTCGGCGTCCCCATCCAATCTCGTCCGCGGACCGGGAGCCGCCAGATGGGATGGGCTGGGAGGGGGTGCCGAGGGATGGATTTGGGGTTGAGGCAAGATGGGACGAAGAGGCAGAGAGGAGGATTCATCTTGAATCATCGCGCTGCTACGGACTCCCTCCGCCGTGATTCGGGGCCGCTCGGTCTTGGCCGGTGCCAATCGCTGCTTTGTACGTTGATACAAGGCAGCCTCTGGGCTCGGAGCACCGCTTTCGGCCTCGAGTCTGCAACTGGCTGTCACTGCCCTGCTGCATCGTGTCATAGTTGTCACTACACCACCTCGTTGTGTGATTCTCCAGCTGCCTGGGTAATACGGAGTGCTGCTCAGAGCTTCTCCATCTCTGCTTGCGAGCTAGCTCTTTCGTCTAATGATTGATGTGCCTCGGGTCCCTTGCCCTGGCTCGAACTTTTAGGCGTTCGGCAAATTATACTACTACTAGTAGCACAGCAACTAGCAGATTGTCACGCCTGAGGATGGGAGGAACCTGCGAAAGAGAGGACCTCGAATGAGTGGGGGAGCATGAATATCTACCAGGTGTGCACTGTTGCACTAGACGTTGCGTCGGTACATGATCCCTGGGCGGCATCCAGCATCATCTCATTGCATCTCGGATAGTGAGTGCTCCCACTCGGCCACGATTACATGTGGACGTTGGTTGCAAGGCACGGATTGGGGAGTTGGTTTGAGCATCGCAGCCCCCACGTGGCGCGTACCTTTTCCCCTTGGCCCTTTGGAGAAAGGAAAAAGGGATTAAAAGGGAAAAAAAAAAAAAAAAAAAAAAAGGATGGATGCCGTATTGGGGCCCCATCCCTCCATTGGGGCCCCTCCCCCCTGCCCCTTGTTTCTTGTATGGCGGTGATAATCACTTGTGCATCATCAGCATCATTAGAGTTACATGATGCGCCCTTCTCCACGCATGCGAGCGCTCGAGTGTGACATGACAGCAGCAGGTCCAAGTCCCACGACCCAGGAAACCCAAAGGCCCTTGCACAGGCTAATCCTGAAGAATGCTCAGACGCACACGAGGCAGAGGCAGCCACCCGAACCGGCAAGAGACCTACCTGCTTCGTCCTGGCACAGGGAACCGTAGCATCACGACGGATACACGTATTGCAGCAATGTACATGTAAGCTGGCTCTTTGCTGTAGAGCAGATGCTGCACCTTTGCTACCCGCAAACACGGCACGGCACGGCTTCGAATACACGTCCATCCCACTCAAGGCATGTATCTTTTGTATGGGTCCCGGGCAAGAGAAAAAGCCCAGAACCAGCAATTGATTCATCATTTCCCACTGGATGGATGACAGTCCGCGGGCCCGGAAGCGAATCCCTACATGGTGTGCCGTGCCTGGCAAATCCTCCCAAAACTCATCCTCATCTCGTGCAATCATTCCATCATCGCATGCAATTTCAAAAATAACAAAAAGAAAAAAAAACCACACTATAAGATGCCAGAAAATATGCCCCGTCGTCCCAACTAAAACTAAGCCTCCGCTGCCAAGGGGAGGGGAGGGGGCCGCTTGCTGATCATCCGGCGGCGCCTAGGCGCAGGCAAGAAAGAAGAAGCAGAAAAAGGTCTCGAGGGAAGAAGCCTCGCTTACAGGTGAGTGAGTGAGGGGGAGACAAAGACTGGAGGGAGCATGGCCCCGGTCCAAGATGGGATCAGGGCCAAGCTTTTCCGGATGGCCAGTCGCAGCGCTGAAGAATGGCAGAACAAACGGAAAGCCACAGCGGCACACCCAGCAAATGAGCCCCATGGCCACACCCCTTCCCCCAATTGTAAGCGCCGCGTGAACGCTCTTAGCAGAGACGCGACCCCTGGAGGCACCGCAAAAAGACACAGACTGAGGGACTGCCTGAGACTCTGGCACCAACCAGAATGGGATAAAAATAGCGGTCCAATGGCAGCCCAGCCTGGCGAGCCGCGCGGAGGGGGCGGTACTTGATTTGCTGGCCTCGCTTGCGGTGCTGACATGTACCTGGGCTCAGCGTCATGCCTTTCTTACCTCTCATCTGTTCTGGATCCGGGTCATTTGCGAACTCTGCCTCTCTCTCGACTCTCATGACCGGGGACAAGCTTTTTTGACGTCTGGCCATCTATCCAAGCCTGTTCATTTGCCCTCTGTTTCACAAAGCCATGTGTACCGCTTTAGTAATTCGCTTCGCCGCAAGCCTCGCGAGGCCGTCAGCACTTGAGCGGCGCGGAACCCGGAAACGAGGGTGGCCATGAATGTTTAACACAAACAAATTATGCATCTGTCCTATTTGATTTGAATCCGGAAAGAAACACGCGCGCAAGCGCACTGCCCATCTCACTAGGTAGGCCATCTTTCTTTTTTTTTCCTGTCCACTGGCGGCAGCGCGGATTGCTTCTCGTTCTGGAACCCTGGAGAACTGTGCGACTACCTAGTAGGTATTTCAAATTAGAGCAACCGCGTATTAGTAAAGGGTCGAAGCCGAGCGGGAAACGAGAGCCGGGCTACGCCACGAGAGCCGAGCGTCCGTATAGGTAAGCAAGGAGAAATTATCAGTCCGTAAGGTTGAGTTTCCCACCTTGATATTGAGTCTGATAGCTAATCCGTGAACTCATGTCCTGCTTGCTTACATGTACAAGTTGGGTACGTACCCTGGCGAAAAGGCGAGCCGAGCACCACTTCGTGCCACTTGGCATCAAATTCGCCTATACTGCCAGGTTAACGCCTGGATCGACCTCTCCCATATGCTACAGTGCCCATCAAGGTCCCCCCTCCCCAGGTTAAAGGGCTTCTATGCTGGGGTTTTCCGGGGCGGTAATTTACAGAGACTTGCCCTATCTATGGAGCCGCGGCCGTCAATCTCGTTGAGCTTGGATTTCAGCCGCCCGAGAAGTAAGAAGGAACCCGGATATGCAAGCATCGTCGCAATTGTCAAGTTTTTCCTAACTCGGTAGATGGGCCATGGAAAATGCCCTTGACGGGGTTCCTATCAAACTCTCCGGGAACACATGCACCCAAGCCCCTTGGCTCTTGGGCCGTGCTCGCTTCTTGTGTCTTACATGAAAAAGTGCAGTACGGATACAGCTGGGGACTTGATGCTAATACTCCGCAATAGTGCACTTGCATGTACTAGGTACGCGAAGACGACGCAGTTCCACGCCGACCCAGCTGCTCGCCTGCATGCTCAGGTGAGAAATAGCATGCATGCCTCTTCTCACGCCTTGCTTGAACTGGTGGAGACACAGGATGACTGTGATTGCCGGGTAGCTGATTCAAGAAGCATCTCGTCTCCATGAGGATTTGTGTTTTCGACGAATCAGGTCTTTTCAGCAGCGCAAAAAAAACATTGGAGAGGATGCAATAAGACACCGTGGAAGCGAGCAGGTGCCTGGGAAGGAACTCGAACGATGCAACATCTCTCCCATCCTTCAAGTGGGCAATGACGTATCAGCGCCGTCTCCATCCTCTTGACAAATACAACTCTACATGAGCATATCTTGACAAATGCAACTCTACACAGCATACGTAAAGTTGGTGCTTCATACATGTACATTTTACACTCACGCCTCGCCACGCAACAAGACAGATGGGATCGTCCATCACAGAGCGGCACCTTGTCCTGGCAGCTCCGAGTTCCTGGACTAGACAAGCAACTCGTACGCAAGCTATGGGGCCACGCTGCGTCAAGCCAAAACGTCGGAATCGGAGTAGCGAGGGAGAAGGATCGCCGTCATGTAAGTGCGCCTATAGCGTCACATTTCCGAAAGACTCGAAAAAACAGCTTATCGTACGCATGTATGTATTGCGGCCCCCTCGCCAAGAGTGGGAACTACGAGTTTCGGATTTTGACAGATGCGGGTATCACAAGTACATTGGTACTGTTTCATTGAGTGCGTTATGCCGTTTACCAAGAAGAATAAGAATAATCCCAAGAGCAAGAAACCGGGCATGTACAGGAGAACCACTTTACCGTTACATGGCAAAAGCAACCGTAGCATGCATTGCCGTGTGTCACGTATCTGTCGTATCAGCAAAAATCCCACCCCCAATGGAGAGGGCCCGCCCACTCTTGGGAAAAGAAAGAAGAGGAAAAAAAGCAAAGAAAAGAGGCGAGCGCAACGCCGCATATAGGCAGCCTTGCCTTGCCATGCCATGCCATCCATCTCATCACCGCCTTTTGGACAGGCCCCCCAGATCTGGGTTCGCATGGTGGTGCTCCGTGCAGAAGGGACAGGACTAGTCATGCATGGCATCCAGGCTTGGGAAGCGAACTGTCGGGCTTTTTGGGGCCATGTCAGCCCCCTTCTAGAAGATCAGATGGAACATACAGGAGTCAGCGCCGCCCTTTTCTCGCATGCAGCCTTACTGTCATGGTCCCTTTTTCTGCGCCCGGCAGCACAGCCCTATAGGATCTGGGATTGGCCGTCGCACACATTCATTCGTACGTACGTACTTGGGGAAATGATTCATCCTGCATATACGCGTGCTGTGCTGTGCTTCGCTCTCGCCTTTCGACTCATCCGAGGCTACACACGCCGCTCAATCTATCTGCGATTGCATCCCTTTCCAGCTCGCCGGGCAGAAGGATTGATATGGTACGAGTCTGGTTACTAGCTGAACACCCCCCCTTATATCTGCTCCCTCCCGCACAGTACATGTATCCCGCAACGGCAGCCAACAGCATCACCTATACGACGAAGAAATCATGTAGCTTACCCTGAAACTCCCAGATCCAGGCGGGCGAAACGCGGCAAGAGGAGCGTACAGACGGGAGGCAGGATGAGAATCGAAAGATGACACCATGGCGCAGCAGCACTTTTGACAAAACTGCCGCTGTTGCCATCCGCAACGCCGAATCTTGGAAACGCCGAGCAAGGTGATACAGCAACAAGGCTTCAACTCAGCCAGCATCATCGCATTCTTGCAGGGTACTTGTTCCGCAACCTCTCTCCAGCCTTCTTGATTGTCAGCCCAGGACGGCCTGGCTTGTATACAAGGCGAGCGAGCCGCCTGCTCTCGCTTTTCCCCCCATCCCACATGACCGCCGTTGTCTCGGGATGCACTTCAGGGCTCCATCATCCCTGGAGGGCTCTTGGGGCCATGGCCCCCGGGCTGCTCTGTGCTTTTTGTTTGACACTTTGATAGACTTGTACATGCGTCGGTAGTTAATTGCAGTTGGCTCTATATACCACACCCATGGAGGGCGCACGGCACATCATTATAACACTGACCCGGATAGTACGGAATGGCAATCCTATTCTTGGAGTTGTTACAAGTAGCTTGAATGTATATACTCCCAACATGCCGATCCTGGAGGGCCGGGGCAGCGAAGCCGGCGTTCCGGCTCGTCCAAGTCCGGCGCCGTGGCTTTTCACTTTGGGCGCACGGGCCGATCCGTCAGTACCGCGCAGCCGGATATTCTTGCATACAGACAGCACGTCCTCACTTATACGGATGCGCATCATAACCCTAACCCACGACGTCTTCGAGCGTTGCACCCATTGTCCGTTATCAGAGCGAACAGCTCGTTTTCTCATCATCTGTTACCACCAACCATTATTCTGATCTAACCCCCACCGATGGTATTTCCATGTACGCAGCGATTTGGGGCCAACTTCCCTTTTCGAGAATTCCTTAGTGTCCCATGATACCCTTCATCTCTTCCATTCGGGCATCCGACACGCTCGAATGCTACACATACCACGCCCAGAAGCCATTCTGCTGGATAGTAGGTGGTATTCTGTTTAATATAGCGCCAGCACTGCCTTTTGGCCCCAACCAAAGTATGCCTTGGACATGCCCACGGTGTGGCAGGCCTTGTAAGTGGGCTCCTCGCCTTTTATCCAAACGAGCACAGGCATCCTTCTGGCCTGATCACAGCCAGGGGTTCCATCACAAGTGCTTGCATTGCCTCTCGACCCCTGTTCCCGGTCATCCATGGGCTGGGAATTGCGATTAATCTCAGCAGTCGTGATGCTACTACTGCTTGCAAGGGGAAATATAAGCCTAAACCCTGACGTGTCTCAACCCTGCTGCATGACAGGCCGCCGCATTCAGCAAAGCGCGAGAAGCCGATAGCCATGGCCAGCGTCGCAGCGCATTCGGCTCCCACGTGGGAAAGAGGCTCGTGTTGTCGAGTAGTATACAAAGTCCCAGTTTCTGTGTTTCGGCTTCTCAGATTGAGTGATTTCTTCACTATCCTCGGGGAAGAAACACGTAAGTCGAATGCCTCCCCTGGGACGCCTCACCTCGGACTGAGCGTCTCTCCCTCACACACCTCCAGTCACAGAAGTCTGTCAACTGCTACTCTGCTGCCTTCATGGACTGACGCCACGAACAGGGGGACAGCAAAGAACAAGGCTTGATAGCGTACCCGGACGGCTCCCAAGTGGCCCTGCCCGTCAAATCTGCTGATGGCCCTGCAATATTGGAAAATCAGCACATGGGTGCGGCACGGAAATAATGACAAGACAAGAGACGAGAGAGCGGACAGGGCCTGGAACTCAGTTGTCTTGAATTGATCCGACTCGCCCGCGCAATTATGATCTCTTCATCACGTAAGCGCAAGATCTCGCGCTTACGGGCCTTCAGATGAGCCCGATGTTGGTGCTGGGTTGCTGCATCAGGAGAGCCGAAGCACAAGCCTTGATGGAGAGCGATATTCTGGCCAGTTGAGCGAACTCTTTGCCGACACGCGGGGTGGGCGTGGCCAAGGAAGATGGAATTGCCCCTTACGGAGCCCAGGTGTCGATGGGCAATCTGTCCACGGGAGTGAGATTCCCACCACCACAGTCGATTCGATGAGTCTATTTCTCCATCTGGCATGTATGTACATGCGAGCATACACACCAGCTGCAAGAGCAACCACTCACCTCCTCGTTTGGAATGGCCACGGGCCGGAGTCGTACTACTTGCTCTTCTCGTGAGACACGGGCAAGATCAAGTCGCAAATACTACCATCATAGGCTCACGGCAGAGAGGACCGGTAATCTGGGTATTGGAACGGAGCTGTTTCCGCCAGAAAAGAACCCGCTTCTCCTGACTCGCGCCTTATCATGTCCTTTTTCCTGGGAAACGTGGCATTGATGAAACGACAGAGATGCGGAATCTGGCATATACTGGAATAGGAAGATGAAGATTCCATCTCCACCTCGATACCCATCAAGCCAATATCGTGGAGACTATTGCATGGACCTGTAATTCCTCCGCGAAGCAGGACATGTTCTGGTCCCGTGCTCGGCAACTCCTACCTTCTCAGCGCCAGTGCAACCTATAGGCGACCTCCGACTCGGAGTCAGCTCTCCGAATCTCTACGTTGTGATTGTTCCTGTCTGTGCTCCTCTCGCGCATTTACCGAATGCTAGGACCAAGAGGTCCGTGTGATTCCCCCCTTGTACGGAGGAAGCGGCAGGGCTCCAAAGGCCGGGGCAGCGGCATGTACAAGTCAGACGCGGCTTTTTTTTTTTTTTTTTTTTTTTTACCTTGTCCCTCTTTATCTTCTCATTCTCGTCAAAGGCCTCCGAGGTGCAGTACAATGTGCAAAAGAGCCACTGCGGGAGGAGAAATCGACAGAAGATGCTCGAATTGCATCTTGGGATGATTAAGGGATGCAGTGGACCTGTGATCCTCCCTCACCGTAGCGTTTCAGCGTCTTGGCATGCTAGCAAGTATAGGTAATACCCAGTGCTAGTGGTAGAATGCCCTGCTTGTCGACAATCTGTAAAAAACTCCTCATTTATGCTAGCACTGATCATTTGCCGTGCCGTCCCTGGATGGGACGATTGTCTGCCAATAATTGCGAATCACGCTTTGAGAGGCGCTACCGGAAAGATTCCAGCTGTGGAGAGAAGCACTAGTATCTGACTTTATATTTGCTGCTCTGGGATAAGTGCCGCGAGCAGGGTCAGGGGGGTCAGGGGGTACATTGGACAGAGAGTCGAAATGGGAAATGCCATACAGTCGTTCGTTTGTGAAACGCCCATGCCAGTGTAAGAAAATGGGGTCTTTTTTGGGTTATCCTGGAAGATGATCATTGCCAACGTCTGAGGAAAAGCTGATGTGTTTCTAAAATAGAAATAAAACAGACCAGACAGATGGACCAGAAAGGATAAGCCATCGTACCATGGAGGGGGCTGGAAGAATGAAAAGCTGCTCCTGAAATTACTTACACCTCGGTGGGCGCTTGTATGAGCCGTGGACAAGCTTTAAACAAAGTGCCTGGCTACTGTGCCGTTCCTAGCTCGTATTGGAATGGACTGACATGACATCTCGTATTCTCCAATGATCGCCGCCTTGCCAGAGCTGGGCTTAGACGGCATTTGCTCATTTATACAAAAAGGCTCGATTGCATGCTGTGTATTCGATGACGATGACGAGAAGAGTTAGCTCGCCACCCTTCCAAGTGATTCCTGCACTGCCCAGACCGGGTTCCAATTTTAAAAATCCCTAGGCCGAGCAGGGGCGGGATCCTTCCGCAGATGTGAGATGGCCAACTATGTCCTTTGGAAGGATGAAGGATCGAAATAGGAATAATGAAAGGGTCAATGGAAAAACAAGTTTGGCTTGCGAGTGTATAATAGGCGAAGAGTATAAATGCACTAAGTGGGACATGTTAGTGCATACGGCAATTGTGCTGGGATGATCGATCTTTGCACGCACGCGGCCGTCGGAAAGCGCCAGAGGAAATGGATGGAATCGGGCTAGTTGTTGGATTGAGTGGAATAAGTAAAAGAGTCATTTGATTTCACGGCAGTGAGCTCGTAGCCAGTGCGTTAGCCGCGGTGCTGTTAGCTGTACTCGTCTCCTTCTGTCATTTGGAACAAGGCATAGTCGGCGATTTCCCCCTAGACCATTAGGTCGCCTTTTGGTACATCTACATCATGCAGCAACTGGTTTGGATAGATTGCTTACATCTTACTTATACGGAATATGCGCTGGCATACGGAAAAGCTATGCCTCAAGAGGCGGTAAGCAAGAAATTGGGCATCTATGCATGCCACAATAAGCCAATGGCCCCATCCAAGCCCGTCACTGCCATATACCCAATGGTCAGATGGCTGGGTTAGATAGAACTTAATATCAACATGTTAATCTTTTCATTCTCCCAACACGTCAAGATGATCAGCCGACTGAGTGTTGGGTTTACCCATGTTATCAAGTCCGAGTACCGCAAGAGGGTCTCGTGTAACCGCCGTCAAGATCAACAACGTAACTCCAAAAGTGATCTAGACATAGTCAATTTCCAGCTTAGGGATACCATCATTAGGCTTCAATTTGACTTTGGCGGTGAGTTCTCTTCTCTTGGTGTCTATCCGAAGCCAAACGGATAACTGTTACTGACGTTGATACTGTAGGACAAGCAAACTACGGCACAGGCTTTTTCATCAATCTACCTTCCACCAAGTACGATATTATCCTGACAGCAGCCCATAATCTCGTCAACGAAGAGAGAGTCAGAGCCAAGAATCTGACAGTCATCTACCATGACAACCGCAAAGAGAAGGTGACTGAATTCAAGATCTGTCCCCGGTATGAGGCGTTTCTTGGAACGAACCCCAGGCCACCCACCCACGTCAATTACGATTACGGTGTGATTCTGCTCCCAAAGGACGAGGGCAAGGCAGATAAGAGGCTGGGCCTAGGATTGGATCTTAGCCTCAATATTGACCCCTCTTTACAGGGCTTAAGGGATGCATTCGTCAGCGGTTATGGAGATGGGGTTGACAGTATGACTCTTCGAACGTGCTTCAGTCCCCTCAAAGGATTGGGGAACAAGATTGAATACTACCTGGAGTCGAAAGAACAGGGCATGAGTGGATCACCTATTTGGGCGACACACGATGGTCAGATGACTATTATTGGAATTCAGTAAGTGCGCAGCTCATCTTGACGCGGCTGTATAGGAATGATGTGCACTAACAGCATTCTCTTCTCCCCCTCAGTAATACGACTCCCAAAAAGAAAGGTGCAAGAGGCATCGGAACAAGGATCACTGAAGAAGTGTTCCGTACGCTGTGCCTCTGGACGCAATC
This sequence comes from Trichoderma sp. CBMAI-0020, assembly GCA_030708095.1. Taxonomy (NCBI): domain Eukaryota; kingdom Fungi; phylum Ascomycota; class Sordariomycetes; order Hypocreales; family Hypocreaceae; genus Trichoderma; species Trichoderma sp. CBMAI-0020. Next base: position 1,279,599 of record JAJNCI010000007.1, read on the forward strand.
AGCTTTCTTCGACAGACGATTTTGCGCTCCCGGCGGGAAAACCAAATCACACAACACATATCTGTCCTTTCCTCAGAATGGAGACTCTGCCAGTGTGTTTTTGGGATCCTCCTCTGCGGCCGCCGATAGAGATAACTTGACGTTCGATATTATACCAGCATACATCTTTCCCAAATGGACAAACAGATCTCCCCTTTACGCCTTCAAGTTCCGCACGCCACCTTCTTGTGGCGATAGGGAGAAATGCTGGGTTGAGTGGCGACCAGCATATCAACAAGCTGTACTGGTTGACACTCTACAGGATACACATTTTGTTAGGCTCATTCAGCGGCCAAGACTCAAGGCGGCGAGATATTTTCTTCTCCTTCCAGATATACCTAAAGATGGGGGAGATGGTCAGGAGCTAAGATTATATGACGACAGCCGAGGCCAAGATGATATTGACGTTGGTAAGACAGAGTTTGCGGGAGTGTCGTTTGGAGACTTCAAAGAGCGTGGCATTGCCGGCGTAAGTGTGCGACTTGGATTATATGAATTGCGAAGCTAACGCTGCCATCAGAGTCGAACATTTATGATTGAATAAGCACACTGACGTAGGTGTTCTGTTGATGAATAATCGGTTTACTTATTTTGAGCTGGGTGGTTCTTTGCTATCAGCTTCAAGGTTCACTCTCTTTGCAGTAGTTCCTTTGTTAGACGCGATAAGTCGAAGCCCTATCCTTTGTTTGTAGTTTTTTTTTTTTTCTTTTGTATTATTATAAGCTCACACAGCAGTCAAATTTCATACTTCGTATAAGAAGGTCTACATAGCCCATAATTTGTAGCTATGACATTGATCTTTCTAAGGCAGACTAGCTGCATCTTCTATCTATTCGGCCTTCTCTAATTGTTTCGAGACTTATAAGTGTTCCAATATCTCCCATATAATAAACGAACAAGAAATGGAAAAATAATAATTCAGCATAAATACTCTAGCTTTTCTTTAAATCCCTATGTCCGGATGCTTATGACTACTCAATACCAAGTCTGTTGCAGGTTCACCAATACAGATACTACGTGAAATTGAATATGGAAGATTTATCATCATAGATCGTTAGGTATGCTTGAACAGAGAAATATTGATCCTGAAGAGAATTTAAACGATAGGGAGCTCATGAGAGGAAAGAATTGCTCAAAAAATAATATATAGAAGAAAGAATTGCCAGAAAAGGCCGGAAAGCAACGCTTTTACAATTTACTCAAGGACTATCGCCTTTTTTACTTTCAATCGCTCTTAAAAATTTAGCGTGCCAATTCGTTCACCCATCAATGGCGTCATTAGTGTCTGCAAGAGCTATACTATTGTCAGCGTAAGCCACAATACAAAGAAGAGAAGGCTAAGCGTACCCATTGTTCAAGCATCTCGTCATCGTCCTTCAATTCATAGAATTTTTCATCCAGACGATCTTTATTTCAGTTATATATCAGATTTATCGACGTAGATTTACCTTGATGCAAGGCGACTTACCAGCTGTGCAATAGAGCACCTCTTTGAGGTCAGGATCACGGAGGATCGCAAGTCTGAGCTCTTCGAGAAATCCATCAGCTCTGGGGTCATTACCAATTTGACTGATTTGAAATCGAACGGCTATGAGCAGTATTGCTAGTCAGTAGACGAGCCTATAATGGATGACTAGGGCTAATGACATACTTGAGCGTGGATAGTCGTTGTCATCAAGGAATCGAACACAATTCAAAATTTCCTCTTGAAATTTTTCAGTAGACTCCCCACTAGGACAACCGTCTGTCATGCAAGATATAAAAATAGGTCTCTTAAGCTCTTTGCCGCTGTTTATCGTATCATAGATAAGAGGTTGAAGGATCTTCTTATTAAGATTAGTACCAATCTTCGTATTGCCGTGCGGGTGCATCGAATTGATCTTTTTCTTAACATCGGCATAACTAAGTTTATCGTTATGCACGTCTTTACTGTTGAGGTTAATGAATTGCAAGCTTGTGCCGCAGCCCAGAGGTGCTAGGCAGGTAGAAAGCTGAGTAACTCGGCGAACCATTTTCTTCTGGGCCCCAAGACGCTTACCAATTCTCATAGAAGTGCTGTCATCTAGGTATATCAAGCGTACCGTTAGTGAAATCAATTCTATTTTCAGATGAAACATAATAAGATTTAAATAGGCAACTTACCGCAGTAGAGAACTGGCTGATATAGATTTAGTCTTGCAATGCTCTGTATATATATATCCTTCCTTGCTCTGCTCTCCTCTTGATTCCTAAACTTGACAGCTTTCTCGGCAATGGCATATAAATAAGAAGAGTCATTGGAGAAGAATGAAGAAAGATTAGATTTATGAACGAAGTTGGTTATATCAGCATGAATTTCTTTATGCGTGGTAGATTCGGATCCGGTAGGAACTGGCGTATCAGGTATATACTTGATACGTATATCAATGTTGCTTTTTTGGCTATGAAAAGAGGTCCCATAAATAGAGCCTTCAGAGTCGTCATCTGCAGAATCGGAGCTTTCTGTGTCGTAAAAAGCTTGTTGTAGCATCTCGACACTCTGATGCAAGTTATGCAACAGTTGGTTACGCAGTGGCTCTTCAATGGTGTCATCCATGATTGAGTCTCTAATTTGAGAGATAGAAACGTGGCAGTCATTTAAAGATACTGCAATGGCATCGATATCTTTGCCCCCTAAAATCCCAAAACTGCGTTGAACAATTTTGCTATCACGAACCAAGACATTTGATAAGTCGTTAAGCAGAAATTTATCGTAATCAAGCTCTGCAATATCCTTCGGAGACAGCTTGATTATGTTAGGAAGCCTCTGGTCGGAGAAAAGCCCTCGAAGGTTGTTGTGGAGATCCTCAAGCATATGCGTTATGTCGTTTCGGCTATGTAATGATGGTTGGTAACTAGACGACGTTTCCTGGTCTTCCGGGCCCTGGAACGTGATTTGAAAACTCGATCTGGATGATGACTGCGAGAGTGATACTCGAGAGCCTTCCGACGTGGCCTCCTGCCAATCTGGAAGTGATTGAAGTGCAAACTCATGAATGTGAGTAGCAATATGCTCATCTTCCTCTAGTTGTATAAAGCCAGCCTCTTGGCTTATCGAAGAAGGTGAAGCAATGGCATCGATGCCCTCTTCATCTTTTTTCTCAAGCGTAACAAGACCTGGTCTGCAAAGAGGACATCTAACTTTTTGGATTCCTAGAGCACGCTTGCCTGTTTCAACTAGAAAGTTCGATTCAGCGGGGCCAAGAGCGGGATGAGAAGTACTTATGTGTTCTTCCAGTAAATTAGACGATTCGAAAGAGAGCATAGAAGCGTTTTGAATGCTCGAAGCTGAGTGCTCTACACACTCTAGACACACCCAATCTACTGCGGAATGAAACCTAGCCATATGCGACATCCATTCGTAAGTGGACGCAAAGATGTCATCGGGGGATTTGCAATCCTCAAATACGCAGACATAAGCACAGAGATCCTGTGCAACGTGCCACCTGTGTCCGTTACAACCCGAGTTAAGATAATAAAAAGAAGAGAGAAACCTACCGCCACTTTTTTTCTTTTGTATATTCATCTGTTAACATGGTAGAGCAGTATGGACAGGGAAACTGCCCATGTTTAACAGGGCACTTGGGGTAGTCAAGATATTGTACCCTGGCCGACACCTTGGTTGCCGCAGATTTAGTCACAGGATGAGGCGCCAGTGCTCCTGTAATGGTGAATCTTGAATCGACCGCAGTAGCTGGTTGTGCCACGAAACCCTCGACAAGTTTTTCATCGCCCTTATTAGGCTCCTCGGGTGCTATCAACGGCGGCTGTGGCTGGGAACTGGGAAGAACTGTCTTGGGACGAATAAATGTGGAAGGCCGAGTAACCTCGCTTTTAGGCTCTGGTTGCTTCTGATGTACCTCTTTAGTTTGAAGAGAAGGTTTAGTGGCGTTACCGGCATGGATTAGGCGATTTCGGCGGATTACGTTTGTGTTTATGAGGCGACGCTGGACAGTTGTCAACCTGGCCGGATCTTGAAAATAGGCTCGAAATATAACTAAAAGCTTCTTCTCCTGGTGTAACGTCTGAGAAGAGCACTGGTCCTTAGGATCAGACGTCTTAATCAATTCAGCAATCCTGAAGTTCATTGTGTCTATCAAACTTTGTGTGTACCCGTTCCAGAGAACTAGTTTAGTGAGGTAGCGCCTGAATCTCTCATGATTTCCATTTTGACCTTGAATGGCACTACTCTCCCCAAATTCTGCCTTTTGCCTTTGATAAGCTTCATCGGCTTGTTTTAGGGCCTCGTCAGCGCGCTGATTCTTAAACTTTAGGCCAGAGCGTTTGATGGCTGTGTGGATCCGAATGAGGATTTCCAAGTTGGTCTTGATGTAAACTCGCGATTCATAGTATTTGTCGTGATCCGAGGACGCAAAGTTACTTGTCTCTGAGGCGCCATCCTTTCTTCCACTGCTGTCACTCATGTCAGACCAGGGAGATGGTGATCGTTCCACATCAGTTGAGTCTTTGGATTGATCGACAGCCTCGCTAAACTCTGAGGGGAAGCCCTCAGATACTGGTGAACTTATTGCTGCTAGCCCTGGGACATTAGTTAGATATTGAAAATCTTTGCAGCATTTTCACATGAATACGAGAGGAATGAGCCTACCAATCTCATAATAACTGGAAAGGGAGCTTTCGAGGCCGTCTAGAACCTTGGACACGACTTCGATGATATCAGGCCGCAATTTCAGTCGTGAATCTAAAGATCCTGGTCCCCAACTGTCGGCACTGAGACCCGAAGCCCACCAATTGAACTCGGAACATCTTTGCTCTAGCCAGTCGTCATATTCAAGGCCCAGAATCTCAAAGCAATCTCTGAACAACTGCTTGCAGACTCGGGTTTTATCGCGCAAAACAGATTTCGGGAGAGATTGAGAGCCTTGACTCAAATTATTCGCCATCTCGTGAATATTTTGCCTGCTACGCTAAGATGAAGCGTCTCTTGCTTGGCAGGGAGGAGGAAGAGGGGTTGGAATGTCTGATAATTTGATACCCTTTGGACTGTATCTTAGCGGGGTTATTCGGAATGGCCGAACCTCATCCGTCGGTTGGGTCGAAGCTGTAACGTTCCAGATGCTATCAGAACATCCATCTGGAAACTCAATGGATAAACTATATGTATTGGGTCCCGGCTATAAAATTTCCTCGGCAGAGCAAGTAACTGAACAAAGCCTCTATTCGGCGTCTTGTGTTCAAGCAGCCGCCCTTGCCATTTAGTCCGAAGAGCTTGAGCTTTGGCAGGATGATATTGACCTAGTATGTGTGTACCTACTAGGTACCTAGGTGGGTACCTAGGTAATCGTTTGGTACGGTACGGTCCGTTCCTAGCATGAATTAGCTACGCCAAACAAGTACATAGCCTACATGTATTGTATGGTTGCTTATTGCATGTAGATAGAAGCAAATAAATAAAATTTAATACGGACAGTAAAAGTAGCTAAGCTCTACGTGACCGGAGACAACTTCTGATACATGCCCTGATTATGTATTCCATTGCGCATGCATAATGTAAGCTTCATTCTAAACTTGACGGCGACAACCCTTTGACTCCACAGAGACCATTCAAAACGGAAGCTACATGTAGTTTAAGACTTTCACCCCACAGGTCGTGCGGGGTTCGGACTCAATGATAGAATATCTGGATTCGGGGTCAAGAACCAATACTAATCTCTAATTTAGCACCCTTTGCACCTATTTCTGCCTTGGCTTTCAGATAGCACACTGCCTGACTGCCGAAGCGCTCGCGAAGTGGACGAGAATATGAGCCCCATTCAAAGGCGCAACCAGCCACCAAAAAACGGCAAGAAAGCCGAGTCTGGCCGCACATCTCAGGCAGACAAACCGGCCCTCGAAGATTTGAGGCTATTCGCCATCACCGCCATCAACAATGTGATGAAGATTAGCAAAGAATATGATGAAGAATGCGATGAGTCCATTTCAAATCCATTTTGCACCACTCTCTATAATGTTTCATGGAGTATCAAGACAGAATTGGAATGGCAAAAGGAGCACAAGAACTATGATAGGACACAAAATAAGAAAGTGGAAAGTTTATTGAATAATCTGGAGAGGATCTGCAGTGTATGTCTATGTCAGATCTGATTACGTGAGTTTAGCATAGCAGTTTTATTCAGGAAATTTGCGACACTCTATTTCCTAGGAAAATGCTATGCTACCATGAATACTCCCGTATTTGTTTTTTTCAACCTAGTATCATCACTGACTTACATATACAGTGGCCTGAATCGACTCAAGGAAGATTCAACGACCCGTGGTCGACTCTAAAAGCCCTCAAGAAGACAAATTGGCGAAAAAAGGCGGGTGAGCGTCTTCGCAACCTTGCAACGAACAAATCATTCGTCAAAACCCGGGCTGATATCATAGGAAAAATGGAAAAGTTTTCATCAGCAAGACTTAGCAATGAGACAGCAGAAATGATACAGACTACAGACATATGGACAGGCCGTGGCCCATCATATGTGAGCCAAAAGCTCGAAGATGATATGCAGCTACTCTACGCTACTCTACAGCAATATCGATCCTGTAAAGTAGGAGGATTAGAGCGTGATATCATGGTAAACATCCGTCTCAACGGTTACAGGGTCCTTGGAGAAAATAGTGATTCAGCCTCTATTACTGTCGATAATTCTACTGCCGAATTTGGTGTTCTCTTCTTAGATCACCCGCACGCAGGGAAAGGTTGTTGGCAGGAGACCTGTGTCCAGATATATCACACGAGGTCCTCAAAGGTCGTGTAAGATAAAATCTTATAGCCCTACAACAAAGAAGATGGGAGAATGTACTCACTTTTCGATAGCAAATTTCCAGATTTTAGCCACAACCCAGCTACTACACAAAAGCAGAAGCAATACGAATATATTGCCCATGAAAATTTCTGTCAGAATATTAGCTCTCCCAGCCATGATCTCTTATGCCTCTCAATACGAGACGGCAAATTTGTCTACAATAAACGCTCTGCCGCTACCAGAGATTGGTTAGCTGGCTGCGAGACAGTATCACTGACAAGTGCCTTCACTAAGCCGGAGTTAAATTTAAATGGCAAGTCTAAGGCGATCCTTCAGATGCTATTAGCCAAAGCAACTTGGGAGTTTTATGATTCAGAAATAATTGGCCAGGGGCTTACAAGCGACAAAATACATTTCATTTGCGAGAAACGAAAAGGCGTCACCGGAGCTTTTGTCAATGAGCCCGTGTTGCTCACTCGATTTGCCCAAAACGACAGTCAGGTGAATGAAATCGGCGAAGATGTATCATCTGCCCGGATGATTCACAAGTTTCCTAAAATACTTGCACTTGGAATTATGCTCTTAGAGATTGAGTCTGGAAAGTCTATAAAGAAACACAGGGGGAATTCTGAGATTTGTCCGTCGCCGCCTTTTGATATCAATACCGACTATCATATCGCCTGCAATCTTATTGCCACTGGGCGAGATGCGCCTGAAGAAAGTGTCATCTCAGATATCAATAAGTTATCACCTCTCAGGACAATCCTACCTCTTTGCATTAAGCAGGGAGAGTTGGAAACAAAGCTACAACAGACCCTTAGCGCACAAAAGAAGAGTATCTCCAATATCGACCTACCTATTGAATTGCGCTCTTTCATCTATAAAGAGATTGTCCTTCCACTAGAGGCCCGGGCAAACACGTACCAGGAGCTTAGCAGAGTCAAAGCAATGTGGGAGGTTGGAGAGAGGCAAGAAATATCCAGACATATACTACCATCCACTACCCTCCAGACTGAGTCTCGGCACGGTAGTTCACTTGGCAATAGTGACTATAGGTGAGTGATGACCATTATTTATCTGATATCCAGTTCATTTCTTTGTCTTTGGCTTCCATGGTTATATATGGCCCTGCACCCACTGACTCCATGGAAGACTTCGCGAAGACTCACGAATATGGTTTAAGCGTTACGAATTACTTTTGGATTGTTTACAACCAAGGTATATGGATATTGGAGACAGCTACAAGCGAGTCAAAATTGCCATACTAGATACTGGTATAGCGCAGGACGACTACGATTATCTCAGAGACTTCTCCACGGACCCGTCCCCTTCACTTGAATACGAGTATAAAGACTTTGTCAATGAAGCCAAAGACACTCCGTGTGATGAAAGTGGACATGGATCTGCAGGTGTTTCACTTCTCCTCAGAATGTGCCCGCAAGCATGTCTCTATATAGCGAGAGTGGTAAAGACAGGCGTTGCAGACGAGAATGACGTCGGAAGAGTAGTCCAGGTATATCTCTTACCTCCATTTCGCTTTTTCTTTTTAAACGGAAAAAAAAACTAACATCAAGGTTTCAAGGCAATTGACTGGGCTATTGATAGACGAGTTGATATCATCACAATGGCTCTTGGATTTAAGACACGGCAACAGTCGGTGGTTGAGGCGATTGACAGAGCACACCGCAGAGGCATCCTCATCTTTTCTGCGGCGTCGAATGGACGCAATATTAGCTCCGTATATTGTCCTGCTATTCTGACGGATCAGGTTTTTGGCATCTACTCGACAAATGCCGGCATTCGTGAGTCCCGGTCGCTAAATCCTTCTCCAATAGGCGGCGATAACTTTGCCATTTTTGGCGAAGATGTTGAGCTCAGAGAAGAAGGCCCCTTGGTCCGAGGCACATCATACTCCACATCTATGCGGCTGGTTTGGCGGCAACGTTGTTGGATTTTGTTCGCCAAGAAGCAGATAAAGACGAGATGCAGGAGCTGTCTTACCTCCAGAAGAAGCAAGGGATGAAGAGGATATTCCAAGAGATGGCAAACTTTGACTACAAATACTTGTGCATCCGGCCATGGAAACTTCTGAAGAACGATCTTGAGGGCCATATAGAGGGTGATCATGTAAGAAAGCAAGAGCGAGAATGGATTAGGGGTACCATGGTGAGGTTGCTACAACTGGAGAAGCTGCATGAGTCGCAGCGAAATTGATTCTCATAACAAGGCGTCGGAATGTAACCTCTATCAATTTAGGTAAGCACATAGCCCTATGGCGTAGATGAGCCACAGGGAGGATGCTTAGTTCGACATAGGTAATAAATATACATGTATATCCCAATGTCAAAAATCACCCATGACAAACGCTAGTTTATTACCAGCTCCGGCCATTTCTAACTCAACAATTCCAACATCTTTTATCCCTTCGTGATCTAGGACCTGACCAACCACCTCTTCTTCCTCATCGTCTTTGCCCAGGGTAGCACCGATCGTTTCCTCTGTCTGCATCCACCTACGACAAAATATCCCTTTGTGGACCTTGGCAAATCGAACCGCCCAGATTCGATCGCCTTGAATTTCATCGGATATATTTGTAATAGTGCTTTGTTGATGGGTGCTATGAAGTCTCGCATTGGAGATTTTGGGGGTGTCTCTATGGCACAATAAAGGAGATTAGTACGCTGTCTTTTTGGTGATATCCGATCTGGAGGGAACTTACACCGCGAACCCACCGCCAATTACACCCGAGCTAGATTCGGATCTCCCAATAATGCCACCAGCCCTTGCGATCATGAGACCCGTCACTACGTACACGGTCCACTGGTTCAGAACGGGAAGTTTGTGATGCTCGATATACTCCCTCACGTCAGGCAGAGCGAGTACCCGATCGATGTAAGCACGGGATGGCTGCACCTTCTCAGTGTCCAATGTCTTGAACTTTGCCCATCGCTTCATAGTCCCCTTGAACTCTGCGCTGAACTCGGCATTCAGGGTCCCGCCAATGGCGACTGCCACAGGAGCCCCGACCGCGATGATTCCGCCGTTCTCTCTCTCTCTTTCGATAGCCCAGTCAAATTCGCAGTCCTGTGTGGACGTAATGCGCATTTCGATGGGAAAGCGAGGCAGCTTTCCTTGAGTAAGAACCGGATAAATATTGTTTGGGCTGGGCACTACATCACCGAGCCTCAAATCGCCCTCTGTCGTCACGCCGCCTGCTCTACTTGCCTTTTCATATTGAGGTGGAGTGTAGGAAGATTGCCGAAGGACGAACCAGCAATTGTTCATTATTCCAAAGGACTTTGAATAAAGAAAGTAGGCGAGCGCCTATAAATAAGTATCTCGTGTATATAAATGCAATCTTAATGGCTTGAGCCTTAAGCTGGCTAGTCCTACAGCGAGTCGATTACGATACTGAAGGCCTGGCGAACATCTTCAGAAAGAGGGTAGGCTCAGCCCAGGGCTCTTGAGTTACCAGACAGGCTTTAGGCAGAAATGGTAGAGAGTATTCAAGTACATGTACCTTCGGTACATGCATATGTATCATTAGACCCCCAGACTTAAGCTGAATCAACTCCATGGCAGTGAGCTGGCTTGCTTTGACGTTCGAAAGGCCACACATAGTAGCAGAAAAAGTACTTGATGATGTCAAAGGGTGTTTTGAACGGAGCATGAACCCCTTGTGCTTTATGATTGCCATTTTGTCTACTTGCAATATTAAAAGGGGACCAGAAATCTCGGCCGAATGCGGGTCATGCTACGTGTCATACAGGTTGTCCACCAGCTTCTTCATGGAGTGTACGACTGCTCGTCACACGTAATAAGAGGTGCTTGGGGCATTTTGGTTTGCTATGTGACGATATGATGAGAGTCCGTGGAGAGGTGTACAAGTACTTACTCTTACCTTGATGCAAGAGCTATTAGAGTCAGGCTGCAACAACCCCACCTTCAACCTCTGCCCAACAGCTTACACGCTACCCTACTTATAGTATTGTTTCAAGCATTGGAAATAGTTGTAATGTTGGGGAATTTTCCCTTTTCCCACGAGCTAAGTCGGACAACGCTCGATTGACTAGCCCGCCGTCAATAACAGGGATCGCGATTAGCAGATAGGCATATATAGTAACATAACCTACATTCATGTGTTACATTTCCATGCCACGCTGTGTGGCAAGATTATACAGCAGTAAGGGCAAGTGAAGTGGCTGGCTATGCTATGATTAAATAATTGTGTATACTAGTTCAGAAATAAGTGAGATAAACGCTACAAAAGAGATGTACGACAAAAGAAAATATAGTAAAAGATTGTCTGAAAGCAACGCTTGCCCTAAATCCCACCAAGGCTTGATCCACAAACACCGTTTCTCATTTTCCCACCTAGTTTCAATCGTATTTCAAATTCAAGCTGTTGATGCCTTGACTGATTATGGGCTCCAAGAGCGTGCGCAAAAGCTATGCTTTCATTAGCCGAAGTCGTATTGTAAATAGTAAGATATTACAAGGACAATACGTACCCAACGTTCAAGCATCTGTTCATTATGCCTAAATTGTTCAAATTGCTCATCAAGGCGCTCTTTAACCCCATATATATGCATTAGTGCTGGCCTTGCTTGTATTATGGGCGGTGCTACTTACGAGCTGTGCAATAGAGCACTCCATCAAGTTCCTTATCGCCCTGAAGCTGTTTGAGGTATTTACCGGCACTAGATGAATTTCCAATTTGGCTGACTTGGAATTTAATGGCTATCAATTTGGTTAGCATCCCATTGGGCTTTAACATGCCAAGACCAGTAAACATACTTGATGTTGGATAGCCGTTTTCTTTGAGAATTCGAATGCATTCTAAAATCGTCTCCTTAAACTTGTCGACCGGTTCGTAACTGGGGCAACCATCTGTAATGCAGGAAACGAGAATTGGTCGTTCAATTCTCTTGTTGCTGTCTATAACGTCATAAATCAGGGGTTGAAGAATCTTCTTCTTCAAATTAGTGCCGATCTTCGTATGGCCACTTGGCTCCACTGAATTCATAATAGCCTTAACTTGTCGCTGACTTAATTTATTGTCGTGTATATCGCGGACATGGTTAATGAACTGTAAGCTCGTCCCATGGCCTGGAGGTACTAGGGAAGTAGAAATACTAGTGACTCGACGAACCATGTCCTTCTGGTCGTCAACTCGGGTACGTCCTTTCTGACCGCGAACTCGGCTTCTAGCTTCCATGGAAGTGCTATCGTCTAAGGATATCAATAAATCGTTAGCAAGTCAGAAGACTTTCTATGATTAAATATGAAATAATAAAAGGCTCAAAATAGTAAATCAACTTACCGCAGTAGAGCACAGGCTGATAGAGATTAAGTCTTGCAATGCCTTGAATGTCCACATCTCGATTCAGTAAATTTCCTTTATCATTTTTGAGCCCAAATGCGTTAGTAGCCACGGTAGGAACATAGGTAGAGTCCTTGGGAAAGAATAATCCAAGGCCGGCATTTCTGATGAATCCATTTATGTCATCCTGAATATCTTGCGGCGTGTTGAAACTTGGTCCACTCGAAACGGGCGTATCAGTTGTAGCAGGACCTTTTCCTTTATCAACAATTGGACTTTCGGTGTGCCTAAATGATCTTGGATCAGGATATTCGAGACCAGATTCTACACCATCAGGTTCTCGGCCGTTTCCTTTTGTGGTAAATGATTCCGTGGTGGGTGGTTTGAAGGTAGAATTCGTAGTACATGTTTTCGTATTAGGCATTTGGGCTGTTTCTGATGCGGGTTCTGACTCAGGTTCTGACTCAGGTTCTAACTCATGTTCTGACTCGGGTTCTGACTCGGGTTCTCCCCATCTGGCGTTCTTTGTTTCTTGTTCCTTGCGCTCATGCTCTCCAATCTTGGATAATTTGGATTTGCATTCTTCCGTTTCAGCGTCGTTTCCTTGAGCATGTGTAGTATAAGGAGTATTAGTTTGAGGATCTTCGGCTTGAATACTCCTTGCTTGAACTTCGCCAGGTTGGACTTCGCTAGGTTGAATGCCGATGGGTTGGATTTCGCCAGATTGAATATCAATAGGTTGAATGTCGATGGGCTGAATGTCAACGGGTTGAATGTCAACGGGTTGAATGTCAACGGGTTGAATGTCAACGGGTTGAATATCAACGGGTTGGATTTCGCCAGATTGAATATCAATAGGTTGAGTGTCGATGGGTTGAGTGTCGATGGGTTGAATGTCGATGGGTTGAATGTCGACGGGTTGAATGTCGACGGGTTGAATGTCGACGGGTTGAATGTCGACGGGTTGAATGTCGACGGGTTGAATGTCGACGGGTTGAATGTCGACGGGTTGGAGCTCGACGGTTTGACCTTCGCCATTTTGAATGTCTTGATGGTTTCCAGGAAGTTCGTTTTCAAGCTCTTGCCTTTCAATCCCTTCACTTTGATGTTCTTTAATTTGAGATTCCTCAGGTTGAAGTCCGTTTTTTTGAGCCTCTTCGTTCTCAAGCTCTTCTTCTTCTTCCTCCTCCTCCTCCTCTTCTTCTTCACATTCTTCTTCTTCATGTTCAGCGTCTTCAGCTTGAGCTTCCTCGGCTTGGGCTTTTTGGGATTTATCCTCTCCGATTTCAGCTTCAACTTCAGAAGGAGTTGTTTCGACTTCTACAGAATCAGTTCCATCTGAACCAGATTCTCCTGACGTATCTTCCGAATCAACTTCTTTTGGCTGACCTTCTCTGACGAAATCTTTACCTGCTTCAGCTTCATTCATGTTGTTCTCGTCATTTTCAGGTTCTTCGAGTCCAGTCTCTTTTGGCCCAACTTCTTCAGCATTGGAATCGCTTGCTCTTACTTCATCTGACTTAATCGCGCCATCCTCGGCCCCGTCTATTTTGGATTCATTGGTTTCGGGCGGAGCAACTGCGGTTTCGGTATTATTGGAGTCGATATCTCCATTAGTATCCTATGAGACTGGAATTAGCATTTACTTTATATTTGGGACCGGAGCTTTGCTCACTCCTTCGGCTGCATCCTGATTGCGCCCGTTACCGAACAATGTCCTTATAGTATTCCAAGGTTGAGTAAGTCCAATCCTACTGAAGAAAACAGAGCTCTGTGTGGAAGTGACGTTTGATATTTCTCTCTGCTCTGGTATCCGTGGCGAAATTATAGCTTGGACAGTGGCGGTCACAACACTCACAGCAGGTGGAGTTTTGTTGTTCACATCCGGAGCGCTATGATTGTCGATAAAGGGCTCTTGGGATCTGGTAAGATTCTTCATCTCACTTGAATTGCCATACTCTTTCTGAGGAGTCGAGCGCTGGTTCCAAAGCCCTTTCGATATGGTAGGTTGAGCTTGATTCTTAACCCTTCGCTTAATCATAGTGTAAAAATGGTACGGGCTCCAGAAGTAATACCTATGTCGTTCGGGTTTACCAGGGGAAGGGAGAAATTCTGTGTCTTTCAATCTCCCTATAGTTTCCAATCTCTTGCCGCGAAATTTAATGATAGAGAGATCGTTATTGGCAAGACAAAAGACCATTGGTCTAATGCGTTCAAAGGGTTGTCTATCCTCAGCAACAGTCAATTTGAGGGTTGAACAGGGTCGCTTTGCTTTTGGATCGATTATCTGGGCGTCTGAGAAGAGTACGTCTACTAATGGTCAGAACATTTTCGAGCTGTGGCCTAAAAGGAAGTGTGATACGTACCATTCCATTTGCCTTCTCTGTTCTCCAGATAACGAACAGTCCCATCGGTGCTAATATAGAATAAAAACACTGCGTAGTTGGTATTGCAAGTAGCCAGTGGAGTCCCATCAAGTGCAGCAACGGGCGGGAGTTTGATGTCTTTCCATTTGTTGGCGTGCTCATTGATGCAACCGAGAGTGCCGTCTGGCTTCTGATACAAGACAAACACCGTGTTCCTGTCATACGAGATAGCAAGCTGACTTTGTGGGTGGACCCGAGTATTCACGCCAGTGATCTTTTCTTCATCCCATAAGGCGTCGTCGTCTATGTTGTCTTTACCGACCTCGCCTTTGATCTCGCCATTGGCTGGGGAGGAGCCTTTGAAGCACTTGATAGAGTTGTCGTTACCCACAGCAAAGACTTTCTACAAGAACAAAAGAGGATTGGGTCAGCTTCTTTCAAACGTGCAATTATGTATTATTCGGAATTTGCCTACCAAGCGATCGCGATTAACAACTGGCGCGGGGGCACCCGGCCTGATATTTTCAGCAATCCACACCTTGTCCGTGAGCTCAGATCCAGTCCATATCTTCATACAAAGAGAACCTCGTTCTTCGTATGTAAGATATGTGTTTTTGCCGTCCCTTGAAGGCGTCCCCCCAGCAGCCGTGAGGAAGCGAATAATCTCCTGTAGCCTACCCATGTTGGCAAAAGACGTTTCGATGGAGGGATTGTTAGAAAGGAGGAATGGGCCTTTGGGCCTTGGCCACATCATATAGACTCGAGACTCTTGCTCGGAGCCCTGCCGCATCCCAGAGTGGTAGCCGGCCTGCACTGCAACAATCTCGAGGCTTCGCCCACACCCAATCGGGAATGAGGAATTGAGGCTCTAGGTGGGTACCTAGATGCGATGACTTGAAGGGTACAAACTACCTATGTGTATAAGGTAGGTAGGTACTTGGTCACGGGTACAGTTAGGCAAACGGATCAGAGACATCTCGAGTAGGAGGGAGGCATCCGACGAAGTCGGAACCAGGCTTGCATAAGATAGTCTGAGAATGATATTGATCAACTACAAATCTTCCCTGCGTATAATGCCCAAAATCTCTCACCGGCTGCAGTCTATGCTACGTGTCATGCACGTAGTACCCTGTTGCGTGCGGCTGAGGCCGCGCTGCAGCCAGTGTTTCACTTAGGCATTTGCTTTGAGTGATCGAGATCATGGCGCAAGCTTACATTAATTGCTGTATGTAATAGCCATATATACCTCTCCACTTATACCCGTCGGGTTCTTTGGATTGGATGCTACAAGCAAGATCGTGGAACAGGAACACGTCAATATCTACCTACACATACTGAATGAACGAACGGATGGATGAATGCATCGGATAAGGGTCGGGCTTGAGACATGGTCGGTGTCCGCAGAAAAAAAAAACGAGGCTGTGCTACCTGGAGGCTTTTTGTGTTTCTTGATTTTGTGCCCTCCCTCGGTTTCCGAGTTCCATTTCCTTTGCAAGGGTCGTATGCATATACAGCGGCTAAGACAAGGGCGAATAGACTGCCCGACCCCCATATATTGCATGCGATATACTCTTGCTTTCAGCCAATAAACAGGCATAGTATTAGAGCCTCGAGCTTCGTGCCCTCACCGAAGCAAATCCGCACCTCTTTGCCATTATTTTTGATTCCAAAGGCTTTCCTGTTATCACTCATTAGTAATGATGTTCTGAACGACCGCTTCTAGGTTTAGAAACCTTCTAATTAACGAGGCAACTTCAAACATCCCTTGCATCTTGCTTACATGGACTAGCCTTTCAGCTGCTTTTCGAAAAAAACTCTATCGTACCCATCTTCACTCCTTCTCCCCGTCTCTTTATACCCAAATTTTGGATACAGGCTAATATTCTCGTGCATCTTCGCATTAGTATACAGAGCCAACGAATCGATGCCTTTCTCTCTCGCCACGCCCTCTGCAAAACCCATCAGCGTACGGCCGTATCCTCGTCCCTGGGCGGCAGGCCCAACGACAACATTGCTGATTTTGACCACACCACCTGCATCGTCTATGGCAAGTGTGATCGAGCCAACGATCTCAGAGCCTTTGTCGTCCGAAATGGTCTCCAAAACGAATATATCTTGTTCTTTGGGTAGCTGGTTATAATTCAGGAGCATAGGCGCGGGGGGCTTTCCCATGCGCTCAATGTATTTCGAGTAGCTGGCATTGACGATGGCTTGCACAAAGGACAAGTCTTCCACTGTGGCCCTCCTAATTCCAAGACCTCTGTTTATCTCGTCCTGAGAGAGAACAGCCATGGCGACAAAGTGTTGATGTTGGACGCTGTGTGGCGCTAAAGATTTGGAGTAAGAGGCTCAACTGAAACAAAGCAGCCGAGTTAAATACAACCTCAACCCAATCTAGTGAGTCAGTAGCCTCCGCTAGTCGGAAGACAGGATCACCCCCCTTGCTCTCCATATCTGAGCGGCATTTTATTAACCAGAATGACGCAAACAGGAGATTTCGCAGTCAATTTTGGTCCTCCATGAGCGACGAGATGTCGTTCGCATCTAGTTGGCAGAAAAGGAATGCAGGGCATATATCACACCGCTAAGAATGCGAACTGCGCGGCACACAGCATTCGCCAATCTCATTTAATAACGGGCCATTATATTGCCATCGACGTCGCCGTGCGTCGCCAATTAGGCGTGCAGAGTAGCTAAACCCGGGGATGGATGGCGGCTGCCACGTCTGACCATGTACATCTACCACGCGGCAGCCCAACGAGCCCGATGAGCTCATCTTACTACATCCCGCAGGATTACGGACAGAGCTTTAACTCGCATGGAAGCTTCTTTCAGGGGTGAACGCCACGTCTAGGATGATGCGAGGTCCGGTTTTCTCATCCAATGGCTTTTCTACAACAATGTCTCATCGAGATGGCGATCTCGATTCGTCTATCTTCTAAGGCATCAACCAGAACTGGCGTCAATCAAACTCATTTCAAGCCTCTTTCTGGGGCTGTCACACCCAGGTATAGGATGATGCGAGGTCCGATTTTCTTATCCAATGGCTTTTCACAGCAATTTCTCATTGGGATGGCGATGCCGATTCGTCTATTTTCTAAGGCATCAACCAGACCTGGCGTCAATCAAACTCACTTCAAGCCTCTTTCCGGGGCTGCCACACTCAGGTATAGGATGATGCGAGGTCCAATTTTCTTATCCAATGCCTTTTCTGCAACGTCTCATCGAGATGGCGATTCAATTCCAATTCGTCTATCGTCTAAGGCATCAACCAAACTCACATTTACAGCTCATCTCTAATGTGCACGGCCTCGTCCAGCGGCTCCATCGCCATAATCTTCACCACCAAGCTCGTCCAGCCGGTGAAATGCTGCGTGCGCTGGCCAGCGCCCGTCTCAGGATTGTACTGCTCCCACGCAAAACCCGTCTCCTCCCAGCTCTTGTAGACCGTATCAACCAGGTTCGTGCGCAGCTTGTTATACAAACCCCTGGCTTGGCGCTGGAAAGGACCCTCTTGGGTACCAATTTTCTGTAAGCAAAACAGTTAGTTGATGCATCAAAAAACAGTATGCAGTATGCCACACTTACATATAATTGCGTCAATGCCATGTAGTTGATTGGCATCCAGACCGGGCTGCGCCAGTAATTCTCTTCAGTTCCATACAGAGCATCTTGCTTACTCAGGCTGCGCAGCCCATGAGGACTGAACAAGTGGTCTTCATCACCAACCAGTTCGAGGATCTTACCCAGCTTGGCATCATCGGGCTGCATCAACCCGACCAAGAACGGGAACAGCGAGATATAACCCTTGTGGCAGACGAGAGCATGTTCCTCAAATTCATCAATGCTTGCATCGCAGTAGCATCCTTCCTTCTCGGACCAGTGAAGGTCATCAAGGTTGCGCTCGATAGCAAAAAGATTCTTCTTTAGCTCTTCAATTTCATCAGCCAGGTTCAGTGCATCCGCAATGCTAATGAGCGATTTGGTCATGAATCCAACCCAGGACATGAGGTCAACATGGAGCTCGCCAGGATGAGGCGGCTGCGGCCGGGGATAATCGTCCAAGCCGCTGGTAAGACAGTGGGTCTCGGTTCGGCCCCTCCATCTGTAGGCCTCTTTGGAGGAGAACGATTCTCGGTCATATGCCTTGATCTGGCCCCTCTGTGTCTTGCGGAACCAATCGTATTGTCGTCGGAGAAGAGGATAAATCTTCTGCAGGAAATCTCCGCCAAGTTCCAGGTTATCCAGATGAGCAGTGTACAAGGTATGTCCCTGAGATAGCTTCTCCTTTTCAGCAGGTGCGCTGCCGTTGGCGCTTCGTAGGCGCTCCATAAAGTCCTCAATGATTAAGAACAGAGTCGGTGGGTTGGCGTAATGGGGGTATTGTACTTGGAATTCCGGTGGCACTTTGCTTCTTGCCTCTGGGCCAAGAATCTGCTCACGGGGAATCCATCCATCGCTGTCCATGGTGTTGTACCAGCTTTTGACAATCTCAAGGGTCAAGTCAATATCCCAATCAGCAATCGGGATGAGGTGGAATCCCTCATCCCAGAAGAATCCTCGTGGAAAGAATGGTCGTGACGGAACGCTTGTGAATAACTCATACGGACCTTCTAGCTGCTGGGCCTTGCGAGCACGAGCTTCAGCTGTATCCTCCCAGAAGCCTTCGTTCTCTTCCTCATACTCATCCGCATAGGATCGGTCGATCAACTGGTGACCATGGAAATATCCAATGCCTCCAATCAAATTGGAAAACATGCTCTTGCCAAACTTCTGGTACTTTTCAGCAGTGTAAGGCGCCTTCAAATCAAAGACGCTTGAGAACCGCTCTCCAAAGGATTCTGAAGCCACCTTGATTTCCCGAGTGATGTCTTTGCTCGTCATGTCCTTACCCGCAGAGGCTGATGAGAAGATGACGTCGAATTCGAATCCTCCCTCAAAGACTTTTTGAACGACATGAGCATTGCCGCCGCCCGCCTGAGACTTGATTCGATAAATCTGCCATGGCGGAGGGAAGTTCTCCTCGTCATAGTCCTGTTGCATATCTTTGATGGTATCTTGCATGAATTGGAACACTGCCGGCTTGGCCTGCCACACGTCGTTCGCCGCAAGA
Organism: Trichoderma sp. CBMAI-0020; assembly: GCA_030708095.1. NCBI lineage: Eukaryota > Fungi > Ascomycota > Sordariomycetes > Hypocreales > Hypocreaceae > Trichoderma > Trichoderma sp. CBMAI-0020. The sequence continues at coordinate 1,299,207 of JAJNCI010000007.1, forward strand.
CTGACACTTCGAACCACGGTAGTGTCTCCACGTCGAGTAGCGCTTATTTCATGATCAGAAATTGGATGGTTACCGGTTCCCTTAGTGATGACGACGTTGTAGTCTCCTAAGGAATGAGACTTTCCCTTGAAAGTGACATCGCCCTCAAATCCGATTCCACCATTATCATCGCCCTGGACGATAAGATCACCTAGTTCTTCTTGAGCAACATAGTAGTGCACCAAATACTTGCTGTCAGGCGGTGCATCATCCCGGACAGTTGCCTTTATCCGGGCGCCCCAACTGCCACCATGGCTGCCTCCAGGCACTTTAATGAAAGAAATGGTGACATCAAGGCCGTTTCCCTCATCATGAATGGTTTGAACACCGCCAGTCCGTGCGTCAAACTCATCCCAGCCGTATCCATGAATGTCTTGGCCTTGCTCGCATGTATATCGGAATACTATATCATGAATATTAGCAGGGAAGCCCATGAGAGCAGCCATCGTCACATACATTGCTGGATATCCGTGTACCCCTCAGCTCTCCCCCACATCAAACCAGTCCACAGGCCTTGGGGTAGCCTCGGCCTCACTCCAAAATAGAGATTTGGCTTGTACGGGCCCCATAGCAGACTCTGGTTGTTCAGACGGCCAATTTCGTTGATCAAGATGGATTCATCGCCAATAGCGGAGGCACCAGCGACCAGCGCCGCCGCTGAGGCCAGCAATTGGGCGAATCTCGCCATGATTGTTGCTCAGAGCTTAGCCCTATAAAAAGAGATTCCTTACCAGAAGTTTCTCTTCATAAAAAAAAAAGGAAAAACAAAATTCCAATGGTATGAAAGAATTGTCTTCCTCATTAAGGACAGCTGCCCTGATGAGTGAACACGGTGGCGCTGCTCCGTGGTGGGTGAATGCAAGGCTGATGAGCTACAGCGGATAAAAGCTCCAGATGGCCAATCAAGGCGCTCTGATAAGCCAACCCCAGCCACAACTTCAGCCTCTTACCCCTGTAACTCCCATTGTCTTCAGCCTGGCCGAAAGATTCTAAACTTTAGCTGCGACACTACCTACCCGACGTCATATCCAAACTGCTACCAACTAAAGAAATTTCTTCGCATCGTTTTTCTTTTTTGATTACACCATCACAATAACATACACACAATGAGCGACTCTCGCCGATCCAGACGGCCCGACAGCCGTCAAATGTGGGATGAATCAGATCGCCGCGACAGAAACGCCGGTCGAGACCGAGACCGAGACCGTGATCGCGAGCGCGGCTGGGACACTCGAGACAGAGGAAGAGGCCGTGACCGTGACCGAGGACGAGACCGTCGAAACTACAGATCACGATCGCGAGACCGACGCGACAACCAGAATGATCGCTCCGCATCACCAGATAACCACCGACGGGACCGTGGAGGGGACAGAAACCGAGGCGACAGAGATCAACGCAGAGGCCGAGACAGCGATAGACGAGAGAGTCCTCGCCGGTACAACGACAGAGACGATCGCGATGGTTACAACAGAGACAGAAGATGTAAGAAGCCCAAAAGAAGACAACACTATCCAACCCTTGCTAACCAAAAACAAAAACATAGCAAACTATCGCGACGACCGCCGCCGCTCAGCCTCCCCCCCCTCCCTCCCCTCCGCCCTCCCCACCCGTCCCCATCCTGAAAGCAGCTCTCGAAAGCCCCAATCCGACGCCACAAGAAGCCCTTCACCCCGCCGCGACTCCAAGCGGAAAAACGCACCCCCTTCGCCAAGCAAAATGGACCAGGACAACTACGACGAAGACATCGAGGTTGAGGGCCAAGGCGATGACGACGACGGACTCGCCGCCATGCAGGCCATGATGGGCTTTGGCGGCTTCGGCACGACAAAGGGAAAAAAAGTGGCGGGCAACAACGCCGGCGGCGTGCGAAAGGAGAAGAAGTCCGAGTATCGGCAGTACATGAACAGACAGGGAGGTTTCAATAGACCATTGAGTCCATCGCGGTGAGAGAGAGACAAGGCCTGCTGAAGGAGAGCATGGGCGTCCCCTCCTGTTTTCGTTTTCCTTTTTCTTTTACTTTTTGTTTTCTGGTGTAACGATATCCATCATGGCATAGCACGCTAGGTTCCATCATTTTTGAATAGGTACTTGTCACCTCTCTTAGTACGGAATGGGGCATTGAAATTATTCAGTAAAGTACAAAAGACGTGTTGAGCTTTCACTACAAGAGAAATAAATCTTAATTATACAACTAAACTACAACTAGTACAATAAAAGCGAAAACGTCAATTACCACATATTGATACTTGTCCAACATCAACGCTTGAACACAGTTAAAAGGCATTCATCCGTGTAACTATATACACCCGCAGATAACGCAGAACATCCAACACGTTAAGCGATTCCATTAAAGCTTCAATCATGCCAAAGGAAAAAGGGGAGCAGCAAAGGGCGAGCGAGGAAAGAAAAAGAAGAGAAAAAAGAGTGGTTAATGCCTCCTCGTCTCGCCTCTCGCGGCCGTTGTAGTTGTAGACATTAAGTATATATGTATGGTACTTGCTGACATAACAGGACGTGTGTATACATATATGCTGATCCATGGAAATCATGTTCATGGGGTATTCTTTTTTCTCCCTTCTTCAAAAAATACACAAAGTAATGCTTTATTCCTGCATCTGCTCGGGTTCCTCTGGCTTGTTTGCTTCGCCGACAGCCTCCTCGCTCTTCGCTTCCTCCATCTGGACTTCTTCTGCCTTCGCCTCTGTCGGCGACATTATTGTCTCCTCCTCTTGTCTTGGCGTGTCTGGTGTCGGTGGTACCTCTTCTGCTATCGACAGTATAGAGGCTTCGTCCTTGGGTCCGTCTACCGTGCTTGAAGCCCTCTCTCTCCGCCTCCGCCTTGCCCTGCGTTCCTCTTCGGCCGTCTGTCTCCTTGCCTTTCTCATCGTCTCTCTCCTCTCAATGTCCGCCTCGTCGTTTCCATCGCCCTCACGCATGCCCTGCAATAGGGCCGCAGCTCGGTCAGCTACGTCGTCCTCCTCATGGCCATCCCGCGATGGAGGAGGAAGAGATGACGAAGCTTGCGCATCTCCTTCTTCAGTGATGGCCGGCTCAGAAATGGTGAGATTTGCTTCGACTGCTTCGTCTTCGTTGAGATCCTTAATCTGCTGACCGGAGGCTACGCGAACTTGATGGCGGTCCTTCAAACGAGCACGGCGGCGACGGTCTCTCTGATCCCGTACCTGTGGTGCGGCTGCTCGAAGTCTCTCAAGAAGAGAGTCCATAGCACCAGTGCTTGACGGCGATATAGGCCCATTGTCCAAAACACTTGCGGCTTTGGTCGCCGCCTGCTTGCGCTTCATGGAAGCCTCGTTGCGCTTTCTCTGCTCCTCCAACTGAACGTTCTTGTCGCGAGACTTCTTCCATTCGATGACAAATGTGGCCAGCTTGGTGAAGAAGTCCCTTCGGGCGTTTTCGTCTGCCGGGTCTTCTCCGTAGAACAGCATGATATCCTTGTAAGTCTTCATCATCTCTTCCAAGTAAACTTGCATCTGTTCCGCCTTTCTTCTGGCTTCCTTCATCACCCTTTGGACAACTTGGCCTACACGATCCTGAGGGTGGAATTTCTTGGGATCACTCAAGTTACCATTGTCCAATGACATCTGAACATTCTTCACATTGTCGATATACTTCCTGGCGTCGGTCTGAAGTTGTTCAATGTTGATCTTTTGCGCCGTTGTAACGGCCGTAATGTCGTCTGCAAACCCTTCCCATTCCGGATACTGGTTTCGCACGATACGCTCTACAAGATCGGCCAGCGTCGACTCGTTCTTGTCATCTTTGACCATACCCAGTCTAGCGAGCGAGCTAAGCTTGAAACCGCGAGCCTGCTTGTTGGCATCGTTCATGTAATTTCCGATATCCAAAATGAGACCAAGGACATTCATAAGGGCGACGGAATCTCTCAATGACTCAGAGACAGTCACAACGTCCTGCATCTTGGAAATAATTTCATCGTAATCGACTTCGAAACTCTGCGTAAGTGCAAGCGCCCTCATTCTGCTCTTCCAGTAATGGTGTAGCTCGAATGCCGTGTACAAGTATAACTGATCCTGTCGTGTGAGCTCCTCGGGATCCATTTCTCGGGTTTGATTCGTTGCATCTGGCCCGGTCAAATCTTTACTATACGGAGCCATCTGTTTAGCAACGTTGTCGTTGATGTTGCACATATCATCCTTTGATAAGAAATCCATGATACCCTGGTTTGTAATTATGACGTCGTCACAGTGGATGATCATCTGTACAATCTTGTCAACAGAGGATTGAGAATGCTTGGCAAAGGCGATTTCTAAATTCACTCTCATTAGCTTCAGTCCCGTTCAAGTATAGACAAGTTTAACGGGTTAAAAGAAAAGAAAAAAAAATCAACGTACCAAATGCCTTTCGCAGGTCGGCTGAGATGAGCTGTTTCTTGTCATCCTTCTTACCACTACCTCCACCAATCTTCTTGATCTCCTTGGCAACGAAAAGCTTCTCGACTTCATCCAAGATACCTCTCCGACTAAGTTCGTTGTACTTCTCTTCTCGCTCTTCGACGGAGGGGGTGTGAGCTGCCCAGTGACTGGTCTCAGGGGTATCGACCTTCTCCCAGTGAAGAGCCTTGAGTTTCTTCTTAGGCCGCATCACCGGTAAGCCAACAGAAGGCACGGCAGTGAAGGCAGGTTGCTGAGGTAAGTAGTGACCAGAAATGGCACCAGGCATCCCGGGAGGCGGCGGCGGAGGCGGCGGCATGCCCTTGGCACCGGGCATAGGGGGCGGTGGGGGAGGTGGCGGCATCCCTCCCATGGTACCGGGCATGGGCGGCGGAGGTGGTGGAGGCGCGGGGAATGAGCCCGGCATCGGTGGGGGAGGAGGTGGAGGCGGCGGAGGTGGGACGCCGGGCAGTTGACCGGGCATAGGAGGAGGTGGCGGAGGCGGAGGCGGAGGGGGTCCGGTAATTTCGACTTTGGGGGCCTCGCCTTCTGCCGGGGTGATGGGAGACGACGATTCCATGCTCGGGTGGGATGGGCCGGTCGTGGTGTCGTCGTCGGCTTCGGAATCGCTGCCGTCGTATCGCTTGATCTTGGAACCAATCTCGCCCGTGACTTGAGCAAATTGAGCCTGCTGCTTCGAATCGACTACTGGGCGCCTCATCTCGATCAGTCTGGGGCGCTCGATAACGACACCCTCCTCGTCAAGATCAACGTCATCTTCACCGATAGCACTCTCACGCTTGGCTGGCCTTCGAGAAGCCCTCGGCTGGCGATGAATAGTTCCGAGTACACTGTTTGTGAAATCTCTGGGCGGAGTCCCGCCTCCAGGAGGCGTGCCCGGCTCTTCGTCGCCATCCATGGCTTCTCTGAGAGCACGAAGGCGATCAGATGGGCCATCAGAATCTCCCCAGATTCTGCCTTCCAGCTTATACTGAGTCTTTTGGCGCTCAAGCTGCTTCTGTAGACGCTCCATAAGGCGTTCACGGTCGAGGATGCCCTGCATCTGTGCTGAGTTATCCTTGCCAGGCTTGGCACCGATGCTGGTCTTAGCGGCATTGGATGCCGCGATATCTTGGGCGTCTCGCAGCATGAGGTACAGCTCTCTCGTCTCAAGCTCGTAACGCTGTGCCTCCTTGGCTCGAACACTTTGAATGTTATTCAATTCCACTTTGAGGCCATCAGCCTGGCGTCTCTGAGCTTCGATAAACCGAGTCTGCTCGTCCAGCTGCTTCTGCAACTTGGCCACGAGCCCATCCGCTCCAAGCTCCAACTTTGCCCTCATCTCGTCTCGCTCCGCCATGGCGGCTTCAGCAATCTGGCGAGATTCCAACGCTTCATCGAGTGCTTGCCGAGCTTCTGAATCGGTGTGCAGCTTGTCCAGCAGACTCTGAACTGTAAAGTTGAGACTCTGCTTGAGGTCCATATTTGGTAGACGGCGGTCCATGGCCACATAGCTAAGCATCGAATCGACAAGCTGAAACATTCGCAGCCGCTCCTCGCCATCGCTGGCGCGGATGAGCAGAAGATGCTGCAGCGCAGATACAAAGTAGTCATGTGTCTTGGTTCCGTGCAGCCGTTGCTGGATGGTGTCGGCAATTTGTATAGGGTCAGTCAAGTCCTTGAGATCCGCCTCGACATTGTCCTTCATGCTGGTGTTCTCCCTCTCGAGCATATCCTCATAATCAATGGCCTCGTTGGTACGGAACCGTTCAATCTGCTTGTCCAACAGCTCGTATTGAAACCCCTCCATCTTGGTCAAGATTCTCTTGATGCCACAGGCGTGGAACTGAGCTCTGATGTGAACTCTCATCTGGAGATCCTTTTCAGGGGCATCGATGATCATGTTGACCAGCATCAGAGTAGCAACCGCGTATTCCATCAACAGATTCTCCATTCCAATACCTCCGGTACGAAGCTCATCACTGGCACCCACGAGACTGCCCATCTTTCCACGTCCATCAACGGTAACCTCGACCAGTCGCATCCAAGCATCAAATCTTCCATTTTCGCCGGCCTGTGTCTTGACTTCATCCAAAGCCTGGATGACTTTCAAATGTCCCTCGCCATGGTTTCCCCACGTACAGAGGAAAGTCAAGATTTCGCTCACAAGCTTCCGGGTGGTGAGTCGAGAGGAGATCAGGCACGTGGCCAAAGCCAGCAAGACCTTTGACTGCATGAGGGCATCGTCGGCGCCGAATTTGTTGTTCATTAAAGCCTTGAGACATTTTACAATGTCGTATTCGCGATCCAGATTCTTCTCTAACCGAGGGTCGACTGCCGAAGAAGTAGCCGGTCCTCCGTTGGTGTTCTTCCTATTGATCTTGAGCAACAGAGTGACCAGAGCCACTTGTCCCTGGCACTCGACAAATCGCTTCACCCAGCCAATCTGTTGTGTTCTCAGGTTGACTTCGAGGGACCCCATGCCCTTCGCATCCAGCTTGTCCTCCATGACCCTCCTGACATACCATTCCGGAGTGCCCTCTTCATCGGAGTAAGTCGTTACGTCGGGCGTAGTATACTGGTTAGCTCTGGCAGTTTGCTTCCGTTTCTGCTCTCCTTGCCATTCTGTTAAACGATCTTGGTGCAGCAATGTCCATTTCTTTTCTGCGGGGTAGGCCGTCATCTGTCTCCTAGCCTGCTCAGGGAGATTGTGCCATCCTCGCTTCTGCATAAGCTGCATGAACATCTGCTCGACTACGTAGTTGTCATCGGGTTTGGGGAAGTAGAAGCCGTCGTGGGACGCCGGGCCGTAAGCGCTCATTTTCGATAACCGGTGCGTGTCACGGGGAGAGTGAGGCGTGAAATGTGAGCTTCCGGGCGGCGACGGCGCAAGCGTGGTATGCGAAGAACGGGCTGAAGCCGGGTTAAGGTAGCCGCCGCCGCCGCCACCGCCGCCGCCGCCACCGTGCGGGTTGTTGAAGCTCTCTCCGGAGGATCGGGCATAGAAAGGGTTCTGGTAGGAGTCGTACCGGACAGGATACGAGCCGTTGGTGGTGGAGCTGGACGTGCTGCCACGAGCCGCAACAGCTCCTCCAGGCCCGGACCCCGGCCCCCATTGCTGGTATTGTGCCTGCTTGCCCGTGGAGGCCATGGTGATGTTGTTGACCGACATGTTGGACGATGTGCCCGGCCGCGCAGGGGTGTGGGGGTGGGAGTTGTGGCTGGCCATTGTCGACGGGTCGATGGACGGATACTGGTGAAAGTCGAATCCGCTGACGTTGAGCTGGTGCGGCACGGGCTCGCGGCGCTGCGGCGGCCCTTGGTCGGGCCTGGGCAGGAACTCGAGGGAGACTGGCGATCGAGAGCCCGGCGGGCCGTCGTAGGGGATGGACGTGATCACACCCGCCATCTGGTTGATGCCAGCATCAGGAGAACCGGGCTGGTCGACCGAAATCGACGACGACTCCCGCTTGTGGCGCGAGGAGCGCGAAGAAATTATGGACGCCGTTTCGAATTGTTCTGACGAGCTCTTGGGATCGATGTCGGTGTAGCGCTTGTCGGCGCGGTGCTTGCCTCGAGAGAAGAGAGATCTGCCGCCGGAAGACTGTCTGGACTTATCGGCAGCGGACGACATGATAATTGATCGTGGAGAGAAGTGGGTAGGCGAAACACGTAACGGCAGCGGAGTGCGAGCCCTGGACCGCTCGCATGATGGAGGCCTAATTTGCCGGCGAAAGAGGGACAGACAGGGCTGGGCCTGCAGTGGGGGGAGGGGGGATCTAGAGGACTATTGGACGGCCTCGGGTTTGGAGTTTCTTTTTGGTATTAGCCTTCTGTTTCGTCTTTTCTGGCGGCTGCTGTGGTCCTTCTCTTTTGCGTCCGATGCTGCCCCGGTCCTTGTCGGCGCTCGAGAGCTGGGTGATTGTGCTTGCGTTGAAGGCTGCGATGGCGCGAGGTTTGATGTTTTGGAGCAAGGCTGAGGTGCTACAGAAGACGGGGCCGCTGAAGGGCCTGGCAAAGTTGGGCTCAAGTGGTTAGCGATAGGGGGCGGGGGCGGCAGAAGCAATCAATGATGAATGACTGGCGGCACGCACACACACCTCACCTGCGCCAGGGGAGTGGGGATTTATGGGATTAATTTGATGGGTTATTATGGATTTTTCAGCTTTCTGCTGTCCCAACTTGTCATGTAATGTGTATTCAATGTTATCTATCTATCTGCTCTTCAGATGAGCAAAGAGAAAGAGAAAGGGCTGAAGAAACAATGCAACAAGCAGGCACTTCCGTGCAGACAGAAATACCTACATGTGAGAAAGTACATTTGATGTGAGACAAAGATAAAGGGTCCAGTCCTCCCCTGACAACAAAGAGACTGCCACAAGACGAACGAAAGCAGGGGGTCTGCCGCTTTTAGGCTCGCTCAGTGGCGAAGCTCAGGGAACAGCGACCGAGCCTGCCCTGTAGCTCAAGCCTTTTTTGGGTCACGACCACCAAACGTGCTAACAACGCTAAAAGTGGCGCCGACGCTGAAGCAGAACATCGCAGCAGGCAAGGCCAGCGGTGATTGGACGCTGGGCTGGCGCTGGCTTCAGTTGACTGTGGCCCCTAAATCGTTGGCGCCGCAGCATCGACGGGCCTAATTGGGTCCTCGGTGCGTGTGGACCGCTGACTATGGGCAATCGAGGGTGGGTTGTTCTATAATCGACGACAGGCGGGAAATGAGGACCAGGGAGGTGGAGGAGAATTTATTAAGAAGTGGCTGCTGCCGCCAGGAAAATGATGACATGTGCGACCTGGGAAAAAAAGAGAGAGATTTCTTCGATCTCAAAGGTGGCCTCTTTGTGTGTGTGTGTATTATCGAAGGCTTACCAATGACAGCAGCGAGCCATGGGCTATGCCTCATGTGGGCGGCATTGCAAAGCCAACGAAACTCCTCTCCTCAATACGAACCGAGGTGCTTCGTCTATAGACTTTCAGAGTCGCATTTGTCAATATGGTGCATGAATGCTTGCTTGTGCTACTGTACCTGCCACCGAGCACCGCTAGCACATACGCCCATGCTCTTGGCTGGATCGTCTGACGATTGCTGAGGCGCGGATCAGTATCAGCCTGTACATCGTCATGACTTGAGGCTCTGGAATAGGGACATCTGTACCATGGCAATCTCCAACAGCCGAGCGACAATTAAAGAACTGCCAGCCCATGGCAGAGACGTCGGGGGTCCCTCGTCTTATCAGTGGGGAAAAGCCGACTTGGTCCATGCCACGCATCTGGAATGCGCCCGTGGAAGCGTCCAATGTCCGATCCCGTGGACCTGCCGAGTGATGCCATCAATGGTAAGCCCACGCGATCTCCCAGCTGGATATCCGTCGAGTTTCAGGTGCCGTAAGAGTAAGGTAGTACCTTTGCCTGGTTTATATGCACGATGTTATGTAAGTACTTGCTGTAATATCGTGGCAGTGAAAGAGACTTTTAGTAGCACTGCATGTGCATCTGTTATATCACTGTATACTCCAAACAGCCGTTACAAGGGCCCATGCAGTTATCAATTATCCGTGTACAGTGATGCCATCGTGGTACTACTCATTGTCCATTGTCTCGCTTCGTGTACTTGCAAACTGCATGCGCCTGCAAATCGACTCTTCCCCAACAAGCCTAGCCCAGCGGTGTCCCAGCGGGCTCCCTTAGCGCCTCCGGGGTACGTAACTCATCCCGTTCCGGCTCGCTGGCGGCCTGTCGTCGCAATTGCGCTGCGCCTTGGCTTCAATCTTCAAAGAAACACCGACGCCAAACCCGCAAACTCTCAACTCGCCTGTTTCTTCGTTCGCACCTTGGCTAGGGGGCCAAACCCTTACTGCCATGATCGCCGTATCCCCTCGACCGAGAAGCATCCAGTAGATTAAGAAAACTACTCCCTCCCCAAAAAATAATAAACCCAGCGCTTCTCCTCTCGTTTTAAAAATAGCAACCAAAATGGGTGACACACTAGTCGTCGTCAAAGTAAGCCTCATGTGCCCATTCTCCCCTCCAAGTCGTCGTGTGTCTACGGCTCTACTGCAACAGAGCACTTACCAACCATCACAGACGCTCGTCATCCCCGCCGTCATCTCCCTCATCCTCTTCCTCATCCTCACCTTCGTCGTCGTCCCAATATGGCGCCACTACCGCGTCCGCTACAGCCAGTACCTCCCCATCGACGCAATCTCCGAACACACAACCGGTTGGCGCTACCGCCTCACCAACCGCCTCATCAGAATCGCCAGCGCCCCCCTCACATGGCGGAGGAATAGGGAGGTGGCCTCTGGCGCCGTTGACCTCGAGGAGGGGGAGGAGCTGGGAGAGATTGACGACGATATCCGGGAGGTGCTTGAGGCCATTGCGCGGTCGAGGCAGGGAATTGAAAGCACACGACGGCTCAGCCGAGAGTAGGTTACTTGCCTTTCTGGCGACAGACGCCCAGATGTATTGTATTCCAAGCCGACTTGCTAACTTCATACAAGGCTAGAGGAGGGATTTATGGACGACAGCGACTCTTCAGATTCGGATTGAAAGGAGATATACAGACCATAGACAGAAAAAGGAAAAGCCAAACATTCTAGACTTGCTATCCCTGGAAAACACCTTCAAGCTGCCCCTCCAGGCTATCCAAGGCTTGAACTGCTCCAAAAAATGGGCCGAGCCTCCATAACTCGCCAAAGACAAATTCATGCTGGCTGAGTACTGCAGAGACAGAGTAGCTAGCACTTGAATCTACCTCTGTATAATATCACATTTTAGACATTGTAACCTTGACACCAAGGATGATCCCGCAACCAGTACGGGTTAGTTGGATAACATTTCCATTGCTTTACACATGATAGACAAACATAGAGTCATATACATGAACAGGGAGACATAATATTTACCACACGCTAATGCCCTTGGGTAGTCCTTGCCCACAATATCACTCCAACTCTTCCACTCTTGCAACTGCTAAAACGTCGCTGGGTGAATCATCGCTAACACCATCCACGTACTGACCCAGGGTATAAGATAATTCAATGAAAAGGAAAGAATAAATGAATGAAAAAGCGACGAGAAGAAAGCCACTCTGCACCCAAATCAATAGCCCCGCAATCATGTCCTGCTTCACAATTGCTCAAGGCCCCAAAACTTCAAGGTCCTGCAGAAACTTGACACGCATTTCGGTCTCCCATGGATAATGTGTGTAAAAGAAAGAATCTCGAATGTTGACCCACCATCTCTTCCCCCATTCATTGAGCCACCAAGTCCTATGTTCAAGCCAGAGATCTGTCTCGGTTTTGAATCTCGATTTCCTTACCATCGATAACAGCTTGGTGCTGAAGGGTGGTCGGTGGAAAGCAAGCACGTCAAGGATTTTGCGCTGCTTCCCTCTGTGAAGCGAGTCATCAGGGTCTCCCACCAAAGCTTCCTCGATGGATTGAAGCCGCTTGATATCGCGACTCAATTTGCTGCCCCTTCCCTTTCTGCAGAACTCATAATCTGATGGAATGGCAAAGGCTGAGACGTCGGTATGCAATGGATGTGGCGCAGAATCGTATGGTGTGACAAGGTGGCCACAGCGGTGCCGGAGGCTGATACAGTCGTGGGGGCATCTGAAATGAGCAAAGGGAAGGTCGTCAAAAATCACTATAGAAAGCGCATTCGAAATCCATCGATAGAGGCAGTCGAGCCCGAAAGAATGTCCACAGGGGAGATAAACTCTGGGCTCTCCCTCATCCAAGTATGGTTGTTCACAAAAGTGACAAACAACGGGATCGCTCTCGTATCTGCGTGTTGGATCCAGCGGTGGAATATTGCAAAGTTGGCTCGGCAAAGGCTGGATTGTAATCTGACTCATCAGACTGGCGTTGTCGATATGTTTAGACATTGGCTCCGACGATGTAATATTGCCAAGTTGGTGTGCCAAAGGCTGAACTGTACTCTGGTCGCTCATCGGACTGACCTCAAAGGGGCTCTGCATGTCATGAGAATGGAGAGACTCTGAAATGTCTGACCTCGACGTTGTACTGGACATACTAAACGGCTCTCTAGAAATCTTTATGGCGCTTAAGAAGGGCTGTTTCGGCATAGGCTTGCCCAGAATCCCCGATGCAACCGTCAACTGCGTCTCAGCTGGTGCTGATGGACTCGGCGCCCTGATAATCGGAGCTGTCTCCTGTGTGATTGTCCGGGTGACGTTGACTTCAAGTTTCTCAGGCTGAAGTAGCTCTGAGTTACTTCGTCTCTTTGCCCGGGCCCACGGAGGTCTAAATGCTCGTTGGAGCTGATCCTTGATCGACTGCGTTGAATGTCCAGCCCCCATTATTCTTCTTGTTCTTCTACTTCTGCAACGCGGTAGTCAGATTATTGATTGCGTGGTGACGCCCATAGCGAGATTGGGTAGATAATGGGTTGGCGAGACAAGACGGGCAGACGGTGTGATGTATTGTTTATTGTAAAGCTTTAGAATAAAAGCCCGGTTATGCAATGCTTTGGGTTTGGGGATGTGGAATGTTGAGTTCGGGTTGTCAGCTCAACATGCTCCAAGCTTGATGGAACTGCCGTTGCCTGAGTATTGCGCCTTCATTGTTTGGGCACATTTTCCACGGAAGGCTCGACTTTGGGACTCATATGGGCAAGCACAGTGACTAACACGGATCAAGACTTTATTCTATCAAATGCTTGTACAATTCTAAAGTACTAGCTCTTCATGTAAGCGTCGGTCTTCTTCTGTGGGCACGGGGTAGAAGCTCATGATACAATGCGCTGCTCCAGCCGAGTAGCGACATATGCTGCAGTCGAATAAGTCCACATCTATTTTATGGATTCTATTAGATTCTCATATATGAGAGAAGCTATCAATTCCAATCAAATCCGTCTGTACTTTTTGACTTCCCCATGCCCATCAACAACATTCTAGACACAACCAAGTTCTTCACTGCCAGACCCGCACCAACCATTTTAGCGGTCCCATGTCCATGCACCCTGTATTTCCACCCGCTAACTCCAAACCATATTACAACCTCACTCCAACTTTCCACCGTGAACTTGTATATTTTCCATGAGCCACAACCAGAATCATCGCCCAACATGCGGTTCCACAGCGATTTGAAAAACATTCGCACCTTTGCCAGTAAGCCCTACTTGCATCATCACCACAACAATGACTTTCAGCTGACCACCTCTTCCAGAACTCACAGCCGCATTTTCCACGCTGGAGAAGCTGGTATGGCTACGCCTCAGCGATGAAACGGCACACTTCACAGTCGTCCCAGACACAGGCTCGCAGATCTGGTCGTGAGCAACTAGCCATCTTACCAAAGAGATACACAGAGTGCTAATGCCTTGAAAATTTAAAAAAAAAAAAAAGAACATTGCCAATGGACTTCCTCTTCGAAAACTGTACCATCCAGTCCGCCGAGCCCTCCAACACCATAAACCTAGAACTGTCCCTCCAGCCCCTCCACCGCGCCCTCAAATCCGCCCAGGGCAGCATCTCGGCCTCCCTCCGCCTCACCAAGAAGAAAGGCGTGCCCGTCCTCTCCATGACAATCACCACCAGCACCAAGTCATCCTCCTCCAAATTCGGAAACGCGCCGCCGCCTGCCGCCGCGTCCCTGAAGCCCCCTTCTTCCTTCGACGACCCCTTTGGCGACGTCGACGAGGACGGTGGTGGTGCTGATCAAACTCACCTCGAAACTTCCCTGCGCAGAGAGCACGAGAAGATCATCACCCAGGACATCCCCATCCGCGTGCTGCACCCCGACACCGTCGCCTCCACCGTCCAGCCCTCGCTGCAGGAACCAGACGTCCACATCCAGCTCCCGTCCCTCCTGCAGCTGAAATCCATCTCGGACCGCTTCACCAAGCTCGCCCTCGCCTCTGGTGGCGGCGGCGGCTCCGCCAGCAGCAAATCCCCGCGGCTCGAGATCAGCGCCAACATGCACGGCGGCCTGCGCGTGCGCATCGCCACCGAGACGGCCGACATCTCGAGCGCCTGGACCGACCTCGACAATCCGCAGCTGGATCCCGCCCAGCTGAGGGTCCCCATTGAGGAGCACCCCAGTACAAAGTTCCGTGATCGTGGACCCGACTCTTGGGCTTCGATTTATGTCGACGGGAAAGACTGGAGCAGAGTCCTGAGCGCCGGCAGGCTAGAGGGACGAGTCATAGCATGTTTTTGCCATAACCAGTCTCTAGTGCTGTATGTATACATACCGCATTATGACGACGGGGCTGCAGATGATGCGGTCCTCACTGTAGGTTCTAAACTTCCAATTTACATCCTTCTCATATAAGCTTACAAGAGTATAGTATCATGTCCAAGCATATAGTAGATAGCCTGGGATTCAGGTTGCAATTCGGCGCAAGAGCAAAAGTAAAGGGGGCCCAATGGAATGGTGTATTGAAAAAGGGACCAGTGTTTTTTTTTTTTTGTTATTTTCCATGAAAGATATCCAAAATGCTAATATGTGTGTAATCGTGCTATGTGTATCCGCATCAATCATCCTCTCGTCGCTTCATTCAAGACTTCATTGTTATGAAAAAAGTCAACCCTCCTCCAGTTAACAATACATCGTATCACAACGTCCAATCCTATAATACAAACACCACTGTCATCTGGTTACAAAGAGAGCAAATTGCTCATGCAAAACAAATAAATAATAGAAGCAAACTCCAGCAGTCTATCAAGTGTCTTTGGTAGGTCATGCAACTATTGAGCAATTCCTATTATTTTATTTAGCCATAACATCAACATAGCGACCCTTCCTTGCCTTTTTCTGCCCGGGTTTACGGGGTCCTGATGCACTCAGCAAGTCATCGATACTGCTAGCATTGCTCATACTCGTAGTAGGTCTGCTTGACGGTTTGCTATCGGTACTAGCGCTAGACATGGATCGTAACATGGGCGGTGCGCCAAGGCTTTCCTGTGATGGGGCTCTGTTGAGAACTGCTGGCGGAGCCAACGAACCAAAAGATGATGAAGGCGGAAGGCTAGCTCGGCCTTGCGGAGGAGGCGGCGTTTGTGGAGGTGTTCCGGTGGCAGATCGTGGACTGCCAAGCGCTCTAGGTGGCGGAGGGGTGGCCGCTTTCGCTTCGACTTGCTCGGCTCCGGGTTTCTTGTTGACCCATCGCTTGAGTTCAGGGTCATATACAAAACTACTTGCTTCTCCAAGCTTGGCCTTGATGGGCTTGCCAGGAGATGATGCCTCTCCGGGGCTTCCAATCTCCTTCTTGTTGCTGCCACTGAACCAGCCTGAGAAACCCCAGCCTTTCTTGGCTTGCTGCGCAGCAGCAGCGCGTTTCGCTACGAATGGTTAGCAAAAACTTCCTTGACAATTAAAAGACACAAAAACTCACCATCTTCTTCCGCTGCCTTGCGGAACATCTCTTCGTTCTCACGGTCCTTTTCCGCTTTAGATTTTTCTCTCGCCGTTGAACTACCAGTACCAAAATCATCATCGTCATCATCCATGAAACTCTTCTTCTTGGGCTTGGGTTCATCCTCATTTTCGTCTGCAGAGGGCCCAAGGTCGGGCTGATAGGACGGGGGCTCATATCCGTAAGGCTGGAAAGATGGAGGCTCGTAGCCATTTGACGTGCCGTCTGTTACGTCCGCATTATTGATCCCAGTTTCGGATATGCTGGTGTTGTTCAAGGGGGGTTCATATCCATAGGACACTGGTTGGAAACCTGCCGTAGAGGGAGTTGTAACTGGCTCTTCATGGGGTTGTTGTGATGAGACCGGCTCTTGATATAATGGCTGGTATCCACTCGTAGGAGCCTTACCCTTATTACTAACACCAGTAGTCATTGGCTGGTAACCAAGGCTAGATGGCGCAAATCCATTACCACGTCCAGGTGGAGAGCCAGGGAGAGAAGGAGAGACCCCGTATGCGCTCGCAGGGTACTCGCTTGAGTTGAGTGTCGGCTGAGAGAAAGAAGAAGGCAGCTGTGGCGGCTCAACACCATAGGTAGGCTGGGAAGTTGCCGGAGCATATCGCGACAACGCTGATGACAATGCCGATGTAGCAGCAGGAGCACCGGCCCCTGGGTAGGCAGGTGAGCTGATGCCCAGGGTGTCAAAGTTGGAAACCGACGGGGAGCGGCTCATGGATGGCGTTCCTATACGGGCAAACGGGCCACTCTCCTCACCTGGGGTGCCATTGGCGTTCTCAGACTCATCTCCGGCAACGAACTTGTTAAACCTATTCCACATGCTATCGGAAACCTTGTTCATGCTAGGTTTCGACATCCACGAGGAGGATTCTTCTCTCGGTGCCTGTTTCAAGCGCCGCATAAAGTCGTCAACAGAGGCCTCCAGAACTGGGTGATGGTAAGGTGACCTCTTCGTCTGCGATGACATGGCTGAGAGAATAGCATCACAGTATTGTAGAGCCCTGTCCCGGTAGCCATATTCAGCCAACGTGATGGCGTGGTGGAGTTTGTAGGGCGCGAGATGGGGAGCGCCAGCAGCAGCAGAAGGGGTGCCCGAAAGTGAAAGCCCGTACTCGTACACTTCACTGAGCTGCAAGGCTTCCGTGTCTCTTCCAATCTGCTGTGAGTTTTGGCGGTGATCCGAACCCAAAAGGACAAAGTCTGCATTCGGATCATCGAAGCCGCCAAAAACAGATATCTGCCTGCCAAATATGAAGCAAATATGGGCGGCTTCAGCTCTTCCATAGCTAGACAAGAGCTTGCCTAGGGCGTTCAGACCGCGAATGTCGTCAGCGCTTCGGTTGCTCAGAACAAGCGTCAAGGTCTCCCTCCACTTATCCAGCCCTTCCATGGCGTCCTTGGTAGGCTCAGAAGACGCTCCAGTTGAGACAAGCTGCAGGCCGGCCCGTGCATGAACTGGAACCAGCTCATCGACACAATCGTCGTAATTACCTGATAGGATCTTGTATAGAGCGGCGAGTGATTCATTACTCTGGCCAGGGTGGTTGACTTCTTTGCGAATAAATTCTTGCGCAACACGCTTGTACAAGTCAGGCGAGACTGTATGGGAAATGAGCATGGCATGTCCCCACAGACGCTTATCAACCGCTGCCCAGACAGCGGTCTCGCGGTTGCCCTTGAGAAGATCTAGACGGATTTGCTCCATGGTGGCGGAATCAGCGCCATCAGCTTGCATTGAGGTAGCTATAGCGCCATTGATGCTTATAGTAGGGTCCGTAGAAAACAAAGCATCGTTATCCGCGGTAGGTGTTACGGTCCCTGGGGAGAGGACATCTCGCACAGCCTTCTCGGCCGCGGGGTTGCCTTCCAACACGCCGTCATGCTCGATAAATATCCGAAGGATCTTCCACAACAGCAGGCGCTCAATACTTCGTTTAGCTTCGTAAGAAAGCTGCGGGTGAAACGATACCTCTGGGAGTTCCTTCTCCAAGCCGTCGATTCCTGAAGTAAGCCACGAGAGAACCTCCTTTTTCTTCGACTTGCCTTTCAGTGGACCGGGGAATTTGGCTAGGCGATCCGGTAGAGATTCAATATCCTTGATATTCTGCAATTTGACCTCTCCTGAAGCTCGCAGCATCGACGGTGCTGTTTGGTTCATCACATATCTCGGAATACTCTTTGGGAAAGAAGTCACCACGGTACCACCCACTCCCCACGAGATAATGGGGACACCTTGCCATCTCTGGAGGGGATCATGCTCTCGGCCGTCCGTAGGAGCAATCATATTCATATTGAGGGATGGCGGCCGAGGATAGGTATGGGAAGCATGGGCAATCTTAACAGAGGGGGGTGACACAGGCGAGTGTGAAGAAACAGGGCGGCGAGCAGCCTCTGCAGGCTTCGGGACATAATGGCCACCTCTAGTAGCTCCTGGAGACTGCGTATGAGCGCGAGGGGGTGGAACAAATCCGGGCTGAGTCGAAGGAAGACTGTTAGGCATGTAGCCAGAGCCTGGTCGCTTTGGAGGAGATAGCGTAGATTGAGCGGAAGGAATTGGCAAAGGCGGTGGTGAACGGGTGTTGTTAGGGACCAGGTCGTCTTCTTCTTCAACCTCGCGGGTAGGGGGGAGAGAAGCAACTCGAGTGAGTCTCGGCTCGTACGAGGAACTAGCTCGTCGCTCGGCGTGGACAGCTTCTCCACTGGCACCCAATGGCTTGTCGCTGCTAATCTCGAAATGTGCCAGCGGACTAGAGGTTCGCGGAAGATGAGGCAAAGCAGCCTGAGGCGAGGTTGCCGAGACGACTGCTGGATTATAGGCGGCAGTTGGATTGGGAGCGGGCGGTGCAGGAGAATATCGACTCGTGGGCGGCGGCGCGCTTTGGCTGCCAACTCCTTGGGGAGGGGGAGCTGGAGAATATCTGGATACGTTGGCAGTTGGTGTAGGCAGGGGAGCGTTGGGCGATTGGAGAGGCGTGTATGGGTTCACTCGCTCGGGAGCCACAAGATTCATCTTTAGAGAAGAGCCGGGACCTGCAGGCGGAATCTGAGTTGCCATGGGAGGGCTCAAAGGAGACGGTCCATGAGGCGAGGTGGCCAGGCCATACGGATTAGGAGAAGCTGCTCTGTTGCTTGACCTGGACATTGAACGTGGCTTCGGTGCGGTGGGTAAATCTTCAAAAAAGCCTGATTTGTGTCGTAAGAGCGGCGATTTTTGGATACCACCACTTGGAGGGCCTGAATCGGTGGCACTCAAGCTGGCGCTTCGCGGAGGGGGTGGGGGCTGAAGTGATGAATTGTCCAACTGGAGTTGCTGCATACTGGCTCGTTTCCTTGGCTTCACCGTAGAGGTAACCAAATCTGAGGGTAGGTCATAAGGCGACGAATATCCTCCCTTTGCTTTGTCGGCAAAGCTTTGGGCTTTGGGCGAATCCGTTGCCTGCTGAGGAGGCGCTTGGCCATATTGCAGTGGAGGCTGTGACACTGCTCCCTGGGTTGGAGCATTATAAAACGGGGATTGCAGCGGTGGCGTGACAGGCGTGTAGGCAGACGCAGATGCAGATCGCTGTAGAGCAGGTTGATATGAGGGGGGCGCAAAAGCCGGTGTTGATACCACGCTATTTGTTTGAGAGCTCAACGGCGCAGCCTGTACTGGGGGCTGGGTTTCGTCGAGATCATCCAGTAATCCTTCGTCGTCACTGCCCAGGAACGCGGCTGCGTCTACTCCCGGCTCTTCTACTGGTATATTTTCGATAAGGAAATCGTCTTCATCGTCATCACCAGCAAACGCTTCTTGCCATTTTGACGCGAGGTCTTGGGTTGGGGGCGCCTCCGTTGCATTTCCGTTGCTAGCCTCTTCAAGCGCTTCGGGTTCCTCCGTCACTTTGACATCTGGGCCGGTAAATCCCTCTTCATCCCACTCGAGGGTCTCGTCCAACGTAGACTGACGAGAAGGAAATTCTTGATCTGTAGATGCCAGGACCTGCATAGTTGATTTCCGCTGCAATGGCTCTTCTTCTTCGCCTTTATTTGTAGCGTCTGCTTCAGATTGGTTGATTTGATTAAAAAAGTCGTCATCTTCATTGTCATTGTCGTCGTCAAAAGAAGGGATGTGCGTTGTCTCATTGCCAGCTGCAGGATCAGAGCTGGCTTGTGTGTGCGGTATCAGTGGCACGCCTTCTTCGTATCGCGCTTCGGATTCTTCATCTTCAGCCCATTGAATGTCCCCGCCTATGGATGTGGAGGGCGCGTGTCTGAGGTGTGAATCCTTTGAAGTTTTATCCACGGTATCTGAGCTTGGCTGGGGATGCGCATCAGCTTGATACTCTTCCTCTTCAATATTAACATCTCGCTCCGCCTCTTCCAATACGTCAAGCGCCTGGTTTGGTGGCAAAGGTGTATCTTCGATGAGCTCCGGCTCTTCTGCCATGAGAGGCACGGCAGGAAAAGAATTTGATCTCTCAGACGGGAGCATGAACTTGAAAGGGTCTGTATCAGTCCTCGACAGAGTCCACTCGGAATCGTCGTCATCGCCGAAACTGATTTCGGTCGAAACTGTCCGAGCAAAGGACATGGAGCTCGAATGCTGCACAGCACGGGTCGCCGGCCCAGTCGCATCTTCTTCCTGATTCTCGGTTTCAGGTGCCGATTGCTCCGTGGGTTCCTCAGCCGTTACGGTCTGCGGCTCTGAGGCCAGCTCAGCACCCTCCTCGACGCCGCCACCACGGGGATAAGACTGGTCTTCCGTGCCATGCTCGTCCTCGTGATGATCAACGCCATTCTGCTCTTGTTCGTGCGCCGGGCTATAGTCTAAAGTCTCGGGCAAGGGCTCTGCGGATGCTGATGGTATTACGTGGTCGTCGTGGGCTACTCCGATATCATGGACGCTGTTTGGCATCAAGGCCGGATTCCATGATGAGGTGAGCGGCTCGCTAGCCATGATCAATTGGAGGTCGAAAGGAACAAGTCCTCGCCAGCAAGGCGCGAAACAAAAGCTGATTTACTAGCCAGACGTGTTAGCAGGCAGAGCACAATGCAGACTGCGCAACCAAGATCGGATATCAGACTCGGCACATGTATCGATATCTCAGAGTGCGCGCGAGGACACGAGAGGTATCAGCAGCTACCTTTATACAGAATCGAATCGAATCGAAAGCGCAGATGGTGGATGCTTTAAATGGAGATCATGTTCGGGAGCAAGGGTAGCATAAAAGACAGCGGCTATCGACGAAGCAGGCCGTGGATAGGAAGAACGACAAGGGCCAGTTGGCACGTAATACTTGGAGAAGCAGATCAGGAGAAGAAGCGAGCCGAGCACAGAGCACGGGCGTCCAGCGGTACTGAATACCTTGCGCTAGCGGCGTAGTGGGAAAATACTCGCCTAAGAGGCCGTGGTGCAATGTGTTCGTAACTGGAGCGAAGCACTAATGTCACATTCCGTCATTCAGCAAACCAGTGCCAGGGCGCCGAGGCTTAGCCGGCGCAACATGCCACCTCCAACGAGCGTGTCGACGCGGCGGAGGAATGTTGAGAATGTTGAGCGGTTACTTTTTACTAGGTTGCCCATGTACACGTTAATTTACAGTATGGTTCTATTGAAATGGATAATGTTATTCAGCGTGGCAGCGGCGTTGAGAGCCGAATGTGCTATGGAGTCCCATGCAGCCACTAGCAGCCCCCAAGTCAGACCACGTACAAAGGTATCCGTACAGAGCTCAGTCTTACGCACATGGCCATTCTATATCGTCAGCCTCGTGTGGCTACCGACGTGCTGAGGCCATGTTTCATTCTACACTGTGTTGCTATCACTCTTTACGATATGTACTAGATATCTGTCCATTTCAAGTCATTGTATGAACAAAGCTCTGGCCCTCCATGAGTCAACTGGCAAAGCCCCGCGATTCACCTACCTGCATTCACTATACGCCATCCCTGTGCCACGGAAACGATCCCCGCAGTAGCTCTAGATGCGACAGCCTTCTTCAGGAAGGTCTTATTGGCGCAGGCAGTGATTCGGTCCAGTCGGTGCTGCCATCGCAAGTCGCCTGCAGGATACAGGTCGTACCGCCACGTCTAGATGTAGCATTTGGATGCGGGCACATGTACCTGAGAGGGCTCATGTTGCGCTGCTTGCCTGTAGATGATGACACGTACGCCGTAACTTTAATAACAGTAGATACATACCTAGGTAAGTACTTTAGACAGTAGTCCTGCCTAGCAAAACTCTTCATGTGATGAGCTTAGTTTCCAGCTCCTACTATTGATGTTTTGCGTTGCTTTCGAGAGTTGATTGAGTCGTAACACCTTAGTACCTAAGTCCTAAGTAGTGACAACCAGCTGCCTGAGTGAGTCTCTGAGTGGTCCCTAGGTTGCCGAGCACCCCGTAAGTAGGTAGTGCTTCACCTGTGAATCCTCAAGCTGCCCTTTCAGATACCCGCCCCTCAGGCTCCCATCTGCATCATGTGATGGCGACTTCGGCTTCTGCACATGTGCGACTGCAGCATCTGTGCATGCACATAGATGCATCGCTATGCTTCATCTTCAATGCTTACCTACGCAGCTCCAACGATCGCTAGGCACTATTTCGTAGCGCACGTGTGGCTGCTCGGCGCCCCACCAAGGCTCTGATGCGGCCGAGTCCCCCTGGCTCCGGGAATTAGCGCGGAGCCTTACGTATCCCTTGTGTCTGATACAAACTTGATACAGCCAACCAGCACCGGCGCTGGCTCCCTCCGAGCTACAACGAACAAACAGCTTGAGCAGCCATTGTTTTGAAAGAAGAAGATACATTTTGGGCCCATAGATTCCGCTGCTGAAGCGTCCATCAACAGCTATCCTCATATACGGCTCGTCTAGGCAATCCGGGGAGGCATCTGACAGACTGAATAATGCTTCCCACCGCATTCGCCCATCGACCGTCATAAGTTATACGCACGTTCTCGAGGCTTGCATAATTGACCCATTCCTAGCTCGAGTGTGCAGCATGAGCATCCGGCCACAGCGGCAGCTTTCGCAGAACGTTACACGCCACTGAGGCCCCGAAATCATCTCGAGGCGGGATGCCTCCTTCACCTTCATACCAGCCACCCGAGTCTCCGTCCAACGATTCCGACTCCGACCTCGACCTCGACATCCAAGAGCTCGATCCCATTTCAACAGAGCCAGCTCGAGAGCTGCAGCAGAACCACCCGGCTGAAGAACAGAGGGCGTCAAGGATAGCTCTAAGGAACTTGCGTATGGGTGGGCTGCGGCGCACAAAGCGAGATAGTGGATATGGAGACCTCGGTCGGAATCGCCAAGACTCGGACGATCTTGAGCAACAAAACTTAATAGGAGATCACGATGAAGCTAGGCATCCATGGTCAGAAGCCGGCGGGAGCGGGGAGGACGATGCGCCGTTGCTGGGAGATCAGGGTTCGCTGAGTCGACGACCGCCGCCAACTGGGCGCTTTGGCTTCATACGTCGACTGCTGCCAAGCTTCATGTCACGGAAGAAGCCCGAGGGCAAGGTACCAGAAGAGCAGGAAGAAGACGATCCGCTATCTGCACGAATGATTGCAGTGGGCTCCATCCAAACCTCTCGATTTCCGACCAACATTATTTCCAATGCCAAATACACGGCGTTTACCTTTCTCCCTGTTACTCTGTACAACGAGTTTTCATTCTTCTTCAACATGTATTTCTTGCTGGTCGCATTATCACAGATAATACCAGCCCTTCGGATCGGTTATTTGTCAACCTATATTGCCCCTCTGGCTTTTGTTCTTTGCATCACCATGGGGAAAGAGGCATACGACGATATTGATAGACGGAGAAGGGATAACGAGGCAAACTCAGAGGAGTACCACGTACTGCGATTTTCAGAACCGGGGAATTTCACCAGAAATAGTAAGCCGCGCAGGCCTTTAAAGTCAGAAATCATCAGGCGCAAGTCCCGAAAAGTACAAAGCGAACGTCATGACCTCACCGACATCCAGGAGGATAATGAGGATGGAGATCAACCAACTTCTGTTGTTGAAGAAATAAGTCGCAAGTCAAAAGACCTGCGGGTTGGAGACGTTCTCAAACTTACCAAAGGGCAGCGAGTTCCAGCTGATGTGGTAATCTTGCAATGTCACTCTACCGAGGGGGCAGCAACTAACCCGTCAGCCGACGAACCCACCGAGCCAGAGGAGGAGGAGACGCTGCTTGCATTTGAAGAGGGAGAATCTAGCTCTAGCGCCAAAGGAAAAGCACCTGAGCAAATGCCGTCCCAGAACGATCATGCAAACAGCGGTCCTTCCGGAGAAACATTCATCAGGACTGACCAGCTGGATGGAGAGACGGATTGGAAACTCAGATTAGCTTCACCGCTAACCCAAAGTATTGCCCTGGAAGAATTTGTCCGCCTACGCATAACAGCTGGCAAACCCGACAGGAAAGTCAACGAATTCGTCGGGACGGTTGAGCTGATGCCTACTAGACAAGCTGCGACCAGCCAGCAAGCCCTAGCTGACAATGAGGGCACCAGCGATTCCAAGTCGGCTGCGCTCTCTATCGACAATACGGCTTGGGCCAATACTGTCATTGCATCTCAGGGTACCACCTTTGCCGCCATACTATATACTGGTCCGCAAACTCGGTCTGCATTGTCTACCTCTCCCTCCCGCTCAAAAACTGGACTTTTGGAATACGAGATCAACTCATTGACAAAGATTCTTTGCGCTCTCACGCTTGCCTTGTCTGTCATACTGGTGGCTCTAGAAGGCTTTGAAAAGAGTGGCGAAAACGCTTGGTACATAAAAATTATGCGATTTCTGGTCTTGTTCTCAACCATCGTTCCGATCAGCCTCCGAGTGAATCTGGATATGGGCAAAAGCGCATTTTCCCGGTTCATACAGCGAGATAAAGGTATTCCAGGGGCGGTAGTTCGCACGAGCACCATCCCAGAAGACTTGGGACGAATCGAGTATCTATTGAGCGACAAAACTGGTACACTAACTCAGAATGACATGGAAATGAAGAAGATTCACATCGGAACGGTGTCATATGCCAACGAAGCCATGGACGAAGTCCAATCATATGTTCGCCAGGCCTTTTATATCCAGCCCACCACCGATCCCGCGTCTCAGGGTGTTCTTATTACTCCATCTTCCGCCATGTCCAACACGGTTAACATAGGAGCTACTCGTACCCGGCGAGAAATTGGTTCACGTGTGCGCGATGCTGTCCTTGCGCTCGCGCTCTGCCACAATGTTACACCAACATCAGAGATGGAAGACGGGAAAGAGGTGACCTCGTATCAGGCGTCTTCTCCAGATGAGATTGCAATTGTTCGATGGACCGAATCCGTAGGCCTCAAACTGTCATACCGTGACCGCAAAGGAATGATGCTAGAGTCGACGGAGACTGGAAGGCCTGTTGTCCGTGTACGAATTCTTGATGTTTTCCCGTTTACATCCGAAGGCAAGCGCATGGGAATCGTCGTTCAATTCCTCGAAAACGTGCACGATGCCAACCCCGGCCTTGGCAACGGCGAGATCTGGTTCTATCAAAAGGGCGCAGACACCGTTATGAGCCCGATTGTGGCGGCAAACGATTGGCTTGACGAAGAGACGGCTAACATGGCGCGCGAGGGATTGCGAACTCTTGTTGTTGGGCGAAAGAAGCTTTCGCATCAGCAGTACCAAGAATTCGCTTCTCAGTACCATGAGGCTTCTCTCTCCATCACAGGACGCGATGCGGGAATGCAGCGGGTTGTCGCGCGTTATCTTGAGAGCGACTTGGAACTGCTGGGTGTGACTGGTGTGGAGGATAAGCTGCAAAAAGACGTCAAGCCCTCGCTGGAACTGCTGCGAAACGCTGGTATCAAAATCTGGATGCTCACTGGCGACAAGGTCGAGACGGCAAGGTGCGTGGCCATCAGCTCGAAGCTGGTCGCACGAGGCCAGTACATCTACACTGTCCAAAAGCTCAACAGGAAGGACAACGCCCAGGAGCATCTGGATTTCTTGCGAAGCAAAACAGATGCCTGCTTGCTGATTGACGGAGAGAGTCTTGCATTGTTCTTGACTCACTTCCGCATCGAGTTCATTTCCATTGCCGTTATGCTACCTACTGTGGTTGCCTGTCGATGCTCGCCCACACAGAAAGCTGAGGTGGCGAAGCTCATCCGCGAGTACACAAAGAAGCGGGTTTGCTGCATTGGTGATGGTGGCAATGATGTTTCCATGATCCAGGCCGCCGACGTGGGAGTTGGTATCGTTGGCAAGGAGGGTCGGCAGGCTAGTTTGGCGGCCGACTTTTCTATTGAGCAGTTTTGCCATTTGGTCAAATTGCTGGTTTGGCATGGGCGAAACAGCTACAACCGCAGTGCAAAACTGGCCCAGTTTGTCATTCATCGTGGTCTCATTATTGCGGTCTGCCAAACTATGTATAGTATAGCGTTGAAGTTTCAGCCCGAGGGATTGTACAAGGTATGTAGAGGCACCTATCTTCCCGCTACATCCCTTGTTACTCTTTTTGTTCTGCTGCTAACGTGGGATAGAATTGGTTAATGGTTGGTTATGCCACCGTCTATACTGCGGCCCCCGTCCTATCACTCGTACTAGACAAGGACGTGGATGAGGACTTGGCAAACCTGTACCCCGAGCTTTACAAGGAACTCACTTCCGGCGCTTCCCTGTCCTACCGTACATTCTTCGTCTGGGTATTCGTGTCAGTCTACCAGGGCGGTATGATCCAGGGCCTCTCTCAGATCCTGACAGAAGTAGATGGCCCGAAAATGGTTTCCGT
Organism: Trichoderma sp. CBMAI-0020; assembly: GCA_030708095.1. Lineage (NCBI taxonomy): Eukaryota > Fungi > Ascomycota > Sordariomycetes > Hypocreales > Hypocreaceae > Trichoderma > Trichoderma sp. CBMAI-0020. The sequence continues at coordinate 1,325,831 of JAJNCI010000007.1, forward strand.
TAGCTACACGGTCCTGGTGCTCAACGAGCTTCTCATGGTGGCCATTGAAATCACGACGTGGCACCCCATCATGATTTTCAGCATTGTGGGGACATTTATATTTTATATTGGATCGCTGCCGTTCTTGGGAGACTATTTTGACCTCGCATTTTTAATTACCTGGTATGTTTTTCCTCGTCTCTTGTTGGAGTAAGAATGACAGCTAATGTTTCTAAAGGGGATTTGTCTGGCGCGTGTTGGCCATTGGATCCATCTCTTTGATCCCGCCGTATGCAGGAAAGCTAATTAGGAGGACGATGAAGCCGCCTTCGTATAGAAAGGTGCAGAACAGGTGATCTTTTCTACTTTTGTCTTTTTTTTTTGGTTTGAGATGTGTAAAAAGCGAAGAAAGGATGTGGCGTATTGGCGATTGAGCGATTTTCTTGTTATGCGTTGCAATGTAGGAGGCACATAGATGGTTATTGTTGTTGCTGTTGTTATTTCACGCGAACAAGAAATTTGAAGATTCAATACACTCAGTTCTCGACACTTTGTAATCCTGGTGCGTAATGCATATCTATGAGTGTACATGTCTTGGGCTTTTGGCCGTTCTATAATTCCTTTTATACATTTGATTCTACATAGCATCGCTACAACTTCAGAACCAGCCATTCGTTTGCAAGTCCCGGATACTTTTTCTGAAGCTGTCCTGCTACGCCCCCTATTGACCCTTGAATCTGCTGCCCTCCAAGCCACCTCTTGGGTCCCGAGTAGTGAGTGACAAAGCCATCCGGGCCGGAAACCACAAAGAGGTTTTTGCCAGCTCCAGCGCCGCATTTACAGTCATCTGTCCCTGCAGGTGTCTCGAATTCAGGTGCCAGTTTCAGCACTGACGAGTCGTGCAGACGGCATCCGGGAGCGGCGATGGGTGAGACACTTGAGTGGTTCCCTGATGAGATGGCTTTTTGAAGATCCGGCTCGCGAAATTGTGTTTGTTCGTCGTCAATGGCGACTTGTATGTGCAGGCGCTTGCCGTATGTCGTCTTCATGGCTTTGAGCTGCCGCGCCACTGGGCTGGGATCTTGTAGCTGAGAATCTAGTTCCATCAGCTGGCTACTATCTGTAGACCAGAATTGCCACCACGATGGCCGTTTTCTCGCTGGGCCACTGCTACGCTGTAGCTCTTCTCTCTTTCGGATTGCCCAGAGGATATCCACCTGTGCTTCCGGGCTGTGATCCAACACCGCCTGCGCGACTTGCATTGCCGGGGCGACGCCTGTCCCGCCAGCCAGGAAAACGACCTTCTTCATGCTGCCGAGCCTTGCCAAGACATCAAATCCAACATGCGGTCCTCGCAGCCAGACATCGTGGCCTACGCGGAGGCGACTAAGATAATGGGACATTTCGCCGCCTCCTATGGCGCGCACGTAGAACCTGAGGCTTCCATCTGAAGGATCCTCGCCATCAAGAGGCGGCAGTGGCGTGTAGTGGCGGGCGATTTGGACTTGAGGCTGCTTGAACTCGACGGACCATTGCGGGTATCGCCACGAAGATGTGCCGGGAGCAAGATATGGCAGAGAAGGATTGTGGTGCTGAGGCGAGATTGTGAAGACGAATGATGTCGGGGAGACGGCTTCGCGGGAGGTGATTGTGTAAGGGGCGAAGTAGTCGGCGTTGAGGAGCGTGGGCTTGGAGGAAGTGGTGGAGTAGTAGATGAGAGAGCCGCCGAGGATGGCGGTGGTGATGAGGATAGGGAGAGTTTTTGGTCGTTTTGGATGAGGTGCAGCGGTGGCTGTGGCGTATTGCCGAGAATAGGATTGAATGGAGGGCGTTGCTGTTGTTGCGATGGCTTTTGTGAGAGGAGCTTTGTGAAGTCTTGCCGCCCAGACGGCGCCCCGGCTTGACATTTGGGAAAGCGAATAGATTTGAAAGAAGTAGAAGAAGATAGCTGTTATAAATAGAGAATACTTAACATGCAATGAAGGTTTATTCAATGAAGAGATGCTGCTTAAAAAAGATATCATCACAGGCATATAAGACAGGAAAAAGCGCCAAAGGTTGAAGGCGGGTCACGTGTTCTCATATAGTTCCAACTCAGCCAAGCAGGACCAAGATGCAATTTCCATTCTCATGACATGATGCTCTCCTAAGTATACATGAAATAAAAAGCAAAAACGCCAATTCGCCGTTTCTCCATCATTTTTTTACAATCTGAAAGTAGAATCAACTCCCATCACTCCCCTCAAAACCCCCCAGACAGATAAGGACCCTCAAGCAATCGAAATCTCCAAGCTGTTCGACTCATACTGGCCCGAAAACTCATCCGGGTTCGAAACATCGTCCCAGTCCGCCTCGTCGATATCCTCGGCGCGGCGCCTCCACACGGACATCCACTGGCCGCTCAGCTTGACCGTCGCCGACGAGCCCAGACGCCGCAGCGGCACCGGGTCGCGGAGCACAATCTCGGCCGTCTGGCTCTCGCCCGGACCGAGCGTCACCATGGTCTCCTTTGGCGGGGGCCAGGCGCGCTTGAGGCGGATCGTCGGGTAGGCGAGCGGCTCGCTGACGATGCTGCTGCTGTTGCTGTTGCTGTTGCTGTCGCTGTCGGAGCTGGAGCTGGAGCTGGAGCCCGAGCCCGGGTAGATGGCGAGGTTGCCCAGCTCGAGGATCAGCTGGTCAAAGGGCGACTGGTACTCGGCAATGGTGACGAGGTGCGCGTTGTTGTTCTTGACGGTGGCGATGATGGTTGGCGGCGAGGCCTTGGTCTGACTGATGGAGACCTTGAGTCCGTTGAGGGGATCTGCCGAGGCCATTCTGGATCTGTCTATTGACGACTCTGTTCCCGATTCAGACGTTTTTTTTGCTTCTCCCCCCTTGTATCCCTGAGACAATGGCTTTCTTCTGAATAAAAAAAGAGTAGGAAACAGTGAAGGCGAACGGATTGATCTTTTTTATCTAGGTAAGAGAAAGCAGAAAGCGTCACAGGCCGTTTTTGGCGTGAGCAGCGATCCAACTCCGGATCCGGCAGCAAGAAGGTTTGCAAAAAAGGGAGCTATTCGCAGTATCACGAGTACGGGACCCCTCGCCATTCATATACTCGCGGCGTTCCGAACAGATCCAAAGCTCGGGTAGCCCGACTGCTGCAGTATAAGCAGACGCTCACACACACAAGCCGCCGAACGCATGCAGTCATCCAGCCAGATGCATGGACACAGGGTGGGTCGCGAGCAACGAGCATGGTTTGATATCCCAGACACTAGCACCGACGGTGGTACGGCCAGTGGTGATACATGGTTTCCCGCTGCAAAGACTCGGCACTTGTAAGACGCCCACCTGGAGTCGGATGGATTTCTGCCAAGAGACATGGGGCGGGCGGCTATCGTTGGCCCATTCAGCAGCGCTCGCTATTAGCTGGGCAAAACCGGGGTAAATGGGAAATCACATGCGAACGGAGACAAAGCTGCCTAACCCAGGCAGTCGTCCGAGCCTGTTGCCGATCCGTCCAGCGCCGGAATGGTGCTGATGGCTGCAGGCACTTTGTCTCTCGTTCAGCTGGTCATGCTCTAATATTTGGTCATGAATCATCTGGACTACATCATCTATCTATCCTGTATCTTGTGTCACCAACGAATACATCTTCGTTATCCAGCTGATACTCTGTCTCACCACCCCCGCCATATACCATCTACAACCTCAATATCCGTCTCCGTGCATCAATCCCTCCGCGAAACTTGTCTTCCACCACCCGTCCCTCCATCACCGTCTCCCGCACAAGTCCCTCCACATGTCTCGGCTCTACCCTCCCGTACCAAATCCCGCAGCCCGCCAAAGCGTGCTTCTCGCCCTTGACATTCGCAAATCCAGGCGGGACGTAGATAATCACGTTGCCAGCAAACTTGTGTCCTCCAACATGGCTAATCAGTCCAACTCTCGCCACTTTCCTCTCCGGACTGCTGCTCCCTTCTATCCTCTTTGCCTCCTCGCCATCCAGGCTCCCAACCTGGACCGCCTCCTTGGCAACGTGGAACCCTTCCATCTCAAGCTTCTCTTCGAATTCCGTCCTCAGCACAGGCCCCATTGTGCCGCATCGTAAATCCCGTCCTCCATGGCCGCATATCAGCACCAGCACGTCCTTGACGTCCTGCACGCCGGGCAACAGGCCCTGGAATGCCTCCTTTCGCGTCAGTCGGTCGCGGTGCACGGGCGATAGTCCGTCGTGGGCGCTGTGCAGCGTTTCTGGTAATAAAAAGCCCTTTGCGAGGGCCTTGACGCTGTCAAAGGACACGCGCGGTAGGAAAGGGACGTATTTGAAGGACGGTAGCAGGTAGGCGGACGTCGACTGGATTGCCTTTCGGGGAGGCACCGAGCTCGGAAACGAAGAGTTGAGGACAGAAATGTGGTGAAACGGCTGCCCATACGGATCGCATTAGTCTTGTAGTTGCAACCCAAGCACTGCTAGCTCCCATCTTCACTTCACTTACATCCGTATACTTCCCCCCTCGTCCAAAAAGCTCCTTCAAGTCCGCCGCCAGATTATCACCGCTATTCTCATCCTCAATCTTCGACAACCAGTCGTCCTTGCCCGTGCACACCACCACATGCTCTGCATATCCAGCCATGACGCCTTTCAGCGGGTTCTGGTGGTCAATCTCCAGCCCGTCTGGCATGGCCGGCGTGTCGGCGCATCCGCATGTCGGCGACGGGCAGGCAGCCACGACGGGAAACGGAGGCGGCCGCGCAGACCTTGTGGCGATGCGTCTTCGGCTTGCGGCTGTGCTGGCGCGAGGAGATGGCCAGGCGCTGGCCATCTGGTAAAGCGGCGGCGACAACGACGATGGCAGCAGCCTCAACGGCGCGTGGAGAGGTATCCGCATCGACATACTGGCGAGAAGTGGCAGAGACGGATGCCAGCGCTCGACATGTTCTTTATGCTATGGTTAAATCTAGAAAAAGAAGAAGAGAAAAAAGATCCAAACAAAGGCGGCAATTCGGCTTGTGCAAGTCACAACGGGCTCGCAGTGGTCATGGCACTAATCCCGACGCTCTCCATTGGCAACGCAAGGATCGTCAGAAGACGGCGAATGGGAACGGGTCAGTAGTAATCGCCAATAGTGCGTGACAGTTGCAAGAATCTCGGAGACCGAGATGCGGCCTTTTGGCACTTTGTTGCCTCTGCCCGGCAGCAAAAATCCCCACGCCGGAGCGGCCCCACGGCGCTAAGCTGGCAGTGGCGGGTTTTCGACACGAACCAAGTAGGTATCACAAGTTGACAATGGCAGAGAAAAAGACATAATATAGTCTAGGGCCCAGATTATGTAGTAATATTAGTTAAAAACAATATGCTGCAAATGTCGCTACCATCTTATCCTCCCCCTCTCGGTATCTGTCTGTACGGAAATCTCTATGTGAAATCACCCATGCCTAAAAACACACAATACAGAAATATGTCCTCCTCTCTATACAATAAATTCCTTCAATCTGAACAGTAATTCCAAAACAAATGCCTTTCGTCCAATCTGCTATCCCAATGCCCAAAAGAAAACGCGAATAAAAGAAACAACAACAAAAAAAAAAAAAGTAAAAGTTGAGATAAACATCCTACCTTCTGTGCTCCTCACTCTCTCCAACTTCTCCAAATCTCTCACCATTCAGCGTCAGGTTTGGGCTTAGTTGCCTCTTCGGTCGCAGTATCCGGGGAGCTTGGGCTCGGAGTTGGCCCAGCTCATAACGGTCAAACTAGTGGTGTACACCATGGCAATGAGACCAAAGATGCACAGCGCAATGTCGGAGTATTTCCAAAACCTGTTTCGTGCGACTGCCTTGTAATGGAGCAGGGGCTATGATGGACAAAGTCAGTATGATGTGCATTTTGATATAGGGTGAAAGGAGGGGAAAGTGAAGGAAATAGGCTGCTTACAGGATAGATGTAGACCAACGGGATACAGGCAAAGTTGCCCACCAAAGCCACAAACTTGTCCAGGTTGTCGGCGCCGCCCCAGGCAATGCCAGCACACATGGCCACCAAGAAGAAGCGGAAAATGTTCTTCTGCCACTTGATCCATGGGTTGTATTTGCCGCTCCTCGTAAACAGTGCAGTCTCGGCGATACGGATAGCAGGAAAGATTTGCAGCGGGGTGGACAGCAAAATGGCCATTGAGTAGAGGAGCTGCACGCTGTTCACCATGCGGTTATCCTGCGGCAGGTTGAGGAGGACAACAGTTTGCGTCTCGGATCCGTACGCCGCGTAGGAGATGGCGCCCATGACGGTGAAGAGGACAGTGATGATAATCATGACCAGGAACATGACTCTGGGGAACTTTTCGGGCTGCTTCATCGATTCCTGGATGGGGATAATGAGGCCAATGCCCTCGAAAGTGAAGATGGCTGTACCAATGAAGAGCGTCCAGTCTTTCTTGTTGAACATGATGATGTCGGCGAGACCATTGGCGGCGAGCGTCAACACATCGTAGTAGAAGAGATACGCGAGTCCTATCAGAATAAAGGCATCTGCAATCAGAGCTGTAAAGCCGAGCTTGCCAATGTCTCGGATGAGAGAGAGCGGCAAGAAGACAATCATCTGCAAGAAAATCAAGACTGGAATGCTAACAGACTTCTGGCAGTCTGTCACGGCCAAGATGAAGGCTTGCAAGTTCTCCGATGTGAAGACGATGTAGGCGGCGACAAATCCAATCTGGCTGAGAACAATCGAGGCAAGGATGACGGCTCGCATCCATTTTCCATATAGGATACCGCCCATGTCACCAAACGAGCCGTCGACATTGAGCCGTGTCGTAACTAGCAAAACAAAGCAGTAGTAGCTTAGAATCGCCACACCAATGAGGACAAGGTTACTGAACATCATGCCACCGTTGAGGTAGGCACGCGGCAAGAACAAGACACCAGTTCCGACAAAGGACTTGAGCAGCAGCAGGGCGGCGTTCATCTGGCTATTCTGGCCGCTGCCGCCACGGACCTTTCTCTTGCGCTTCTTTTTCGAGGGGCCAAGCAGCGCACTATCCTCCATTGGTTCTTCGTCTTCTTCCTCTTCGTTATCCTCGCCAGATCCAAAGTATTCGTTGGGGCCGAGAGCCTCGTCGTCTTCTTCCAACTCTTCACCGGCAAAGTGGCCATAGATGGACAAGAATTCAAGGAAGCTCGATGTAAATAGGGGCCGCTGATTGCTGCCCGGGTAATCGATTCCTCCATAGCCATCTTCGTGGTGTCCAGACGGGCTGATGACATTTCTCCTTAGGTGATTCCTTCGGAAGCCTCCTGGCACTTTGATGGAGTTGATGTCAAGGGTGTCGCTTTCAGGCTCGGGTCTGGAGTAGTCAAAACTCTTGCTGCGCTGCATCCTCGTCTTGGCCTCTGCCTGTTCAGCCCACTTGTAGATCCCCCGTGTTACATCACCGCCTTGCAGACGCAGACTCGAAAATTCCTCCTCATTCAAGCCGGTAGTACCAGCTCCGGAATCGGCCGCCTGTTTGCCCTTGCCCGTCTCTGATGAAGCCTCTGACGTGGGGTTATCCATTTCACTGGGCTGCACCAAATGCCTCCTGACAATCTCCGGATCCTCGTAGGGCCCGGTGCTCTCCGCCCCGATGCGGCTTCTCGAGTCAAAGGAGCCATAATTTGTCGGTGTAGCAGAGCGGCCTCTTCCGGGAGATGACGGCCGGACCGGCGGTGTGCTGATGCGGGCTGGAGGAGTGCCGTGTCGCGGCGGCGTTTGTCCCAGGGAGTCGGACAAGGCGGCAGCCAGAGCTGACACGCCTGGGCCTTGGGCAAACGATGGACTATCGCCACCTTCGGGCTTTGTGAATCCCGGACGAGGCGAGCCGCTTCTCATGGGCGATCCAGCTCGAACTGGCTCGGCAAGTCTCGCAGTAAGCTCTTCTCGGGGCACAGACGACGAAAAGGGCCGCTGCTGGGAGAGGCTGGGCGAATGAGACCTCGCAATGTCCTGCGGTATCCCGCTTCTCGACGGCGAAGACATGATTGCTGTGATATTCAAGCTTGATCTAGCTCAGATTTGATCTCCTATCGCATATCGAGTCTGATACACATGAAAAGTATGGATGCTTTGGTTGAAAAGCGTCGGCAAGCCGAGAGGATGCGAACCGCGCGAGGGAGACTCGGTGACAAACGCACGCGGCAAGGTTAGCGATAAGGCGCCGGCGGCGTTCAAGGTCGAGGCCCGCGAGATGAGTCGATGCTTTGAGGCTGCTTTGTCTGCCTCCGCCGATGCTGCTTCAATTGGGAGTCTCTGGAAGAGGAGATGGGACAAAGGGCTGAAAGATGGAGGATGAAAGAGAGTGA